>OX465283.1:151665631-152265631 GCA_949987705.1 Thereva unica
CATCATCGCCACGCCAATTTCTCACCACCTCAGTGCGCGCCTTGGGTTCTATTTCTATTTCTTGTTGAAGGCAGGCAGGCAGGCAGGCAGGTGGTTTTTCTGAAATTGTATTTGGTTTATCGTGCCATCTCATCTAGGTTAAGGCTTTTAACATAGCCTAAAATCGATTTAGGGTTCTTGTACCAAATCTCCCTGGGAGTAGGCAAGTCACGATGCAGGAGGCCTATTCTCTTCCTCGCTGTAGCCTCACAATTGCAGTTTCGGGAGCTGGTGCGCAGAACCGACAGCTACAATCGGCTACCAGTCCTATTTTTAGATGGCAGAACAGAGAACAGTGAAACCGACTAGCTTGCTACGTTGCATAAAGGTTCCGGGCTGATAAGTGATGACTTTGCCCCTACATTAGCCAGGCTGTCGGCAGTTTCATTAACAATGTAACCTTTGTAGCCCGGAATCCACATCACCGTGACATTGTTGTTCCTTCTGAGAGATTTCAGAGATAGGAGACAATCCAGGACAGTTTTTACGACACCCTGTGAGATTTAATGAGAAACAGTGGCATGTCGGACAGGTGCTTTTAGCCCACGTGATACCAATACAAAAGCCAGTCTTTGCACCCTAGCCAGCCTAATCACAGCACCCTTTTGTTTGGTCTTGGCCCACCATGGGCCTTATGGCCGTCGTATATAGCCAAAATAGTCTGAAGCCCCAGTTTTTTTCTACAAATTGACGGCAGATGTAATTGCCTTGACAGTTACTCTTTAAATTTGAGGGTTTTCAGGAGAGATTTTAATCCAGGATTATGCCTAAATATTTAGCCTCCATTGAGAAAGCCATTTCTTAACACATGCACATCCAAAGAGGGAGCTTTTTTGCCTTTTTTACCGCGGCTTCATTGATTGCGTCGAAAGTAACGTTGTCAAACTCTCCTTCAATATCTGCAAAGGCGCAGAGAGTGATTGCCTCGGCCCTGAGGGACTTCTCAATATCTCTCACAAGCACATGAATGGCAGTAGATCTTCCTGGCCGGTAGGCAAATTGCTGCACGAGACTCTCTAATATGCCTGTCTAGAACCTTTTCCATCGTTTTCAGGAGAAAAGAGGAGAGGCTGATAGGTCGATAGGATTTTGCTTCCCTATAGGATCTTCTACCCGACTTAGGGCTAACCCGTGCCTCTCTCCAACCCTGCGGAATATGGGTCAATGCAAAGGTACCCCGAAATAGTTGTAGCAGGCTTGGCAAGATCTCTTCGAAGCCTCTCTGAAGGAGAGCCGGGAAGATGTGGTCCTTTCCAGCAGCCTTGAAAGGCTTGAAGGTGCCAATGGCCCACTCAATCTTATCCGCAGTGAAAATCTTGTTTGCCAGGCCTTTGTTCCTATTGTAGGACCGGTGGGCAAGTCTAAAGCCATACTGAACTGCTTATCAGTGTTCTTATCTATAGTATGGAGATCTCTTTTAGGTCTTCCAGAACGTAACTGCCTAGTGTGCGATGTCTGGGTTTAGCACGAGCCGGGCATGTTCACAGGAAGTGAACGAGTGTTTCCTTCTCTTTGGTCTCCGCGTAGCTGCGACAACAGACGTTGTGTGGTATACCCAGCTTGGCAGCGTGGTTCCCTATGGGCTAATGCCACGAGATGATTGTTGTAATTCTGGCAATGGGGTCTATTGGGCCCATTCTTTGTTGTAAGTGGACCAAGTCGTCCTAGGGATAATACAGGTCTCCAGGGCGTTCCAACTTTGGCTGGCTACGAGCATGTGGAAGTCAAAAATACAGTTTTATTGAGCTGCCAACCATCTCGATCTGCCAGGCCGGAGAGAGGCTTCCATCTTGGCTAGGTAATCGGTGTTATCGTTTCTATCTTTGTTCCTTTGCCGGGAACCCAGACAAGAGTCGCATCATCAATGAATTAGAGCTTCATTGTCTGGCAGTCCTTCAGGATCTTTAGCACCTCCGCTTGACGCCATCTGACGTCTTGGTGCCATCGGTGAAGATACGTAGATCAAACTTCTTCAGGACGTCTCTATTTCTCCACTCTCTTCCTGAAGGTATTTCGACGTCGAAGTATGTAGTGTGTGTTTATGGTAGTCATACCCTCCGGTGGCACATTGAAGTTGCTGCTATGACTGAAGCGTTTTGAGGACCAGACCCCGGACTACCTCAAAAATTCAAGTGTTACAAAATTTTTTGTATGAAGAGGTCGATTGAAACAACTTACGTGCTACCACCCCAGGGCACTGCACGAGGCTGGGCGTTTGATATGAAAATCGGGAGGAAGAAAATGCAAAAGAACATCAATGACTTCCGTGGGGCGTGTTCTATCGATGCCGTCCTTTGGACCTTTCCCAACTTTGTGGCATTTTAACTACTGCTCATCGCTGGCTACCACACCATCGAGCCATATGTGAGGATTGGGCGTACCACGACTGGGTACATCCACAGGACCATCTTTAGCCTCCTGCCGAAGGGGTTTTTACAGTCATAGAAAATTATCCAGGCTTTCTTTTGCCTTTCCTCGATGTTCGACTTCCAGTTGCGTTTTGGGTCTTGGATTAACTTTCTGCGTTTCGAGAGATCTTCATTCCACCATGGGGAGAGAGCTTTACTGGCCGTGTGGAAAGCATTTTCGCAAGTGTTGCCCCTTCAATTGTCCCTATAAGGTAGGTCGTTAAAGAATCAACGATTATCAGTTACCGAGACTCGAGACACCGCCAAAAACCGAGAAGAATGGAAGCGAATCGTGAATAGAGTTCGGGACCCAGCGGCACCGACAGCAGCGTATCCGTTGCGGGGACGTCCCGCTCGGACCGCCAGCTAACGGATCAAAGAAGAAGAAGAAGATAAGGTACATCCTCTTAGGCTCCTAGGACCTGGCCGAACTTCTACCAGTCAATCTTGGTTTTTTTATACGATTGAGGGGCTTCAACCTGCAGGTTCACCCTGACATGTATCCACCGATTTTCAGAGAAGGATACTTGATGTGATACTCTCCAGTTTTCTGTTATGAATGTTTGACTGTCCGTTGATGTCCAATACTTCCTCCCGATCGTTCAAATTTTCTATGCTGGGGAATACAAAGGTTGCACACTACTAGGTTTAAATCGAATGGTGAGCTCATGCCAGATCATGAGCCATGTAGGTTGGAGATATGTACAGACTCGTCCTTCCTCCGACCTCCAATCTGGCTACTATTCCTCTATTCACGCCCTCTATCCAAAAAAAAATCCGCTGTTCTAAGTCTTATGTTTTAATTTTCCAGTTGGTAATTCTAAAAGATCAGGTCATTATCTAAGTCATCTTTATAAATCTTCCTAAGTCTGCTTTGCGATTGTGTAATTCTTTTGATAAATTTTAAACTTAAAGATAAAACTTACAATCTTGTCTTGGAAATAATAATAACACATTTTAATATTAAAACACAACAAACAAAAAATGTTCTTACCTTTTGTATAATATTTATTACAAATTCTTCCAGGAAAGCTGTCAAAGGATTTGATCAAATAAAATCCCTTATTTCTAATATTAATGTACCATTTAACCCATTATTTAGTAAGAGTCTAACTCGAATATTATGTCATCCTTTTGAGTTTAATCATTTTATGTTATAGATAAGTAAACAGTTAAAAACTATCAAATATATATATTGTATCTTTATGTAAGGTGATAGATGTAAATATTTTCGATTGTAACAACCTTTATTTGACCATAAGAAACACACAAAATTCGTATTTTATATTTTATTTTATCTGAGATCATTTCCAACAATTGAAAAGAAAAGTTTTTTACAACATTGATTAATTTGATATAATATTTGCCCTTACGGTAACTCATAGTTTTAGTTTTGCATCAATTTGTTTTATATATGGAAAAAGATTATTTAAAATCTCCTCGTGCTTTTTTAAAAATATTGTTAGAATTTTAAGTTTGTAATTAAAAAAAAAATGAGAACAATATTATTAAAATGAAAGTAAAATATGTATTTTAATATTAGTGTTATTACTTCTCTTTACTTGAATGAAAATCTACGGTAGAACTCTCAGTCCTACTATACGGAGCGCCAGTATGGGTAGCAGCGTTGAAAGGATGGCTGATAGCAGAAAATGGAGGCCCGTATACAGACTAAGCCTACAGGACCAGGTCGGCCGATGCGGCGTACGTGTTGGGATAGACTTAGTGGATGGATAGACATACTGGCGAGAGAAGGCATACGTCTCTGTGATCCAGAGGGCTTTTTTGAAGTGATTTTTTGGACAAAAAAAAGTGATTTTTGTTAACTTTGACCTTGAATAACTTTCAAAGGGTTAATCGGTCAACATTTTTGTAAAAACCAAAGTTGTAGAGAATTTCATTATCAACATGACATGGGACCTATAGAAACCGAGATACAAAGGAAACACGGGAAAAATGTGATATCTCCGGCGGCCATGTTTTTTGTGAATCCGAAATTGTTTTCTTAAAAAGTCCCAAGGAATCTGTGGATCAATTTTCAGTCATTTTGGAGTTTTGTCTCCTTAAAATGCTAATTTCCCCAGGCTATATTATAGAATGTCTTCGCCCAAGACCAGCCCCCAGGTTACCATTCGCTTTCAGCCGCCGCGCCGCGTTTATGGCGGTCTTTTCTACTTTAAGGTGGAGGGGTACAAGATTGAGGAGAGTCGCCAGCGCTGCCGTCGGGAAAGTGCGGACGTCACCAATGATGAAAAGGCAGACCAGGCCATTCTTTGAGTTCTGTTCCACCAAACTAAAGCTCCATTACCATTTGCCTGATGATGGTGGTGTATATCCAGTACATGGTTTTTGACTAAAATATGTTTCCTACTCCTGAAGACGATAATCTTGTACTGCCTTGCGTTTGTAAATTTTGACCTACGAGGTGTGACAATTCTTTCTTCTTTCTTCTTTGATCCGTTAGCTGGCGGTCCGAGCGGGACGTCCCCGCAACGGATACGCTGCTGTCGGTGCCGCTGGGTCCCGAACTCTATTCACGATTCGCTTCCATTCTTCTCGGTTTTTGGCGGTGTCTCGAGCCTCGGTAACTGATAATCGTTGATTCTTTAAGTCACCCTCGATATTCTTCAACCAGGTTTTCTTCGGTGCCGATCGCTGTATTCTCCAGTCTGCAGGACGGTCTCGCCAGAGAAGTTTACGTGGCAAGCGGTTATCATCCATTCGGCAAACATGTCCAAACCACCGTAGTCGACGTTTTTGCATTTCTTCTTCGATCAGTGTTTGCTGATCGCATCTTTGTCTGACAACCTCGTTTCGAAGGCGATCACGGAGTGAGACACGGAGGATCTGCCTCAAGCATCGCATTTGGAAGACCTCGAGCTTCTTAACGTCCGGTTTGAGCAGTGTCCACGTTTCAGATCCATAAAGAAGAATCGGAAGAATCAACGTTCGGTAAAGACGTAGTTTTGTTTTGATGGAGATATTTGCTCGTTTCCATATGCACCACTTGAGCGAGGCGAATGTTGCTGTTGCCTGGCCGATACGGCTGTGAACGTCGGCCGTCGATGCTACTTTCGTTTCCTCAACCAATGATCCCAAATATTTGAACCTTGGAACCTGTTCGATTTGGGTTCCATCGAGGTGAACACTGGCTCTTGATCCATCCGTTGTGAGCACTTTGGTCTTTTCCGCATTGATTTTTAACCCGTATGATTGGGCGATGCAGGAAATATCGTATAAGATGTCCGTTGCTTCGGCATCCGTGTCGGCGAAAACAGCGCTATCGTCGGCGAACATTAAGTCTGTTACGAAGTTGTTGTCGTCGTATTGAACTCCGAGTCGTCCATCGAATGCTTCACGCATAATCGCGTCGATCACAACGTTGAAGAGAAGTGGCGAAGCGACGTCTCCCTGTCGGACACCCGTCTGAATCGGGAACTCCTCGGATAAGTCGTTTCGAATACGAACGCTGCTGGTTGAGCCATCGTACGACGCTTGGAGAAGTTGGATGATTCTCAATGGCACGTGTTCGGTTACCAAGACTCTCCACAAGCTGTTCCAATCGATGCAGTCGAAAGCGGATTTGAAATCGATGAAAACGACGACAATTCGTTTGCCGCAACGAATTCTTTCTTCCATTAACTGACGGAGGGCGAATATTTGATCAATGCATCCTCGATGTGGTCTAAATCCCGCTTGTTCCTCCCGGCTCGTTTGCTCTCGATGTTTCTGTAGCCTCGATTGTATTATTTTCGTAAATACTTTACCGACGATCGAAAGAAGGCTAATACCGCGATAATTCTTGCATTCCCGGCTGTCGCCTTTCTTCAAAATTGGGACAACGATCGCTTTCTTCCATACCGAAGGGACACGATCCGAATGACAATTAAGTAATGAGACTGATTATATTGCCGCGATTGTGGTAACCCTGCGACCTTGAAATTCCCTTTCCCTTCTCTCGTCATCCTTCCCCTCTCCATTGATATATTTGCCATCGCTCTAGCTTGTTTAGTTCGCCTGCTCTGTCGTGTTGAGTAAACGTGTGTTCGTGGTGCTCGTCAGAGCAACTCCTTTGTTTAGTGATGCGTATTCCAGCCTGAGCATCAGATTGTGCAGTGCTATGTCAATAGACTTTCCCGTCCTGTACGCATGCTGATAGGAATTTAGGTTATATTAACATTCCTCCAGACAGATAGGATATAACCATTTGCGAAGGAAGCCCTGAATATTTTGCAAAATAAGGGAGTGACTAGGACGCGGCCCTCCTGTAGCAGAATAGGGTAGATCCCGTTTGCTCCAGGAGACCTCCCTAGTAGCTTCGGGATTAAACACGGTGTTTGCTTTTGTCCAGGCAGAAGGTGTTTGCCTGCACAGCAGAAGTTGGGTTCCCATTTGAATAAATGGTTGTGTCTTGGAAGTGTGTCTGGAGCAATATTATTAAGGTTTCTTCTCTTGACTGTGTGAAAGAGTCATCGGCTCTTCTAATAGATAAGCCCTTTAATAAATCTTTGTGATTTTTTTTGCTGAGTCTCGATTGTCTTCGATACTCTTGCAGAAATTCCTCCAGCTATTTCTTTTTGCTCGTCCTGTTATAGGTGGTTAGCGAGCTTTTATAATTCTCCCAGTTGCCGCTCTTCTTGGCTGTGGTGAATAGCTTCCTCGTAGCTGATCTCAACTTGGAGAGCTCGTTATTCCACCATTTCCGTTTCCGGTTAAGCGTCCTCATCATAACGGGGCAGCTATTGTTGCAAGCAGCAGTAACCAGCTCCGTAAGGAAGTCCGCTGATAGTTTTACATCCATCGTAGATTTGATTGAGTGCGGAGGGTTTCGAAAGTCTGTCCAGTGCGAATATCTAGGATTCCTATAGGCACTCACTCTTTCCAAAGACTCACCCACCATAAAGTAAACGTGTCTATGGTCTGAGCAGGACAACTCATCTGCGACCCGCCAGTCACGTAAGTGGCAACATGTTGAGTGACCAGCGTGATGTCTATAACCTCATGTCTCCTACCGTTGTCGAGGGTAGGATCCGTGTGATTTAATATGGTCAATCTCCTTGACTTTTGATTCAGCCGAAGCTGTACAATAGGGACATGCCCTACTCTTTTAGCTGCATGAGTGACCTCCCATCACTTCCTACCCATCACTTACTAAGAAATCACCTCAATTGGCTGGTTTTCTTTTCCATCCTGCGGAGCACACTGTTCCGGTTCCCTAACCTTATTAGGAACCCGGAATGCGATCCGCTTGAATTTGGGAAGATTCGTCTCCTCGATTACTTTGAGGTTGGATCCTTCCCAAAACCTGCAACTTGGCGACCTCATTCGTCAGCCATTGGCTGGTAGATTCGTTGGCGCAGGTGATCTTAAGGGGGCATGACACTTTTGCGGCTTCAAAAAATCAATTTTTTTTTTTTTCATATTTTGTTAGATAAAAGCTTCAAGAATGTGTGTACGAAGCGGCATAATGATGCCAATGGCAAGCGGCATGATGAAAAAAAAATTTATTCCAGTGCAAACATGTTATAAAACTTTAAACGCGTTTTTCTCGAAACCACATTTTCAAAGTCGGTTCCCACGATTACTCGGAAACTAATCAACCGATGTTATTTTTTTTTTCTTAATCTTGAAGCTAACAATATTCTGTGGTCCCTAACGGACGTTTTTTTTTTTTTTGCATTTTTACTATATTTTTTACATACTTGAAGATACAACTTTTCAGTCAAAATCAGTACCTAAACTTTGAATGTCCGCCATTTTATCAAAAACACGAAATTAAAAAAAAACATCCGTTAAGGACCAGCAAAAATGGTCATGTTTAAAATAGCGTATTGGTTTTTGCTTTCAGATAAAACCTGTCTCCACAATCCTGGGAACCGCGAAGCTTGTCCAATGGAACACCTCAACTTCACGGGCCAGTGGGGGGGGAGGGGCGGGGGTTAAGGGTGTTAAATAAAATATAATTTTGTTCATTAATACGAGTACTTTCAATTGCAGAAAACCTTATACCTCTACGTCTCTTCGTTTGCTCAAAAAAAATTATCAAAAAACCACACGAAAAACGGCCGCAAGAGTGTCATGCCCCCTTAATGGGACTCCCTGCCGCCCTTGCACCCAAAAACTGAGGTGGCCAAGCTCCTTTAAGACTTTTGTACACCTCAGTCAAGATAGAATCGCAATTAGAGGAGGATTGTTTCTCCGTCAATTTGCCTTCAGAATAGTTGTCCAGTCCAAGGCAATGCATCAGTTGGGTCCGGCATGCGACATTGCCTCCTAGAAGATGTACGAGCTGGTGCTATAAATTTTCTGGTGGGTCCAGAAACTTCTGGCAGTACAGCGGATATCTGGGTCCGGTGTCCTGACCACTGTCCTGCCTTTTGTTTGTTTGTTAGTTAAATTTTGGTCCATAAATGTTCTACGAGTATTTTGTTTTATTGATGTGAAAGACTAGAGGCTCAGGGAAACCCCCTTTGTACTGTCGACGAATCTATTTTTTTCTTAGAGAGTTCAATGTCGAACAGCAGCTCTAGTCGGAAGGAAGGAACTGCCACAACCAGCCGCGATATTTTTATCCCACCTACTCCCTTTACTATCGCGACTCTGACATCGAGGCATCGAGAAAAAACTCGCTGGAGCGTTATGCCTCCTGAAACGAGTTGAATCTCATAGCCCAACCGATGACATGGAGTTGCGGGAGCGGGAAAGGGCTGGGGAAGGGTATGACAGGAGGAATCAGGAATGTAAAGAAGGAAGAAGAAAGAAGGAAAATGGGAAAGGCGAAGGACCGTGGTATTGTCGGGATTCGGACCCGGGATCTCTGGGATGGTACCCATGCGCCTTACTCATACACTACTGAGCCTTCCCCTCCAAGTATGGCAGGAAACTCCGCCGTCGCCTGGTCCCAAGTCCAGGGTGTGAAAGGAGGAGGGTTGTCGACCTGCCGAATTGATCGTAAAAACTAGGCAAGAAACCGCATTTTTCAAAGCGGCACCGACAGCAGCGTATCCGTTGCGGGAACGTCCCGCTTGGACCGCCAGCTAACGGATCAAAGAAGAAGAAGAAGTATGGTAGGAAAGAGAAGGTCCATCCTGACAGAGCCTCTATATCAGGATAAGGCTATATACAACTGGGTGTGCCCAGTGCCAGAGGAGATCGTTCGGGACAGTGCAACATTACCTACTGTCATGCAGCCCTCGGCCCTTTTTACATCTTGGGTTGGTAGGCGTTTAAGGGTGTGCTGCCTACTACCGTCGTTAGTTGGCTATCCAGAGGACACCACGAGGAGGTGACGGTTCCCCTTTACCTCCGAATACCTTCTCCAACGCCAGGTTGAAAACGAGGCAGGCCAGACCGTCTCCTTGCCGGAGTGGATTACCTAGAAGGGACTAGTCCGATTAGGGCGCTATACACTGAGAGGAAAGCGCGCCGGCAATCCTTTTGCATTCCCGATTTTCAGATGTTCGCGAAAGTGTATGTATGATATGACACGCCACACTTACCCCTGAGAAATCATGTGCATTAAACCGACAGTTTTTCTTTCACCTCGGCCTCACACTAGAAATTGGCAATGCGCACAATCCTGTCGGTTGGAGTGGCTTCAACTTTTTAATCTTAATTAAACTTTTTATATTTTTACTCGATTTAGGGCTGGTTTCAACACTTTAGAGAATTATCCCTTATCATAAGATTTAGCTTAAATTGGTATAAACTTTTTTCATTTCCTTGGAAAGCTCAAAATCTTGCGCATTATCCTGTAGAAAAGAACGTGTAGTATATGGCCGAAAAGCTTTTTGCAGGCAACCGCGCAATCCGGCAGGAAACCCCGCGGTTAACTGCTTAAGAGTGGCGCGTGCACTTTCCTCTCAGTGTATGGCCTACTGTTATATTAACCAAACCTCTCTCATAGGATAGTTACCAGTGGCCACCGCTAGGAGGTGTTGATCGCACGTCCATCAGTTCGGAATAGTTGCGGCGCGTGCATTTTTTAATATGCTACATGTTACCCCCACCCTATTCCGCACCTTAGGTTTTAGTAGTTCGGTTATAAATAGAACAATTCAACTTTGGAATAATCTTTCACAATTACTATTCCTGAACTTTTACAACGTTCCAAAGCGCAAACCGTAAAGTTCATGGACATTTAGTAAAGCACTTACCTAAACCCCTTCTAACCTATCTCATCCCTTTCTATCCTATAAACTAACCTTACTACAAAACATTGCATCATGTCCCGAACGACACAATGGACTGGAGTAGTACAAAGGATAATTCCTAAACGTAGCTTTTTCCACATAATAATAAAAAAAAGTTCAACAGGTTTGCATGTTCCCTGTCATGAAACTTTCTGTATATATTTCGATAATTAAAAAAAATGCGTAAAATTGTTGGGGAAATTACTAACATAAAAATACAGACGCGTGTGCAGCACATCAACTTTATGATTAATCACTTAAAAAAAAGGATAAAAAAAGTTTAAAATTCCATAAAAAAAATAATAATAAGGACATTGTCCTACGGCAATGCACTATACTACTATAAGTCGGGACTGGTCGAGTAAATTCCTCCTCCGCACTGTTCCGAAGGAGCTTTTCCCCGAGATTTATTTTTAGAATTAAGTTTGGTGCTAAAATAACGTTTTTGTTGCCACTTTTGGCCTCCTTCAGGATAACAAAAGTTCATGGCTGCTTGTATTTTTTGTAGAAAGGAAAAATAAATAAAAATAAAATAACGTGAATACATGTGTATAATGTGTGTGTCATCATCATCATCATCATATACATAAAGCAATTAACTGTAGGTTGTACTTGGAGAGCTTATAACCGACAAAAGGATAATAGGAGCTTTTTTTGAATATATATATGTATGAAAATCTCCTATAAGAATTGTCTATGTATAATAAATACTGGAATAAGGACTATTCTGGTTATGCTTACATGCTTTTTTTTATTGCAATATACACATATATGTATATGGATTTTGTATATGGCATAAAGTTAATGTGCAAACCAAGTTGTAGCTGAGATACCCTTTAAATATACGGGGACAACCGATGGCAGCCAGCAGTTTTTCCGCTTCCCTATAGTACTAGTAGGTTGAAAGTTATTTTGTGCGAATTTTGTCGGTGATGTTGTTGTTGTTGTTGTAGGATACTTCTGTCATATGTATATAGAAGAAGGGACTCCTTTTAAATTGAGGTTATGACGTCACATCACAGCGCATCGCGTCGCTTCTATCGATCGGTTTTCTGGTTTGAACAAAAGTAGCTCCCAAGAAGTTGTTCCCACAAGAGAGAGTATAGATAATATAAAATGGGGGAGGGCTAGAAGTGAATACCACGAGAGCTACTACATCAGCAGTTTCGCCGCGCGTTCATTTTTATTATTATCAAAAAAAATTAAATTCCTCTCGCAAAGTTTTATAATTTTTAATTGTAATTAATATAAATAATATAAGGATCTTTGTGCAAATTAATTAATTATTGTGTGTGTGTGTGCATTTTTTTTGGGGGGTTGAAAATACACTTTGTTATAAAATCCAAAGCGATCCGATAGTCTATGTTCCAGTAGTAGTATTCCAGTTTTTTTTTCTCTTTGGAGATAATACAATTTTTTTCTGCAATTTGTTTTCTATGAAAATTATATAACAAAGCGCCCCCCAGTTTTTGTAAGGAACTTGTATAATGCCCTTTTAACCATGACGGCAAAAACAACAGATCCTTTGGTTAATTTTTAGTTATTAGTAGTTCTCCTGTGGAAAAGATAACGAAAAAATAAAATTATCCAATATTCGATGGATAATGTAGTTTAAAACCAAAAAAAAAAAAATTGTGTTATATAAAAAAATAAAAAAAAAAAAGATGTGATTAAATTTTTTATAAATTGTGTGCTTGCCCCCAGTATAATAAAATGGTGCCAATTTTAATGTTGAAATGTGCGACAAAGTAAGCTGATAAGATTTCCCAGTTTGCCGGAATATTATAATCAAAAGCAAGGATAGGAGCTGGGAGCTGTTCAAGAGTCGTCGTCGACGGCGGCGGTCGGAGGGCTTATTGCCATTATGCAGTATGTCCGAAATCATAAAAAATTAATACGAAATGAAAGATGAAAAAAAAAATTAATAATAATAAAAGTGAACCTTTATATATTTATTACCTTCACACACAAAGTATATAGTAACATAAAATCCAGCTTTATTTAAAGGTAAACGACATCCGTGTATAATAAATAATATAAAATGGGAACAAATTGACAATCTACACAAAAAAAAAAAATAAAAAAAAATAAAGGGAAAAAAATAAAGGTGAAAAATCTTCGATATAGTGTTTTATCTGTCATTTTAATTTAATTTAATTTTTTTAGTTTTATTACCCATAATAAAATCGTAAGGAAACAATGTTAATTAATAATGTAGTCAAAAAAATATATAGGTACTTCTTTGCGCTCAAGAATGGATATCTTAATTGTACAGTGGGGAATAATACACACGAGAATAACCTAATTGCTATTTAATAATAGCAAACAACGATAACAAGAGTTTCGTGCTCTAGAGACATCCCCTGTCGTCTCTTCAAGGATCAAATATATGTGTTTTTCGTTTTTTTTTGTTCGTTCAAGTGTTATTATATGTGCATAACTACTCTGAACATAGTGTTCTCTGCTCATCCTGGTGAACATGATATCTTACTATAATAACAACAACAAAAAAACAACCTTACTAGATCGCGTGTTAAATAATTATTCTTCAAATTTCCTAAAAATAAATAAAAAAAAAATCAACAACTATTTATTAAGAAAGAAATGTAAAGACTTTGTTCAATTGCCAAAAAAATAAATTAAAAAATAAATAAAATAAAATATAAATAAAAATATTGTGTATAATGAAACGTGGCACAAACCTTCCTTCACTAGATAAATATCTTAATTTTATTATTATTATTATTCAAATGTTCATTATATTGTGATATTAATAATATTTAAAAAAAAAGAGATAAATTTATTTTTAAAAAATAATAATAAAAATAATAAACAATATATTTACCCAAATGTGGATAAAAGGACGAATAAAAAATATAAAAAAAGTTTTGTGAGATAGTGTGAACAAACAAAAAAATACTGTTTTGTTTTTTTAAGGGGAAAATTATTAATTTTTTTATTATTTAAAAAGAAAAACAAAAAATTCATAAAATTAATAAATATAATATAATACATAAAGCCAAACAAAGCAAAAAAATATTGTGTTCCTTTCTGCTACATATTATATATTATGGTACAATTTAAATGTACCATAAATAGTAGTAGAAGCTAGCGGGAAGGCACGGGGCATCATTGCCAGGCCCCGATAATCTCGCAAATGAAGAATGAAGAAACAAAATGTACGCACGATATCCTTAATCGTGTGCACATTTACATATTTATTAGTTGGTGCAGCTGTTTTTGATGCATTAGAATCGGAAACAGAAAAGAAACGTTGGGAGGCACTTCAAGGTTAGTAGTAAAAAATTTATACTATGTTTTTTTTTTGTTTAATTAATTATGATAATAATATTATTTGTTAATAATAAACTAACGTACATAATATTAAATGTTTGTAATGTAATAAGCTCTGGTAAAGTATACCTTTCTGCTGAAAATGATTTTAGATGGTCGATCATGTTTGGTTAAGAATGTTCAACAGTTCGTCGATTGCCTACTTTACGGGTTTACTTTTTCTCCTTTTTTCGACTTCCGATATGATTCGAAAAGATCAAAATTACAGAAACTGAAGTTAACCTTTGGCATTTGCGAATGTCTAATGGAATTGGACAAACATTGGCTGATTCCACACGAGCGTACACACGACAGACAAAAGTCGTTTGCAATTGTCAATTCTCTTTTGTTGTTCGGTGAAAAATCGTATGAGCTTCTACACGAGGGAACAGCTTACAGGCAACAAATCGTACTGACATTGTTATTATTTCGACATTCTCTTTGCGAGCAAAGGGAATTTCAGAAAAAAAAAAAAACAATAACAATGCGAGACCTGTCAAAGTGTTCGATCAAAAATCTTTTGAAAATATCGTTCAAATTTGTGTGTCCTTCTCATTATCCTCTCTCACCCTCTTCTCCATTAACCACTTCACATCCGACTTTTGTCGTGTCGTGTATACGCTCGTGTGGAATAGGCCATTGCAATTGTTTTTGGTAGGAACTGTCACGTTATTACTCTTGCGAAACTTGATTGTAGATATATCTCTTCTGGTATTTGGCTGGCCATTTCACCGAAAGGTGCATGAAAAATTTAACATTTAAAGTCCATAATCAGCTGATAAATGAGAAATATGTCTTTAATTTCTTCTATGTAAAAAGTATAGGTAGCGTGGATAGGTAGGAACGGCAGTCCCATCCGAACCAGAGGTTGGAACATAATTGGCGCTGAATGTACCCTGTTTTAGCCGAAAGCTGTATTAAACTTATTGTGTAATAAAGGCCTTTTTAGATCCAGCCAGTTGTGCCACTGACAACAAGTTATTAAACCATGTTTATCAAATCGTAGGCCTAAATGTTGTCCTAGGAAACTTTATCTACACCACGATAATATTACTGCCAGAGCTAATAAACTCTATTAAATGAAGGGCTAATGACTTTGATAACATCTGATCATAGATAAATGAATACCATTGATGTAGTGTAATCAGGCCCGCCACATCATCTTGGGGGGCCTGGGGCTGAAATATGATTGAGGGCCCCGCGGGGCTCATAAGCTCTGATAATCGTTCTTCTTCTAAGCCAGATAAGAGCAGCGAATAGGGAGATTGGGAAAAATTAATGATCCTATGGTAAATAGAGGAAAATCCGGATCTGCCTCGTTTGGGCTCCGAAACGAAAACTTAGGTGGCAGATCGAAATATTTCTATAGCGCTCTCGCTTTTCGTCGGACCTGATCACAACATGCACTAAACGATACCATATTTTTTTACATACAGTACCTAAGTGAAAAAAAAGTCGAAAAGCGAAAAATTGGATCTGCCCCCTCTTCGAGCAAGGTTCCCAAACTCTGCTTCACGTAACCGTAGACGTTGTGAGAGCACGTACGTATATGTGTACGTAAAACACGTAGGTATTAACGTCTACGTTTACGTTTTTGGAATACGTTGTGTTCCCAATATCCCTAATATGTATGCTCGTCGCTTTTCATGTACAAACGGCACTCTGTCTCTTCTGAGACAGTCGTGGGTTGAGTAGGTGATGAAATAAATGGCTACAAACATTAGATGAGGAACTTCTGAAGGAGTCCGGGAAAATGGCATCTCCTCTAGTTTGAAAAGAGGTAACTGCTCATTTAGCCTTGTCCCGGTGGAAGATGTTCTCAAAAAGGTTTCGGGAATAACGGTCTGGAACGGTTTTAAGACTGTACCTAGTATCTCTGAACCACTGTTGAAGGAGTCTTGGAGTTGCCTGTGGCAAAGTCTGCAGACTATCACAGTCCTTTCTCCAGGCAGACCTTTTGGAATATCTCAACTCCTTATTGTAATCTGTTAAGATGTAGGTACCGCCATTCTACCCTTTGCCCATCATATTGTGTCCGATAGTGAGACCTCATCCAGAATATACCAGTTTTTGATACTATTGAGGGTGAGGTGCAAAATCTTCTTCCTATGCCTACTAACTTTAAAGTGCGGTACTGTTTTCGCAGTTTTCGGCTAGTTTGCAATGCAAAAACTCAAATTTTAAAAATCCAGCTTACTCTAAGTTTTAGCAAATCCAATAACGAAGAAAACATATCCAACAAACTTTTCGCCTAGAAGCCTTCGTTAAGAAAGGTCAAAAAAAAGGGAATTTTTCAGTTTTTGAGCTCCCATAAACTTTCCGTTTTGATGTTTGCGCACCCCTAGATATTGTTGGGGATATCATTTATGACCAATTCCACCAAAAAAGTCCGTTACATCACGCCAAAACCAAAATTTATAGGTCTGATTTCTCATTTCATGGGTGTGGGTGCAATATTTGCTGTAAAGAGCTTAGCGATTCCCATTTTGCTCTTTCCATGTCTCACCGAGGTGGTGTCGCATCCGGAGAAGCTATGCAGACGAAGTATCGTCTTAACAAATGGAAGCTGTTGAAGGACTTGCACCGAAAGCAATTTACTCTGCACCTTTCCACGATTTGGCTTCATGAAGTACATGTTCCTAGATGGTGGTGCCAATCCAATGAGACAAATTATCAGGTCCACATCCTCCCCAACTATTGCTATCGTTGGATGTCTTCTTCTTCTTCGTTGGCTCTACAGTCCAATTAAAGCCTTGGCCTCCATCAGCTTCTTCCTCCAGACATCTCTCTGCTCCGCAGCTTATCTCCAGTTTCTTGTGTTTAGCAGTTTTGCTGCATCGGTCTTAACATTGTCTTCCCACCTTGACCGTAGTTTGCCAACTGGTCTTCCGCCATCTGGTATTAGATACAGGGCTTTTTCTGGTATCCTTGAGTCATCCAGTCTTTGGACATGACCAGCCCAACGTAAACGCAGTAGCTTGGCATGTGTCGAGAGTTTATACTCTTTGTATAAATCGTGCAATTCGTGATTGTAGCGCATTCTCCATGCATTGTCTTTATTGATTGGGCCGTATATCCTTCGGAGAACCTTCCTCTCAAATATATCCATCTTTTCGGCGGATTTCTGGGAGATACCCATCACATCCATACGTAGCTACTGTACGTGGATCATTCTTGTTAGCGAAAAGTGTGTAAAACCTTTTTCTGTAGAGAAATTGAGAATTTAATGTACATTAATTTAGTTCTCTATCTTTTAATTTAGTCGCTAGAGGCCGTAGTTCTCGAGTAATTCGAAAAACTGGAAAAAAATTCCATCCGTTAGCTGCACTCCGTCGTCCGATATTTTTAGTATGTTGTTAAGCACACCTGACTCTGCAACTGTATCAAAATTGGCTTGGGTATGTATTTTTTCCTCTGTTGGGCATTTTTTGCCTTCGTTGCTTGGACTCAATTAACTTATTTTATGTGACAGATCTAAGCTCAGGAATCATCCCTTTTACTACCAGCCCGTCATATTGTTGGTTATGTCATGATAATAGTAAACTTAGCACGAGAGATAGATTTGGTTTGGGGTTATGAGGTACAGGGGGGATTTTGAAAGAGGTGGCGATGAGCCCTGAGTTTGAACTTCAGGATGCTGTGAGAGTTCGGAAATACTGGTTCAAGTTATTATATTTTTCAACTCATTCTTAAATAGAATAACTCAAAGAGAGACACCACTTCAATTTGACCACAATCAAGGGAGAGTAGTTTAACCTGGCCATAATTTTGTGCCCGTATTGGAGAAGGCAGTGCGTTGCGTTGACCAACAAAATTTTTTATTCTTTGTACAAGAGCATTCTAAATCTGACCGCTCAAGAGATAAGTTTCTGCTAACTAAAATTGCATAATTCTTAGCAAAAGTACCATATAACACACTTATTTTAAATCAATAAAATAAACTTACTCTCTCAAAAACAATCACTGTACACACTAATAATTTAACCTGTTTTTTTCAGCAATTGAAGATATGATTATCAAAAAATATAATATATCAGAAACGGATTTTAAAGTTATGGAAACGGTTGTGCTGAAATCAGAGCCGCACAAGGCTGGACAGCAGTGGAAATTCACCGGTGCATTTTATTATGCAACGACAGTTTTAACGACCATAGGTTACGGCCATTCAACACCGACTACAATTGGTGGCAAATTGTTCACCATGTGTTATGCAATAGTTGGTATCCCATTAGGACTTGTAATGTTTCAAAGTATTGGAGAAAGAGTAAATAGACTGAGCAGGTATTATTTATTATTTTTATTATTATTATGAATCAATTAATTAATAGTTTTGTATTTCTATTTAATGAAATAACTAAATTTCGGTCTAAAAATTTATCTTTAGTTAAGAGCTTTTAATCCATTCTATTCTTGTTGAATATTAGAAAAAATGGCTTTTGTACATTACGTGTTATCTAGCTAGTACGTAAATGAACTCCTGATAATTTGAAACAGCGAAAGACATTTTCGAATAACCAATAAATTTTGGTTAATATCCAATGTATGCAAGAATCCCCTTTTCACACTTTTAGATTTCATACGGTATGTCTTGCATATACTGTTTTATAGTTCTTATTCAAACTTCGGCTCTATACATGTACAATATATAACTGTGCTTTGTGACTGTGACTAGGAAATCCAGTCCCGCATCAAAGTCATAGATTTTGTTCAAAATAGTTATATTCCGGAAATTGTATGAAATAAGACGGCAACAAACTACTGAGTCAGTCAAACAAACTATTCAGGCCAATTCTGAACTACGCTGGAATTGATTCCGCGGGAATTTGCTTACATAGTAGCATAACTTTTTACTTCAAAATTATTCTCCGTTACAGCAGAGTTTATGCTACCGATGTTAGAAAATTCCAGCGGAATCAATTCCAGCGTCTTTGGTTTTAGTCGGATTTAGCCTTAAGCCTGCCGAACTATACTTTCTGTTGCCAAATTGTTTAATACCCCGGCCTCAGTTTAATCAAGTTCACTTCAATCGGCATAAGTGGCTTCACCGGCTAGCATGTTCAGTTCGTGCTTGAAATTGTTGTTGCTTTTTCGCCACAAGTTAGAGATGCAAAAGCTCACTGGAATGACATTCCATTATTCCAATTTTTTACTCTCTTTTGAGCGAGCTTTTACTTTGAAACTCAATTTCATGTTCTGTAGGCCCAAAGCAGGCATTTTAGTCCAAAGTCCCTGGGGCATTTTTTTTAGTGATTAGTAACGAGCTGAAATTTCGTGAGTAGCTTCCTTTTAGGAAGACGCCCAACTTTTCTCTCTGCGAAGATTCTCAATGTGGTGTCTAATGAAACGGGGGGGGGGGGGCGTAAAACATGTCGGTTTGGTGATTGCAAAAATTTTATTAGTAACAATTTGTTTGTTAGTTAAATCAAGAGATAATGTAATGAAGAAATCAAAAAACCGTTTGTCCTACAAAAATGATGGTGCAACCAAATGGTCGCCCACCCGCAACATGTGCAAATAACGAGGTCATAAATAATTATTAGTAACAAGCTGATTTTTTCAGTGTTGGTTAGTATTTGTGCCTATAATAAGACGGCCACATTGTCCTCCAAATTAGGTGGTGCGATTTCTCAGTCCTACGCTCTGCAATTGTTAGTTTCATGGAAGAATTTTTATCATTAGTAACTGTAGGATAAGGGCGTCACTTAAAAGATTAGTGTGCGTTTAACCTAACTACAACAGTGTCCTACAAAAATGTTGGTGCGTATCGCTTGTCCTACAAGAAAAGATAATTTCAAAATGTGGGAAAGTTATCAGAAAACATTTTTATGGAAAACATTTATATATTCTTTCGAAAAGTCAAAAGAAATATGCCTATTGATATTTTGGTAACATGACAAAAAAATAATATTTATTCAGATATAAAGAATTTAATACAATTAATCTTCATCAGATTCCAACTCGTCCTCTTCGCTATCTACAATACTATCGCGATCTTCGTCTTCTTGACAACTATCATATGTTATTTCTGTGTCTGTAATAAATTAATTAAAGCAATTAATTATTTTGGAAATAATCTGCAATAATAGGGCACCTTGGGAGTTAGAAGATAATTCTTCCATTGATGGACTTTGAGGACCGTCGAACCAATAATATAGGAACTTGCCATCAATTTTCATCCATCCATTATTTTCTGGCAATTTATCGGTGGGACTACGCATGTGGGAATTACACCATATACTACTAATGTACTGCGTTCTTTTAATTTGCTGTAACAACTCTTGTTTCGTTGGCGGTAAGCTCGATGGATCGTATCCCACAATTTTTTTTTTAAAACTTCTTCGTTACCATTTTTATATTTGTAACCTTTTTCAAATAGTATTTTCTTACACCGATTAAAATGTTTCCCACTTAAAAACGAACTAACTGAGCCACTGACTAAAATTTCGCTATCGATGAGAATATTTGTTAAACCAGATCCACTTATAAATTTTCCGATAGCTTTGAAGAATGACAACATTATATGGAAAGGTCCGAAGTTAATGAAAAGTTTTTCAAATTCGTCCTCTGCACTTTGTATTCGCAATGCAATCTTAGCCATAGCTAAATCATATGTCACGCTGAAATAGTTTTTTCCGCATTCAGATGCGATTTGTAAACTTCTTCGCATGGTCTCTTTTACAACCGCTGGATCCGTAGGCGTATTATTAATTTGTATTAGGTACTCAACTTTTCAATTCGGCTATCATCTTTTAAAATTTTGGCATTGTACCCTACCCACATTGGCGTGTTTAAAATTTGCATTTTGTGGGAAAGTACCACCAGTAACGTCGTCGACTGAAATATTTCTATTTTTATATGAATATATATTTTATTAATTATTGATTTGCAAAACAGCACATACTTATTCCTTACTGCATTTAGGGAATTTTTTTTACATATCTTACATACTAACAACTTAAGCTAAAGTAGGTTTAAGTTATATTTTATCAATATGCACCACCTTTTTTGTAGGACAGCAGTAATAACGTGTTCTATACTTAATTCCCTAAAGAAAAATACAAGAATGAGGTTGTTACTAATGATAAAAATTCTTCCATGAAACTAACAATTGCAGAGCGTAGGACTGAGAAATCGCACCACCTAATTTGGAGGACAATGTGGCCGTCATATTATAGGCACAAATACTAACCAACACTGAAAAAATCAGCTTGTTACTAATAATTATTTATGACCTCGTTATTTGCACATGTTGCGGGTGGGCGACCATTTGGTTGCACCATCATTTTTGTAGGACAAACGGTTTTTTGATTTCTTCATTACATTATCTCTTGATTTAACTAACAAACAAATTGTTACTAATAAAATTTTTGCAATCACCAAACCGACATGTTTTACGCCCCCCCGTTTCATTAGACACCACATTGAGAATCTTCGCAGAGAGAAAAGTTGGGCGTCTTCCTAAAAGGAAGCTATTCACGAAATTTCAGCTCCTTACTAATCACTAAAAAAAATGGCCCAGGGACTTTGGACTATTTGTTCCTGACTTTAAAATGTGAAAAATGTATGGAAAATCAGGAAATTTTAAAGCACAGTAGACTAATTTGCTCGAACTTGCGAAATTTTGGCGGTGAAGCCGGGGTATAACAAGTTTTTGAGGTCCTGGTGTCTGTGGGCTAACAAACAGATATCATCGAGCAGATATCATAGCGTAATCGAGATCCTTAATACCTCGGCTTCACCGCCAAATTTTCGCAAGTTCGAGCAAATTAGTCTACAGTACTTTAAAATTTCCTGATTTCCCATACATTTTTCACATTTTAAAGTCAGGAAAAAATGCCTGCTTTGGGCCTACAGAACATGAAATTGAGTTTCCAAGTAAAAGCTCGCTCAAAAGAGAGTAAAAAATTGGAATAATTCCAGTGAGCTTTTGCATCTCTAACTTGTGGCGAAAAAGCAACAACAATTTCAAGCACGAACTGAACATGCTAGCCGGTGAAGCCACTTATGCCGATTGAAGTGAACTTGATTAATCTGAGGCCGGTGAAGCCGGGGTATAAGGCGGTCTAGCAAACCCCATTGTATGCCACTTGTTCTACTATCTAGAGCGCTGACAAGGATGTCGTTTATTACTATAAGAAATAGTAATGGTGAAAGTCAAACCTGTCGAATAATTTTCTATTGTAAAGAACTCTGCATTTGGAATTGAATATAGAGCCTTTTATTAATTCTATTATTTTATCTGGCAGTCCACGTTGTCGTAGAACTCGCCATATAAAGCTCCTGTTAACCGAGTCAAACGCTCTCATAATCGACGAAAACAAAGTACAGGGAGAATCGTAATTCAGTAGACTGCTCCACTATGATTCTCAAGGTGTTAAAGTGGTCTATGCATGAGTGGGCCCTTCCTGAATCCAGCCTGCTGGTTTCTAAACCTTCGGTCTACTAACTCTGTTATCCTTAATAATAATATGTTGCACAAGATTTTACCCACATTAGATAATAAAAGATGACTCTCCAGTTGCCACATATTGTTAGATCCCCTTTTTTTGGTATTTTGACCATGATACCTTCCGCCCAATCCTCCGGGAAGCTACAGGTGTTCTCTGCTATTTCCAGGCTGTAGCACATTTGCTATAGGCTTGATTCGGCTTTCAATAATTCTGGCGGGATGCCATCTTTTCCAGCTGCTTTACCTTAGGCCATCGCATTAATTGCGGTTTCTATTTTCGTCTTAATGGTGCACGGGTGGTGACTCTTATTGGCTGTGCATTGTTGCTGTTTTCTTGGGGCCAGTTCGTGTATGTCGAAAACGAAATTTTTTTTCGTTTCGGGTTCGCGTAGGTCGAAAAATTGAAAATTTCCGTCTGAAGCCGACGAAAGGCCAACGAAAGCTCTTGGGTTATCGAGTTTTTGCATTAGGACACGAACAATTTTCTTTCGACCTATGCGAACGCTAAAATTTTCGTCGACAAAATTTTTCGACTTCAATTTTTTTTCGTACGATTATCGTCGTTCGCCATACACAAACCGGCCCCTGATATTCCTGTCTTCCAGAGAGTAGAGATCACATTATTCATTAGCTTTTAAACAGACAATCTAGTTCCATTGCAAAGTCTTGGTTGATTGATGTTTTATAGCATGACAACTACCGAGATCGACTTTCAAATGAAAATTATGCGTTGAAAACCGCAGTTCGGACAGTTCGAGAGAATTCAAAAAATCAGATAATAATTGACCACTTCGTGTTGATTCATGACTGTGTCCACCGATTTGTACGAATGCAATTGGCCAGGAATTGAATTTTGAATGGTTGTATTGAGATCCTTGAAGTGTTTGTTTTTGGCAGCCAATATAGCACGTTCGCTCAGCCAAATGTGAAGCTTGTAGTTTTGCTTAAAGTTTGGAAAACCCTTTCTTCCTTCTTCTGGGCAATGTAATGTGTCCCGTTGAATTATGTGCTTCGATTTTCCCATTTCCAATATCCAACGATTGCTTCGAAAACACGTGTGTACTTTCGTCATTTTGCAATTAAACTCGCATGTTTGAACCCCAAAAAGATTTTGATTTCCACGCAGATCTTGCATTGTTCGATCCAAGGCTTCCAATGATTTTGTATGCCCCATCGTGCATTCAGAGTCCGCTGGAGGGCAAATGTTTCCGTCCTATGTTCCATGAGTGATTAAAGGAGGATAAAGAAGATCGTGCATTCATCCCAAATGGTTATTTTTCATTGCTGTAGAACTTTCGCCAGTCCACATGTCTTAGAAATGTTGCATATCGAATTTTCATTAAAGTGCATATTCAATGGGAACTTTAGAGGAGAGTGTGCGTTCTTCTGTCATCGAACAACGTAGCAGTGACTCCTGAAGATGCCAGTGCCAAGGCAATCTCAAAAAAAGGTGAAGCCAGCGACCCCTTAAACTACCGCCCAATAGCAATTACTTCTGTTCTCTCCAAAATCATGGAGACAATAATCAATAAAAAGCTGATGAAATATCTAGAATCCAACCAAATTATACACGACAGGCAATACGGCTTTAGATCTAAACGGTCTACTGGCGATCTGCTTGTGTGTTTAACCGAGCGTATCAACCAAAGCATTCACAGCTTTGGTGAGTCTAGCCTGGTTGCTCTAGATATATCAAAGGCTTTTGACAGAGTATGGCACCCAGCTCTGTTGAATAAACTCCAAGCTATTGGTATACACTTAGTTCTAAGGAACTGGATTAAGAGCTTTCTTTCATGCCGTTCAATCAAGGTAGTATTGGATGGCGTCGAATCCAACCCCCACGCCATTTCGGCCGGAGTTCCCCAGGGGTCAATTCTCTCACCCGCACTTTTTCTAATCTTCATTAATGATCTGCTCTCAATCCCCTCCAACCCACTTCACTGCTTCGCTGATGACGGTACTCTGAATTTCTCTTACTCCTTCGACAATATAAGACAAGCACGTGCCAGACCTTGTCTTTACCACCGTCAACTGATGTCGGCTTCGATCAACCGGGATATCGAATCGATTCTTCATTGGGGCGAAATGAACCGCGTCGAATTCAATGCCACAAAAACGAAGCACTGTCTGATCTCCAACAAAAATTGTACCGACCTTCCTCCTGTCTCGGTGGATGGAGTGAATCTAACGGCTGACCCAACTCTCAACATCCTAGGGGTAACTTTAACGGAGCATCTGCGATGGAACGATCACATATTCCAAATCGCCAAACAAGCCTCCCAATGCCTTGGATTTCTCAAGAGATGCAAGTTCCTCCTCCAGCCAGCCGCATTGGCTACAATATACAAATCCTACATTCGGCCGCGCCTCGAATACAACTCACATATCTGGGCAGGCGCCCCAAAAACCACCTTGGCCTGTCTCGACAAGGTGCAAAATCGTGCCCTCAAACTCATTGGTGATGGCCCCTTTCGCGCCTCCATAGACACCTTGAGCCACCGTAGGAATGTAGCAGCCCTCTCCATACTTTATCGCTATTACCATGGCGACTGTTCCACCGAAATTCAGGACCTCCTGCCTGCACGGCAATACTTTTCCCGCAACACAAGACTAGCCCGCTCGGCTCACCCCCATACCCTACAGCCCCCTCGTTCACGCACCATACGGTTTAGAAGTTCGTTTATGAATAGAACAATTCGACTGTGGAATAATCTCCCACAGTCGTTATTTCCGAACTCGTACAATACCTTAGAGTTCAAACGTGAGGTCCATCGTCATTTTCTTCTACACCCTCCAGACCCCCTCTAACCTTTCCTATTCTCCTCTATTCTTCAAACCAAGCTTACTACTAGACATTGCACCATGAACTGAACGACATGACGGACTGGTAGTACAAAGGGTTACACCTAAGCTTGGTTTTTTCATATAAAAAAAAAAAAAAATCTGACCTTGCGATCGTATTATTGCCAAAATAGGAGATATCACGAATGTTTTTCCTCTGCCTCAAGGAGCATCGTCTTATTCTTCTTTGACAGCTCTACAACCGTCTTGTCCTAGGGCAACTGTTCTCTTCGCCGGTCTCGATTCTGAACCGATGTCATCCCTAAGCACTGGGCGTCCTTTCAACGGACGTTTCGTCTCCCTTCATGTTCTGAAAAATAAAACCTCTCCCATGTTACTCGGTGATAATAGAACTTTCTTTCAGAATTTTTAAAATCGATACAGTAATTTTTAGTTTATCCGGAACAAACAAACGATCACATCTTTTCTCTTTATAATTAGTATAGATATAGATAATATTATTACCAAAGCTTCAAATGATTTGGTTAAGCTTGTAGTACCACTAACCCCAGCAGCAAAATGACAATATTGTCTAATTTTCATCTAGTATCACCTTCCAATTACTAATACACAATATATTATTTTCTTCATATTTTTTAGCTTTGTTATAAGAACAGTGAAAATATCGCTTCGCTGTAAACAAACTGCGGCTTCCGAATTAGATTTAATATGTGTTGTTACAACTTTAAGCTCTTTAACGATAGCCGGCGGTGCTGCAGCCTTTTCGAAATTTGAAGGCTGGAGCTATTTTGATTCAGTATATTACTGTTTTATAACACTTACTACTATAGGTAAAATCATATATTTTGAAATTAATACTTATATATTAAAATAACAACTAAACATACTATGTATAAATATAATTTTAGGTTTTGGAGATATGGTAGCTTTACAAAAAGATAATGCTCTCAATAAAAAGCCAGAATATGTAATGTTCGCACTTATATTTATATTATTTGGATTGGCAATAGTAGCTGCGTCTTTAAATCTTCTAGTACTTAGATTTGTAACAATGAATACTGAGGATGAACGACGTGATGAAGCCCAGGCAATGCAGGTAAGAATATGTGATATTTGTATATATGTAAAAATATAATTCTTGTGTTAGTTCCACGTATATATTTCTATAAACAGTCAACATAAATTTCGATTTTTTTTTAAATAAAAAAAAATTATATAATGTATACTTCAAAATTATTTGTGGAAGACCATAATTGGATCTACTTACTACTACCTACGCCATAATGCACGTTATTATAAAAAAAATCAATAATACTCAAATTCACACAAAAATACTTATTTGTTTTTTTTATTAAAACATTTTAAAAAAACATATCTACAGCAATATATAATATAGTCCATTTGTTAGGGCTTTTGACCTCTAACTAAATGTTAACTCACGAAATTTTTTTAAAAAAAATAGTTTTTAGTGAGTAGAATATGTTAAAAAAAGGTTTCGGAAAATTGGCTGTACGCTACCCCTAAAAACAACCCCCTAAAAACAGAAAATCCGTTAATGGCTAATATCTCTTAAACGGCAAGTCCTATCATAAAATATTGTTTACAAAGTTTGTAGATCATGCGATTATCTACAAAAAATGATATATCACATTTTCCCGTACGAGTCGCCGTTCATGAGATATCGCCGTTTTAAAGATTTAAAATACTCCTATCCCCTAATTCACAACTTGTATAAGGTTCAGTAAACCCTCTGTTGGACTACGTGGCTAATATTTTCAGGGGTGATTCCTGGATGGTATTGGAGAAAAAAATTGTTCTAGAGAAAGAGCTATCCCCACTATCCACTAAGATACAGGGTGTTTACGAAAGAAACAAATGAATTTTTTTAATATTTTCTTAAACTTGAGTAACTCCTAGACTAAGTATCTAGAATTGTAACCCAATTACGCTTCCTAGTTTCTCTAATCACTTGGACATTGAGCTTTCAAGATTTCCTTTTCTAAATCAAATCTCTTCCTGCTGTGCTGCTATATCCAACCAGATATGATTAGCACACTTGACGATGGAGGTAAAAGCCTCTATGATATTCTCATCTCTTGTGTTGATTATAGCCTGAGTATGATGAACACTGGTGATGAATTGCTTTTACTTGGGGACTTCAATTTACCCAATATTCAGTGGGTATTTGACGAAGCTGACGATAACTACCTCCCTGAAGGCAATTTTAATTTTAAGGAATCCTGTTTTCTCAATTCCTTATTCTCACTTGGCCTTTATCAAATGAGTGGTGTGACTAATGTGTTAAGGAGGCAGTTGGATCTTGTATTCTTTACTGACTCAGGAAACATGATTGTTGAGCCCAGTCCAATAGTCATGACGTCCGTTGACAATTACCACTCTCCTCTCTTGCTTGATTACTGCTTCGACTCAGAGTATTATCCTTGCCCGGAGGTGGTTGATGAACTGTCCTCTAAGTTTAACAGTGACGATATCGTGAAACATATTGATGAGCTTCCATACGATTTCACTTCCGGCCCTGACGGTATCCCTCCTGCTGTCCTTAAATCCTATGTGGAGGTTCTCCAGTCTCCACTGAAAACCCCTTTTCAAAAATCCTTGGATAAAGGGTATTCCCCTACTCTTTGGAAGAATTCGTTCATAATTCCTATTCTCAAAAGTGGTAGCAAGAACGAAATATCGAATTACAGACCAGTTGCCAAGCTGCCAACATGGTTTTCTTCCAGCTTGTTCCACCTACCACCAATCTCCTTGAATTCACTTCCCATGCTGTTGAAGGCTTCATTTTCGGTTGCCAAACTGATTGTGTTTACACTGATTTCAGTAAGGCATTCGACAAGCTTTCCCACTCCTTTATACTTTTCAAACTAAAAAAGTTAGGTTTCCCTTCTATTATGGTTCCAGTCCTACTTAGCTGACAGGACCTACCATGTCCTTTTCCGTGGATCCAAATCCGCGACCATTGAGGCGTCATCCGGTGTCCCTCAAGGCAGCCATCTTGGCCCTATCCTCTTTATTCTTTCTATTGATGACATTGTTCCCTTGCTAAGGCACTGCAGAATCCTGATTTATGCTGATGACATCAAATTGTACCGTCACATAAAGAGTATGGAGGACTGCAAACTTTTGAAAGTTGACCTTGACACCTTTTACTCTTGGTGTGCTAACAACAACCTGGTTCTTAATATTAGTAAATGCGAAGCCATGACTTTTTGTAGGCGACGTGATCCTATAAGTTATAACTACTCATTTTTTAATGAGGGTGTCCCTCGTGTTAATTTTGTCAAAGATCTCGGGATTAGATTTGACACCAAGCTGGACTTTTCTACTCATATCAACTATATTTCTTCCAAGAGCAGCTTAGTCTTGGGTTTTATAAAAAGGTGGTCCAAAGAATTTAACAGCATCCTGATCACTAAACACCTCTACATTTCCCTTGTCAGACCTTTACTTGAATATGCGTCCCAGGTTTGGTCTCCTCACTATTCTTCGTTTGTTGGAAAAATTGAATCGGTTCAACGTAGGTTCGTTCGAATCGCATTGAATCACCTTCCTTAGGAAGACCCTTTAATTCTTCCACCATACGAATACCGACTTAAGTTACTCAACTTAAACACTCTCCACAAGCGTCGTGAGGTGGCCGATGTTGTTTTCGTCCATCAGCTCCTTAATGGACGTGTCGACTCAGGTTTTCTAAGTCGCCGTGCGTCGTTTCCATGAACTCGTACGGGAAAATGTATAATAATATTTTTTATACATAGATAATCGAATGATCTACAAACTTTGTAAACAATAGGACTTTCATAGGACTTGCCGTTTAAGAGATATTAACGGAATTTTCTGATTTTAGAGGGTTGTTTTTAGGGGTAGCGTACAGCCAATTTTCCGAAACTTTTTTTAACATATTCTACTCACTAAAAACTATTTAAAAAAAAAAAAAATTTCGTGAGTTAACATTTAGTTAGAGGTCTGCATTCGAATTTTGCTCTGACGACTGCACTAATACCAAATAACGACAATTTACTAATCGATTTTATATTTCTCGTTTTTAAATACGAAATATCATTTAAAAATAATAATATTTGGTAAATATCAAATAATTTCCAAAAAGGAATCTTTCAAAATTCCACAAAATAAAAATTTCACAGACTACAAACCCACGGCAAAACACTTTTAAACACTTTCTTTAACTTTTTAACTTTTCTAAACCATAATCTTCCACCTTAAATCAAAAAAAAATATTCTATATTTCCAAAAATGATTTTTTATACATTTCTTTCGTCTAATTAAGATTAAAAAAACAAAAAATTACTTTGTTTTAAACGAAACGAATTTTTTATGAATTTTTTTCTTCAATAATTAAAAAACTGTGTATAAAGAATATTAACGCAACGTAAATTTTCTTTCCGGCAACCGAATAGTATATGACCAAGTCCAAATTCTGGACGCCGGAGGTGAATGTGGCTTATTTATTGTTGCCAAATTTAATCTATAACATTATTTATTCACATTTTGCTTATTAAATTTTTCAGGCACTACAAGTTGCTGTTAGGCTGGAGGGTGATGTTATAACAGCGAATGGATCCATATTGAGTGGATATATAGGACACGATTCACAATCTATTGATGATGATAATGCATCAATATGCTCTTGTCATTGTGCCTGTTTTAGGGCAAGTCGACATAGAAAGTGAGTATAAAAAGAATTTTATCGTGGAAATTTATTATGTAGTTTTTTTTTTTGTTAATAATTTTTAATTATTACTTTTCTTATTTATGGTTTTTATTTATTATGGTTCAGATAACTTTCTTGGTCCTCATATCCGCGCAGTAAGGACAATAACGTGGGTTTTGTCATTATTAGTAAAGAAAGTTCGATTTTTGAACTGGCTTTTTACATAATTACACAACACGATTCATTAACTCCAAACATCATTATTCTATTCATTAAAGAACTTTTCAGTCATTTTTTGGTTTGCTGTCTAAGGAGTTTAAACATTATTTTTCTAGTGGTACACACTCTTATAGTGCGAAAGAAAGAATGTTTCAATATTCCGTAACCGAGATATAATCGGGGGTGTTCCACAATTCGATTTTTGTCGAATATATACTCGAAATCGAAATTATATGTTTCACATATCGACCAATTCCATTTATGTGATATATACATATATGTATTTAATTCGAGTGAAATTGAACTCCGATGCGATTTCATTCCACTCGAATTGTGGAACACGTCTCACTATATGTATACCTATGTATATCTTAACTTTACAAATACCATTTTTAAGTTTCAATTCTAGGTTAGGTTGTTTTATCCAACCTCCAATGCGACGAAAGACACATTAGCATTACAGCTCGCCGTTTTGGTCCCACAAATTCGTCTATCTAAGGTTATGTACGTAGACTCTCCTCAATTTGGTACCCCTCCACCTTGAGGTAGAGAAGTCCGCCATAAACGCGGCGCTGCGGTTGAAAGCGAATGGTTACTTGGGCGCTGGTCTTGGGCGAGGACATTCTATAATAATCAACATCATAGAAGAGATTCCGGAAGCGGAGATGCTATCGGACGGCATGCCCTATAAAATCTCAAAATTTAAGCAACCTTTTGTACATATACAGGAAAGGCTTACCTGGACTTTTCCTAAAGTTTTGCCGGGCGGGCTAGTATGGTACACGGATGGCTCTAAAACGGAGACAGGTGTAGGCGCCGGAATCTGGAGTGAAAGTCCCAGATTCAGCAAGGCTATAAGTCTAGGCACTCTGGCAACTGTCTTTCAAGCAGAGGTGTACGCTATTCTGGCATGCACTCATGAGAACTTAAGAAGGGCCTACCAAAATAAACGGATTTTTATCTTCTCTGATAGCCAAGCGGCAATTAGAGCGATAAGATCCCGTAGGACCAAGTCGAAATTAGTTTGGGACTGCCAACGTGCTCTTCATGAGTTGGGCGTTCTCAATCAAATTACACTTGTCTGGGTCCCGGGTCACCGGGGCTTCGAAGGCAATGAAAGTGCGGATGCCCTGGCTAACAGGGCTGTGAGTGCCCTGCAATAGCGAGGAGCAGGGTCTCTTTGTTCGAGAAGTCCCTGCTCGAACACTCAAGTCTAAGCGACAAACCACTAGGCAGACTGCTGAACTTGTTCAGGCGGTCTGGCCTACAAATATGAGGTGTAGGGGTTGTAGTACAATAGGCCAACTTAATGGCCGCAGTACCTTTGGACCTAATACCTCACACAGGAAAAAAAAGGTTATGTACAGGTTCCTTGGGTAGCCCTAATCAGCCATCTCGCCGACTTAACCGGTTAATAATAGATTTGCCAACGTTTCGCTTAGGTCGGCTCTTTACCTATGGGACGCTACACCTTCCTTCCTGCTTTGTCTGCTGGCTAGCGGGATTCAGTTGTTTCAGGAGGCATACCATGCCGAAGAAGTTGACTCTAGCTAACTTCGCCGTTTGTATCCATTTTCTAAGCCGGCTACTATTTAGAATATCGGCTTTGGGAAAACTAGTCCCATTATCCACGGGCTTCTAGAAATTTCTTTTCGTTGATGTGAACTCTGGATGGATAAATTGTTCAAAGATACTACGCTTATCCGGGAACGTAGGTAATATTTTTTTTAACCAATTTCCAAAAAGGAGGAGGGTATCAAAACGACGAGTGGTCCTGTTCACGGATAACTTTTTAACGCAATAACTTTTATGCTTTTTTGTTTGAAAGAGTAGTTTACCACGGCGGTCCCGGGCAATTTTTATCTAATTGTGATAAAGGACTTTGAAGGTAGGCATAAAAAACTGGTAAAATTAGCACACCTTGAACGGATAGAAGTATTTTTATAGTCAGCGAACAAATTATTTTATTGTCGCGAAATTAATAAAAGGCAAGTGGATGGATGAGTGGTTAAGGCATTGATATAGCGAAGTAAGCATTGCGGGTTCAAAGCTCGGACGGGGCAGTTCAACTTTTTCACTTTTTTTCTCTTCTTTCTAAATCCATTCTGACTGGATTAATGTTGTAAACAATTTCCAGTGAGAAATTTCGTATACTCATGCACACTGTAAGAGAATTTTGAATTGAAAAGCTATTTAAACGACCTTCTGAAAAGATTTATTTACATATTTAGTTAACGCACTCTAAGAGTCTCTGGTAGGACAGCAGGCTAAAGTCTTGCTTCTCGCCTGTGGGGGTGAGTTCGATGAGGCCGACGAATAGGCTTTATTTCAATCTACTTTATATTCTCACAATAATTTTTTTTTATATTTTAAAATTTAATTTATCGACGGCGGCGTGTCATACTTCTCGTAATAAATAATTTTTTGGTCCCGAAAAAAATGAACGGACTAAAAAGTACGAAATAAAACAAATTTTTTAAAAAACAACTTCAGAAACAAAACCAGTCCCGTGATGCCCAAAAAACGATGAAATAATTGATCCAATCAGAATGGACTTAGAAAGAAGAATCACTCTTGAAGACGGTGTTAACACTTGTTTCGGGCCGATGTATTAAGTGCAACAGGTAGCTGTGTTAGCGTTATGTGCGTTGAATACGTTGCTGCTATCGCATTGCCTACATGTTTCATAAAATACGTTGCTTTCTTCAATTCTTTCGTCATTTCTTTTTTTAGTAAATATTTGTTCCATTTAAATGTACAGAGGTTACTCAAATGTCAACGTATTCAACTTATGCGACGTACTCACCGCATCTTATGAAACTCCACCTTAAGGATAACAAAGAAATTGTCAATATGATATTCAAAATTTTAAAGGTGTCCAAAGCGGTTAGCAGTATGTCCTCTGCTTTTAGACCAATGTTTGGTGGAAAGCAGACGTTTGTTCAGACATTGTTGACTCTGTATTATCCATCCATTTGTTATATCAGATAAATTTTGGTTTTATAAAAGTTATTTTTATCCCAGGGCTCATATCCTTCGAACCATGCTTACTACACAAATTGGTACCATGACATGACGAGTACGACATGACGAACTGGTAGTACAAAGGGTGATTCCTAATCTCAGGAAACTGAGGAAGTTAACAAGAGAGATCTTCCATTGTTGTTACAAACAAGGCTTCTGGCAGCTTTACAAAGACTGACTAAAACTGTACAAAAAAGCCAAGAGGGATACCTGGCACGGGTATTGCAAAGCAGACTTTACCAGACTGAAGGATCTTCTCCAAAGAACACTTCAGTCCGTCCTTTATATAAAAGGCGAACGGAGCTTGGTCAGTATTCCAGGTGGAGTCTATACAGCTATTAATGCACTTTCACTTCCCTGCTTGCAAGAACGAAAATGCATCTGGGAATGGACAGAGTCACTCCTGGGATTGTTTCGGCTATTAGATAACGAAAAAGTTCATCTGGGTGATTAGAGAGACTGTGGCAGATGCCTAAAGTAACCCAAAAAGCTCTGAAGCCATTCTTTGGAGTTTAGGACACTTATCACTAGTGCTCTGACCTCTAGTCTGCAGATCTATTTTAAGGGGTTATACGCAGATAGGAACTTCAAAAAATCGATTTTATTTTTATTGCATTTTCGGAATGTTCGAAATGATGTAAAGGGTTCCTAATATGGCCGCCCTAGTATAGATCAGTACATGTAAGTTGAAAAACTAAATTTTAACTGTGTGTAAACGTCTCTTGAAACCTTGAATGCGTTTTTTTTTCTTCAAAATAGTGTTTTCAAAGTCGGTGAGCATGATTTCTCAAAAATGGCTCAACCAATCGGTCTGAAATTTTAACACAACCTTCTCAGATATATTCTTCAGGGATTGATGGAAGTAATAAGATTTCCGAAAATTGTTTCTATAAAAGTTTTGATCGAAAATTGCAATTTTTGTTTTTGAAGCCGCCATTTTTTCAAAAACCAAAATTTTGACTGTTCCTTCGATCATTACCTAAATTTATTTATCCACTAATAGAATATTTTTGGTTTTTTTTATCTTGGATAATCCAAATCGGAGATATCGTGCTCACCGCCAGACCCTTTATTTTGGTGGACCTCCAGGAGATCGTCTATAGGAGCACTGTAACTCAATATGTTTAAAAATGAAACATGCCGACATAAAGTTAAAAGTTTCCACTACATGTACCTACTATTAATATTTCTGAAAAAAATTCAGAAAAAGTTCGTAAATAAGCAACTTTTTTTGGCGGGTGTTTGAGTTTTGTTCCCGAAATTATGATTATATGTGAAGTGAAGACAAATATTGCTAATTTTTAATATGTATGTTGTTAACGACAACAAATCTTCAGTTACTGGAATATTATCACTCAATTATGTTCTAATTTGCATTTATCGCAAAAAGTTTTGTTACGTTATGTACCCCATCCTTTGAGGAAAGTGAGCTCGACAAACCAGTGACCACTGCAAAATATACTACATATTTAAAAACCACCGCATTTACATTTATGTAAAATTTACTAAATGTTTTTAAATTAAAAGTATAGACTGGAAACAGTTACAGCGGTCATGATATATGTACGTATAAGTACCTTTCTCAGTACAAAACAATGTTGCTCTTTTTTAATCGCCTACCAATAAATTTAGGGATATTAGTCATTATGTAGTTATAAAATAAAATACCCAAGTCATATAAAAATATACTTTGGGCCTCAAGCTTTTCTAACAATTGTTTAATTGTGATTTTATATCTATAAAAAAATAATAGCAATAATAATAAATAATAATTCTCATACCTTTATAACTAATAACAATCTTTTTTCTAAATATTCAAGTTTATTGCAATTGAAAGAATGGCGCCATATATGATCTTCTCCCAACCTAGAAGAAAATACTCCACAATCCAACTGCCAGAAAATCCGAGGAATTTTCCAGGGATTAATCTTAATGAGAAAACTACTATAATTAGGTAATGTACATTCACTTAAATACACTTTTAGTAGCTGAAAAAAAATAATTTGTATATTTAGTTATTATTTTACTTATATCACCAAAAAACAAATCTACTTTTAGTATTCACAATTATGGTTGTTTCTTTGTAAATAATTGTTTGTAAAATTAATTGATAAACAATCTTAACAATAGAAATTGTTCTCTAATGTTTGTTTATCGAGAAGTTTTGATATCTGTTGATTATTCTGTTAGCGTGGTCTTGGAATTTGCAATTCTTGTTATTATTAAGCTACACAAAAATATTCTTTAAACTAAAACAACTCGAGAAAGTAATCTGAACCTAGTTTGTATTATTACTGTTCATTTTCTTTATTTTACTGTTTGGGATTTTTTATTTTTTATTGGATAACATCAAATAATATTATTCTTGATGAATCTAAAATTAATAAAATAGATAGGTTCCAGTCTATTCTTTATGGAGGTTGTGAACATTTAATATCCTATAGAAAGTAGTGAAATCTTCCTATAGTTCTCACATCGTAGCTTAGCCACTTTGGAGCAAATTATGCTTTCCTTCCAGTCGTTCAGTAGATATTCCTCCATCCATATTTTGGTGATCAGCTCATGCAATTTTTCTACTACCACTATGCTTCCCGTGTTGAGGGGCTATTCCATCGTTTCCTAAGGCTTTGTTACTCTTTAAGTTTTTTTATTATGAAGTTTATTTCTTCAAGCGTCAGGGGTTCCATGTTTACCATCATCAGATATGTTCGCACGCTCTTTGGTATACATGGAGTCATTATTTTCATAGGGAAGCCGCTCAAAATGTTCTTTCTATCTTGCTTCAATAGCTTTATTATCTTGTCCTTGGTTTTCGAGTGAAAACCGCGACTTGATAATTCAGCGTGAGTTCATTAACGTTATCGTCAGACTGAAATACTTAGTTACCGTAATGACTACAAAATGCTCTGCATCCATATCAACAGTAAGGTTAAGTCTACAAAGCGTGAGTATTGTAGTACTTTAAATTCTAAAAAACTGTGGTCTAATCTTCGTTCACTGGGCATCCATGCTCCTCTGGTCATCCCGTTTGATGCTGATGTAGACCTCCTCAATATATCTTCTCTTCAATCTCATTCTGAGCCTGCTTCCTTTTCTGATCTTCCTCCCCACTTAGTTCTTGAGATATTGCTTTTCATCTCTTCCAACGGCATTGGCTAGGATACTCTGTTTCTCCGTTTTCTTAAGCTTCTCTCGCCGCTAATTACAGAAATTATCACGCATATCTTCAATTACTACCTGACAACTTCTCAAGTTCCGTCGCTTTAGAAAAACGCCATAGTGATTCCTTTACCTAAAAAATCCTTTCCACATAACAGATGTTCGTTCCATCAGTATTCTTCGTTTTCTTGCCAAAGTCTACGTTCTACGATATCATGAATTTAACAACCTCCTCTCTAAATATCAGTCTGGCCCCATCCAGTCTGAATCCTATGACTGTATGTGAAACAACAGTATTAAAGGTGACGACTGATTTGAGTTTAGCGCTCGACATTGGTTCATTTGCAGTACTGGTTCTTTTAGATTTCTCTAAGGCATTCTTTCTTCTATCATTCAACTCTTCGCTGCTCTTCTCTCTAATGGGTTTCAATGTATATCATAAACAATGTTGTATCCTCGTTCCTACCCGTGTTCCTTAGAGCTCCGCAAGGCTCAATACTTGGTCCTCTTTTTTTGCTGTATGTTAAAGATCTTCCTGCTGTCGTCCATAATGTTTTCTTCCATCTTTATGCTGACGATCTCCAGCTGTATACTTCATGTAATCCTAACGAGATCGAACAATGTATTTCTGAATTCAATAGCACATTATCATTATTCCATATTAATGAATGATGCTCCTTAAATTTCCTTAAATTAAATCCTAATAAATCCCAAGTACAGCTCCTTAGTCGTCTCTCTGTGTCCGTCCCTTGGCAAAGTTTCGTCTCTTCTACTCAATGATATTTGCCTTCCAATTGTTGACTGTGTCAATAATCTTAGAATTGCTATTAACTCCAAACTTTCTTGTTGCAAATATGTTTCACTTGTCCTCTCTATATGGAACATTACGCAAACTGTGGCTCTATTCCTGTCCTTTATCCTCATCTATTCGGTTTAAGCTTGTTAAGTGCCTCATCTCACCACATTTCCTCTACGGTTCTCTCATATGTATATCTTTCGATTCATCCTGCCGCCAGCGTCTCAAAGTTGCATTCATTGATCAAGGCTCATTTTTTATTCACATGAGAAGATCTGATCATGTTTTTTTTTTTTTTTTTTTTATGTGACACACTAGAGACTTAGGGAAGGCCCCTTTGTACTGTCGACCATGTATTTTTATTTTTGAAATGTCGAACAGCAGCTCTAGTCGGAAGATAGAGAGAGAAGTGAAGGAAAGAACTGTCACAACCTTAGCTGCGGTATTTTTATTTCACCTACTCCCAACCATTTCGCGACTCTGACATCGGGGCATCGAGAACAACTCGCTGGAGTGTTATGCCTCCTGAAACGAGTTGAATCTCATCAACCAACCGATGACATGCGCTTGGTGGAGCGGGGAAGAGAACTAGTGAAGGCTATGACAGGAGGAATCAGGAATGCAAAGAGGGAAGAAGAAAGAAGGAAAGTTATGTAGGCGGGAAATTGGGAAAGGCTAGGACCGTGGCACCGCCGGGAATCGAACCCGGGACCTCTAGGGATAGTAGTCAGGCGCCTTACCCCTAGACTACTGATGCCCAAAATTCCTTGCTTGGTTTGGGCCACTTTCTCTTTATTGATATCATGGCTTTGTCCTCCTGCATAAAGTTTTCTACACTAAGAGTTGTCATGAATACCCTGGATTTGCCTATTCGATTTTTCTCTCCTCTTCTTTCTGCGTTCTTTATCCGCGATACAGAACCTATTTTGTATGCTTCTAGATTCTCTCTTGTTGGTCTCGATAGGTATTCACAGAAGCTTGAATTTTTCTCTGCGATAACTATCCTGCAATCTACATTAAACGAATCTCACACTTCTTGTTTCTACTTTTTCTGTCTATTCAGCAGCACTTTCCACATGCCATCAATATTGTTGGACCTTCAATCAGAGATCATTCTCGTTTGTGTTAACTCCCTGTACCATTGCTCTGCATCTGGGAATTTTTCTTTCACATCCATATATAATCGGAACGCAATTGGCAAATTTATATTTAGGTGGCCATTTTGAATTTCGGTCATTCTTCGGCGGCCATTTTGAATTATGAAAATCGGGCTTCAAGCTGCATCATGGAAGATCCCCACGGACGTTCGTACAAAATTGCTGCTATAGCGCTCACATGCACGCATACATACATACAGAAACTTTCTTTTATTAATATAGATTTGTGCATAATAACATAAGAATTTTAACGAAATGTTAAGTTAGTTAAAGGCGCATTAAAATATCTCGCACGGGGCACCAAAATACCTAAAGTCGCTCCTGATGGACGATGGATGTCACTATAAGATCTATTAGTGCACGCACAAATAATATTTTTACAAAATTTTAATTATAAAATATAAAATTAATTAAAAAATATAATTTTTTCATCTATATATCTTTATTTCAGACATCAATATAAAGTTCGAAGATCTCCTAGTCATATAAGACATTTGTTGCCTGAGGTGATGCCAATGAAAGAATTTCAAGTAGAAATAAATAATAGCGACGGTAGTGCTTTACAATCACGACCACAAAAAAAATTGTTAAGAAGACATGTATCGCTTTTATCTTTTCGTATCTAGCCCAATATTAAAAAAAATCCAAGAATAGGTCAAAAAAATCATTTGTAAATAATAAAATAATTTTTTTTTTCACAACAAAAACCAATAACAAAAAAAAAGGAATTCAAAAAAATCTTTTAAAAAACCAAATAACTCATAAAAAATATTGATGAAAAAAAAAACTAAAAAAATAATTTTAAATTTTTTCAAAATTTTATCATTTTCATCTTTTCGAAAAATTATTGCTTTTTACGTCATTAGATAAATTTGCGATTCAATAAAAAAAAATATGATTGTATTGTATTATATAAAAAAGTAAAGGATATATTTTATTATTTTTCAGAAATTAATGCAAGGGCCCAAAGAAATGTTTTTATGTTTTTATTAGGGATATTTTTTCTTCCATACACATCACACACAAACATTTACTTTTTACTACGCACATTCTAAAAAACCAAATAAGCAGCCATTTTTGTACAATTATGACTGATTAAAAAAAAACAATGTAATATATCTAATGTCTTACCTTAACGTAGTTGAAAATTCTAATATCAACTATAATATAGAATAAGAAAGATCGATTAAAAATATGCAGGACCGCTCTTTAATATTTCACACAAACTTATAATTAATTAATTTGAAATGCAAACAATTTAATATTTTTATTAAATACTTTCACAACTAGTCCAGGGAAATTAGCATTTGCAGGAGACAAAATTTCAAAATGGCTGAAAATTGGTACACAGCTTCCTTGTGACGTTTTAAGAAAAGAATTTCGGAATCCAAAAAAAACATGGCCGTCCGAGATATCGCGTTTTTTAAGAGATTTTTAATGTATCTCAGTTTCTATAGGTCATACAACCCCGTACCCCAAAATGGTTACAATGAAATTCTCTAAAACTTTAGTTATTACAAAAAAGTGGACTCGATTAACCTCTTGAAAGTTATTCAAGGTCAAAGTTTTCGAAAATCACTTTTTGGCTAAAATTTTACTCAAAAACTGATATTTTCGAAAATTGTATTTTTAGGCAAAACATTTTTTTTCAACTTCTTATAGCAAATATTATTGCTAGGGAATCCAATCCCTCAAACGGGGGATCCCGCACTATTTTTGCGGGATCAGTAATGCGGGACTAGACATGCGGGATCCGTGGGATTCGCGGGATTTGGGCAGTAGAATCACCTCTTACCAGAACCGGTACTTAATAGAGAAATGTTTCAAAGTAGGATAGATTTAGGCCTTCCGATTGATTTGCAATTCCAGTTGCACACGCAACTGTTTCGTGATCTTGCCCGTGTACGGAAGTCGACAGAAACGATACCGATTTAAAAATGGTTCGTTCGATTCCGTTTGTATAACCAGCAAAATTCCATTGCGTTGACTCTCCGTTCCGTTGCGTCCAGTATAAAGGCCCAGTTACATTGCATTGCGTAGCTTAGCCGAGCACCTAACTTAGAGTAAGCGCCAGAGTAAGAAACGCGGGTTGAGTAAAATTCATTAAATCCAAGAAAACTGTTCATTAAATCCAAGAAAACTCCACGAAACACGTTGAATTAGGCCGGGTTTTGCATATGGATTAGTTTAAGTTCCTTTACTGCACACATACCAACGGAAACATGACTTAAAATTACTTATGTGTCACTTGAACCCAGAACCGTCATCGAATTGAATTGAGGGAAAAAACTTTCTGTAAATTCAACGAATACTCTACCCCGGTTCATGGAAACACAGTAAATGTTAGGTTACCCTACGACTAGGACAGGGGATTCCCCACGTATGAGCGTAAGGAAATTACTTTCGCGACTAATTGTATAGTATGCCACACGAACAACTGCGTCAAACAAAGTATTCAGGCCTATTCTAAACTACGCTGGAATTGATTCCGATTCCGATTTCTTATGCCTCCTCTACACATCGGAAGATGCCTCAGCCCTGGATACATCCGCCGATGTGTAGAGGGGGTTTTTGCTCGTCTCCGGACAATATTTAACATCCGGAGATACGTCTGTCCTGAATCCATTCTTGACGGATTTTGAGCCAGACGTCAGAGCGAACGCAAGGCTTGTGTCCACACATCTGCCGACGCATCAGTGTTGTGCGCATTTTTAATGCAGGTGGACGCGTCGGTGTATTGTTTTGAAGTGTATTGTTTTGAAGTGTATTGATGTCTTGCGTCTTCCGATGATCAACACAGACTGATTGATACGCGGACGTGTGGACGGCTCGCGGATTTATTCCCGGATGCATCTGTGGATCATCTCCCGGATGTATCTTTCGATGTGTAGTGCAGGCATTACATAGGTAGTATAAACTCTGCTGTAAGTGGAGTAATTTCGAATAACAAATGTATGCTACTTTGTAAGAAGATTTCTAGCGCAATCAATTCCAGAGTAGCTCAGCATTTGCCTGAATACTTTGTTTCACTGACTCAGTACTTTGTTACGTTTTATTTCATATAATACTTCATAAATTCATGAACATAACTACTTAGAACAATCTCTAATGTTTTTTTGCAGTCCCGCAAATCCCGCGGATTGTTGAGCTCGATACCGCAACCTTGTGGGATTCTGATTTTGATGCGGGATTGGATTCCCTAATTATTGCCTACAAAATACAATTTTCGAAAAAATCAGTTGTTGAGTAATTTTTTGGCCAAAAAGAGATTTTCGAAAACTTTGACCGGTGTTGTATGACCTATAGAAACCTAGATACATGAAAAACTCGAGAAAACGCGATATCTCGGACGGCCATGTTTTTTTTATTCCAAAATTGTTTTCTTAAAACGTCACAAGGAAACTGTATACCAATTTTCAGCCATTTCAGCTGTTTTGTCTCCTTTCGTGCGTTTTTTTTTTTGCTAATTTCCCCGGACTAAACGCCAACATTTATTTATTTTTTTCTACTGCTTTTTAACTAAACTTAACAAGAATGTATTTGTATTTACTTTTAACTTTAACATATTATTGACTGATGTACTTTTGCATGACTGAAAATTTAGTTGCAGTTTCTTCCATCTGCAATGGTGTTCCTTCATTTTATGTATGTACATGTCGATGCTACTTACTACTAATATGTACTTGAATAAATCAGTTATCAAACCGCTTTGTAATAATTTAGTTTTTAAAAACATAATTTAAGAATATTTATTAATGGTTTATTCAATTTATTATACATACATATGTATGTATGGCCAAATTTTTTTTTTTTGAAAAAGTTAAACTTGCAGTGCCAAATATTTACAATTTTGAAATTGATATAACAATTTCTAACTGCCAATAAATTTTGTCTTCTTATAATAGATTATTTTTAAGCATCGACTTTTACAAACTTATTTCTGATAAATAACCGCAAAAAAAAATATTAGTAGTCTTTCAATTATAAATACGCACATTATTTCATTTGAATTCATATCATAGCCTTTTGTTTCTATTACAAATAATTCTTATTATACTAATTTTCTTATTTTACCACGATAGGTCGCTTAAACCACATGATTAACAAAAGTACTATTTACAGAGCAAATGTAAAAGAGGTGTACGTTACAATGGTTTAGAAGAAAAATTAAAAACGCCCTATATTCACAGCCTCTCGCCGTGTGTCGCTCACTGCCAAACCGTGCAACCCCACACTTCAAGACACTAGAGGTTAACCCGCACTGGATTCACACTACGACACATTCCGAACTACAAAACCAAAGCAACTGCAGAAGTGCACCATAATTGCACTTATAGGGCATTTCAAGAACCCACTGTGACAGCCACCAGTCGAACCAAAAGCCAATCTACCATTGATAACTACAGCCTCTGGTTGAACATTACATTACATGGTAAGTGGTGGCTTTTGGCAAGTAATCAATTTTCGAACATGGTAGACTAGGAGGTTATGATCGCACTTCCATCAGTCCTAAAGCTGGTGACATATCCAACCGTACATGCGTTGCATTCGTTGACAGATGATGTAGAAGTGTGTGTATTCAAATGCGAGCTGACGGAATATCCCGTGAATGGAAGGCATGCCACGCAAAGGTCGGGCTACTTTCAACTTTGTCTGCATTGCCGCATTCGAGATAGCACACACAAGCATAAGCACACAAACACATGAACACGTTACTTAGATTTTCGGGCTGTGTGTGAAAGCCGGCACGGAACGCAAACCATGTAATTATATGTCAGAGGAAATTCGCCGGATATCATGGAGCCGCTGAATGCAAGGCATGTACGGTTGGATATGTCACCAGCTAAAGGAGTTGCGGCACGTGCGTGCATGTTATGCTACATGTTATTCCCCCAATTCCGCTGATCACTGACCAACTTTATTATTTCTTAGCATAACAAAAATAATCGAGGCATTCTTTCTAGTTCATTCAAAATATAGGACAATAAACATTCCATAATTTTATGCACAGACTAAAACTGTCCAATGTTATTGCTCTTTATAGTAGAGCACTGCAATTGAAGTCCAGCCTTATTCATTTTCCACAATAACTTAGTAGTACTTGAATTGTTGTCTTTCTTAATTATTTAACAATGTTAAAAGGCTTAGAGATGCTAAATCGGCACAGAATCAGGACCAGTAGAGAGATCAGTTTGCGAGAGGCCCTGACCGGATTCCCGTTGTAGATCCTTCAACGAAGAAGATAAAATGCTAATTTCATATTCTAAGCTTTTAAACTACAAATGCCACATTTTAGTCGTGTATGTGCGCCGCATACACTTTGTCATCGTCTTGGTTTAGGCACTTGCGAACTCTTACTAAGAGCTCATTTACTACAAGACACTACAGGAGCAGACATAAGTCCTATGGTGCCCAGAACCTTAAATGGCGCTACAGCCCAGAGCCGGACCTCGTGAAGTCTCTTCTTTCAGTCTTCTCTACGACATATTGCTAGCTCTCTCCAATTTGTTATACGAAGTTTCCGTATAACTTCTCATCCATCCACCTATTTCTTGGTCATACGTTTCTTGAGGTTATGCGTTTGTTCTAATGCGCCATTCGTTTTGGTTAATCCTTACAAGACCAAAAATATTCTTTTTAAGATTCAATATCAGCCTCATACTCGTAGCATAGAACAGGGCGGATTAATGTTTTATATAGTCGGACTTGGCATTGTCTTAAAATTTCTTGGTTTTTTAGGACTGGGACTAGTTCGAAATAGGTTTTGTTTGCGGGTACGATGCGTCTTTGTCCCTAAATAGATACAATTTTCTACGATTTCCATGTCAAGGCTGATACTTCGCCCTAATCGTTGTCCTCGTTTTGACACAACCTTCGTTTTCGTGTCATTTCCTCGTAGATTGAACTTTACTGAGCTTTCTAAAATTCTGGAAAAGGTTTCTTTACATCTTGCGCTTTGCGTCAAATTATGACTATGTCATCTACGAAGGCTAGTATCTGAATATTCCTTGTGAGGGCGCCATTTACTCCATTAAGCTGTGTTTCTCTTATTATTTCTTCCAGAGCAATATTAAAAAGTATTGGACTCCTTGACCCGATTCTTGAGGAATGTTGGTTGAGTTGCAACCTCGAATTCTCACTTGTTTTTTACAAACTTTGGTCGTCATTCTGCATAGTTCTATTAATTTTTTCGGGAAACCTGGCGTATCATTTTCTGGGTCATACTACGGTTGTCTGCTTCTCCCTGTGTGAGGTTTATCTTCTCTTTGAAGAAGTCTCTAAATTATTTCTCCCACACCTCGAGTATGTCATCGATACTCCTAGCTATAGTACCATCTTCTCTTCTTACCATGGTGCAGGTGGGTTTGTATCCTTTCTTAACCATTTTGACTTCTTTGTAGAAACTCCTAGCGACTTTATTCCTGTAGTTTTGCTTAAACCTCTGGTCATTCTTACTAGAAACACCTGTCTTGCTTGGTTTTTTATTTCAAGGCTTCTCTTGCATTGATCATCAAACCAATGCCTCGTTCTTTCGTGGTTTTGTGCGCCTAATATAATGTTGTTTATTTCTGTTTTTTTTTCTTTTATAACTTCCACATCAGGTTTAGATCAGTTTCCATTTCCAGACTCCTTGTCATTACCTCTAGCTTTCCTGGTAACATTATTTCATATTGTTGTTTTGTTTCTTCATGTCTTAATCCTTTTCTTGTTCTGGTTTCTCTTCTGTAGGCGCGTGCATCGTGATGAATGTTATATTGTGAAATCTGGATGTGATTCTTAGTGTCGCGATCCGATCCTTAAGCGGTTTGAAGTCTATTAATTTGTTGATCAGGGGCTTAAGTACACAGAAACCTACCCAAAGTTTCTCCTGGAGTCATGATTGCCACTTTTACCAGTCCTCCAGATCTATATAATGTTCTCACATTCCATGCTGCAAATTTTGATATCGTTATTTCTAAAATCATTAGTCTTGGGACGTTTCTGAGATCTTTGTCGTAAATCTTGGGGCCTTATTCTCTAATTATAATATTGTGAGAATTTCTCTCGAAACTGTCAAAATCGTATTCTCTATAACAAAACTGAGTAATTTCTACTCGAAACAGTAACAATATTGTTAGATTTTTACTCGAAAGCTCAAGAGTAATCGAGCAATTTATCAAACTTAAGGTATTGGCCAGCGGTCGGCAACTTATGACACGCGAGCCATTAGGTGATACACGAGAAGATAGCAGGCCACGAAAGTGACATTATATTAAAATTTATGTAAAGAAAGTAGATGCTGACATGGACTTGCAACCCAGGAAAACTGAAAAAAATCTTTATGTCTGTAGGTATTTATCTTCAGTTTGGGCCTGAAGTTCTGAACTTCTATTCAGTCTGAAATTTTCGTTAAGGCTCAATTATAAGGTCAGCTGCAGTCCACGGCCTGTCATGCGGATCCCTCAAGCCCTTATCCCTCAGTAAGACTGAGTAATGTGAGGCCTTCATCGGGCCTACCTGCCGACTTGACCTCAAAGGCCATAGCCTGTCGGCGGCCTGTATTTGAATGGGGCCTTAAAGTAGCTTTGTGGAAGGCTTTTACTACACAAATAAAATTATCTTCTGGCTTTTTTTGGTGGCACGCAGTAGTTTTAATTATCTATTTTGTAATAGGGAATACGGAAGCATTTCAATTTCAACTCAACAACTCAAGAAAGCATGTAAACGTAATGAAAGTTGCTACTCAATTTCACTTATTGTAGTTTAACGTGCTCTGACACTAAAAAAGCGATGCTATTCCCCGACTGTAAAGGCGCCTGTAAACGAGCAACTAAAAATGCACATTGCCGGTAATATTTCAAAAAAAGATAGCCCGGCTATATGTTTGAAAATGTGTGGCCGATACTATTGCTGGGCAACTTAAATATTTCATACAAAACAACCATAAGCCTTAACAGCGGTGGCAAGACTCCATCCAGCGGTATGCAGAGGCCCCGGTGTTTACCACTCTACTCTTTTCTAAGCTTTTGTTGAATATCAAAGTTCTAAGAATGCGGATGATCAATTAACTTAAACCATTGTAGATCCTATGCTGGCATTGTTGAAAGCCCTACTTCATCCGGTATGGTGTCAATCCATTTTCCTTTACAATATGCGTGCTTTGGTATAGAATTTTTAAGGTACATAACTAAGATGTGTGCTAGGGTCTTAAGGATAAAAAATTGCGAGCTTATCCGCATATAATCATTTACGATATCTTACTGTAAGAATTGCGAAATTATAAATAGAAGGAAAAATGCAGCTTATGGCTAGGAGACGCCATGGACTTAGTCAAGGGGATCTCCTGGAACTCTGCACGTATTTGGCTGCGGTTTGGTTCGCCGGATACTATAGATTCATGGATCCCGAACACAGAAAATGTACACCCTACACCGCCCACAACTATGCCATCTTTAGGCCATACTAACATACTTCTAGTCCAAAGAAAATTTCGAAATCAAATTTAAATAGCCGGCAATGTTTAAATATTTTCGCTCTACGACCGATATCAAAGGCAAAATGCCGGCCAGTAGTTGCAATATGGCCAGTATCGTCGGGATATACAGATATATTGCCGGCAAGTTTGAACATATTGATGGAAATAATGCTGAATTTTCAGCAATGTCGTTCAGCCAGAATTGCCGGCCACACATTGCTGAAAAATGTTGCTCGTTTACAGGCACCTTAAGTAATTTTCTAGACGGACCTCTTATTAATCTATTATTATTATTTTCATCATAATTCGCACTTTTTATGTTACTTTGATGTATTTCATGTTTCAAGTTCAATCTACATCAATTTTACACAAGTGAATAGTGGCTACCGTTCCGTTCTTAAAGAATCAACGATTATCAGTTACCGAGGCTCGAGACACCGCCAAAAACCGAGGAGAATGGAAGCGAATCGTGAATAGAGTTCGGGACCCAGCGGCACCGACAGCAGCGTATCCGTTGCGGGGACGTCCCGCTCGGACCGCCAGCTAACGGATCAAAGAAGAAGAAAGAAGAATAGAAAATAATTTTAAAAAAATAAGTAAGAACATTCAGTGAGCAACATCAACACAAACATATGTATAATTATTAGACAAACAAATAATTATTTATTTTTTCCTGTTTCAATGCCTTTAGTTTTGGTTGTGATTATCATATTCGTCCTGAAGATTCCAAAATCCAAAACATTAGCAATCTTTATATAGCTCGTTAATTCGTAGGCTTTCTTATTAATTAACTTAAACAGCACTGCAAACAAAACCACAAAAAAATTACTATAAAATACAAAAAAATAACTTTAATCTTAAAAGTTTATAATTTTCAATTTCGCTTTTTTATTAATTATTAATAATACTAAACTGGGTTGGCTATATTATTCATGAGTGTATTAATTTACTTTTAAGATAGAAAAGACTTTTATTGTTGTACTAACTCACATTCCAAATATACTACTAGACCACATTACTTTGTTCAAAGTAGAAATAGTTTTTACATAAATAATATTAAATAAAATAGACACAGTACAAAATAGTACAACGATATAAACCAACAATAAGGGTGTTTTTTTGTCTGAAAGTTGATTAATATGCTACAAAACTAGGCCAAAAATTATATTTTATTTTTGAAACTTAAATTAAAATAAAAAACAAATTTATTTCTAGAATGAAAAGTCTTAGGGGTCGTCCATAAATTACGTGAGGTGTTTAGGGGGAGGGGGTCAACCCGAATCTCACCAAATCTCACGTGGGGAAATGTAAAAAAAATGTTCTGTGAAGAAAACCAAGATTACGAGTCACCCTTCATACTATCAGTACCAGCTTGGTATGAAGAATAGAGGAGAATAGTAAAGATTAAAGGGGGTATGGGGTTGTTCAAGGAAATGTAGATGAACCTTACTTTTGAGTTGTAAGATGTACGAGTTGGGAAATACGGACTGTAGGAGATTATTCCACAGTCGAGATCGTATTGGGTCCGAGAGATTGGGCCGTAGCGTGGGCCGACCGGGCTAGTCTTGCGGGAAAAATATTGCCATGGAGGCAGGAGGTGCTGAATTTCAGTGGAACAGTCGCTCTGCCAATAGCGATAATGTGTAGATACATATATAGGCTGCCACATTCCTACGTTGGCTTAAAGGAATCAGGGCCTGTACTCCCGAAGACGAAACGAAACGAAAACGAAATCGTTTTGTCAAAATGCTACCTGCGAAGACGATATTATCTCGTTTTCGTCTATACAAACGATGATACAACATTTGTAATCGTCTTCGTTCAGACGTTGGTTCTTGTTGTGTGTCAGAGGTTTTGAGATTAAAATGTATGTTGGCAGTGGCGTAGTAAGAAATATTTTCAGGGAGGGGGGGGGGGGGGGGGTAAATATCCATTATCCTTTAAAATCATAACTTTTAGTTATGTTTTAATAGGAAAAAGACCAGAAGAAGTGTTTTAAAAGAATTCAGTTTATTAGCTATTGACATACATGATCAATGCTTGTGTAAAAGTCACAGTTCTATGTTTCTACGATTTTCAGCAAAGGACAATGGACAAATTGGGCCTAATGACCAATACCTATGAGATATTATTTTTGTGATAGGTCATAACACACAACTAACGAGAAAAATAATAAAAAAAAATTAAATGTACCGGGTTCTTGTACAGCTAGGTCGAAAAGTTTTATTTAATTATGTCAAATATTTTGCAATTATTAAATGTTTTCCAATAGGAGTGAAAGAATATTACTTTAAAATATTACTAAAGGCTGAAGCAGAACCAATCCGTTCCGTCCGCTCCGCACGTTTTTCCTTTGTTCTTTTTGACATTCCGTCCGCTTGATTGTGGCTACCGTTCCGTTCGTCTCATGGAAAATTTATGGAAATGTCAAATTTCCAACTTTTAAAAACGGACGGAACGGATTGGTTCTGCTTGAGCCTTAAGGCTGAAGCACAACCAATCCGTTCCGTCCACTCCGTACGTTTTTCCTTTGTTCTTTTTGACATTCCGTCCGCTTGATTGTGGCTACCGTTCCGTTCGTCTCATGGAAAATTTATGGAAATGTCAAATTTCCAACTTTTAAAAACGGACGGAACGGATTGGTTCTGCTTGAGCCTTTAATATCACTAATTCTAACCGCATAGAGCCACATGGAATTATAATAACACAATATACCTGTTACAAAAATAATAATAAGTGTATTTCGACTATTAGAGGGCGTAATAAAAGTTCTATGTACCTATGCGAGAGTGAATTGCAGACCGTTGCTTATTATACTGGCATTGGGGCGGCGCTCCAATAACAACCTTTGCATGGTTAGATAAGGTCCAAAAAAAGGCCCCTAAGTTAATTAATGACGATACCGCTTGCTCCACCATCGACCCCCTAAGCCACCGTAGGAATGTAGCTGCACTGACAAAATTTTATCGCTGCTATCATAGTGACTGTTCCTCCGAGTTAAACGCTCTTTTGCCTCCACGGCAATTTTATACCCGCAACACCAGATTAGCCCACTCTTCCCATTCCCTGCACCTGCAACTCCCCCTTTCACGCACTCAACAAGATATGAATTCGTTTGTAAATAGAACAACTCGACTGTGGAATAATCTCTCGCAGTCGGTATTTCCGAGCTCCTACAACATCCAAGAGTTCAAACGCAGGGTTCATCACCACCTTCTTCAATACCCCCCCGTACCTTTATAACCCCCCCTCCCCCGTACTTAGCTTACTGCTAGACATTGCACCATGACGTGACAAATGACATGACGAACTAGTAGTACAAAGGGTGACTCCTGAGCTTAGTGATAATAAACTGCATACAGGAAAGGGTACACACACCTAACATTTTGCAAGAATATGTAGAGCGAAAGCATCTTAACAGACAAAGGATTTCTTTCGTGAGAATAGAAGACAATCAAATAGAGGACTCTCCACATTTGACTGAGGAAGAAATAATCCTTTTCGCGCTGGGCACATATCAATTGAAACTGGCAAGGTCTTACTGCAGTGAACATTTACGGGATGGCGTTTACATAATTGAGGTTTATCGAGACGAGCAATTAGAAGATTTGACAGATTTTAATATCTTTCAAACAAATGTATTTTTGATTAGAATTCATATTCAATCACGACATGCGAGGGCGCGCGAGTATCGTGGCTACATATTAATTGACAGAGGCCAAACTAGCATCAGCTCTATTTTACAATATTATTGTACTTGTTTGACCGGAAGTCGTACGCTGGGAAGCTGTGCGCACATTTTATCCGTAGTTTGGTATATGGGCTTAGCTAGATACGAAGGATTTAACCCTCCAGCCGCATTTTTAGATTCTATTATTCTGGATATAGACTAATGTAAAGAAAAATAAACAAATGCGTAAAAGGAAACTTGTTGTTTCATTTATTGTATTTATTATTATACGTAGTTGTCGATGGATGTCGTAAGAGGCGTTTTAAATTGCAAATATTGCAATCAACAGCATTTGGGAGTGGCTCAAGTGCTATTTTAGGGTAATATTCCTTCATTCGTATTGCAAAACAATAATTAATTGCAAAATATTTGACATAATTAAAAAAAACTTTTCGACGTGACTGTACAACAACCCGGTACATTTAATTTTTTTTTTATTTTTCTCGTTAGTTGTGTGTTATGACCTATCACAAAAACAATATCTCATGTGTATTGGTCAGCAGGCCCAACTCCCATAATGTTTTGCCCATTGTCCTTTGTTGATTACTTCTTTAGCCGTTACGTCGATTTCCCTGTGAATACTCAAAAGAGCAGCCGCTGTTCTCCAATACTTTGCCAATCCTTTAAACGCCTTAAATTTGAAATACTTCTTTCGTTGCTAGCCTAAGATAGCTCCAATCTTCAGACAGTAATACCATATTTCATCGCACTTGAAATCCGCGGTTTTCAACAAAACGATTTCACGGAATCCAAATATGTTCACATCGCATCTAGATGCTTTCGCTTGTCATAACAAATTTAAAAACTAAAATAGAAATAAAATTAATGTTTTCGCGCTTTATTTATCGTTTTTTTTTATTATTTTCCGGCATTTTCTATCATTGTAACGATAAATTAATTCAACATGAATCGCATTGTCAAAAAATTATAACTGCCGTCAAATTTTCCATGCGCAGTGTTTATGCTGAATTGGCTGAATAGACGTTAACTACATTTCGAGCGAGTTTTCATTGAAATCTCCCTCGTAGGGCGATTTCATTTTATATGCAAAAACATAAGAATTCACATGATATTTCGTCCGAAATCCTCATTTTTGCCGAAATCGGAGGATTTCGAGTGCGATGGAAACATGGTATTATCGACTTTCGGAGAAAAGGTGTGATTAAAGATTAAAGCTTCGATAAATACGGGTGCGTTGGACGATGGACTGAAATATATTAACGAAAAGACTACCAGATCCTGGATCGAAATCCTAATTTGTGCGAGAGTCAATGGTCCAGAACTTGCGACTCAAACGGGAGGTCATACACGGCGAGGTATTAGTACTCCGAACCATGCCAGACGGTAAGATAACCAATAGGGTCATACTGCAGATGAAAACACAGGGTCAACCACCCGAGATCATTCAAGCACAGGTGCCAAAATCCAAAATCGCAAACCAATAACCACATAGCGAATACTTTATCAAGGATTGGACCTACCTGGAATGACTCCAATTAGCAGATCCGACGTTCCACCTCCTCTTGGGAGCCGACATATATAATTTCCAATATTATCATGCACGGGTTAAGAAAGGGCAACGATGGAACTTCAGTAGGACAGAATAGGACTAGTGGCACAAAGAGATCCAAGGCTACATAGAAACATTCTTTACACAAATAATCCCCGACAGCGATTTGAGGAGATTTTTATAATTGGAGGAGCTTCCATCTAGACCAAAATGGACCAAAGAAGAGGCACAGTTCAAAGCCCACTTCGCCAACCATGTCGCAAGATGCAACGATGAACTGTACCAAGTTCGACTTCCATTTAAGACTGTCCAAGACCAGTTTTACACTACTTGCTTGATGATAGACTGACTGTGGCTTAATGATTTGATAATGCACAGTCGAATAAATTATACGAATAGTTATGAAGCCGCAGATATTTTACTATTGTAAGGAATATCAGCAGTAGGCGCTTCCTGTTGAAACGCGCCTACGTGAAAATTTCGTCGAACTTTAGGACTATCCGCGGAATACCTGGAAAAGCGCTGAAAAATGATCCTTCATTACTCACGAGGGCTCCAGGTAGGTTTAAAAAGATTTCAAATAATTTATGAACCTGGAAATGAAATTAATCAAAAAAATTTGAGCGGATCAGAAAGTGCACTTATCAATCCTAGAATCGCTGAAAGTTAGCGTTAAATTAAAGTTCTGTATTGTCCGAATTCCTCCCTGACTTTAACCACTATATATGGGCCACTTGCGATCCGCCTTCGAAGCACTAGCTCTAATTTTCTGCTGATAATTAAAATAAATCAAACTTTAACAACTATCAGGTGATATTTCTAGTGTAGTTGATTCGCGCTTAATGTACCACCAAAATTACAGAATGATATTATAAATGTTCAAGTTGAATTTTCTTCATACATAAGGCGTTTCGGGGGGGAGACATTTCTACGCCAGTGTATGTTGGGATTATTAATTATTTTTATAGCTATAATTTATTTTGCATAATAGGTCAAAAATTACAAACGCAAGGCAGTACGAGATTATCGTCTTCAGGAGTAGGAAATACATTTTCATCTCGCCTCGTTATTTTGTTTCGTTTCTTTATCGTCTCGTCTTCGAGAGCACAGGCCAAGTTTGATGGCACGATTTTGCACCTTATCGAAGCAAGCCAAGGTGGATTTTGGGCGACTATCTAGATATACGAATTGTATTCAAGGCAGGATCTACCGTCTAAGGTGATGATTGATGTAATTATCTGAATATTTTGATTCTCACCAATCACGACTGATGAAATTGATTGACGCTTACGTGAATGTCTAATGGACGCCTTAAAGTTACCCCTAGAGTGTTAAGAGTTCAGTCAGTCGTTAAGACAGCTCCAGACTCACGCCGTGAACAGCCGCGAACACCCATGAACGCAACTGTGGATGGTTTTCTCGTCTAGTTCGCTCCTTGTTTTTTCGTTTTGAGGGGATATGGTGTAAAAATTCTCGCCGTGAATTCATGGTGTGGGTGTAGAGATGCCTTTACATCCTTTTCTCACACTGAGATAGGAGGCATATCGGTGTTATCGAGAAAACTAGGTTACATTAAGTAAAACATCTCTCTCCACTAAGATAGGGCTAAGTCCTACACAAAAATATTTATCGCGGTTATGCGGCGCCACAAGTAGCAAAGTAACCCCTGGATTATTTAGCCGCCACCGGGGGGTAGCCTACAGCGTTCGAGCCGGGTGGGTGCGACCCGCAGAAATGCCCTACCTGTAGGGTTCACGCCCGTAAATGCGTGTTTCTCACGTGAGATTATGATGGGAGGGAGGGGGTCGAGTCAAATCTCACGAAATCTTACCAAGGGGGAGGGGGTTGGAAAATCGCAAAAATCACCTCACGTAATTAATGGACGGCCCCTTAAATGAAAAGCAAAGAAAGGAAAATATGGCTTTAATCTCTTAAAACTGTTTTATACTAAAACAAGCTTCGATATTTTCTATCAGCTGTAAATAAAATAAACAATTTCAATATATATAATATATAAAAAAAATAATGTGGATTTGTCCACATTTCTCAAAAAAAAAAGAAAAACATATTCTGAAAAAAAATACACTTTAAATTATAAAAAAATGAAAAAAATTGTAAGAAAAACTAAGTGCCATGAAACAATAAAAGCCATTACTGAATGTGTGTATGTATATCAAAGCAGAAAAATAAATAACTAAATAAAAAATAAAACAAAAATATAAAAATAAAAAAACACGCACTGTAAATAAATAAAAGTATAATATTAAAAAAAACACGAAAAGATATCTATAAAACCATAATGTTCAATGGAATACACATAAAAATGAACTGACAGAGTTACAGTAACTTTCTTCCTATGATAATTCAATTTAAACAAAATGAAAAAAAAGAAAATAATAATTTTACTTATTTTTATTACATAATTTTTTTCATTCAATCTTTTTATCCCTAATAGATTCAGATTTAAAAAAAATAAAGAAAAAATTTTTATATAAATGTAAAACGTTGTAAATGAAGCGAACACACACACAAAATTATAAGTATCAAAACATTCAAAAAATTAAAAACAAAAAGAAAGAAAACAACCATAAAAAAATCATTTTTTTTTTATTTTAAAAATAAATTAAAAAAACCAAAAACGAAAATAAAAATAACACACGCTAAATATAATAAACACAACAAAAAAAAACAAACCTAGACATGTCGGCGAATTATTCATAATTTTTAAGAAATCAAATTTAAATAAAAAAAAGACATTTGTAAATTAATAATTTAAAAATCTACATAATAAAAAAATTTATATAATATTTTACGTGTTTCAATTAGAAGCGGGTTTGAGCTTGTAGCGTGTGCGAGCTGGGTGTTGCGCATGTAGCTTGTATTTTGGTTACGAGCTTCTTCGAGCTTGTAACTACGAAGTATACACTCAGACATAATTCTTTCGCGTGCTTGGTGTTAAACAATAAATTTTTAAAGTAATGTTGTTATCTAAAACGGGCTGCTCTACAGCCAATCCTGGAACTAGGATGAAGCAATTGTACTTTTCCGGAGGATTGGACCTTCCATCATATTCAAAATGGGGACCTAACAATATGCGACAACTAGAGACGCATTTGTCTATTATATACTGTGGACCTAATCCTGTCCCACATATTCGGCGTTATTCCACAATTCGATTTTTATCGAATATACACTCGAAATCGAAATTAGATGTTCCACATTTCGATCAATTCCATATATGTAACATATGTATATTTAATTTAGAAATGCGCCAAATATGGCTTCAACCGAATACATATATTCGGCAGAATAGTCGGTCAAAAATGTACGAACCGAACATTCGGCCGAATTATTTGGTTCAGTTTTACGCAGTAAAACGGTTCATATAAGGTCAGCAGCGTTCGTCCACCCCTCCAGCACTTCGCGCTAGCTCGACCCGCTCATTCAATGCTCCGCTCTTTGTTTTATTGGAATTCCTCTCGTGATAGAGTAGTTATCGCCACAAAATAAGGGACTAAAGCAAGAATATGGGGAAATGACAATTCCATAAACATTAAGGCCGTACGCACATGAGTCGACTGATTTGCAATCCCAGTTTCAAACGGCCATTATCACGCTCACAACCAGTTTAAACCAAAATGAAACCTTTGTTATTCGGTATCAGACAATCGGTAATTAATCGGCAAACTAACCGAATATTCGGCCGAATACGAACATTAAAAAAATACGTAAAAAATACGCCGAATATACCGAATACGAATATTCGGCGCATCTCTAATTTAATTCGAGTGAAATTGAATTCGATCCGATTCGATTTCATTCCACTCGAATTGTGGAAGACCCCCGATTATTATCAAGGATAAGAGAGGCAGTAAGCCGAAAGCTTAGAAGACAGCAAGCTGGGTTCAGAAAGGGCCACTCCTGCAGTCTACCAGTCTTACTAAACTATGATTCCCCTTTTCCTTGGTTTCATAGACTTATGAGAAAGCGTTCGACTTGGTTAATAGGAGCTTTATATAGCCTAGAGTGCAAGTGCTAAGTTGTGATTAAGCCACTGTGCTGAAAGTCGTAATTTGACTGAATCGTCCCTTTCTACAACTCAAACGACTTGCCACTAAACACAACTCGACTTTCAGGGGCGGGAGAGCGCTGAATAACCGTGACGACAGTTCCAGAATAAATAAAGCACGAAGCGCATATGCATGCCTGTTCCGCATATGGAGATCAACGGAGATCTCAATTAACACAATTGTGGCTGTGCAACTCAAAGTTAAGGTAGTTATTTTGTACAGTTGCGAAACATGGAAAGTCACCCAATTCATCTTCCTACAAGTTTCTATCAACAGTTGCCGTCATCGTATTCTAAAATCCCGCTGGCAAGACGCAATTACAAATGAAGAACAATGGCGCCGTGCCGGTCAAGGACGGATAGACGACGAAATCAGGTGAAGGAAATGGAATTAAGGCGTGGCACCTTGCGACGCGAAAACTAGAATCTAGCCAAACCGGCCCTTGACTGGAATCCGCAAGGAGCCCGTCAACGTAGCTGCCTATAGCACGACTGAGATAGTCAACTTCGCCATCTACTCCCCTTGTCGCTTAATATTAGGTTGGATTCTAGATGTGGTTTGCTTCCATGATTTTGAAAGGAATAAAATTACTATTGGACGGTAATTAGTGAGGCTGTTGGAGTCACCTCAGTTGAACATTCACAAACAGTGTGGGTAAACTTCGGAGAAGTATGACGATATATGGTAAAATGAGACCAACGTATCGCTGTCTGTATGATCCTAACGACGCAGATAAGATACTGTTATAATTTTGTGGTACCATCCCCGCAATCCTAACAAATATGAGAATTGTGTAATTCTGTCCAAATACAATATTGGAGCCACAAATATCGAGCCGTTAAAGAACAAACCTTCATTATTCGCTAAATCTTAATTTATTTTTAGTATTTGATTTACATGACTAAATTATTTATGTCATAATTACAAAAATACCTTTGCGTTAATCATACAAAGTATATATTATATATATTTTTTTCTCTCTACACAATCACTTTAACTTAGTACAATTTGGCAAATGTGGGTATAAAATCTCTTTTTATATATATCAAAGTTCATGTATAAGGCAACATATTCAAATATGTGATAACCAAGAATAAATAAAACAATATTTATGCATTTCTATAGTGAAAGTTCAATCTCTAGTCCTTAGCCCCCAAATTGATGTTCTTCTTGTCCCTACTGTTGGACGCGCCACAGAGCTATGTATAAACTTATTTATTCCGATATCGGCGAATGCTTCTTGTAGCATTTCCAGTGCGCTATCGGTGAGAAGACCAAAAACATCCAGAAATGTTAAGTATTTTAAATTACGTAGCTCCCTGGAAATAAATGTATAAATATGAAAGATAATTCATTTCGATATAATAATGCGATTTACATATAAGAAGCCGCCGATATACTATAGCATCGAGACAAGGACAAGTATTCCAAATCCTTAAATTGGCATATAACTCCTATAACTGCCGAAGTCAAAGCTGTACAATCCGATAAATCCAGTTCCATTAACTGTGGACAGCTTTTGGCCAAAGAAGCAATATCTATTATAAACAAGTGAGAGTTTTTTTTTCATTATTTTATTAATTTTAAGTGTATATACTCACGTGAATCAAACATAGACTTCCTACAGCCGGCAATATTTAATCTAAGTAAATTATTAGTAACATTATCTACTAAAGCATTTACACTTTCTACACTTAGCGTTGCCCAAGATATGTTTAAGCTGTGCAATTCCTTGAGCTCTGTCATCATTTTCTTAACACTCCAAGGCTCGATACCTTCGCACATTGCCAGATTGAGTGCCTCAAGATTAACGTTTTTTGATATTTCATCACATATTTCGTCATTTAGCTTGACGTGTTCTAGACTTAATTTCTTTAATTGGCGGCATTTTGATAGCAACATTTTTAGGGATGGCTTGGTAATAACTGCCATGCTTAAATCCAAATACTGAAGTTTCGCTTGAAATTCGGGCGAATATTCGAGGCTCTCGGGATCGAATACTGGATGAGCCATCTGTAACAAACATTTAGGATTTAGATTATTAATGGTTAAAGACGAAAATTAATTGATAAGATTTCAGCATAATAATATTCAAAAAGCAACCTGGAAGACCCCAGATGGAGTTACGCAAGTCAACAATCCAATATCTTGGACGTAAGTTCGAACCGGGCCACAAATATAGAGGAGCACCATCACTGGAGGTGATGTCTTATCACAACGACTCCACGTCCTCATAATATACTTGGCGACGGAAGAAAGCGATTGCTGTGCCAATTTTGAAGAAAGGCAACAGTCGGGAATGCAAGAATTATCGCAGTATTAGCCTCCTTTTGATCGACGATGAAGTATTTACGAAACTCATACAATCGAGGCTACAGAAACATCGAGAGCATACGAGCTGGGGTGGTAGCACGTAAGTTGTTTCAATCGACCTCTTCATACAAAAATTCAAGATTTTTGTATGAAGGGGTCGATTGAACCAACTTACGTGCTACCACCCCTGGAAAGGCAAGCGGGATTTAGGCCACATCGAGGATGCACTGATCGAATATTCGCTCACCGTCAGCTAATGGAAGAAAGAATTCGTTGCGGCAAACGAATTGTCGGCGTTTTCAATGAATTCAAATCCGCTTTCGATTGCATCGATTGGAAAGCCTTGGAAACCGAATACATGCCATTGAAAATCATCCAACTTCTTCAAGCGTCTTATTTGAAGCGACCTATCTGAGGAATTCCCGGTTCAAACAGGAGCCCGACAAGGAGACGTCGCTTCGCCCTTCTCTTCAACGTTGCGATGTTTGAGGCAGATTCTCGGGGCCCGACTCAGCGATCGCCTTCAAAACGAGACAGTCAGACAAAGATGCGATCAGCGGACACTGATCGAAGAAGAAATACAAAATCTCGACTATGGATGTTTGCCGAATAGATGATGGATGATAACCGCTTACCACGTTAGCTTCTTTCATACACACCGAATCAAGTTTGGGGAAAATTAGGCTACGATATCTCAAGTGAAGCATATTTAGAGAAATCACATGCATTTTAGGCATATCAGTGGTGAGAAAGCTAGAGCTTACCCATAGTTGACGTAACCAGCCATAGATTTTTTGAAGGACTCTGTTCGTACGACTGGAAAAACTAAATTTAGAATTAAACACAACACCTAGGTTTCTGACTGACTCAACATAAGGCAAGACGGCACCATTTATTACAATTGGTTCGAGAGTAAATAATACAATGGTAGTCTTACTAACCACCAGACATGAAAATTTCCTAGGATTTAGGGGGTTTATTAGTAACAGTCCAATCAGAAATGCTCCTCAAATAATCGTTAAACCTGTGAATACACTCAACGATTGAATCGATCTATGTAGATTTGCACATCATCAGCATATAAGTGAACAGATGTGTTCTTAATTACAAGAGGAAGGTCATTAATATAAATGCTAAACAGCAAAGGACCCAGAATAGAGCCTTGTGGAACACCATAGAGTAAAAATGTGGGCTTTGAGAATTTGTCCTACTATTTGAGAACGACCAGATATGTAGCTTAGCAATAATTCAACAGCAATAGGATCGAGCCTGAAATTACTACCTCACTTCTGTAAGAGCTTTACATGATCAACTGAATCAAATGCCTTCGAAGGTCAAGATGACAAAGTGAATGTGACCAAAAGCTATAAGGTTGCGGTTGTTACTCAATAGCTTCTTCGGAGATAAACTTGTGTCCAGCAGGTTACGAAAACAAATTAACCATACTTCATGATGCTACCGACAGTTCATCAGTTCATTTAACTTTATTCTGTAATATTATATATTTAATTCTAACTCTTAGCAATAACGAAAATTAAGCAAAACAAAAAAAAACACTTACCTCAGCTTGCGATAAACGAAGAATTACCACACCTCTCCTAACAACTTGGCCAAGTGCCCCGCCCCGTAATGTCTTACAACCGAGATCAAGTCTTGTCCATAAAGATTCATCTTGTGCTAATTGATTAAATCTACGACAAACATAGCTACAACGTATTAATGTCTTCTTCGGCAACCACTTGAATATCTGCAATATAACTTCATCTGATAATCTTCTAAATGGATCCTTAATGGTTGCTGTTTGCCTCTGAATTCTATTTCTATACAGAAAGAAGTTCTCATCGGGTAGAAACACTTGTTTCTTTAAATTACTTCCTTCTAAACTATTTTGATTTATATTATTGTAATTATTATTACAAGCAACTGTTGCCAGTGGACTTCTACCTTTCGTATGCTGACAACAGATTTTCTTTTGAATTCTATCTGTTGTTTTGCTACTATTACTGTCTGTATATATTTCTATATTTGAACTGCTTATTTTATAATTGCTAGGTATTAATGTTTGATTTGGATCAACAAATGTCGCATTATCTCTTTCATGTTCACAATTCTGCTTAATTCTATTACTAGTTTCATCAGTTGCACTGTATTCCGTTGATTCTGTATCACATGGTGGTTCATTTGAGTTTTCATCCGTTGATAACCGATCACAAACTTGTGGTATGATTAATTCAGTTGCGGATGCTGCTGATGATGAGGATTCATCTGATTCTAACATACCAATACCCATTTCTTCGAGAATTTTTGGACTTTCGTCCTCGTTCACTAATGTCCAAACTTGTTTTGGTATTCTGCGTCGTTTGCTGTGGAAATAATTGTAGATATTAGAAAATGTTGGATTACATGCATTTATATATTAAATGTTGGTAATTTTATTGAGGAAACTAAGACATAAAAGAACAGGAAATATTCATAGCTAGCTAACAGAGACGACTGGAAGAGGATACTTCGAGATGCCGGAGTCCTGCAAGGACTGTAGCGCCATTGCAATGCAAGAAGTTAGAGAAACAAAATGGACGAGTTGAGATATATGTGTGAAAGTGTGATCATACGAAAATACATGCTCTTCTCGGAAGTGAGACTTGGCTGAAACCTGAGGTGGTATTCTCGCTGGCGAGTGACGCAACTACGAGGGACACGGAGGAATGGAACTGATGATGTCTTCACACGTATCGAGGAAAATGTCACTTCCCCCGCCACTTTGCGACAATTAAATACGAATTTAATCGATTTGCTTGACAGAAATTTGTTAAATTGGCCATGCGAATACCAATTTAAGGTCGAAGTGACACATCTGTCACGTCACTCGACAACGAGAATAAGGCCGCTGAAATCCCCTCCTCTTTTGTCTCTTTCCCTGGTTTTCCGTTACATCGAAATAATCGTGCTGGTCGTAACGGTTGTGGTGTTGCTATGTATGTTTCCTTTTCGCTTTCCTCTAGAGTAGTTAGCATGTCTAGTGGCTCTCCATTTACATTTATTGCTGTTGAAATTGTAGCGTATTCTCCATGCATTGTCTTCATTGATTGCGCCGTATATTCTTCGGAGTACCTTCCTCTCAAATATATTTATCTTGTTGCCGGATTTCTGCGAGATACTCCATGCTTCACATCCATACGTAGCTACTGTGCGTATGATGGTTTTGTAGATTCTTATTTGGGTTTTTCTGTGGATGTCTCTGGATTTCATTACAGGCAGTAGTGAGAAATATGTTCTGTTTGCGGCGTTTATTTTTCGTTGTACGTCATCGTTGTCTTCGCCGTCTGTGGGCCTCAGGTAGTTAAATTGGTTTACCCGTTCGAAGTTATGTTCCCCCAGATGGTGTTGTGTTTTCTTCTTTCCACCCTTCACTGAATTAGAATTTTACTCTTGTCGGCATTTATTTGCAGCCCTATATCTTTGGCTTCCTCTTCTAATTCCGTGGAAATTTTTCTAAGGTATGACAGTGATACAGCAAGGCAGTTTATATCATCAGCACATCCTACCAACTGTTTTGATGTTTGGCAGATTTTTAGCAGGGTTGCGTTCACATCGGTGTTTACTTTGCGAATTACTTCTTCTAGGCAGAGATTAAAAAGCATGGATGTCAGCCCATCGCCCTGCTTTAGGCCTTGCTTGACTGAGGACTCCGCCAATTCTTCTTGTATTCTGACTTCACACCTTGTGTTTTCCATTGTCATTTTTGATAATTTTACTACGTTCAAGGGGGTGGGATATACGTCATAATCCAGAAAGACAAAATCCAGAAAGACAAAATCCAGAAACGACAAAATCCAGAAACGACAAAATCCAGAAATGACAAAATCCAGAAACGACAAAATCCAGAAACGACAAAATCCAGAAATGACAAAATCCAGAAAAAATCCAGAAAAATGGTGTTAAAAACAAAAATATCGAAACATTTTTAATAAATAATAAAGTTGATAACATAAATAAATAACATAAATCGAAACAGACATTCTTTTCTAGACCAACTTCAATTATAAGTTTGTTTTGCTAATTCGGCAAAATCAGGATTTTGTCGTTTCAGGATTTTGTCGTTTCTGGATTTTATCGTTTCTGGATTTTGTCGTTTCTGGATTTTGTCATTTCTGGATTTTGTCGTTTCGGGATTTTTAAAATTTTTCTGGATTTTGTCGCTTCTGGATTTTGTCTTTCTGGATTTTGGCATGATCCCAGGGGGTGTTTAGGTTCAGCATTGTCGTATACATTTGCTTCCTATCGATGCTGTCCTATGCTGTTTTAAGTCGATGAAAAGTTGATACACGTCGATGTTGTACTCTCAGCATTTTCGGAGGATTGGCCTTATTGAAAAAAGTTGATCCATTGTTGACCTATTTCTTCTGAATCCAGCTTGGTATTCACTTATTGCGGCTTCTTTAGTAAGATTAGAATAGTTATATATTAAAATTAATTTTTGGCCTTGATTAATAATGGCTGTACTATAAAAGATGTAAATCTTGTGTACTTATTTAGCATATTGTCTACAAATAATATAGATCTAAAGAATTATGATTAAAGAGCTTAAGTTTTAAAGAATTTCTCTAGCTTAAAATGTTCAATTGTGCAGGATTGTCTATAAAGTATTTAAAATACAAAGAATTCAGACTCAGAGTCTGTTCAGCGACCTGCTCCAACTCATCTTCGAGCACAAGGTTCAATGGATTGACTCAATTCCCCGCGAACTCCACTCAAATCGCTGTCAAGGGCCTATCAATGACGTAGGAATTGAATCAATGCATTGATCCATGTATTATCACCATTGTGCTCTAGGTTGAGCTAGAAGAGATCGCCGGACAGTCTTATATTACATACAAGATTAAAGAAGTCTCTAGAAGATATATATGTATAAAAATTAACTTTCAATTTGGCAGACCCAAAGTAGTAAAAAAATGGATTATCGACGTGGCATTTACCACGGTTTTACTATATAAAAACTTAACCCAATAATAGTATATTTCTAGAATTAAGATACTTTATTTATAGAACAGTTATTTCACCCGCAGTTTTAGTTACAATAGAAAATTAGGGATTTTTGTCTAGAATTTCACAATCTCCTATTTCTTATGAATGAATGAATTAAGCTCCAATCGAACCTTGTATTATCGCAAAAAAATCGACTTAATATTGTTTAAAATATCGGATACAATCTGCAACAATCTTTTATCCAAAAATTAACAAAACTAGCTTTAAGCCGGTGTCCGCCTTTTATTGACAACTCTCGCAACAATTAACAATGACGACGTTCACACATTCCAGATTTCTACAGCTAATTGGTCTATCAATCTTCCATGATTTTCCATTTGACGTCTTCAATTGCGCCATTTTTGCAAGGCATTTTATTATTTTTTTGTTTAAATTATTTAATACTGCTAATTGCATTCACCTTGTTGATGGGCACTCGTTTTCGTTATTTTCTAATCTTTTACCACTTTTACTACTGTCCATTATTTTTATTAACCAGAATATAATAATAAAAACATTTGAGGATCGCGCAAATTTATTCGGGTGTTCTCTATTTTTGTTGAAAATGTAATCTCGTCGAATATGTTAAATGACGTTTCCACATATCTTTTTAGACATTTCAAGAAATAGGGTGATTGTGAAGATTTTATGTTATTTTTGTTTTAAGATATTCTCAGAAGGTGTCGCACAACATTTATAACGGATGGAAATCGCTTCGTATTCTTCTTTAACGGCTCTACACCGGCCATCCTTCTAGCGGAGGTTGGATCTTCCACGCTGTCGCACTCCGTCTTACCGTAGATCGGCTCATCTTCACTCATACGAGCTAGATACCCTGCCTACCTGAGCCTGACGTGCTTTATTTTCTTCACCCATAGCGCTCGTAGATCTCGTCATTGTAGTCTCTGGAATCGTCCTTCCTCACATGTATTTTCCTCTTGAACGCGGCTTAGAGGTTTGAAATCTTTTTGCTAAACACCCACGTTTTAGATGCATATGTGAGTACATGAAAACCATCATATTATATAGTAAAAGTTTAGACGTCCTGTAGACGCGGTAGGACAATCAGTCAACTAACCCAATTTGACAGTTGTCTGACCCCTACGGTATTCAGAAACAGAAGGTAATGCAAAAGAGACGACAGCTTAGAATACCGTAAAAAGTGGGCGCCTGGTGACGTCAGCCCTAATGCAGAAACAACAACTTCGATTTTATATGGGAAGTATCCACCAAGTGAAGTCAGCACTGAAATACCGTAAACGGTATACCGTCTTTTACATTACCTTATATCGTGTCTGACCCCAGATTTCACTACCCGCATACACGAGAGCTTTCGTGTAGTTCTCTACAAAGTCCAGTTCTTTCCAAAGCTTTGGAAGTTAACATTTCTTTAAAAAAGAAGAAGATTTCAAAACAAATCCTGGTGCACGTGCTTTCGGCTGTCGTGAGGTTTCCTCGAGGTTGCTAATAATTTTAATTTTGCGCGGAGTATACATGATATTAATCAAAAAATATAAAAAAAAAGTGAATTAGTTTGTGACTTAATAAAAAAGCAATTATATTTGCATCAAAATGTCGACATCTCTTGCCGAGCAACTACGGCGCCTACGCGCCCCGCAAACATCAATTCTCTTGGATAGTAAAAAACGCGCTTCAATACTTTTCGATGCCAAAGAAGCTGCAAATAAAGATCGCCAAATGATATTTGATATAGGGCGCAATGGATTAAGGAAGCTAGCTTCTTTCAATCCCGCGTTCCTGCAGTTTGAACAAACACTATTCGACATAACAACTCAGGATCTAGAGAGATCTGTCGAGTCGGCATCAGTCAATAAGCTACTCGACAATAATATCAAAAAGTTCTTCTATTATTTATCACCATTTTTTATGCTACAACCAGCTCATATGTGTTTAGAATGGCTCATAAGAAGATATCATATTCATCTCTTTAACAAAGAGCAATTTCTAGCCTTAATTCTGCCATATCATGAGACAAAAATATTTGTAAAATGTATCCAATTGTTGGACTTGAGTGATCCAGCAGATCCATGGAGATGGCTGCAACCTCTTCAACGACCAGGTCTTCCGCTATCGAAAAACGCTCTACTTAGTCGCGCAGCAAATGATCCGGCCTTCTTGGAATTTGTTTGTAAATGCACGACTAAAGCCATTAAAGAATTAGATGGCATGGCACAAACCTTACAGACTCAGATTTCTTTCTATTGTACAACAGTAATTGGAGCCATAGAACATGCCGGCGAAGTCAGCGAGTCCAATGTATCGAAAATTCTAGCATCTTTATTGAAAGGAATGTCTTCACATTCTCTCGATTTTACTGCTGCTGCATTTATGATTACTGCACAATTAGTATCGAAAACTAAGCTAAATCCAAAACTTTTACATGAGCTAATTGCAAGAATTTCAGTAGTTCGTCATCGTACTATGCAGGCGGATATAATATTACTATTAATATTAATCTTTCAAAGTCAGGAAGACAACTTGAAACAGTTTCCAGAAGAGCATGTGGTTAAATTTATATCAAATAGATGGGTAACAACTACCTTGGCTGCACTGTCTGATCAAAAGGTAACAATCTCTTCAATCTGTGTACCAGTAGTTGGTAGCTGCCTTCGTATTGTTCAAAATAAAGGCGATGGTTGGGACTTATGCAAGCAATTTCTTGAAAATTTAATTTTAGAAGTTCATTTCAAAAATGACGAAGCAAAAGATGTGATAAGGTAAGAGTTATTTCAAAATTAAGGCTTTTTTTTATGATGTCATGTTTATTTTTTTGTTAGATCGATTCTGGACAACTATCATAAAAGAAAACTCTCTAAACCATCCGAAGATGAAGTTATTGCAATTGACTCTGATGATGATATGATGCTTGATGAAGAAATTCATTCGTGGTATTCTAAATATTTGCAAAGTTTCGAGAGACAATACCCAGCTGAGTTTGATTTCACTATTAAAGAAACCTTGCAGGAGCAAGGGAATATTTCGGATGCGAGGAGACAGGCATTAAAAACGGTTTTGGGTAAGTTGAATAAATCGGAAAGTTGTCTAGAGGTAGGTTAGTGACAATACCCTTCACTTGGTCATGGTAATGGCACCTTTCGATTCTCACCGACACTAGACTAATTTTTAAGGATAAAGATTCTTCAATGAAGCAACCACTAGGGCAGGGCAGACCACAGGGTCTGAAATGGCTCCTTCCAATGCTTCTGGTGTTACCGAGAACTGCTGTAATGCCGTCACATTGACCATAGGGCCATCTCTCGTCGGAGCTGCACTCGCGCCGATTCCAGGGCCATCTGGCGTTGTTCTAGATCCGATCCCACATCTGTAACAAGCCCCAGGCAGCCTGTAGCAGAGTTAACAGCGGGCGGAGAAAGAACACTCCTGCCGAATCTGGAGTCGGAGCACGGGACAAATCTGCACCACCTAAGAGCAAAGGCGGCAGGACAAAGGGTTCTAGATAAGCCAGAAAACCGGGCTCCTTGGGAAAAAAAATGATCGCCATAAGCGCACTCCAAGTAAACTTACACCATGCGAAAAGGGCAGCCTCCACGCTGTGTAAGACTTTTGCGGAGAGGTATCTTGCCCATGCTCTTATTCAGGAGGCTTGGGTAACCGATGGCAAAGTCAGAGGACTTAGCACCAGCTCAAGTAAACTGATATATGATCGGAAACGCGGGGCGCCTCACACTGCCCTTTTAATTGACTCACTCATCTTTCCATTACCAACTTTATTTCTAGAGATCTAATGGCCATATCTGTTGCGGCCACCACGACCAATGGATTCCAAGAAATCGTCCTTGCGTCCGGCTACTTCGCGGGGGATGTAGCAATAGTGCCCAGATTGAGTTCTGTCGAACCGGCAATTCGTCATCGGCTGTGATGCATATGGTCACTACTCCATTTGGGGGAGTACCGATGTAAACGAAAAGGGTGAGTGTGTTCTAGAATTTCTTGTTAGGAGATGCAAACCCACTTCTGTCACTGCTAGTAGAAAGGAGGTGCTGGACTTCACCTTCACTATCAGGCCTCTTCGACAGGATTGAAAACTAAGAAAACCAACTGGTCTAAGTTTCAGGGGACAGATAGTTTGACTTGACCATCGTCTCTGGGATGTTTGACTTGACCATTATATCACCTCATATGCTATTGGTTGTATAGAGCTATAAGGGCCTTGAGACTTCAGTTCTCATTCAACTGTCAAACTTTACAATCAAAGAACACATGGATATCCTTAACAATATCCCAAACATTTTCATTTACGTATCCGACCATATGCTTGGTCAACTGCGGTTCCAAAGGAAATTCAGGGCGATTATCGTTCTGAGTGGGAGGGACTTTTGCCTCGTGGGGATCCAAATACATTTCCACTGGTATACTGACGGGTCAAAGATAGAAAATGGTACAGGGGCTGGAATCGCAGAACCCAACTCCAACGTTTCGATTGCAATGGGTAAGTTGCCCTCTCAGACTGGAATACATGCCGTTGTGCCCTGCGCTAGGCTCAACTTGAGAAAGGTTCGAAAGGCGCCAACTTAAAATATTTTCTAACAGCCAAGCTGCCATCAAGGCACTCTCAGTGTGGAAGTTTTCTTCCAAAACGTACTCCAGAGCCTGACCAGAAGAACTCGCTCTGCTGGGTCTCCGAACACTGGAGTATCGAGGAAAATGAGGCTGCAGGCAGTCTCGCGAGGTAGGGGTCTGAGACGTTGGTCCAGGATCCTTCTGTGGCATCTCTTGGCCCACCTCCAAGTCCCTGATAGAGGAGTGGATTAAGGGACTAATCCTAGCTTATTGGGAATCAGTCCCAGGTCTTAGGCTAAAAATCGTATAAGATCCTTTGCCTTAAGGGGTACTATCACTTTAAACAAAGCGGATCTAAGGCTGATGGGTTATTTGACTGGCCATCTAGGACTGCGGTATCACCTACACAACCTAGGATTATCTCAAGGACAGAATGCCGACTCTGCATGGAAGGCGCCGAGTTTTCCACACAGATTCTTTGTGAACGTCCTGTTCTGATCCGGCTTAGAAGAAGAACGTTTATGAGCCCTGCTTAAGCCCGGTCTTCGTCATGGGAATCAAATGAAAGGGTATGACAAGTAGAATACAGTTAGCAATGTCATTCAAAATGGCGGCCGACACAATATGGCTGAATACCTTTTTCTTTACAGTCCACTCGTTATGGGTATCAAATGAAAGGATATGACAAGTAGAATACTATTAGCTGATTGGCGTTATTTCAAATTCAAAATGGCGCCAACATTAAATGGTGTTTTACCTTTTTCTTTACAACCCCCTTGTTATGGGTATCAAATGAAAGCTTATGACGAGTGTGGTACAATAAGCTGTGTGACGCCATTTTAAATCTAATATGGCAGTCACTACAAAATGACGAAAGGCATAATAGACTAAAAAGTAGAAAATAGAAAATGGGCGGTGAAACCATAAAATATTTAGGTGAACAAATGATGGAAGAATCTCTTTCCCGCGACCCCTTGACAAATGTGCAGAGGGTCTTTCACTTTTTTCTTTAGGTACTATCTTTCCGACTAGATTTTGCTGTCCGACATTGTACTCTAGATAGAACCATCTTCTTTCTTTTGCGGTCTTGGAATTGTCAGGATATCCTAGCGGAAGTTTTTGAATTATTAGCTACAAAATTTAATTGTTACTAGTTCTTCCAGTGAAAAGGTGCCAATAACTCCGTTGCTAGTAAAATATTCTTTTTAGTAATAATTTCTTAAATCATACTACAATAAAATAAATCTAAAAATTATTTAATCTTTCAGCTTTCCGTTTAAAATCATCATATTCCGAAGATGATACATCAATCTACGAAAATCTCTACCATCACAGCGTCAACAATCGCGTAGAAGCAGTAAAATATCTAGTAAAAAATTTCCAAACTCTAAACATCTCCTCTAACAGTCTAGATCTCCTCAAAGACAGCTTTTCAGATCGTTTAGCCGATGACAATCCAAAAGTTGTCTATGAAGTTCTAAAACTACCATCCAATATACTTGTACAAATACTTAACAATCAAAAGGCAACAACGTGTTTAATAGACATATTAAACAAGTCCCACTATCATCCAGATAATTGGACTATGGCTATATCATCTGCCTTAAGGCATTTAACAAATTCGATTGTTTTTCAAGGGGCTGATATTAATAGAATATTTTTGGCCTTAATACCATTCTTTTTCCCAGATACTGAAGAGGAGTGTGGGTATGTTAAACTGATTTTAAGTAGTGATTTTGGTAAGGAGTTTAAATTTTTGAATAAGTTCCGGATAAGCTTGGGAAATGTTATGAATAAGCCAAATGATGTTGTTAAGGAATTTCAAAATGCTTTTATAAATGACAAGAAGTATCTACCAAATGCTGGTGATGTACTAGCATCTATCGAGGATAGTGGTGATAAAATATTGAACAAAGAGAGTATTTTCTCGTATTTTTTGATATTTATAACTGGATGCTATCAGCCAGATACACAACCAGATATTGGAATGAAAATATTTAATTTTGTTAAGCAATTTGAAAAGAATTTTAAAACAGTTTTCATAAAGAATGATGATGATTTGATAAGTTCGATTAAACGGAATAAAGTGCCAACAAATCTTGTTCTAAATCTATTACAAGTTCTTGTGACGAATACAAATCTTTCTAGAGTTGATTTTGATATTGAGGAACCATCGGTTGTTCTAATAATGAAGATTTTTGATATTTTAGCTACAAACGCTTTTACAACTGTAAAAGCTGAGAAACTAGCATATACCAGTTCATTAAAACAATTTTTAGAAACACTATATCCAAAAACTGAGTTGAAATTACAATTTTTAAGCAACTTTTTTGTTGCTCATGCAATTCCTAAGGGGAATATATCTACAGAACTTCAGATACGAGCAATACGACTTTTTAATCTGGTTGCTCAAGGTAGTGATCAAGAATTTTCTATTGATAATATTATATTTGTTCGAGTCTTGCTAGGGTTATGTTGTCGTTTAGCTGCAGTGCGGCAATGTTCATTGGAGAGTTTGAAAATTTTATATAAATGCAAAGGATTAAATGCAAAATTAAGGGTTGTCGCGTTGAAGATACTAAGACGACACGAAGAGATTTTGATGGATCATGAAGAATTTCCTTTGATATTATGTACTATAATCGGGCCTAATCGAAGTGAGAAAAAAATGGAAGATGGTGAAGATAGAGATTGTGCAACATACTGTCTTAATTTGTTGCTTGGTATTATAGTTTCAGATACATACGATTATTATTTAAAGGCAGAAATGTTGCGCATGATTAGTCACATAAATAGTACTAATATATTAAGCACTATCGTTCAAGCTGGCTTAGATGTTTTAAATACAATTAAAATGGATGATGAACAAGAAATTTCATCTTTAGTATCACCGCATTCCGATATATATAACTTAATAGCAGCTAGATTTGAAGACAGTACAATTAAAGTTGTTGGAGGAGATACGAAAGCATGGGAATTTATAGAGAAATCTCTTCGTTTGCATAAAGTACTTACAAATAACAATGGAAAAATAGTATCATTAGCAACTGAAATAATGGAGGTATTTACTGAAGAAACATACGAAAAACTACCAGAGAAATATAAAGAGAAATTTATAAAATTAGTTGTTGAAGCTGTTACTTTTGCTGGTGATAATTCGTTATCATCAGCTGGAAATAAGCTTATGAAAAGGATTAACTTAAATGGGAAACATATTGTTAATATTCTAGATGACATGAAAAATTGTAGTGTTTCAGCAAGAACAAAAGGACAAGCTCGTCTCTTAGCACCAGATTCGAACGGTTTAAACAGTGCTGAATGGAAAAATGGCATCACCTTACTAGAATTTCTACAAAACAAGAAAAAACTTACTAATTATAAAATTTTAATACCAAAACTATTTGAATTATTAAAAAGATGCCTAGATTTCGATGAGCAATCATCTTTAGAATATGCAAAACAATTGCTTCTATCATGCCTATTGTTATGCTGCCATAAATTCTTTGCCGAACCATCTGAATCTAAAAAGGATTTCCCCGAAAGTAATTTTCGTGTTGATCAAGTTGTTCAGTGTATTCGTGCTACACAAAACCCACAAACGCATCATCATGCGTTACTTTTACTATCGCATTGTGCTTTAATGATACCCGAACAAGTTCTACAGAATATTATGGATATATTTACATTTATGGGATCATCATTAGTTCGTCATGATGATGCATTTAGTTTTCAGATTATGACAAATATTATTGAATCGATTGTACCAACATTAGTTCAAGCAAATAATGAAGCTGCAGATGATACGGAAAAGGTTATACCAGTTATAAAAATATTTGCTGATATTATTCTTGATGTTCCAGAACATAGGCGATTACCACTTTATAGTAAGCTAATTCATACCTTAGGGGCTTCAAATTACTTATGGATGTTTTTGTGTGTTCTATTTGAAACTCATGTACGACATGATAATAAGTATAGGCAGAAAAATATAAAAACCGTATTTGATGGAACTTTAGAAGAATTCCCTAAGCGAATCGAAGTTGCATTACAATTAACAAAAGATTTTGAGCCAGAAATTATACTAGAAACATGTATTGCACTTTTTGTTTATCTAAAAAAATTACCATTAGATAAAATTGATGATGATGATAAGATGGAAATAGATATAACAGATACAGCGCTATTTAGTATTAATTCACATTCATCGAAGCAGCTTAGACACTATAAATATATAATATTGCAATTTATTAGCTCACTAACATCTTCTCCAGAATTTGTTAATAGAATTGCTTTACTTTCTGAGGAGGATGTACAAGAAATGAAACGATTTTATCAAAATTTCATAATAAAAGTCTTAAGCTATATTCCAGATGTTACGAAAGCTATGGAGAAAAATTATGATTCAAATCAAGTTAAGTTTTGGAAAGTTGTTCTTCATCACTGCTATGATATTTTAGATAACGCAATATCTCTGCTATCACCTGATATGCTATTGGTTGTAGTTAGTGGATTAATGCAACATCAACTTCCTGCTGTACGAAAGAAAGTTATCGAGCTGTTGATATCTAAATTGCAATACAGAACCGATTTCTTTGCTGACTGCAATGATAGTAATCTCTTGAAACTATTAGATCCACTTAATGCAATTATCGATTCAATCCTAAGCAAGGACAAATCAATTGAAAATTCATCAGCAAACGAAATAATGTTTACCCAACAAATTGCCTTAATTGCAATTAAACTACTATCCAAAATAATGGCACTAAAACACACTGAAGAATATAAAGAAATTTTAATTAAATTAACAAAAATCATCAAGAAACGCAATACAATATCCAAAGTTATCCTAGCAAGCGTTGTCCTAGCAATAACAGAAATATCAGCAAATTTAAAGGCGCATTCAATATCACAACTATCCAAATTTATGCCGCATTTAATCGAAGTATTTCAAGATCAGGCACAAATCCTCAACAAGCAAGCACCAGATACTGTTTGCATAGCAATCGTCACTGGTATACAAAAAATCTTTGAGACAATACCATTATTCCTAGGTCCATATATAGTTGATATTACGACAGCATTAATAAATATCTGGGTTGCTGCTTTGCCGTATCAAGATAGAGAACCGAAAACATCTGTGGTGATAAATAAACTAAAAGCGATTTGGACAAAGATAGCTACTGTTATACCACTTAGAGTTTTGATACCAAATTGCGATAAGGCTTACAAAAGACTTATGGATGAAAATCAATATAGAGGAATTAAGTTCCTAATGAATATTCTAACAGAATCATTTCAACAAGCATCTGGAACCGATATACAATCACTCCAATCTGAAATGACGACATTCTTCTTGAAAACATTAGAATTTCGAGCGAATCTATTCGAATACGAAGATCAAATGGAAGTTTATGAAACTGAGGAGCATATTCTACATGCATTTGTTTCTCTAATATTAAAATTATCCGAAAGTAACTTTAGGCCACTATATCACAAAGTATACGACTGGGCCATTAGGGATGCAACCTGTAAAGATAGAGCTATAACATACTTTTTGTTATCTAGTAAAATTGCTGAATCACTGAAATCTCTATTCGTATTATTCGCTGGAGATTTTATACAAGATGCAGCTGAGCTCCTAGATAAATGCAATTCATTAAAAACAACCGAGCTACACTTTTCAGATTCATTAGAAAAAAATTCACTATTAATAGAAAACATATTAAAAACCCTAAATTGTGTGTTTCTGCATGATAGTAAATCATTTATTAATCCACATCGATTTGATATTCTAATGCAGCCGATTGTTGATCAGCTGGAGAATCCAATTGTTGTAGAAAGTGCGCCGTTAAAAGAGTTACTTATCTCTTGCATTTCACAGCTAGCAGTTGTTGTTAGCAATGATACTCTATGGAAACAGCTTAATTATCAAGTTCTTTTAAAGACGAGAAGTAATAATCCTGAACATAGAATACTTGCTTTTTCGTGTTGTGTTGAGATAACAAGAAAACTTGGTGAAGATTTTAGTTCGCTTTTGCCAGAGACAATTCCGTTTGTTGCTGAGCTGTTTGAGGATGAAAATGAAAAGGTGGAGAAGAGCTGTAGGAAAGGTGTTCAGGAAATGGAGAAAATTCTTGGTGAATCGCTGCAGAAATATTTTTAAATATTTGTTTTTTAATTATTGTTTAATAAAGAATTAAAAGTTATATTTGTAAAAATATGAAATGTGTTTTTTATTGTAATTTTAGATCAATTATTATTTCTGTTTTATGGAAAACGGTCTATAAGACGAATATTAAAAAATTACGGAATCATCCTTTGTGCTACTATTGGCTCATATTGTACACGGTGTAATATCTCGTAAGCTACTCGGATGTCGTACTAGTTCGTACTATTACCCATAGACCCAGTCTCGTCTCTCGAGTCTTTTGCGCCCGGTGCACTATACCATATAGCGTCCCATAAACTACAAGTTCGTGTTATTTAGGGGTGTTGGTATCGAAACTTATCCTTAAATCGGGGCGCCACGGAAATCGTAATCTCCCCTTTTTTCTGAGTGAAGTTCGCTTAAAAGGTGTTTTTTTTTTTGGCGCAGCAATATACAATACAGAGGCATCGGAATAATTTTTGCCTTTGAGTTGATATTACTTTCATAGATGAAAATGAAGTCACGGTTGTTCGATTTGGTGTGAAAGTTTAAAATTTTGTTTAAAACCCGTTTTTTCTGAACTTGCGCTCCGACCTATTGGGCCCGGTGCAAGTGCACCATTTACACATATGTATGAAAGCGCCGCTCCTGCATCGACTATAGTATGAATCGAGAATTGTTTGACTTAAATGTGTGTAGTCGCGTGTTTGTGCTCCCCAGTTAAAAAAATTGTTAACCATAAATTCCCTATAACTTGAATTCTTTTTTCTTGACTGACTGTTAGAGTATATTGTACCCGTTGATTTCTTGCAACTGAGAGATAAGTGTTCCCCTTATAGTTAATTATTTTTAAATATTTGTGAAAGTGCCCGGCTACCGTTAATTTCAATTCATAAGTCAGAAAAAAACTCCCAGTTTTTAATGGAAAGCATTGACGAGCTTTCGTGTGCTGCTGATGGCATTGAAAGTAATTTTTACGGTCACACCAATAATATGAATTCCTTAAAAATGAAACTTGACAAGTTATCCACTCTAAAGATAATGCTCCGAGTAACAGCGAAGTAGTTGACGGTTTATCGAAGTTAATTGAATTTGAGTTGAATTCTAAAAAATTAATTAACTGATATATTCTTCAAAATTTGTGACTCTTATGTCAAGCTTACATTCTTCAATGACGTATTGGTTTCTGATAAAACGAAGCTAACTACTAAGGAGGACGTTGCGAACACAAGCCTGATTAAAGAGGAGCAAACAATCTCTCTCGCTGATAAATTAGAAAGAAAGGAAAGTCTGAAAAGTACAAACAAAGTTTAACTCAATTTTGGGGACAGTTTCGCCATTGGTCGTCCAGATCTAACTAAACTCCATGCACAAACTTTGTGACTATCAGCATGCTCATCCTCCATTTATCACCGCTGCACCTAGCGGACTTGATGAGTGGAACAACAGAACAAAATTGGAGCAATAAACAAAATGAATGCAGCCAAAGAAAAGAAAATAAAGGCAAACAGATGGAAACAATTGAAAAAATCAACTCCACGCACTTCGATACTTGTTGAAGATGTGTCGACTTATTTCCTTAAAGGGGCCAACACAAGCTGACCTATCCTGGGTAGCCAACCTACACGATGCCAATTTCTCCAAAGTGCAACGCTCAAGTAATTACCTTTAGAATGAGCCCTTCATCGTCATTGTGGCTTGTATAGTTTGCGACCAATCCAACGCCAAAGTTCGCGCTGTACGTGCCTGTTTCGTTAACGGTTGCTCATATGAAAATATAGCAAACAGCAGAAATACGGGCAATAAAATATCTTTCAAATGAGCTATTGACCGAGACTCCATGTGTTGGAAAGAATCCAGTGGAGTAATGCTGCGCCTAATCGATTGGCAGTATTAAGTAGCTTATACCGGTACTTATAATATGGAAGATTCTAGTTCTAAAGTGGACCTGAGCCCCTTTTATACTGCCGAATCATTCTATCTTAGTTGAGAGCCTTATCTAAGCGCTTGCCTGGGCTGAGCTGGTTAATTTTTCTTGGCCCAGTTGAGAAGTGTACCTTCTGTGTTAAGATTTAAGATATTTAGAACCCACCCTCTTGTAAACGACAGACAGTATGGCTTTCGACAAAAACGATCGATCCACTGGCGATCTTTTAGTTTACTTTACAGAACACCTCAACCAAAGTCTGTATGGATTTGGTGAGTCTAGTCTGGATTTCGATAGAGTTAAACTCAAAGCTATTGGAGTCGACTCTCTTGTACATAAGTGTATTGAGAGTTTCTTTCCGATCGTTCAATCAAGATACGATTGTATGGCGTCTAATATGAATCTCATCGCATCACGGATCCCCCATGAATCAGGTTTAATACCTGCTCTATTTCATTTTTTTATAAATGATCTCCTTTCAATCCCCTCCAACCCACTTCTCAGTTTCACTGACTATGGCACCCTGCGTTACTCTTAGGGCTTCGACAATGCAAAACAAACACGTGCCACCTAAGAGTCATGTAAATATTTCTAATAATTTAATTTAATTTTTAAAAATAGCAAGTTTTAAATATATACAAATTAAAAAAAGCTAAAACCTCTTGCTTCTATCTTTTCTCAGCAGCTTGTATTACTAAGTTTGTTTCTATATTAGATCTGAACTTGAACAAAACTGGTATTTCGCTTAGGCAAGAATTTCCATTTTTCTCTAATATTCGTATCCAAGAAAGCAGGGAATCTTGTGTTGATGTTCCTGTTGCACAGATTGCAAATATTGTCCCGTCTTCCTGTTGGTGTACAGATCGTTTTGTAGCTAATGCATTTCTAATCGGTGGACGAGTGAAAAATGGTATTCCTAATTTACTAACATCTGAAATGTAACAAAAATATAGATTGTAGTTAATTATTCAATAAGGTAAAAAATTCCTACCGTCTGTATCCTGCACTACATCCTCTTCTTCCTCAACCATGGCATCCCCTTTTAGAATGAAATAATTAACAGTTTTATTCCGAAGCCAAATAAAGAACGGGCCCTCAATAAAAATTGATTTACTTTTATCATATTGACTTAATAGTTTAGACTGTTCCGGACTCATGCCACTAACAATCCACGTATCATCTACTGAATCCGCAACATCTTTCGTTTCATATACTGTAACTTGAGATAATAAGTCAACACTACACATTCTTTCAACAGCTAGTCTAGCCAATTCCATTGAATCACTAGGCACTGGATTTGGTAGAGGCCAAGGTGAAAGATTTTTAAACTTTGGCATCCAGTACATCATCCGCCAATACTTTCTAAGTGGATGTCCTCGTCTACCAAAAACATTCAGTAACATCGCCTCCATTTCATAATCCGGAATAACACCATGATCTTCCATTTGTTCTAGCAAATCAATAATGCACTGTTGCTGTTTTGGATAGTGCATAAATTCTGCCTGGAAGATATTGGTAGGAATAAACTTCCCCTTTGGCATCACATTGATTAATGCCTTGTAGACTTCCAGATCTCGATGTACACCAAAATCTTCCATATTCCTTAAGGCGGCATAAATAAATTCAACATGATTTCTACGATGAACGTCTCTTCCTTCGAATATTGTCACCATATCCAGGTAGGATTCCTTATTTTTGTTTGATATATTTTCAAATGGGGACCTTATAGCGGGAACTTGAGAAGCTTTTTTGGATTCACTTTCACTATCGGACTTTGAGCAATATAATTGGATTTTTATAACAGCGTTTGGAGTACATCTTGTATATTTTCTGGTAATAAATGGAACTATACACCTTTTTAAGATGAACATTACGAGAAATACAAAAAATGCAATAAACTTCTCCTTTCCCGGCTATTAGGTTAAGTGAAAACAAACAAATGTCAAAATATAAACAGCTGATTATGGATGATGGTGGATGGTGTTCGAAATTAATTTCGAAACAGGGTAACGATGGAGAACAGAGTCGATACGGCGGATCTAGAGAGGACATACCCGATAAAACCATCAACTCCAATCGTGCTAAAGGGATGAATAATTCTGCTTGAATGTTCGGTGGAAATGCGGAGTTCTGCCATGGCTGACCGTCCTTTCTCGTGCAACTCGTGGGTCCAATATTAATGCTTTAAATAAAATTTACGGCCTCGGCACCTCTCAACGGCCTAAACACGTCTGGGGTGCACACAGCCACTCAACCAGACCTGCAAGGCCTGTAGAACACCACGAATGTGGACCCAGCGAAGAGAACTACTTGGCATCCGTCTTCAATGAGGGCAGTTTGAGCTCGCAAACCATGGGGCAGACTATGGAGATCGTTTCTTCATTGGAAGACGATTCCCTCTTAAGCCCGGTACCCACTTGTTGCAAACCGGTGTTTCGTATCCCTGTATCGTTTCAATTGTTGATTGATACGAACAAAACAGGAGCCCAAATTTTTCGTGTATCATCACTGCGTTTCGAATCATCCAGCCTGTATCATGTTTGATGCGGGAGCGCGATACGGTCATCTGGCCAGTGTGTGATTTGAAAACATAAAAAACAGGATACGCGCAGGCCCGTCCACACTTCCTCCTAAAGCGTATCGTATCATTCCTTTGATGTGACGGAGAAAAACCGCTAAATGAGAGATCGGGCTTGGATTGTATCATTTCGCACATTTTGAAACGAAGCGTTGCAATTTTTTTAGAAAAAAAATTAAAGAACGGTGATACGAAACGCCAGTTTGCAACAAGTGGGTACCGGGCTTTAGAGAGCCACACACAGAAGTACGGAAAAGAGCTGATAAGATCCAAACGATCTCCCCTTTACCTTGCTTTCGTAGACTATGAGAAAGCGTTCGAGTCGAGCTTCAAATGGCCATAGCCGGCGGATGATGGAGGTATGGTGTGTAGTAGTACTCACCCGGAAAATCCCAGGTAGAGTAGCCAAGTGACATGACCCGTTGTATAGTTATTGTATAGGAGTTTCTTTATACTCAATTGATATAAAATCCAGTATTCCTAGAAGATGTGTAAATAATGGAAATCATTCTTATTTGTAAATACATCACCGAATTAATTTCGTATATATTCGCTTATTCTATTAAAACTCCTTAAATCCTAGGAAGGTGAAAAGCTAATAATGACTACCGACACGCACCTGCATGCTGGTTATGTGGGACTTGCACCCACTAAAACAAAGCCTGGTCTTCCATTCTCCTAGCGTGACCGGCTTTTTTAGCACAGCGTCGCTCAGATGGATCAGTTTTTATATAGCTGCTAATACTCCTGGCGTTTCTTTGTCTTCTTCTCGGCTTCGGATTCTTCCAGCTCCGTTCCACTCTCCTCCATCCATCCTCGTTCCTCATAATGTGCCCTAAAAAGTTTTTCGGTGTTAGTGGCACCTCGGGCATTGCTCCTAGTTCCGTCCAAAGTCTGGGTTCCGTCCTATATTCGCCATATCTCACACAATAAAAGAACGCGTGCTCTGCGATACCCTAGATACCTGAGCATGCTGGGCACAACGGTGAGTCGAAACGATGGAGGTATATTTTATATCCTCCACGTCCACTCAAGAACTACGTCAGGAAGTAATTAACTTGCTCAAGTTCTCTTCTAACCCATATCTCCACGTTTGAGATAACTCTGTGGGTCCACCGACCTTTAACAAACTCGTCCCATTTACCTTGCTATTTCATTACGGTCTGCCGTCGCACTGTATCACTCTCCTCTGACATATTCTGGATCATAGAGACGCATGCCTTCTCTCCCCAGTATGGGACCATCTCCACTATCATGCACGCTATATTGTTGCACGAGATCCTGTATGCGCACGCTGTATGCACGCTTCGTCTGTATACGCCGCTCTATTTTTTTGCCGCTAGCCGTCCTGTTCAACGCTAGTACTTACACTAGCGTTTTGTACAGCACAGAGCTAGTCACCCTCGTCATCAGGAGGTGAGCTAGGGCACCAAGTTGGGCAGCATTCTTGGGAGTACTGCATAAAAAATAGACACAGTGACTGTCAAAAAAGAATAGAATGCATGGCTATATATGAAGGTGCACATTCGGCAGACCACCACGGCGATAATGACGACGTCACCGGGCGCGGCGCCCAAATAAATCTAGACCAAATCAATCTAATTTCTATTTCGTAGACATCGCCTGTCACAGCTGCATGGCACCGTAGTTAGGGTGGCTGTGAGTGAATGATCTGCTCCCATACCTTGATTTTTTCGGATACTGGTTTTCTCCGTTTACAGCGCTTCAGTTTTGTACTAACATTCATCAGACCACGTTTCAGGTCATGTTTTAATCTCGCAGATCACATCGTTTGCGCACAGCTCTATCATCAATCTCAGCCGTGTCCTACGGGCACATCCTCAACATATTACTATACATTGTAGCCTCAACATATCATTATACATTGTGATCCACAGGAGGGAGCCTAGGACGGATTCTTCCGGAACTCCACATGATGTTCTGTACACCGCCGGCCTATCTGCCGATTCATAATTAAGAAACCTACCTCGTTCCCTTTTCAGGTAACAGACCAAATAACAGTTTTAGAGGTGGTTGTGTTGATCTGACCGGGCCCAACACGATCCGCCGGCACTGTATATGGCTATGACTGGTAGATAAATTCTGCTACCTCGGTATTATTACCGAAAATTGCGGTGCAGAAGAACATGTCAGTTCCAGAACATGCCTGTTCCACATGTGGAAATCAATGGAGATCTCAATTAATACCAAAATGCGGCTGTTCAACCCCAACGTTCTTTTGTACGGTTGTGAAACATGGAAAGTCACCCAATTCGTCAGCCACCAAACTCATTGGCGATAGCACGCTTTGCTCCTTCATCGACCCTTTAAGCCACCGAAGAAATGTGGCTGCATTCGAAAATTCAGCCAGCTGCGCAGAATTGGCAGTAGCTTTGTTCCAGAACTCGAATGTGGGATCCCGCGGGAGCAAGAATTCACCCAATTTGTGTTTCTTTACTTTCTCATGCAAGAAAAAGCGGGGAAATTTTCACTTCCCCTCATGGAGGAATTAGCCGGATTTCGGTCCTGCGACTTCTTGCAAGTTGTCAATTGACAATTTTTTGTATGTATGTGGGTATCTTAAAAAGCGGCACACACATACACAAACGATATTTATGTTATCTTCTTCTTGATTTGCAAGAAATTGCCCAAAAAGTGTTTCTTTACTTTGTGGATTTTTGACTAAATTATCCCCACCATTCATGTACGTTTTTGCCCAACAAGTTTTTGCAGGAAAAGTACTGGAACAAACTTAGTATCACAGTATCGATTACAGGGCGGCGCTGCAGCGTTTTGATTTTTTGAATGATGTGGTGCCCATTCTGCGCAGCTGGCTGAATTTTCGAATGAAGCTTGTAGCTGCGCTCAGCAAGTTTTACCGCTAATACCACAGTGACTGCTCCACTAAAATAAAGAACCTCCTGCCTACACGGCAACTTTTTTCCGGCAACATAAGACTAGTCAACTCGGCTCATCCCCCGCTACAGCCCTCCTCTTCGCGCACATTACGGTACAGAAGTTCATTTACAAATCGACAACAGCTCGATTGTGGAACTGTCTCCCGCAGTCGGTGTTTCCGAACTCATATAACATCTCAGAGTTCAAACGCAAGGTTCATCGGCATCTACTCACGCACCCTCCTATCTTTTCTATTCTATCCTTTAGATCAAGCTTACTACTATACACTGCACCATGACTCGACATGACGGACCAGTAGTAGTACAAAGGGTGACTCCTAAGCTTCATCGGTTCACAGAAAAAAATACGAACTGTTGAAAAAAGATAGAAACAAGAAGGTTTTAGCTTTGTTTTAATTTGTATATATTTAAAACTTGTTATTTTTAAAAATTAAATTATTAGAAATATTTACATGACTCTTATTTAAGTACCATTTTCATACTTAAAATATAAGATTAAACATAACGCAAAAAATTTCGTAAAAATTACCGGAAAACAAACCTTTTTCTTTTGATTATATTTATATATATAAATTAAAAATAAAAAATAGTTCAAAAAAACATAAAAAAAATTAATAAGGATAAAATAAAAACTGCTTAATTCAAACCCTACAAACTTAAATTTGAGTCAAAAGTTTTTTGATAGATAAAATCACAGTTCATTTTTATTTTTTTGTAGAATATTTTTTTAGTTTTAAAAAAGATGAATTTTAAAAACATTTTTTTGATCAATCTAAAAAACTGAATTTTAGTTTCAATATAGTTAAAAAGATTTTTTTTTATTAATTATTATTATTTTTTTTTATATTATACTAATTAATTTATGTAAATTGTCTGTTTAGTGGGAAAACCTGTGTAACATGACCAATTCCTTTACTGGTGCCTTCGCGGAATAGAATTCTCATCCCGGGACGTACAAATTCTGGATGGCATACAAATTGAAACATTACGGATGCACTATCGTTAGTGCCAATTTTCCCACTGCCCATTATACCTCTAATAATAGCTGTTTGCCGAATACTGCCAATATGTACAGTCGTTTGGAAGCCAACGTAGATAGCTGTTGCATGAAATAGGACTGACACCTTTGCCTAAGGATATATTTTTTTATAGAAAGGTAAATTAATTTACAAATATTACAAATGTTTTTGTTACCTGGAAAAATTCAGTTCCAAACGGCTCTTCATCAGTTGGATTATCTGCCAATATAACCATTCCACTTCGTAGCATTGGAAGATTTTGATTTAGTGCAAACGATAGCGACGCACTCTGTCCGGCTCGAACAACACGACATGGAGCCTTATTTCGGTGGATTGTATGAACTATAACGGGTAGAAATGATCCATCCTGCAGTGGTCCAACTTTCATCTGCATATTTTCGGTGACTACTCCCTTAACAAGTAGTCCACCAACAACTGGACCAACCTCGGCTACTCGAAATATTTCATCAACGTGAAATTCGCATGTCTCTTGTTCGAGTCTTTCCTTTTCCGCATTACTAATTCCTGGTGATAATACGTACAAGAATTTTGTGATTAAGTTCAAGCCAGCTCCTGTTACATTAGAAACGCAAAATATCGGTACAATGTTTTCTGATAGTTGATTTGATCCTGCTGTTAGGACATCGTCATCTGTTTGCACTATGAATGGCACTTTCCTGCAGCCAACTGATGTGAAAATGTTTCTTAGTTCTTGAACTGTTTCGTCTGGCGGTGTTATATCGATTTTTGTCACAACAATAAAGAACGGCATATCAAGAGCACGAACGATTGAGAGATGCTCTTTTGTCATTCCGCTAAATCCACCACCGGCAGACACCACTAGCATTGCGTGATGTGGGGAATATCCTGAAAGAGCTTGAACAGTAGTTTTCATATATCTACAAAAAAACGCAAAATTAAGAACGTTCATATTCGTAAAGATAAAAATTAATCCACCTTCGATGTCCAGCCAGATCCATAAATGTCACCAATTTTGTAGAACGATCGCTTATCTCTTCAGCAGTCATCATTTCGTTGTATTTATAGTTTATCACCTTCCCCAATGCATCAAAACCCAAAGTCTCATGCGAAATACATGAAGTTCGTCCAGATTGAATCTCATGCATATGCCTGAACATATTCAACCTCGCTCTTCCACGTCCATTATCAAACTCCCCCTGTGTCAGAACTCCCAGCAAAGTTGATTTCCCAGCATCAGCACCGCCCAAAACCGCAACTCGAACTTCAATGTTATGCTGATCATCTGGTATTTTCCGAACAAGTACTTCAGCAACTGATCGCCTGCCACCAACGGATTTTCGCCTTAATACACTAGTCGAAGCTCCTAGTTTTTGAGCCATTTGCTTAAGAGTGTACAGGGATGTTGCCATGTCATTATCACCAAGACCATGCAGATGACCGCAGTCTGATACTCCAATTTCATAAATAGCTTCGCCGTGGCCTTCTCGTAGCCTCCATTTCATTTGTGTTACCAAATGCTCGAATCTTTGCTTAGACGGATTGATCAATTTTAGTTTGTATTCAATGTTTCCCAGTTGGGGCTCTGGCGGTAGGACCCCTTGGTCAAAATCGATTATTATTTTATTGTTTTGTGAGTCCTCGCTTTCGCTAGTACTGCTGCCAATGCTGTTGTTGTTGTATTCATCTTCGTTGATTTCATCCGATTGTGATGGATCGAATAGACTTAGAAAGGAGTCCATTTTCTGGAATGGTAGAAAGAAGTTATTGAAGGTGAAATGATTGCATTTAAAGAACTATCTAGTGTATATAGTGAACATAATATTCAGCTGGAAGTTAGTCGTTGTAGCTTTCGACAGCAATCTTCTTATAAACTGTTTTCTTATGTAATGTTAGTTACATAGACAGATCCCGATTCTTGTAATTCAACTATGAATATTTTCTTTCATTTCCCGTTCGCTTAGTTCAAAAAAATTGTAAATTTGAAAGCTCTCGAAAGGTCTTAGCCCAGCTCCATATTCACGCCGTGAACACCCGCGATAACCCGTGAACGCAAGGGTGGATGGTTTTTGCGCCTTGTTTTCTGACTTGAGTGGATACGGCGTGAAACTACAGCGTGAGTGTGGAGCCAGCTTTATGTTATCGAGTGCTTTGTAGGCTTAGTAAAAAAATCGTGTTTCAGTAACGTGGGATCCTTACTGAAAACGAAAGCTTACTGAGCTATGCGAACGCTCAATTTTTGCTTATATGTTCGTTTTCAAATTCGTTTCGATTATCGATGTTTGAGATACGCAAAGTGGCCCCGGGTAAGTACAAGTTTGGTGCCGAAGTACTATTTACAAGCGGTTGGAAGCTTGTGCTGTATCGAAGTTTGACCCGCAAACGGCACAATTAGAGAGTCTTTGCTCCAAGACCGACGATGCATGCTCGAGTTGCCCCTGTACTGCTGCATTCGCAAAGGTGAGGGGACATAAAGTTGCTCTTGACTAGCCATGGAGCAGACTAAATATGGTGGATCTAGAGAAGACATACTCAATAAAACCCGCAGTCCCAAGGCGTAAACAATCGTGCTGAAGAGGTGAATCATACTGTATAAATGATGGACTATGGATACCAAACGACCTCCGTTTTAACTTAGCCTTCCCATTTTACCGTACCTACTTTCTGGCGCAACTCCTGGGATCAATATTGGTCCATATTCTTGTTGGAGAGATGCTAAAACGCTATTCTTGTTGGAGAGCCGCTATCAACCCATCAGCCTATCTTCCTTTCTCCTGAAAACTATGAAGAAGATTTTATACAAGCATATTAGGGCGGGCGGGTCTCACAGCGAACCCACGGACGGCGGACGGCTAACAAAGAATTCGGACAGTGGTGGCACCCGATTTGTCACTTCTGTCAAAACCCGAGAAGTCACTGCAAACTGCACCCGCGGTGCCTTCTGGGGTACTTCTTCGGAACGAGCTAACGGGAGACGGTCGAATGGCGAGCAAGTTCTCTGCGCCATAAGACGTACCTCATAGGAGATGTGCTACAGCCAATCCTGGAAGATGCATGGAACACCTGTACCTTTTCAGAGGGTTGGCCGGAGGGTATCATAGTCAAAATACCAAGAATGGGGAACCTAACAATTTTTGACAATTGGATAGGCATCTGTCTATTATCTACTGTGGGTAAAATCTTGTCCTACATATTACTATCTAGGATAAGAGAGGCAGAGAACGCTTAGATGTAAGCAGGTTGGATTCAGGAAGAGCTAACTAGATTAGCATATTTCTAGACTTTGATACCGCTAGGGTGTCACCAGAGAAACTAAAGAGAATTTTAACGAAAATATCAATAAGTCGGTTTGGTGACATTGACTTGCCCCTGGATCAACAGACCATGCAATTCCACAAATCTTGCGTATAAAGCAATTCCCCTTAGAAATGAAGGGGCCTAAAGGCAAATATCCCAACGGTATTATCCAGATCTCTGCAAGCAAATCTTCATAGAAATGGGGTCAAGATTACAATAATATCTGCAGCTGCAGTGAAATCTGTGAGTTACTATTTGTTATTAGTTGAACTATTATAAAATCTGCCGGCGCACACCCTGCATCATGACAATTCAGGACAGAATAAGCTGTCTTCACATAAACATATGTACATATAATTCAAGCCTCATTAAATTCTACCTAAAAAACTTGCCACATGTTTTCCTCAAAAAAAAACTTGGCATTACTTCCCTGCATAAATTCATGAAGTAATCCTCCAAGAAGTCTCATTTATTTGTTCAACTGTCGTGCACATTAACACGATTGTTACAAATTCTTATTGAATACTGTGTGTGCACGTGAAGGCAAAAACCGCCAACAGCATTACACCGAAAGAACCTTGAAAATAATTAAGAAAAACAAAACCAAATCGTAATCCATTGCACTATTAATTGGATGTGCTGCTGCCGAGCAACAAAGTACTTTCACTTTGCAATTCGTAATAGCTTTAAACTTTCATCATTGGCAATCTGTCAACTACATAACGATCATCGTTATGTAATCAATTTAGAAGCGTCGTCGTCGTACTTTTTTGTAGCAGTTATAGAGGAAACTTTATGAGAAATAGTAACATGTGTTTTGGGAGGAAAAAAGGTGGAGTATGATAAACAAAGCAATGAAACTGGTTTAGGATGAAGGTAAAATTAGCATGAATTGCGAGCGAGTGTCTGATTTATTAAGCAGGTGTGATTGATAGCTACGCATGAAATGTGTTAAGCATTTTTAATTTCGGATGTTTTTGTGATTATGAATAAAGTAGCCAAGTGTGACACGTATACCCTAAAACTTTGTGCTGATTGTCTTTACTCCGATCATTGATGATAAAGAAACGGGGCCTACTACTATATTTCCTGGGTCAGAGTGTTTCATTTATAGCGATATAATTTAGGTTAGTTAATCGAGAGCATCCAATTTGATTTTAGCAGAAGTGGACTACTATGTATATTCGGCAACTAAGTCCACCGATTGTTCAATATGTTGAATATATAGCTGTTAGCGAAACAGGTTAATCCGGGTACTGATTTATTGTTTTAATGTGTACAAATACATTAAAGAAGTTAATGATATTAGTCATTGTCCACCAAAGCGATTTTGTGATTCAAATTGATATCTAATTCACACGATAAAACTGTTTCGATAATAATGAAGTTGAAATTATGAGTATATTTCTGGTCTGTAACAATTGGCAAGTTTTATCTAATACAGGTTTAATACGCTCAAATACTCATAACATAACGTAAAAAAACTTTTAAGTTAAATGGTTTTATTTGAAATCATAAGTTGTACTAAAAGCTAGAAAATAATTAGAACACAAACATGAACCTTCTTGAGATTTCGTCACAGGAACTCAATGTGTGTGCAAGGTTTTATAAGAATCGGTTAAGTAGAAGTAGTTGAAAAAGCTGTCGCGAGATTTGAACCAAAGAAAAAAACAAATAAATATACGAGGTCAAGCTAAATAAAACCATTAATAAACATACGTACGGCTTCTAATTTAAAAATCATACTAATTCAAGCATAGACCCATGCTGAACTATGACAACGGCTACCCACAACGTTAGTACATATAAACTCTAATAACAACGCTTATTTGTTAATACCTGTATGTTATCACTATCTTGTGAATATGAGCAATTTTTTTGTTATCTTTAACTTTCTTTTTATAGGTGACCCCAAACGGAAATGTGCCAGAGAAGGCAATGCCAACAATGTTATAATTCCAAATATTTATCTTCATCGTAAACTGCTTAGTTTCTAGTATTTTTTTGTGAGTTCCCTCACCTCGGAAATAAACAAATTATTTTTTTTTTCCATAAATAGATAACATAACACAATGTTGCCGTATTGTAGCTATTTATGATTAATTGGTTTTCTTTGTATAATTCAGCTAAAAAGTCGATATATTCGATTAGTATACCTTGTTGCATTTCCACACAAATAATTTTCGTTTTTTTAATTACTGTTGCAATCATTCACTCAGTGATTTGATAAAAGAATATTAATAATTTTTTTGATAATAAATTATTTGCAATTATGTAGACTTTAGTGACCTGCGAATGATTTCATAGAAAGTTCAAATAATCTATAATGTTAATACTTAAAGTGGTTTATGTTCAATGCTTTTCAAACTATCGTGCATTTGTAAGGTGTGTTGAGCCCAATCAAGGCCTTTATTTGATCGTTTTTAATTTTACAGTATTTCCGCGACTGATAAGCTAGTGATAGATAATTCACATTGATATTGTTTTTACATTTACTGGAGAAATAGAATAAGTGCGGTTAAACAGAGCTACAATAATAAAGACGCTAGGAATTTCTGTAAAAAAGTAAACGTGATAAAGAAAGGAATCAAACCCACCTGTACCACGGTAAGAGGAGAGGATGGTACTATAGTTAGTAGTATCAATGACATAATCGAAGTGTGCCTGCCTGCAAGCGGGAAGGAGAACTCAGAGAAATCGGAATCGTCAGGATTTCGATGAAATCCTAAAGAGATATAAGGAAATGAGGAAAAGGCTGAACAAGGCCATCGCTAGAAGTAAATCCGAGCAATTCAAAAGGTTGTGAGAGCAGAGAAGCAGATTCGGATCCCCTGAGCCATGGTTATGTCAGCGGTCAAAGGCAAGCCCTTCTGCCGATCACCTGCCCCGCCCTGCTCCAGAGTATAGGGTACGCCCTGTTTCCACAGAACGTAAGCACCGTCGATCTAGCCACTCTTCATGTGAACCAAGAAGAAATACCTGCGGTGATTCTGGAGGCCGCAAAAAAGGTAGCCATCAATAAGACTCCTGGTATGGATGGCATACCAAATAAAGCGCCGAAGCTAGAAGCTACGATAGCGCCAGACAGGTTGGCTGAAGTCTACAACGTTCCCGAGATGGTATCGCCCCGGAGCGATGGAAACAGCAGAAACTCCTACCGAAGCCGAGCAATCCTTTAGGGGACTCATCGTCCTACAGGCCGATATGCCTCCTTAGTTGCATAGGCAAACTTTTCCAGCGGGTGATCTGTAACAGGATACTCCCTAACGTTGAAAGGGAAGGTGGCCTGTCGGATAAGCAATTCGGCTTCAAAAAGGCAAGGTCGACAACTGATGTAGTCAACATGGTTATGGGGGTAGCAAGAGTCGCCATAGAGAAAAATCACTGATGTGCACTGATAACCTTCGGCGTAAAAAATGCTTTCAACTCAGCGAGATGGAGCAAAATAAATGATCAAGCTAGGCACACCAAAGTACCCACTGCGAGTAGTGGCTGATTATCTTCAGGGTAGGTCGCTTCACTGTGATTCGGAAGACAGTCCGAAGGTCTTAGGGACAACATGCGGTGTTCTGCAGGGTTCCACCTTGGGCCCTCTCCTGTGGATCGCAATTATGATGACATCGAATTGTATGCGAACGAAGCGATCTGGGAAATAAAAGCGTGGCTAGAACGCACTGGGTTGAGCACAAAACTGAGTGGAGAAAGCTAGCAAACAGCAGGTAATGAAGGGTTGCATACAGGCTGAGTGCACTTCGCCCTTGCTGCGCATACAGGACCACGCCCGACGATGCGGCGTGCGTGATAACGGGGATGATCCCCATAGACATTCTGGTGAGAGGGTATACGTCTCTATGACCCAGAGTATGATAGAGGAAAGCGAAGGATGGTACTGCGGCAGATTGCCCACTGCGAGTCCTTAAGGGAATGGGAAGCGAAGTGGGACGAGTTGGTAAAGGGTCGTTGTACTTGTCCCTAATGCAAAAATGTGGGTTACGAGGGAGCGACATGGGGGGTATAGGAAATACCGTTTTGGCACGATGATTCACCGTCGTGTCCGGTATGACCAGCGATGGAAGAAGCCGCAGAGCACGTCTTCTTTACCCGATCGAGTGCTATGGATAATTATTAGATGGTCGAACAGACAAAACTTTGTTGTCATCGTTAATTTGCTTTTGAAGTCAGAAACGAAGGAACTAGTACAAGTAATTGGCTTTTCGTTGTTGCTTTTTGAAATTTTCTTTGGCTTTCTTGTCCTAGTAACAACAACGGGGAAACTGTAAAAATGTTGGCTGTTCGCTGAAAATGTCCATTCAAATTGTCCGCCCTCCCTATCGTCCCCTCTCACTTTCTTCCCCATAAACCCAGTTTGTTCGTTCCTTTTGTCCGTTCGGTGTCCTGCCGTTTAAACCGGCCCATCCCTAGTAAGCGTTCACGCTTCTGAACCTTACATGAGCACTTGTTTTATTACGGGTTTGAATAACTTAACGATTTTTTCTACTCGCAAGTATCACCAATGGAACACGATTTTTGACAATTACCAGTAAAATATAACCTCCAAGTAATTTTTTTTTTGTGATAAGATGAAGCTTAGGAGTCACCCTTTGTACTATTAGTCCGTCATGTTGTTCAAGTGAAGATAAATGTGTACTTTGCTTTTTTGCATATTTCCCTTATAAAATATCTTTTTAAATACATAAGCCTAACCTTCAAAAAGGAAAAGCCATCTATTGTTGAGTAGTTAAAGCTTTAAAAACCCTGGTGGGAATTTTATGCGCAACTGCCCATAAATAAGAGGAAGAGTAGTTGCGAGTAGCTAGCAGCAGTTTTGGGTACTTTTCCAGTCCCAATGGATCGCAGCTAATAATTCTACTAAAGATGCATAAATTTGTCAAATTGCGAAATAACCAGTAGTAACTGTAAATGCTTGTCCCACTTTGATAGTGAGTCACTCTATGTGGACGCTGCGAGCACTTGGTTTTGTATTTTGTTTTAGAATGTAACATTCACTGAATAACATTGTACAAATCACCAGACAATTCACATATTTTCTATGATGCTTGTAATCCTAGCAGCACTATTATTTTCTATTATAAATTGAACTCTACCAAAGCTTACAACTTACGAGCAAACGCGAATTTCATGAAATCTTCTTGGTATGCCCCAAACTGTTAAAATAGTTGCCGGAATGGCCACAAAATGCCACTTGAAATTTTAACGACTTTAAACAATTTCCCCAAGAATTTCGAATTCCCAGGATTCTACACTAGAGATAAACGAGTAACTAGAAAATCTGTTGGTCAAAACAAATCTGGCGGCGCGATAAACACGAATCGACAAGAGCTTGGCTTCGTCACACTCCACACACATGAGAATATTACGACCTTGGGTGCTCCGAGGTCATTGAGTCCTTCTCGGCTGGGCGGAGGCACAATAATTCCTGCAACAATAAAAGATTCGCCAAAAATTTGTTTGTAAACAGCGGAGCCCCATTCAAAATAATAACTGCAGAATAGGGTCGTTGCCAAGTAGCAAGTGGAGTGGATTCTTTGTTTACAGACGCTCGTGTTGCTTTTTTTCGCTTTATATTTAGATCAAGCTGACGAAAGACGACGAATCGATTTCGCAATCGGGCGAATCGGAACCACTTCGAGATTAATAAACATCGCGCAAAGAAAAGTTCTTATTTTGCTTTTCGAAACGAAAACAAAGGAAAATGCTCAGCTTGTAAACTAAGGTGTTTATTTATAAGTATACTTCGTGAGGCTTCTCAATGTTGTTTAATAGTTTTTAAAGTACAAAAAGGCACAAGAAAAAAAAATCACCCCGGAAGAAATGGGAACGCACTCACCCAGGAATTTTTGCTGTTGTGAAGGCAGCGCAGAGTTGCTTGATTTACAGATGCCGAACAATTAATCACTTTTGGACGATTTAGAACATTATTCCGGGAAAAACTGATTTCTGCACTGTTCAATATTTTTTCATATTGGAGCGAGGGTGACACCGACACAAACCACCAGCTGGGAATTGGCTTTTAGAATAAAATTGAAAGTGAAATGTCAAACAGCTCGAGCAAAATTAAAAGGTAGCTGGGAAAAGTTTTTGGTGCTATAGAAAAGCGAAAAGGGAAAGCTCGAAATCCAAGTCAAGAACCAAGCGCTTTTGTGTGTAGTGCGACATCTGCTTGTAAAGTTTGGGATTTCTCATTTTAATTTTTTCTGGCAGGAAACTTTTAAGAAAGCCCATGGGTTTTGCCTAGTGGGTAAAAGATGGCGAGGTTTTTAGAATTTTTGTGGTAGATTCCGACACATCGATGGGTGGGTAACTTTGAAAATGCATCGATGCATTGCCGATGCAGATCAAGTACTCAAAATAGTCTGATGTGCATCGTGATCCAGCTTAATGTACATTCTAGCCGCATAATAGAACACGTAAGTATAAAAAAAGAAATTAACTAAAAAATAGAAAAAGATAAATGCTACTTATAATTGCAGTCCAGCAGTTCCAGTTGCTCGCGCAGTTCACTATTTCCTTTTGAGCTTGGTAATTAGCAAAGAGTACTCGTAGTCTGAGTCGTAACTTTTAAGGTGTAAAGGTACCGTGCGAAAACTGAATGGCGGGTATAAACAGGCTGGTGGCAAACGGCCCCCGCCGATGCTTAGGCAAGGTCGGTGTGTATAAGTGGCTTACTGTGATATGCGCCACTGCCAAAGAAGACTTCATTTCTGACTTTCCTCGTGGGACCAATATGAACAATGAACACAAATTATAATGAGAAGAAACCAAACAAACAGATGCATAGACGACCCGACACAGAAACGTACAAGGACTAGAACCAAGGACCACGAACCTTTCCCTCTCGGGAAAGTCTCCGCTTGATCCAGGTAGGGCAATCGCCAGCTCTGGTTTTGCGAGTACCAATCACAGTACCTCAAAGTCTGCTGCCTGAATCACAGACGTGTCAGGAGTTACCAGCCACAGCGACAATGGCACCTCTGAGAAACAGGGGTGGTAGCACGTAAATTGTTTCAATCGACCTCTTCATACAAAAATTCAAGTGTTACAAAAATTTTTATATGAAGAGGTCGATTGAAACAACTTACGTGCTACCACCCCAGAGATCACGAGCGTCCATCCGCAAGAGAAGGTACAATCACGCCCTCTTAGTTCTTTCTAGAATTGCAGAGAATGAGACCGCCGGTACCATCTCGGGGAAGGCCAAAACCAACAAAGCAAAATCTCAAGCAGTCGTGTTGGGGTGGAGTGGTGTGCCTACAAATAATGACAAAAAAGGAAAAAGCTCTCAAAACCAACTATAGTCAGGAAGGCTTCTACTTCAGGAGCCCAACAACCAGTCTTAACAGGTAACACGCCAATGAAGAACCACCTTCTAGTGGCACTTACCGATGCCAAACAGCAGACTCCCGGGCATTTTTGGGCCGACATCAAGGTCAAAATATCAGAGATGGTCATACAGTTCGTAATGGGGCCAATTGCTCGAGTATCTCCGGCATCACAACAGGGACAACCCTATGGACAACTGGAACGTGCTCAAGGAAGAGCACTGGTACTGATAATCAACGACGAGTGCCTAGAAGAGCTCGAAAGAGTTGACTGTAAACTCCATTTTGGGCTAAGGCAGGAATGGATAAAGGTTTTCAAAACGGCTACATATAACGAAAAGGCTGACGATGAAGAGCTCAGTGAGCGCTTGGATGAACTAACAGTCGTCAAGGTTGAGAGGGAGTTAGCATCTAGATGGCTGCAGCGGTTGGCAATGTAGTATATACATGGCAGCAGGCGGTTTGTACCACCCTCTGGCTACGTGAAGCGGGTTTCCGGATTGAGAAGACCTATGCGCGCAGTAATATACTGCGATCTCTACCACAGGAAATGGTATCAGGCCCTACCGACTACATGGTCACAAAAATAAATTTCGGTAGTGACCATAATAAATAATCTCTCTACCGAGAGATAAATGGGAAGATTTCCAACCTGACAAGGACCATGACAGACGGATCCAAATCAGAGTCGGGTGTAGGAGCTGAAGAGTGTTTCCCATCAATTAACTTAACTTCTGGGAATTTTTCATGCCTGCCTAGCAATGCAGTCAAATCCAAGGCCGGGAGCCAGGGTAATTCGGCCGAAACACGACTTCAGTGCATAAGCCATCCCCACGTGGCTTTTTGTGGAAGAGCCACGCTTAGCGAGCAAAAGAGCCAAATGAGGCTCGCGAACCGTAGTTTGCGACCACTGGTCTAGACAGACCAGGCAGACACATCAGAGAGAGACCAGATAGACAGAGAGAGATCAAAAAGATAGACTAGACAGACAGAGCAAATAGTCTAGCCTTGTAGCTGCCTGTCTGGTCTATCTGTATAGCTGCATTTATTTGAATACGAAACATTAAAAATTAAATTCAAGCTTTCCGGTGGACAGCTATACAGGCAGAACTAGCTAGGTTGGTTTGTCTGGCAGACTAAGTCAGCATGAAAGCCAAGTTTGCCTAGTCTCACACATTTGGTGCAAGAGGATCACCAAAAAAGCTCACCAAACCGTAAAAGGTTCCTAAGGCACAAACCGCAAAAGCTTCAGCTCAAGACACAAAGGAAAAGCTTGATTGCGTAGTATTATGAAATATGTGGCCCGGACCAACATAGTTATACTACTATGTTTTTCCCCATTAGTGTGGGTAGGTGCCGTACCAATATGGGAATATAGGCGGTGCAAGCTTCGCCTGACAAAATAAATCAGAAAGAAAACCTCTTGTTCTGTGGTGCTAGATAACTGTGTGATCTTGAGTGAAAATATTAGAAACAGGGTTGCCACCTTTAGGGGGGAAAAAAACGGGACGATCGGGCATCCATAAGAGACGTTCGGAGTTTGGTGAAAAAAAAATTACCCATGAGACAAAGGAAAATGAAACTTTATTTTGTGTTTATATTTGTATTTATTTTATATAATTATTTTTTCCATGTGTATTTCTTATTGTTACGAGCCGCTTTTAGTAAATCTATATCATTTTTGTATTTATTTATGAAGTCTGAATAAGACATGTACATATTCAAAGAAATTAGCAATTCTGCTTTTATCAAATCTACCGAGCAACGATTTCTGATATTAGACCATTTCATGGTCATTTGTGAAAATACGCGCTCAACATAAACATTTGAAGGAAGTATGCTCAAAGCACGAGATACAACACTAAATAATGCGTTCAACTTCTGCTCCTTTGCGATTTTAAATACTTGGACCCATTTATTATCAACGCTTTGCTTTTGCTCGATCTGTGGTAGTATATTCTTCATCACACTGCAGTCTTCAAATAACTCGTCCGTAGAAAATCCTTCTTCGGAGTCGAATCCCATAATTGAAGCAGCATTACAAAGTTCTGTAAAATTTAAATTCCCATCAAGTGACAATGGCTCCAATTTATTCAGGGGATTCGATTCATCGAAATCAAAGCGGGTTTGAAGATAATTCAGCGCATTTTGGTAAAATTCCTTGAAATCCGATATATGTACATTGTTTATAAACAGTATTTTCTGCACGGTGTCCGGCAATACGCAAATGGGATCCATAAAAATTTTCTTTCAATCTTGTCTCTAGGCTTTCTGCCACATCTGCCAAAATTTTGTATAGTTAGGTCGAACTAGTTGACATATTTTGCAACACCAAACTTGCCTTCTCAAACACTGTGCTTCACTCAACTCAACGAAGAAAGAAACTCGCCGCAAAGTACAACCACAGAGTCCACAGATTACTGCGCGCGCGGGAGGAGGCGAAAACGAACGCGGTACATGCGGCGCGCGGTAGATGACGCGGTGGCGCGTGACTGGGTTGGGTACCCGTGAATGAATTGATTGAGCTTGTCGCATTTGTCAAAAATCGGGACAAAATCGATAGGCCGTCGGGACGCGGGGACAATGTCTTCGAAATCGGGACTGTCCCGGCAAAATCGGGACGGGTGGCAACTCTGATTAGAAATAATGACGATGTCTGAAATCGGTTAGAGACTCGATGTCTGATCGGATATTGCTTTAAAAATTCGTTTGTCTGTCAAGGTGAACGGAGGGGGCCGCACCACAAGTTCTGCATAGGGCCCTCAAGATTCTTAATCCGGCTCTGCAAACCACGTTACGCATACTGCAAGGACAAAGAAGAGAATCTGATCACCGATCCTAAAGGCATCTTGGAGCTATGGGAAGAGCACTTTCATGACGAGCTAACTGAGGATTTGGAGGCTCCATCAATATCTACCAGATCGTGCTCACCAAATTCATTCAAACTTTTGTTGAGGTGTTTTGTAAGGTACATTGAAGATCGCCAGTGGACCATTTTTGGCTGAAGTCCTATTATTTGTCATGTAAAATTCGGTTGGGTTCTAAATATCCCATAAGCTTTTTATTTATTACTGTCTCCATGGTTTTGAAGTGGATAGAAGTATGTAATTGCTATAACGTGTTTAGTTTTAATTTTCTGAAATTGCGCCCCGTGCAAGTGCACCATTTGCACCTATGAAAGCGCCGCCCCTGTGTATGATTCTGGTGAAACGGATATCGTTATTTTTGATTCGAAAACACTGGTCCTAGTCGGAGGATTAGAAAAATTGAGTAAGCCCCAACCAAGCTGCTTTTAGCTGGTTTAGGTGATGCGGGAAATTTAAATCTACATATTTACAATATCTTGCAAAATCCAGCAGACCTCTAACATTGAAACATTTATGCAAAGATAGGGCAATCTCCAACCAGTTATAGTTTCATCAGTGTTAAGCATTTCCACATTCATCTCTTGTCAAATAAAATATTTAAATAATTTGCAAATTTATGAGTGTCCTTTGTCAACTAAAGTGGAAAGATATTGAGAAAAAAGCAGGATAAAACTGCCCCCAAATCGTGTATTATTCAAATAGTGAAAAGATAGCACAAAATCCTTGACAGATAAAAGAATGTAAATAATATAAATTTTCCTCTAGTGAAATATCACGGCTTAAAACAGGTAAAACCTATTTGTCAATATCACCTGTCGCATTATCGTAAAACTTTGACATTTCTTCCTTTTTTCAGAGAGTTTCCCAGGTATAGGCATAAATAAAAAGTGTGTACCTCCCCTGGTCGTTTGTTTGAAGTTCTCATAACAAAAGTTTTACATACAAAAAACAAAAGAACAAAATGGCGGAGATGGGAAAAAACAAAGAATGAATAAGATGTCTTTTCGCGTCTCAGATGGCAGGAAACCAAGTAAGGATGCTAAAAAAAATAAAGTAAAAAATAAATGCAAAAACAAAGAAAAAACAACTTGAGCTGCTCCTGTCCTCCTATTTGGTATTTTAAAAGAACGAAACGAGAATCACCGGCAGCGGTAGCTCTGGGAGTTTAGCGCGACGACAACAGTTCTGCGGGAAAGGATTATCAACTTCAGAGTTCCGACATGATAAGAAAAGTTTCCCGAGGAAAATCTTTCAGCTATTCTGCATCAGTTGTTTCGATCTCATTCAATTTTTCTTGAGGTAAGTTCCAGTTAAGATATTTGACAGTGGGAAAGAAGTGAAAAGAAATGAAAGTTTTTATCTTTTTTCCTTTCTCTAAGACTCCTGAGGAATCAGTCGCTTGCAGGAACAAAGAAAATGTTATTTTTTTTCCGTTGTAAACTGAAAACACATGTCATGGAATTTATATTTCACCAAGAGGCATGTTGCCTTTAGCTCAATAGTGTTCCTTTGCTTGGAAACAAATGTTTAAGACAAGGACATCGTGTTTTTTTTGTAGTGATGAGTTGTTTGGTTTTACACACACTTGTTTCAGGAGGCATTCTGCTTCGATGAGGCGGTGTCCCGCTTACCCCGACGGTTGGGCATCTGGCTCTGTCGACTTGTATTGAGAATGTCGGACTTGGCGAAATCGAAGCCCCATCACAAAAATTTTTTGTTTTGATTTTTCTTACAGTGGGCTTCACGCAAATATCTTCTCTTTGGTATGAGCTCTTACAACATCCAGAAGTCCGACAGTACGAACTGGTACGACGGACTGGTAGTACAAAGTATGTCTCCTAAGGGTAGACTTTCACATAACAAAAAAAAAAGATTGAAATCGATTTTGGTGGTCAACCTGGTAGTCAACGAAATATTGCGAAACCTTTATCAAATATAATCGCTGGAACCCGGTGCGTCTCGCTGTACACATAAGCCAATGGTATGGCGTGCGCCAAAATCATTGGGAATCTCAAAATCGCTTCTGGGCAGTGAGAGTCTCACCCCCCACCACAAAAGTACATTCGACAAGAAAAGTCTTGAAAAATGTGTGGTCTGTTTCTCCATTCACGACGGGAAGGGATGTGGACTCCGTAGTTCCTCGTGAAGGTAATCACGGGTATACAGAAGTCTGTTTTTGTGGGGATGGTAACAGAGTTCAGCACCTTCGTGTGCTTTTCCTTGATTCCTAAGTTTGCTAGATTTTAGCCTAATATTGATAAGCCGGGTTAAGGCTGGGGCCGGTTCGTGTATGGCGAACGACGATAACCGAACGAAAAGAAATTGAAGTCGAAAAATTTTGTCGGTCGATAGGTCGAAAGAAAATTGTTCGTGTCCTAACGCTAAAACTCGATAACCCAAGAGCTTTCGAGTGCCTTTCGCCGGCTTCAGACGAAAATTTTAAATTTTTTCGACTTACGCGAACCCGAGACGAAAAAAAAATTTAGTTTTCGACATACACGAACCGGCCCCTGAGTCCGCGGGTGGCAGTCCAGCTTGAAAGGATTTGTAGCGCCGCCTCCATGAGATCACAGAGGACTTGAAGAAATTTTCCCTTTGTCATTATAACAACGTTATCCGCGTACGCCATTACGTGCTGCCCTCTGCCTCCATGCGTCGTAACAGCTGGGTCATAGTAACAGCCCATAGGAGCGCGGAAAGTACTCCTCCTTGAAGGGTGCCTCTAAATAGAGCTCTTCGGGCCGAGCTGTATCACCTAGGATAGAGCTCACCATCCTGCCAGTAAGCATTTGGTGGATGAGAGACAACAGCGATGCCTCGGTCCCATGTTTTGTCTAGGCCAGGGTAATGGCGTCCAGAAGTACATTGTTAAACGCTTCCTCTATGTCAAAAAATGCTACTAATTCCTTGACCTCGAGGGGGTTTTCAATGGTTTAAACCTACTCGATCGGAGTGTCAGTCTGAGACAAGGTTGATGTCCAGCATTTCTTTTCTGTTTTTAATAACAAAGGTGGGATCATTACCTTTGTTACAAACAGTAAGCTTGGTGTTTAGTAGGTAGTTAAAAATAACCTCAACTCGATCATTTGTGTCCGTGCCGCGCCATTGCGTATGGTGTGCATTTGCATCAGCTCCCATAACCAGGACCGTGGTAGGATCAATGTGTCTTACCAGGTCCTGAAAGACCATAGGAGGTAGAGGGTATCCATCATCGTTGGCTAGATAGAAAGAGACCATCCTGAGTTTCTTTTGTTTTAACTCTAGGTCGACCACAATAAGGTCTTCGCCACTGAATAAGAAAAAACGTGCTTATTTATTTTTGACCAGAATATTTGTTCTGGGGTTTCCTTTGCTTTTGGTATAAAAGAGATTAAAGCACAATGGTGCAGGTTTATCTGTATCAGCTGGACCATTTCCCGAGTGTTTTGCTTTGACGACAGTCACTTCCGCACCTTTTTCGCTGGAGGTGACTTCGTCGATGTTAGAGATGAGGAGCTGGTGCTCCATGCCCATGTTACCGATGGCTCTGCCCAGCTCGGGGTCTGTCGATGCGTCAGCTACGCTCTGAGCTGCGCGTTCACCATCGATTTCCATGTTATCGTCTCCATTGTCACTTGGATTACATTGTCAGTACGGTCTTTTGTAAGCCGTAATCACCGCTAACTGGTCCAGGCATTCTTCATTTAGGGGCAGACTAGCTTGCATGGTAGCCCTGTTAGCCTGCTCCGTTTTGATAACATTCCAGTTATCGGTCTTGATGTTAGAGAGCCACTGGAAACTATGCTCTGGCCCTTGGACGTGAGGGTATCTCACCAGCGTTAGCTGCTTTGAGCCGAGCGCCGGGGTAAACTTCTCTGACTCTAGCTACCGCAGCTTTATATAGCAGGCACAAGCCGTAAGTATTATGCTGCCTTCATACCATCTCGCCATTGGTATTTGGGGATCTTCCTATTTTCATTGTTCAGGACGCCGATTATTTTGCGATAGCTTTGGTTCCGTGCGCCTTGGGTTTTTTCGGATCTGGACTGTGGGGCTTCGTTCCTCCACAGATCGTTAGCGTTTAGAGGCTGGTGCACCTCTAGACCCCTCTAGTTTGGGATGACTTGCGTTGCCCAAGCAATGTCATTTTGGATTTTACTGTAGTCCTCCTTTGACGTCTTTTCTGATTGAGTTGATGGCCGAGCGGGTTGGATTCTGAAGGATTGTGGTTACTTTAACCAGAACATTAAAACTGCCGCTAGCATAAATCCACCTATGAATACCTCAAACGTTCCCACTGTCATCTTTTACAAATATAAAACTGACGCAAACATAAATTTCACTAACAATTCTTAAACTTTTATTTGTATAGTGTAAGTATTTATCATTCATGAGCAACAAATTATTAAAACGGCAGATATAATGTTATACGGAAAAAACCCGCAGAAGTCACACAAACAATTCTGTACGAAATGAAAATGAACAGAAACAGAACAGAACAGAAAACTTTTTGTTCCAGAAGTTTTCACATAGCCTCCTCGGGCTGGTTCTCCTCGTTCATGGCATCCTCCTCGTCGAACTCAACTTCATCGTCTGCAGCTGCCTCCTGGAAAAGGATGAGAATTAAAGAGTTTTTCAAAGAGAATTGCAAAAAATTCAAATACAACAAAAAAAAAGAAGAAGTAGAAGGATACCTGATATTGTTGGTATTCGGAAACTAAGTCATTCATATTTGATTCAGCTTCTGTGAATTCCATCTCATCCATGCCTTCGCCGGTATACCAATGCAGGAAGGCCTTCCGCCGAAACATGGCCGTAAACTGTTCGGAAATTCTTTTGAAAATTTCCTGTATGGCCGTCGTGTTGCCAATGAACGTTGCTGACATTTTTAGACCTCTAGGTGGAATATCGCATACCGCTACCTTAACGTTGTTTGGGATCCACTCCACGAAGTAGCTACTGTTTTTGTTCTGAATATTTAACATCTGTGTGTCGACTTCCTTCATTGACATTTTACCTGTGGATAGAAAGAGGTGAGAGGACGTCACGTCCATGAAATATTCAAGCAACAGAGATTTTGTTCATGTTCGGGGATGCTTTGGTGTTATTGTTGGGTGCTATTGGGCCCCCGATAGAGGAAACAAATGGAATTCGGCAAAGAGGGCCTTCACGTTCTAACCTAAAATCCAAGGACCTTCGGTTCACAGAGGTTGGTACACATTCCACTTTTAGCGGAAAGTTTTTGCCTTTTACCCTCTAACACGGGGCGCGTACTTATGTGGATGGTAGGGGATTGGCAGGTATACATCCAGCTTAACAAACCCTTCAGCTTGAAGCAATGGTAGTGTGTACGCTCAGCCCCGACTACTCCTTTTTGTGCGGAGGGAGTATCGTGCGCCCGCTACCGAAATCTTGGAGTATTTATTTTCATGAACGTTTCTGAATGACATTTAGACGAATTGCTCGAAATTACCTTCATGCTCTGCTCTTGTACTGTGATTGACTTATTCGGGTGGAAATTGGAGTTTTTCTCTTCCCAGCCATTCCGGTGCCATTGGGGGTAAATATTGAAAGCATAAGGAGACGCTTGTAAATGGGGAAAAGGGAAAATTGATTGCGGGTAACAAGCTTTGATTATAAGATTGAGATCACTGATTTCTCCTTGAGTTGGCGTCTTTTTCGTGTTCAGGTGACAATTCTGGGCTGGAGGATTTCGAGGCAAATTTATTGCTGGGGGGTAGTAGGCTAAATAGAGGAGACCGTGTCTGAGCTTGAATTTACATTTGAGAATTGTTGTACATTGATTGAATTTTTCACCGTTTTAATTTAATGAATTCAAAAGCATTTTTTTTGAGGAACTTTAAAGGTGTTCCATGGAGGGTTTATTGAACTGTAAAATTGGGAAAGGATTTAAATTTTCTTGATAAGGATAAATGGGTACTTGTGTAAGGATAAGAAACATATTTAGAAGAAATTTTTATGTGGCAGTTCTAAGCTTAGGAATCATTCTTTAGTACTACCGGTCCATCAAACCGTTGATCCCGCTATGGTGCAATGTCTAGTAGTGAGCTTAGTTCGAAGAATAGAGGAGGTGTAAGCAAAGAGAATGATCCGAGCGGGAACGGGGAATGGGTACTATGTCCCTGTTTATTGCTTTGGACAGGATCTAGCATGTGCTTTTCTTGCACAATCCAATGCCTATAAGTAACGTAGTATATATCGTCATCAGCGAAGCTGTAGAATTCATTGGAAAGGACAGATCAGAAAAATAGCGGGAGATCAAATTGGCCCCTGTGAGACACCGGCAGAGATAGTGTGGGGCTGGGATTTGGTGCCATCCAATATTACCTTGATTAAATGGTCTCCATCCGGTTCTGCAGAACTGAATTACTGAGTTACTATTACTATTACTTAGAATTACTAAGTTATCAGAACAGAGCCCCAAACTGTATCCTATGAGTACTGGTACTTTGATTTATTTGACATAAATTTTTTATGATCTCTTTGTATACGTCATTTCTACTCTATCTCTTTGTCCAAGTCGTTAGGTGAACTTGAGCATACCACAGACTGGTTATGTGATGCGGAGGCAGACCTCAGACCTCAGACCTCCTTTCAAATTTAGAGGAGACGAACCCCCCCGAATCGCCTTTTGTATAAAGAAAAATCAACTTGAACATTTATAATCTCATTTTGTAATTTTGATTAATAAACAGTTCTCAAAGATATACTTTAATTTTGGTAAATTGCAATTGTGAAAATAGCAGTATATGGCCTCTGTGCTGAAAGTCGAGTCGTCGCGATACAACAAGTCGGTTGAACAAGGTGACGCTTCAGTCAAATCGCGAATTTCAGTACAGGGGCCTAAGCTCAGCTTAGCATTTCCACTCTAGGCCCCTGTGCTTAAAGTCGTAAAGCGATTGCAACGTCACTTTCTTTGACGCAAACAACTTGTCACAAACTATGACTTGAGTTTTAGCACAGGGGCCTATACTTCGTCCTTTTGCAGCTAGATTTTGATAATCCACACGGATTCAAACTTTTGTGCTCTATGTTGAGAATAAATTGAATTGAAAATCTCGTTAAGGGGTTGAGTCATTCAGCGCTAAGAAAATACTCTAGGGGTTAGTTGTTAAATATCTATGTTAAATCAGCAGTAATACAGTGTTGTTGTTGTTTTTGTTAACTAGCTTGAGCTAGTGCACCCCAGAGGGTTCCTTAATGAACTTGGCATGACTACCATATTATCCAAGAACCATTGATGGTAGAAACAACATTTATAAAGGCCTTATTTAGAAACTCTCTCTCCGATCGCCAATCCCAGGCTGATATGCCAGAGCAGCAGGGATGTCGTCCTCTTTCAGTTAGTCTAAAGGCCAAACGTTTAGAAGGCTGACTAAGGCTGTGCCTAATCCACAAACACAAAAGCTTACAACCAAAATTTGTCATTGTCATTTGTATATCAAAAGTTTAAAAAAAGTAAGTTTAAAATAAAAGGCTAAATTATTAGTGGACACCTCTAAATTAGAGAAAGAAATTGACTCCTAAGGGGTAAAAACTGTGAATTGTGAGGATCCCTTCCCTGCCAAGAGCTCCAAGACAAGAAATTTCTCAAGTTCAAGTCTTGGTAATTGATCGCACAAGACTGATATTCCCCAGAACATGGATTTCAGGCCCAATTCAACCCAGAAGGGATCCCGTCAACACGTAATGAATCACTGGTAAGATGCATGTGACAATCCTTATTTCTTCTTCCCTGACATTACTTGAGGTTTATTGAAGTTTTAGCCCATTTCTAAACGACCCTGCGAACGTAGCATCACCAATTTGCGCATCTCTTAATAGTTCGTTGTACTCGAGTTCTAAATTCTCATTGATCATCTTCAGAATCGTCAGAGATACTGACAGACAAGAAGGGAGCCTTGTTGGGGTTCTTTTTAGGATGAGGCTTTGTAAGGCACTCCTATCTCCATCAGATTTTCCTTTTCTTTTTTTGAACTGAGGACTTTTAACTTTCTCCCTGAGGGTGATGCAGCTCAGCAGTAATATAGAGCTTATTGTGCCTCAAACGCGGATCGCAAGTGGCTAATGATTGATTGGTAAAAGTCAGTGAGGAATACGGACAATACAGATCTTTGATTTCAAAAATTATCTTTTGAGCATTCACAGGGAGATCGACTTAGCTTCTTAGTCGTTAAGAAATGAACAAATTTGCTAAAAATCGTAGAAAAATAGACCTGTGACTTTTCTAAAAGCATTGTTCTGGAACCATTGATTATGTATGTCAATAGTTTATAAACTAAATTCCTCAATACCCCGGCTTCAACGGCCGAACTGTGCCAAGTAGTTGTTCGAGCAAATTGTTCAACTGAACTTTAAAATGACCTCAGTTCTCACACAATTTTCACATATTCACTGAGGGTAAAACAACCCTCAGTCCGCCAGACTGGACTCGAACTGATGGCAAGCTTAAAAGTTCGCTCAAAAGAGAGTAATCAACTGGAATAATGAAACGCTATTCCAGTGAGCTTTTGCATTTCTAACTTCTAGCAAAACCAGCAAGAACAATTTCAAGCATGAACTGAACATGAACTGGAATTTAGCCGATCAAGCCACTTTTGTAAATTGAACTGAACATTATTGAACTGAGGTCGGTGAAGGCGGGGCATTAAACACTTCTGGTCTTATTTGTATTAAAACATACTAGTTATATAAATTTAGAAAGATAATGTCTAAAGCCAAGTGTCCACTTCAGAGTTCTTTTTGGTAGAGTGTAGAGCACTACCTGTAGTGTGTACACTACAGCGCGTCTCTACCACTATCACTCCACGGTACAGCTGCGATAGAGAATTTTCGATTAGAGCTCTACCGCGCGCTCTACAGCAATTGCGTATTTCTCTAGTATAGAGTAGTATGGTAAAGCGGGTCATCCACTTTTGCATATTATTTCATTTCCCAGCTATTTAGAGGTGCGTGCGTTCACACATTGTGTAAAAAATTTAAAGGAAACTAATAAAAATAAAAAATTAATAATAAAATGAGTTCTCGCCAAAAACAAGATGCTACCGTTTTATTATTGCTCAAAGAGAAAAAAAAGAAAGGAAATGCGAGATTGAATCGCGTAAAGAAAACAAACCCCTCGACTACACCGAAAATTATTGATTGAGCTCACGGAAGAAGGTCTATCTGCATACCAAAATTTGTTTTATTTGTTATTTAAACACGCTGATGTACAAAAATTCGAAGCGCAGTCGAAACACAAATGAGAATGGATATTGTAGAAAGAAAAACTCTATCAAACGTGTTTGATAGAGTGTAGAGTAGATGTAGATCTCTACCAAACACAAAAACTGCATATACACTATTGAGTTTTTTTTAGTAGAGAAAACTTTCGCGTAGAGTTGTTGTAGATTGCATGTGCAGTGCTCTAGAGGGTTTATACACTTCTCTTTTTCTCTAGCTCTAGTCAAAAAACTCTGTAGTAGAAACTAGGCTTAAAGTTCAGGACTAGACTTATAACTATTTAACCCCCTGAACATATGTATTTCTTACTACGCCACTGACCAGATCGCCATCTTCGCGCACTATTTGTCTCTATATGCCATCTAACGACTTTCGCAAGATTTTCTCGCAAGCCCTGCAATCTATACGCGATTTATAATGTGGTACTTAATCCCAGAGCGGCAGTTTTGAGTGCAGTAAACGATATGGGGCGACGGGATATCATGCCAAACGAGGCATAACTAATAGCAATCTGACATCTGATCTTTCTTCAACCTGGATAATCTGTCATTTGTTTTCCTTGAGTTCTTCTGCAAAATTTTTTGTCTTTCCACATGAAGTAAGTCAAAACTTTGCAATATAAAAGGGTATTGACTTTGCACTATTCAAAAAAGACCAGAATTGTTATTTATTCTACGTTCTTTAGTACCAAATCCTTGAATTTCTCTGCTTGTTCTGCATTCTGTTACTAGGCATCTGAGAATCGAAAAAATCGAATACAAATTCGACTAAGTAAAAGCAGTCCACACAGCTTTAATAACGCTATCTCTGTTTGTTCTTGAGAACTCTCTTTAAATACAACCACCTTTGTTCTACAAACAATAACGATAATTATTTGAAATTAAAGACAATGAAAAAGCGTAAGTAATCAATAAAAAAGGGTCACAGGTTTGCTTAATTAACGAAAAGTTCCTGCCTGGCACCATGTTTCTCGCGCCCTTCCGCCCCTCGGCGCCTCATTCCACCGAACACCATCAGCTTCCTGTTGAATTTCAGAACAACTAGCAACAAGGTACACCAAGGCGTGAACTCAAATAAAAATGATTAATGAAGTAGAAACACAAAAGTAAATGACGATCTGTAAAGAGCACAGCGTACTCTGGTGGAGGACAGAGCAACAGGGGAAACATTACGATATAAATTAAAAAAAAGGCTTGCCTAAATAATGGGGGCCCCTCCAAGGGGACACGTTTGAATCAGGAAATTTACTCAAATTAATCACGGACAAAATTAATGATGGAAACGTACCTCGGAATATAGCAGCAACAGTCAAATAACGTCCATGTCTTGGGTCGCAGGCTGTCATCATATTTTTTGCATCAAACATTTGCTGTGTCAATTCTGGTACAGTCAGGGCACGATACTGTTGTGATCCTTTGGCAGTTAACGGTGCAAATCCGGGCATAAAGAAATGTAATCGAGGAAATGGGACCATATTAACAGCTAATTTCCGAAGGTCTGCGTTTAATTGTCCAGGAAAGCGGAGGCATGTTGTGACACCTGACATTGTTACCTGAAAGTGTTGGGAAATTAATTTAATATTGTTCATATTATTAGTTTGGTTTATGTATTTTACAATTTTGCGTATATAATGTAAAGTTAGTAAATTAGAGGTGTACAGTTGTTGGTAATGTCCTTGTCAGTCAGTATGTATACAGTACATAAACATCCTCTATAAGGCGCCTATTAGACTTTGCTGTGAGTGAGCTTGCGATTTATTAACTTTTCTTTTATTTCAAAGATGAAGATCAGAAGAAAAGCAAATAGTTCGCTATAGTTTTGCCCAGCGCTATAGCAGCTCTTAGGAGCCCGGCAAACTCCCGGTAGTTTCAGAGCCCTCCTATTCTTTTTGTGAGTTCGAATGAGCTTTGAATTTGAGTGAGACAGGTATAAAAAAAGCTTTGTAGTGCTCTGAAAAATTCAACTATTGCCCAGCACTGGTTTAGGAGAATACACAACAGCAGGGGGATTACAGCAGCGTAAATAAGTAAATAATGTGCGTTCACAACCCTTCATGGTGAAACATAAACTTTCGTCGTTTAGTGAAGTGACGCAGCATAAGTGGTTTACCAGTAAGGTTTTTGAATGTCCTCCAGGATTACATTTACAGCTCAAACGCAAAGTGGAGACTTTCGTGCAACACAGAGAAAAGCATACATATTTCAGTGCGATAAAAGAGCTTCAGAGCTGCGTTTCCACTTTCCGTTGGGATTTAAAATACGGCAATCCCATGCGAAAAATTAAGAAAGGCGCAGCATGTTCCCAGACATGCGATGTGGTGGGGCACTATTTCAGTAGTCTTCAGGTGTCGGTGAAAAACACAAAAAATACTTTGCCACCGGTATTTTTTAATTTATCCCGGACGCAAAACAAATATTTTTAAATTCAACGGAAAATTTTATAAGAATTCGACAAAACTTAGATGAAGTTTATTTGAAATACACTGAAACCGGTTCCTGTGCGAACATTTCCCGAAGAGTCCACCTGAGTCGGACATACTCTCTCTAAGCGAAAATCAATGATGCACTTATTATCTAAATTTCATAACTAAAATGACGCATGTCATTGAGCATTGATCATCGATACGGAAAAAGGCGGTGCTGTGTGAATGTCAGTGAAAAATTTATCACGGAAGCCACTGAAACGAAAAGCATCGCCGGATATTTGTGGATCGACCTTTATCCGTACTCGACGCACTAGTTTCACCAACTCTAACACTTTGTTAATGGAAAAATCTTTCTTCAGGACTCCTGAGGTGTGCAAATGTCTGAAAGTGTCTGACTTCTTATTACCCTAGAAGCCCTGACTGACCGGGACCCATCACCTGAGAGTACCTGGGTCACCAAGAACACGTTGGCACTCCCAAATGAATTTGAACTTGGTCCTAAGGAACTTTATACCTCTGGTTGTCAGATAGAGTAAGATCAGCTCAGGGCCGGAGTTTGGCTTCTTGGCGCCCGGTGCAGTATGCCATATTGCGCCCACAGCAGCTGTTCATTTCACTTCACCGCGATAAGAAGGACATTGGAAAAAACACAAGGACTCTGTGAAGTTCCTTTAATATATGAAAATGAAGTCACGGGTACATTATTTCACTTTTTCTAGAATTGTGCCCGGTGAAAATGCATCAATTGCATCTATGAAAGCGCCTCCCTTGCCTTTATTAAATCAGGATTTGCTTGGCGATCTTACTATTGTGCTGAGTTTGCTTGCACATTTACTTCACAAAACTTTCCCGCTAATCTTCTTCTTCTTTAATCCCTCATGGGACATAGGGCGGAAACAGGTGCCCTCCAGCGGACTCTGTTTTGCGATAATGTACTTCCCTATTTCCAGCTAAATCCTGTACTCAGAAAATCATTGTATACTCGAATCTCTATAATAGAGATCTCTATGTCGTTCTCCAAGCCTTCATATTTCAAGGGATAATAGGTGACTGCACTGCAAGTATTAGTTTCTACTGTAGAATATTGCATAAAAAAAACAGTTCATTTTAACAACCTTGCTGGATATACTCGTAGAAAGCCAATACGGTCTCCCAACTGAGTACTAATTACGTTCAATGCTGCTTAACCTCTGTAATCCAACCAGAACCGGTCTATTGAGTATGTTAAATGATACGCTTCACGGTCTGAGATATGAAGCAATACAACAACATAAACTAAAGCTTTGTATGAGTTAAACTAAAGATTAATGCCCCGACTTCACCGACCTCATTTCAATAATGTTAAGAAGTGGCTTCACCGGCTTAAGTCCAGTTCATGTTCAGTTCGTGCTTGAAATTTGTGGTTAATTTTGGCTTTGTTGCAAAAGCCTGGAATGGCATCCCACTATTCCAGTTGATTACTCTCTTTTGAGCGAGCTTTTACGGTCAAAACTTCAGTTCAAGACCAGCTGGGCGAACTGAGGTTTGTTTGTTATCGGTTAAATATGTGGAAATGTAGCGAACTGAACTGAGGTAAGAAGTTGAGTTTGCCAATTTCGTCGAACTAGCGCATTTCAGCCGGTGAAGCCAGGGTATTTCTTTGAAGTTTTCAAATAGCTTTCCGAGTACATATGGCAAATATCGTCCTATTTAATTTGAAACCAGGTTTGCCTATTAAGGCCATTATGAAAAACAGGTGATGCATACCTCCCTTCAGTATCGCTGTTTTTTTGAGCGGTGCTCATGAGGAAACTCTTTCGGCATGCCCCTCATTTGGTGCATGAACTTTTCGTGGCATATATTCAATTTTCGTATGAAAAGCTTTGCTTGTGTGCGGCCCATCGCCCACATTTCTTCGTTGCCAGCAACCGAGATAGCCCATCCAAGGCGTACATGAAATAATTAGGGTGTGGATTTCTCCACCCAAAACGAAAGTGCCACGCGCTCCGCTGCGCCTGCTTTCAATAATTTTAGAACAGAGACCACCCAGTTGTTTCTCGCCTAATTAGTGATTAGTAGGATTAGTACGAATTACAAATCAACAGTTATCGACACCGTGCCGGCCAAGAAAGAAATATAATTAGATTGTCCACACATTGCGAAAGACAATGGAAAAAGCCACAGACCGTCTGTGCAGTTATTTCAATATATCACAATTAAGGCACGGGAACTTTTTTTAAATTTTTTTTTGTAAATCTGTTTGAAAATCTTATTTTCTGAAATTGCGCCCGGTGCTAGTGCTCCATTTGCACCTATGAAAGCGCCGCCCCTGGATCAGCTTGTCGTTTGAGTTTGTCTAAAGTCGTTTGAGTTGCAGAACGTGACTTTTCAGTCGAGGCAGCTGTGTATCATACGATCCCACGATGTGATATTCTAAAGAAAAATGAGGATTGACTTTCTTTTATCTTCAAAAAAGGGGGCCATCATATTTCAACTTGTGAGATCTCTTCCATAACGCTGCCATCTATAGAAAGTCCCCTTGTAAAACATTGTTGAAACGGCCTTTCGATCTCTCATTGGATCCGATCGTACATTTTTTGCATGATACTGGGTTCAAAGTTACTGAGGCCATTTCTTTGGCATATTGTACTACACCCCTATACCTCATTTTTGTAGGTCAGACCGCTTGTACATGTTCAGTAATCGGCTTATAAGAACATTCAACTCTTTTGGAACAAGCCACGTTCGTAGACCAATGGATTGGTACTAGTTATGATGCGTTCAATTAATGTGGGACCAGAATTCGTGAGATCTAGCAAATCTACGATCTTTATCCGTATATGACGCACTTTTCACTTTGCAATAAATGCTCGCCAGGCATGGTCCTGTAGCTATACAAAAAAATTTTGTCATATCTTGCGAAGTTGCGAGTTGACTTTAGTACTAGATTAAAAGAAGTGCAAAAATTCAGGCCACAGACTAAATCTGGCTAAATGCAAAAACTGTACAATGGTAAGAGCGCTATCGCGACATAGACGTCTTTATCTCTATGATTAACCACAGAAAATTAAGTTCGATCGAGTCCGATGGTATCTCGTATGAGTGAAGATGGTACTGCTTGGAAAGTCCATTGCGGTAGTCTACGGGGTGGGCCAAAATTCGCAAATTGCTAAACTGATGTCATCCCGGCTCGGGAGTGAGAACGATGAAGGGAATTGTTGGTTCATTTTGAAACTTTTAACTTTTGGCAACCAAGGCATGATCGAGACAACCTGCTTTAAGAAATGGAAATGTAGGGCCTAGGAATGCCCATACTAGTTTCATACCAGACTTGAAGAGAAGTACAAGGTATTGGTGTGAGGATTAGTTTTCGCGGTGAGCCGTTGCTGGGTTGCTCTTGGAGCGTTTTTAACTCGGTTAAAATATTTTGTTTACCAGACACATGCCTGATGTCTGCAATACACTGTAACATTAGACCCAAATGTCGATTGTCAAGGCATCCGTCAGTCTCTGCGTGAAAGATACGAACCAATGGTTTGTGATCAGTTAAACCACGAAATTGCACGAAATAACGGAAGGTTTGATTGCTGAAGAAATAGCGAGGTCAAATGCAAAATTGGTTACAGTTTGGAATAAAAAACTAGAGGTTGCCTCCGACAACCGTTGAATTATTACAATACACCTCCGACTGCATAATCAGTCAGATTGTCAGTCGTTAGATTGTATTTTGCATCCTCGATTGGGTAACTCCGCAAGATCGTTTGTGTTATCAAGGTTTTGGAATACAGCTGTCATAAAAGTTCACTGTTCCTAAGAACTTCTGAATCTGTTTGTTAGAAGTTGGAGGTGCGAGATCAACAGTAGCCTGAACCCGATCCGGGGATGAAAGTTTTCCATCCTTGGTGATGCGTAACCTAAAAACTTAATATCTGTGGCATCAAAAACGTTTTTTTCTAACTTGATGGGTTAAACAGAAGCCAGAGTACTACTGGCGAAAACTATACCGTCCAAATAGACGAAATCGAGGTCTCTTGTTACTTCGTTTATGAACCTCTGGCCTCAGGGCTGCATTTCGTAAGCTGATGATTATAGCAGTCTTGTACACGTCCTGCTGAGGGATGGATACCACATCCACCATGGAAAAATTTTAAAAAAAATTTGAATATGTGGGATCGAATATCTATCTGGAATAGTAATATCTATCCGATTGTGGAGTTTTCATCTCCGAAACTATTATGGTAAAAGAGAAGTGCTGGACCATAAATTCCAACTAGAAGTAGACTCAACGTTGAACTTACACCTTCGGAGATACTTAGGTAGCTTTAAAAATTCTTAACTCGGAAAACATAAAAATATGAAGTTTTATTTCGTATTTTAAAAATATTCGATCTACATTTGAAATAGTTCAGACATCGGTTTTCACGTTTACTATTTCGTTATAAGTAAATTATACTCGTAGCTGTTCTTTCTACCAACTTGTTATAACTCAAATATTAAAAAAAACTTTCTAGTAAGACATTCAAAATACAAAAAAAAAATAAACAAAAAAAAATCCTTTTACATTACGGACAATGGTATTAATAGTGCGTACGGCAAAACCTAACAGCAGCCTTTAAAGCTGTTTTTTGTTTATACTGTTTCAACAATACTATATTGGCAAAGTTAAGAACTCTTTTAAAGCCACCTTTAACATATGCTTTGCAGATAATCAACTCAATTGGACCCAGCAAGCTCTCATATGTATACTCACAGAAATTAAGTGATTCAAGTGTTCATATCTAGTGTCTCGTATTTTGAGCTGATTCATACAAATCTTGTACAAAGCCTCATTATCTATCGAAAATGTCAAATCTGTATTTTCAGTCAGTTGGTGTACAGTTAAAGTGGCATTATACGGCTCCACCACCGCCTCAGACACCTGAAATATGAAAAAGAATCTTTTATTAATTATAATTATGAAACTTACTGAAACAAGATGATTTAGATCTCCGTATGTTGGTGATGTTAGCTTTAATGTACGGAAACAAATATCATAGAGCGCTTCATTGTCAATGCAGAATGTTTCGTCTGTATTTTCAACGAGCTGATGAATTGATAATGTTGCATTGTACGGCTCTACAACAGTATCTGATACCTGAAATTGAATCACTCTTTATTAATTAATTATGAATGTGCATTAATTTTAAAATAGGGTTGCCATACGTCCCGTATATACGGGACTGTCACCGTATTTGAATATCGTGTCCCGTATTACTACCTGTCCCGTTTTTGTCCCGTTTTTTCCAAAATCTTTTATATTATTACCAAACACGAAGTTTGTTAACGCTAAGGCTTTTTGTTCGTGAGCTGATTTCGTTTAAATTTTCAGAAAATGTTCTTTTTATAGAATACTTTTGTAATAAGGAATTTGAACTAAATCGATTCACGAATAAAAAAGTTATAGCGATTTAAATTTTTCTAATTTGAAAAAGCCGTTAGCAAATTTGAATATTTTTGTGAGCAGCAACACAGCTGAGTAGGCTTTGATAGACACAAAGGCATCGCAACTAGTAAGTGTAAAGCAGTAAACGCCAACTTTCGACCTTCAGGAATCCACCAGAAAAATATAATTATGACACCAACAAGTGAAAAAGCAGCTAATACGAACAGAAAAAGGTCCAATTTATATTTACATTCACATTAAAATTGCATTTGAGTTTGGTTACAGAGGAAAAAGATAGCCAGTGCTCCATTCCGTACGTCTTGACCTAGCTCTTACAGGAAATCGTCGGATTCGTAAGGACTGTCAGTTGGCGATCTCTGGCGTAAAGGCTGTCCGCGCGAGATTCCGTGGTGCGCGTTGTGGCCGTTGCAGGCGGTGCTCAGTGGTTTACTCAGTGCCTGCTGAAGTGTTGAAAGCTGGTCAGTTTCACGCGTGTGTGATTGCTAAAAGGTCTGTATAATAAACGCTTTCGCATATCAAGTTTTTAATAAAGCGATGTTTTATTCCAGTTAATATTAAAGATGCCAAAGAGGAAGTGTCATTTTAAAGCTGAATATATCAAAGAATGGTCATTTATAAAGAAAGGTCGAACGGAATTTGAAGCACTGTGCTCTATTTGCAATTCACATATTTCCATACACCATGGTGGTAAATCTGACATCCAACAGCACATTGCCACAAATCTTCATAAATCCCATATCAGAACCGCTTCTAGCTCTAAGGATATTTCTAGTTTTATGATAAAAAAGGATTCCGAAGAAGAAATTTTAATAGCAGCTGCTGAGTTAACAATGGCATATAAAGTAGTAAACCACCACCAATCGTTTGCCTCGTTGGATTGTACTACCAAATTGAATGCATTGATGTATCCAGATTCAAAGATTGCCACTAAGCAAAGTATTGCTAGAACTAAGGCTACGGCGATCGTAAAAAATATACTCGCCCCTCATAGCGTACAACAATGTGTTAAAGAAGTAAGAGAGTCATCGTTTTTTGGAATAGCAACAGATGCTAGCAACCATAATGCTGAAAAGATTTTTCCCTTGGTAATCCAATTCTTTAACGAAAAAGATGGCCAGCAATCAAAGTTATTAAAATTAGGCTCTTTAAATAATGAACGTTCTGAAACAATAACTGATTACTGCAAAACATCTCTCGAAAATCTGAATATTCCCTTGGATAAGCTTATTGCTTTTTGCGGAGATAACACGAATACTAACTTCGGAGGTCTTCATAGAGCTGGACGTAATAATGTGTTTTTTAAACTGAACTCCAAATTGGGCAGAAATATTGAAGGTATTGGATGCCCCGCACATGTTTTACACAACACTCTATCAACAGCCGCTGACGTTTTGACTGTCGATGTTGAATCGATAGTCGTCAAGATATTCAAGTACTTTTGTATTTACACGGTGAGGACTGAAAAACTAAAGGAGTTTTGTGAATATGCTGGTGTTGCTTACAAAAACTTATTATCCTATGTTGGGACCAGGTGGTTATCACTATTACCAGCAGTTGAGCGAATATTGAAGCTATGGCAGCCATTGAAAGATTTTTTTGCCAACGAAGAGAGACCACCAAAAGCCATTAAAGACTTTTTTGATGATCCAATTAGTGAAGTTTATTTTTGCTTCTTGCATTCACAGCTCAATACATTTGAAACTTATATAAAAAAAATTGAAAAATCTAATATCACGGTCCTTGAAGTAAAATTGCTATTGCAAGAGACAAAACAAATTATGGCGGAGAGAAAAACATCTAATTTTATTGGAATTGCGACAAAACAAATTTTGAATCGCTTAAAGCTTGATTCTGGAAACAGCAACAAAGTGGAAACTTTCGAAAAACAAGCTAATGATTTCTTCAGTACTGCTATAGAATATATTGCGAAATGGTCACAGTCACTCCAAAAATTTGATGTCTTCGACTGGATGACTCTCAACAGAGTTCCTGAATGGAAAGAAGTCGAACTCACTATAACATATTTACAAGGCAAAAACGTAAACATCGGCAACACTGAGGCTCTGTTTAACCAATTTATTTACCTTAAGGATTATTTAAGTAAACAAACTGGTATAACAGCAAAGACAAATATGGAGGAGAAATGGCTAAAATTTTTTGCAGATACAGAACATTTAGAGCAGAAGTCTTGTCTATTAAAGTTATGTGAATACGTATTTTCGATTCCCGCCCACAACGCCAATCTAGAGAGAATATTTTCCTTAATGGCTTCGCAATGGTCGGCGAAAGAAATAGGCTATCAGTAGAGACAGTTGAAGCTATTCTAATTTGTCATTATAATTTTAAAATGACATGCGCCCAATTTTATGATTATGTAAAAAAAGAAAAAGAAATCATTAAGAAAATAAAATCTTCTTCAAAATATGGCTGGGCAAAAAAAGTTGAATCCCCTCCGGGACCTTCTTCTCAACTAGCAGTTAATTTAACTTGATTGGAGTATTAATCAATATTTTTTAAATTTTATTCACTATTTTTTTTGATAATAAAACATTATGAGCACTAGCACCCACCTTTTTCATGTTTTTAATTATTTTACACTGAAGCGTCCCGTATCAGTTACCAATATTTATGGCAACCCTATTTTAAAATATAACTGTAGAACGAAAGTTTGTATCTTTTGGGGTTTTGGGTTTCTAAATCAATTTTATGGCGTTGATATGCAGAAAGGTTTTTTGGGGAATGTTAAAAGGAGAATATTTTAAGGATTGTAATTTATAAATTTTTTTTGTTTGCTTGTTTGTTTCGTTGCCGTTTTTCTTTTTGTTGGGAAATGTTTTTCTTTTATTTGCTTTTTGCTTATTTATCTTATCGAATTTGTTAGAAGAAAATGGGAAAAGTGCCGTATGAGAGGTATGCATTTTTAGCTATATATTATTTCTGTAGCTCCTTGTGATGTTACTACAGGCTTAACTTCAGGTTTCATATGCATAAACTAAATACTCCGGGGAGCTTATAAGATACCTGAAGCAACTGACACTTCTAACAAGAATTAAAGTTCACTAGTTAAAGTTACGGAGGTGGATTTGAATTTGGCAGCTGTTGTTTGTTAACTCGTATTATATGTTTTAGTTTCTGTGGCAAGATTAAACTACTTCTTGAATATTGTTAAAATCGTGGCGTTTTGTCAGCGTAATGTAGTCAGGGACGTAGGCCATGCAGGGGTCCTTCGTCACTCATAATTTAATGACGTGAATGAAAACATCAAAAATTACTTTTGATTATTGACTTGATTGGAGAAAATCCGGGCCCGGGGGCCAGACAATTACGGTCTGGTTAAGTTCAAAATAAACGGAGGGTAACACAAACATTCCGAAAAATCGTCTTCAGATTTCGAACAAAAATCGCATTCAACAATGTATACGATGATAGCTCTCCTTCGAAATGGGCTTTGTAGATGTGTTTCAGATGGATCATTTCATCCCCAAACCTTCAGGAACGTCTAATTCGTGTTTTTTGACGAAATTTGTGGAAGCATTTTGAATTTGGGTTTCGTCCCCATCGCTGTGAATTGCCATAAAAAAGAGAAAGTATTTTGTAAATCCTTCTCATGGCATTGAACTTATTGGATATTCCCGCAATAACCGAGTCGATAATTACGTAGAAAGTGTTTCTTTGGGGTCGTCCATTAATTACGTGAGGCGTTTAGGGGGGGGGAGGGGGTCGAGCCGAATCTCACCAAATCTCACCTGGGGGAGAGGGGGGTCTCGGCAAATCTCATGTATTTTTTTTTAACACACAGTGTAAAATTGCGCGAAAATTGGGTTAAATTAAGTAAAATGTGTTTCTCCACTAAAGACCCCCATTGACTTACAGGCCGGCCGGCAGAACTAAGCTTGACTCAGTCTAACTGAGGGATGAGTCTGACAGGCCGTGGCATGTAGGTAAAGTCCTGATTCCCTACACACACAGGCGAAAACGACTGCTTAGCATAGCAGGTTATTAATTCAAGTGCAAAAATGCTCATGGCCCCAACGAAAGCTTCAAGCCTGACGCCGTGAACACAAAAGAGCAAAAAAGCGCAAACGCAATGGTGGATGGTTTTCACGACTAGCTCGCGCCTTGCTTTCCGTTCCGAGTGCATACGGTGCGAATTCTTAAGCTGGTGACATATACAAGCGTACATGCATTGCATTCAGAGGCTCCATGATATCCGGCGAATTTCCTCTGACACATAATTACATGGTTGCGTTCCGTGCCTGCTTTCACACATAGCCCGAAAATCTAAGTAACGTGTTCATGTGTTTGTGTGCTTATGCTTGTGTGTGCTATCTCGAATGCGGCAATGCAGAAAAAGTTGAAAGTAGCCCGACCTTTGCGTGGCATGCCTTCCATTCACGGAATATTCCGTCAGCTCGCATTTGAATACACACACTTCTATATTATCTGTCAACGAATGCAACGCATGTACGCTTGGATATGTCACCAGCTTTAGTGAACAGAAGTTCAGATCTTCATGCCCGAACTGACGATAAATGCGAGTTTCGTCAGCTTTCTTGAACTGCAGGCCCCATACTAGTGATGAGCAAGACTAGTCTTGCACATTTAGCAAGACCAAGAAATACCAAGACAAGACAAGGATAAGTCAAGACTGCAAGATCAGGCTTTTTGCTCATCACTAGGGGGAAAACGTTTTCCAGTAATGAGCAAAACGTCTTGTCTTGCAGGACAAAGACAATTCAGTAGGACAAAGACAAGACTGCAAGACTTTTTGCAAGACTTTTAGCAAGACTTTTTCGAAGGCTTTTTGCTCACCACTGCAAGACTTTAGGCATTTAGTGATGAGCAATGTAGTCTTATTTTGTCCTGTCTTGTCTTGTTCCTGCTTTGGTCTTGCTTAATGTACAATAAAAGGAAGAATTGCAAGAAAAGTCTTGCTCATCACTACCCCATACAGTTGGCGGCCAGTGAGTGTTTAGGGATACTTGGCCTCAAAGCGAAAACTTTCAGGCCACGGCCTGCTGGCGATCTGTGTGTAAATTGGGGCCTTAAGATAGGGGTAAATCCTACACAAAAATTGGTTGTCGATTGTCAAACGTGTGTCTCGTCAAATGCTGCAGAGTACGAGCCAAGTAACACTGACCTGCAAAAAGGCCCTTAGAATTTAGAACTACTTGTGTGTCCACTACAAACGGAAAAGTGAGTGGAATAGAGGAGGGCAAGGCGTCCAAATTATCAGTTATCTCAAATAAAATCTTGCTCCCAACACCCCCCTTCCGCTCAAATGAACTTTTTACACGCCTTTCACTCCGAATTTTAATCGGATTTCACTACGGTTACGAACAAGGATTTTAAATTCGAGGGCCTTTCCTGCAGTTCTATATTCTAAGAAAAGGCCCACTTTGCTGTGGTTACGACCGTAAATACGTATTTTTAGTGTAAATACTAGATTTTTTTAAAATTTGAAAAATCTCACGTGAGATTAGGGGGGGAGGGAGGGGGTCGAGCCAAATCTCACGAAATCTCACCAAGGGGGGAGGGGGGGTCGAAAAATCCCAAAAATCACCTCACGTAATTTATGGACAAGCCCTTTTGAAATTGGTCTCTTGATCCTCATTTTCATCGAAACACCTCTTTCGTTTTCTTTGAATGGTAACCGTTTGGTATTCACATAAAATGGGATCCCATTGATTTCGAATCAAATTCAAATCAGACAGCAAACTTTAGAGATTTTGAACTCCGATATCGATAGTAGTGTCTCTGGCTTGAAAAATGATGTTCCTTTCATTGGTAGCTGTCAATATCTTCGATCGAATTGAGGACATCAGGATGCACTCGAATTTTTGCATGTATTTCAGAATGCCGTTGACATCATCACGAAACTCTGCAGTCAGATTAACCCCACGATTCTAGATCACAGAAATAACCAGAAAACGGGGAAAAAGCTAAAGCTCTTGCCTTGTTGATTTTTTTATCGATACGTGGGCTTAAAAAAAACATGGCCCATATACAAGCGGGCTATATTGTGTTTTGAAGTTGCTTTTAAAACTTGTGGAGCAACATGTGCAGTCTAAAGTATCGAGGTAGGTGATTGTTAATGCTTACTCACAGCTTGAATTGCTATGGTTCTTTCTTGCAGTTGACAAAGGAGTGCAATGAAGCTAATGAGAGGCACCAGAATTCCGTTTGATACGTTGAATGATCGTCAGTTCCGTCGAAATTTTCGATTTCCAAAACGGATTGCTAGGAAACTGATCGATACTCTGGATCCATTTCATGACGACCAGGACTCAATGCTTTCGTTTGAGTTAGAAGTGCTGATTTTGGTTACATTGAAATTCTTTGCGTACGGATTGTATCGAAATACTGTTCGTTGTCGCGGAGTAGTTTGTCGAGCAATAAAAAAGGTCTCCCATTTGATTGTTCGGCACATGCACTCGTACATACGCTTTCCAAAGACCCTAGCCGAAGTGAATGTAGTCGCAAGTGGCATCCGTCTACAAATTCATTCTCTAGCTTCAATCATGGGACTGCTGAAGGGAAAGTCTGACTATTCAAAGTCTCCAAAATCGAGAAGAAAGCTTTACGTGCAGGCTCTTTCCGAAATTTCAGGAAGAGTTCTTAGATCTGACAACAATCTAACATTTAGAATCGCGGGGTAAGTTTATTTATACAATATTTATACCCGGGTTTCACCGGCCTGAGTTTAGTAAAGTAGAAGTTCAGTGCACCACTTTGCTCGAACCAGCACAGTTCGTACTGGTGGAGCCGGGGTATTAAGCATTCTAGTGCTTCACGAAATCCTGAAATTGCAACTTCACAGAATTCTGCAGAGTCAATGCCACATAAATTGAGACCAGTACTAGGCGCTAGTAGTCAGCTTAGTGGAAACCCCGCTTAAAGCGGCCCACATACTTTCACTTTAACTGCGCAGTTTATCACGTGTGATTTTATGTCTGAGCGTTCAACAGTTTTGAATTATTTTCACTCAGTCCTCAGACCTGAGCTTCTGAAGCGTCTTTTTCTCCGATAAACTGCGCAGGACAGACCAGGACGCTCAGAGCTTAGGGATGCTAAACTGGATGACATCGGCTCAGAATCGGGACCGGTTGAGAGAATAGTTGCGAGAGGCCAGGACCGGATCCCGGTTGTAGAGCCGTTAAAGAAGAAGAAGTACTCAAATCAACAAAACTGTCGAAACTGAGCAAAAAACTGCACAACGAACTGACGAAACCCACGCACATTTAGTTTATTGTACAGTTTTTTTACACAGTTCGTTGTTTCGCTCTTGTTTCTCCTGCTTAATCGGCGTTTCTAGCAATTAGTGTTAGTTTCAAAAACATACATTCATCCGACGGCGCGACAGCTGAAAATCTAGCCAGGGCCACTTCTAGCACATTTTTCCAAGTTTGACGGACCCTTGCGGCATGTCTCCAGTTCCGGATGTTGAGCATTGCCTCTGCGTCAGCGATCATAAAGTCTATCAATCTCCTCCGCTATGTTCCATCGTCCCTCGTTGGGCTTATTATGCACCTGAGAACTGTTTTGTAGAGTGAAAGTTTCGTTTTTCTATGGACAAATCTTAAGTGCAGTATTTGTTTTTGAGCGTAAAAGGCTATATTAGCCAGTAGAATTTTTCTAGTTATCTCTTTCTTGTCTTCGTTTCTTTTTGCAGTAGTAGACCCAAAATATTTGTTTTATCTACTGCTTCTAGGTTGTGTTCCTCGATAGTTATATTTCTTCCCCTACTAAAACTTCTAGTTCTAGACTGTTGCAACACTTTTGTTTTTTATTTGTTAATGTGCAGGTCTAGTTCAACATATTTTTTTTGCTGCTGACCTTCAAATTAACATTCTAGAGCGAGGTTGAAAAACATTAGGGCAGTCCACCTTCTTGTCTAAGACCTTGTCGTACTTCGAACTCCTATGTTGCTGCATTTTGGATCTTTACTTTCGCCAGTGAGTTATTCGTTGAGCATTTGATCAGTCGTATCAGCTTTGAGGAGATTACTTATTCCGAGAAGATCTTGTACTGCCTCAATTTTTATAGAGTCATATACCTGCTGGAAGTCTACAAATATTTGGTACACATCTACATCCCTTTCTCAGGATTTCTCTAGAATTTGCTTTAAGGTCAGTAGCGATGTTGACCTGTTTGTTCCAAAACCAGCTTGATACTATCCTATAAGGTATTCCCCTATAGCTTCTAGTTTTTGTTTCCTAAGGGATTGTGAAGGTTCGTAGTCGGTGGTGACGAGTAAGATGTCTCAGTATGTTACCTAGGTTAATTTATTTCCTTTATTGTATATTGGACATATAATCGTTCTCTTCCAGTTATCTGGTAGAAATTCTTTTTCCCAGATGTTTCTAATATTTGAGTTCATGTAAAGTTCCTTAGAGTACGGTCCCTCCTTCCTTTAGCAACTCAGGTGCTATTGCATCGAGTCCTATCAATCGAATTGCCGTCTTTTAGGTACCGAGCGATGGTAGTCAGTCAGTTGGTCCACATGGGAGAGACCTGTACTTTAGTTTTCTTGTGCACACGATGAGTTGGCTCAGGAACGCCTTGGAAATATCATAGATTACTCAGGCCGCTACTAAATAGAATATACAACGTACACAGTTATAGCTGAAGAGACTAACTATTTTCAAAGACAATTGGCATAATCTATACGTTGCTAGAATTCCAGTAATTCCTTATTTGTGATCAATCATTGCAACAAATGATCCACTTATTTTGTGTCCTGCACTGGTTCGATCTTCAAAGACATTATTTGCTTACTAAAATGCCATAAAATCAAATTAACAATTGTATATAACAAATCTCTGCATTCCTTTCGATATCAATCGAATAAATTCCAGCAAACATTTGCGTTCAACGTCAAATTGCTAAACCACAAAGTAACCACTATTGGGGAGGGGATTTATGGTCGATATGCTCTTTGATCCCCTGATATGGTAGCTGCGGCATAAGCTGTTATTTGCCAGTTATTGCACTTAGCAAGCGTCCAGGAGAATCGACCCTAACAAACCTAACCTCAGCTCTCCACCACCTCCACCTTCCTCCCGCCCCTCCGCAAATATAAGCGTCGCTGTCGATGTCAACATATGCTAGAACAGGAAAATCCGCAGGCAGTCAACTTCCCATGAATAATGTAAATGATGTATGTTGATCTCGTATATTATAATTGAGATTAGTTTATGTCACACAAAACGACATTAAGTCTTACCAATTCTGATGGGTTAATTGCTTATGATTTATGTGGCTTTAAGCCTCCTACCCTCTCGATATGCTTGAAACACACTCAAGATTGCCATTCTGCTGAACCAACACGAATGTTTGTGCTAATGTGAGCACAATTCTGGATGTTGAGGCCAGGATTCGAGTAAGGGGAAGGGCTGTGCTATATATGGGACCGACATTAATTGGAAGGACTTACAGTTACGCATTGCATAAATCATTTAGGTTCCAATCATAAACCTAAATTTCAAAGTGCATCACCAAGTGTTTGTTGCTGCATCCGAGTAGAATTAAAGGTAGGAAAGCATGGAGTAGTGGTGTCATTAGTCAAGCATTGCAGCTGACGTTCGGCTGCAACCTTATCGAAAATTTATAAGTAATTAACGCAAGGTAAACATTCGTGGTGACTGGTGTATACTTGGATTGGTACGAGGGCGGATGGTAACATGCATACATATTAAAGTTGAAATGTAATCGGGTATTGCTTTGAGAAGAGGATGGGATGGAATCAATGTTATGGTTATGTTTATAACTGCCAAAAGCATGAGAGAGAGAAAATATTTCAGGTGAAAACTTTCTGAAAAAGATGAGTGGTTACACAAAAGTTCAAAAAGAAATTCCTTACCTTGGGTGATGGTACAACAGAAAATGTATTCATGATTCTGTCTGGATATTCCTCTCGTATTTTAGAGATCAAAAGAGTTCCCATACCAGAGCCGGTACCGCCCCCAAGTGAATGCGCCAACTGGAATCCCTGAAGGCAATCACATGTCTCCGACTCCTTACGTATTACATCAAGAACAGAATCTATCAGTTCGGCACCCTCTGTGTAGTGGCCCTTTGCCCAGTTGTTACCTGGTAAATTTTCAATAATGTTACTTCATACATATATACATACATATATAAATTTTCTGGAATGTTGGTACAATCTAATGTGACATTGAAGTACACTTACCCGCCCCAGATTGACCATAAACGAAGTTGTCTGGTCTAAATAATTGTCCATAAGGTGACTGGCGTACTGAGTCCATAGTTCCAGGCTCCAGATCGATTAAAACCGCACGTGGTACATATTTACCGCTAGTTGCTTCGTTATAGTAGACATCAATACGTTCTAATTGTAGATCAGACTCTCCATGGTACATGCCATTGGGATCAATTCCATGTTCATCAGAAATTATTTCCCAGAACTGTTGGAATATAAAAGAATGTGATTAGTTTTTATTTGATGAAATTAATTTTAATTGAATTATGGTGAAATTTGCAGATATTTTATTTGAATAGTTTTGGTTTCTAGTTGAAATATTTGATTAGTGGTACTTAACGTAGATTTGCACATTATTCGTAGACATCATTATTAAAGTTTATGTATTTAAATGTTATTGAGAAGAGCATACAGCAATTCCAAATAATGACATCCTTTATTGAAAACTCTTGCGTACAAAATCAAGCATAGAGCGGTTGCGAAAAGTTCGTTCTGTTTACACGATGAAACATTTTATTTACTTAAAAATTTACATTTCAAAAGTATATTGGTATTTGGAGAGCGTAAGTACGGGAGAGTACGAAGAATGACTTAAAACTCCCCATCCAAGTTATAAGTTTGTATCGGGTGGCCAAAGAAACATATGGTATAGCATTGTTGCATTAGAAGTTTTCTGTTGGCTAATTCAGGACACCTTTTATTCTTTAAATTGTAAATAACAGTTCTCTGACATTGCTCAAGGTAGATTAGATTGGATGGAGACCTCAAAGAACAAATTATGATTCAAGTGGAATTATGGTTATACACAAAAGCTAGTTTACATTTGAAGAAAGATATTCAGAAAGTCAGACCTCAGAGACAATACCTCATTGTAATGCGAGTTGTTCTATCCTATAAGGAACTATCTGATTACTGTCTAATCACTCCACATTGAAGTATGCAGTTAAATCGGCTATAAGAGATTTAGGAATATTATAGAAGAAATTCCAGAAGTATTTTTTTATGTGGAAGTCTATACATATGTGTCACCCATTTTACTACCAGTCCGTTATGTCGTTCAATTCATGGTCCAATGTAATAAGCTTAGGTGGAAGGATAGAGAAAGGATAGATTAAAGTGAGTCTGGGTGATGCTTGCCGGGATGGCGATGAAATTTCGGGTTTGAACTCCTGAATGTTGTATGAGTTTGGGAATACTGACTGTGGGAGGTTGGTTCCACAGTCGAGTAATGAACGAATTTCTAGACTGGTGTGTGCGCGAAAATAATGGCTGTAGACTGTGAGAGTGAGCTGAATGGGCTAGTTTGTGTTGCGGAAAATAGATTGCCGTGGAGGCAGACGATTATACAGGGTGCGGGGATTGTCCGATATTCTCTGAAGGGTAGGTTTCCGTGAAACGCACGCAAGACTCATACAATTTCAAATGGCAGCCACCACTTTTTTCACGGAGATTCTGATTCGCCGAAGAATATATGAAATCTTTGACTGAACCCCTAAAAATTATTTATTTGAGTGTACAGGGAAGCTTCGAATAAAAAAATTGTTCAAACAAAAGTTTCACATTTCTCGTTGGAGAACCATAATCCATGAGAAAAATGTGGGTTGCTTTTGGAGTTTCAGATTTACCCCCACCCCTGCGATAGGGTGAGTGGGTGGGGGTGAATATTAGCAACCCGCATTTTTTATTACGGATTATGGTTGTTATATATTATATTGGAAGGCGCGTTTTTGTACCTTGCCCAGCGACACTAAGGCGTTTCTAGGGGCCTACGAGTTGAGTCGCCAATATGAGAATCTAATTGTTGCATTTGATTTCAATGTCAACTTGTTAAAACTAAATGGTCGTTTGAAATCTCTTAATTATATGTTCGAGTCATTGGATCTTCATGTCTTAAATAAACTCCTAACGTTTATGCACTATCGAAATCCATCGTAGCTTAATGTTCTCGCTGATACGACTGCTAGCCCAGTGGTGAGGCACAATCAAATATCTCCTCCGATTTTTCTTGACCATGACATCCTTTTTCTTTCTATTTATTTCTCATTCCTACCTTCTTCTTCGTCTTCTTCATTCTCCTACCGTGAATTCAGCAACATCAATCCTGAGCGGCTTTTAAGTGATGTTTCTTGATGTATGAACTCTATATCTCTATCTCTGTCTACGATAAGGTCGCTATCTTGCTCTCCTTCATTCAGTTATTGTGTGTCCAATGTGTACCGCTAGACATGCATAAACTCAAAACTTCTTCTCGTTGTCCATGGCTCTCTCGTGAGATCCACATTCTGATAATTATAATCCAACGTGAGTCTATGTACCTGCTATGTAGAACTTCGTAATCGCATCAACCTCAAAGCTGCTAAACGTGAGTTCTATGCTCGCAAGCTTAATCCTGACTTAGTTTAGAAACGACTTTGGTCTAAGCTTCGCTCATTTAGTATTCATCCTTCCTTTTCTCAGCCTTTTGACGTTGATGTTGAGCTCCTCAACTCATCATTCATTCCTTCCCCCGAGTTATGAACTGGCGTTCTTCTCTTTCTGTAATTCCCTCTCCTCTGTCTCGTTGATTCCCGATGGATTTTACTTCCGCTGTGTCGATCCTTTAGAAGTTATTGAATCTCTATCCTCTATCTCCTCAAACAGGATCGGCTTTGATGGAATTTCTCCTCGTTTTCTCAATATTCGGTCTCCCCTAATTGCTGAGCCTATCACTCGCCGCATCTGAATTCCCTTTGCTCTGGAAAAAAGCCATTGTGATTCCGTCACCCAAAAAACTGTCTTTATCGGCCATATCGGACTCTCGTTCTATTAGCATCCTCCCTTTTCTCGCCAAAGTTTTTGAAAAAAATATTTTTACCCAAGTGATGAGCTATCTGGCGAGTAATAGTTTTCTCTCTATCTATCAATCTGGCTTTCGTAAATCGCACAGATGTGAAACTGCTATGTTAAGGGTTACAACAGATCTGAGGGCTGCGGTTGATCAGGGCAATCTTGTATTATTGGTTCTACTCGACTTCTCTAAGGCTTTTGGCTCTGTGGCCCATCCGCTTCTGTTGACCAAACTTGATCAACATCACAACATTTTTCTTCCTCTGCTACGCGTCTTTTCTCTGATAGATTTCAATATGTCCGTCACAATGGCATACCGTCCTCCCATCTGCCTGTGTGTTTGGGTGTTCCTCAAGGCTCGATTCTAGGTCCTCTTTTTTTCGCTGTACATCAAAAATCTCCCCTCTATCATTGACGGCTGTTCTTTTCTTATGTATGATCTTCAGTTGTACAATTCTTTCCTCATAGCGGATCTCCGGTTAATGTTATATCTAGGACTAGCTGCTCGAATCAGGCGGACAAAATGGAAACAAACAAAAATATGAAATCGAAAGAAAGCAGTCGACAGGTTCAACGAAATACCCGAGTGAGTTCGCATGTTCATATGCTTCAACAGATCAACGTCGAAATCACTAACAGTTTAAAGGAGTATCTCAGGGGCGTGATAGAGGCTCTTTGCTTTGAATGGCAGCTTCGTTGAAATACTGTTGAAGATCATCTGATTTTAACATCTGAGGAGTTCTGAACCTACCGCGACCGGGCTTAGTGGGACTACTTATGCTACAGTAGGTATGAGATAGTGACTGGACAAAATTTGAGTCCCTAGTTGCTACAGTGAATCGAACATTCGTTGCTAATCACAAAACTAAACAAATCAACGAAGGAGTAAACTAATTTGCAAACATTGAAGGATACATGTAAGACTCACGCGATTACCACAATATAAAGACAATCTCCTTCCTAAATTACTCCCTGGCCATAATTGAGTTGTCCCAAATAATTATGGTGAGTAAATTTTTCAATAATGTCAAAGTCTGAAGGCTAATTTCTGCTCTATATGTGCATGAAACTAATTATTATTTCGCTCCTATCTAAACGTAATTACCACCCAGTCTCTCCCCATGTAGAATTACTAAAAACAATATTTCCAACTAGGAAAATAATTGTAAACATTCAGGATCTTATGTATGCATACAAATGTGTACTGTCTAAGCCCACGAATGACAATCTATTTTACGGGAAATTTATCAGTTCCCAGACAATTGCGTGCCGATTGCCTTAGATTTTCCTCCCGTGTACATTTTCAGTCCTTTTATTTTTGTATATTCCATTTTTGCTGTTGTTGTTGTTGTGTTTTCATAAAGGAAAAACGTGACGATACAGAAAAATTTTCCTTATCAAGTTTTTCGCCATACAAAAAAGGGAAAAACCTCCATTCACCTTATGACGATTAATACAACACACACAAGGTGAGTATGATCGGAAACAAGAGATGGCAGGTGACGGAGTTTAACGTTCAACAGTTGCAAATTATTTCGTGCTTTCTAACATAATTTTTTTTTTTTTGGTTCGTTGGTTGGTTTTTTTTTACCTTTTTTCTAATATTTTCGTATGCGTGTTTGTGTATGGCTAAAAGGTAGAGCAGAAAGAAAGGGAGAGGGGGGATAAAAGGTAAAAACATTTTGCCCAACATGGAGAGTGGATATCCTCGTACAAAAAGAAACGCTTTGTCATATACCTCACAACTATTTACCGCATGATTTATTATAGTATGAATCAGCAGAGTTAATTTTGCATTATCGTACCATTAAAACACGAATATTCTTGGGTTTTCTATAGCAAAAAAAAAATACACGACATAAATAACAGCGAGGAAATCTGATTTGTTCATAGGTAAAAGGGAACAAGCTACTATTAAAAAAAGGAATCGGCTTAAGATTTTTGAAGTTAAAAAATTAAGGTATAAGATGAAAATGTAATGCCTAGGACATTGTTAGATCTTTAGTCTGTACAACTACATGTATGAGACGACTCAATACGATGTCCCATTTTACCTTTTTACTTGTTCAAAAGTTCTAGATTCCTTGAGAATCTGCATTACTCAATTTTGGGCTACGACAGATTACAAATTCTTATGTAGCTTATAAAGCACGTATAGTAAACAAATTCGTCTGCCACAAGGGTATGCACGCTCCCGCTAAGGAAACAAATTCAAAAAATGTACCCGCCAGAGATATGTACATATGCACACCTCTGTTACAGATATGAATGTATTCGTAATCGACCATTGCAAATTCGAGTGTCCTTTATCAAGCGGTCACCCAACTAAGCACTAACTACGGCTCATGCTGCTTGACTTACGTAATAGAATCGATCTACAGAATATGCTTTATGGCACCGTATATTTTTTAAAGCCCCAGCTTTGCTCCATTTGGTATAAAAAAGTGTGAGCTTACCGTGCTTCGTTTGGACTATTCCGTTCATGCCTGGAGAAGTATATTTTTTACTCAGGCGTAACGTGGCTGTTTTGGGGCCATGCATTATGACTTTGTGCCTGCTTGTTTTAAGCTAACAATGGGCCTATTTGATTTTTACTCGGGATGAGATATAAATTCAAATCTATAAAAGCTCGTTTACATCCCAAACGTAAATTGGTGTTCTTTTATAGCACAGAAATTTGTATGTATTCCTCTCTGTCTGCTTCCACGTTCGTGTTAGAAAAGCATACAGATTTCTGTGCTATAGAATAGCTCCAATTTGCGTTTGGATTGCATTTTTCTGCTCCAATTAAGGAGAGTTTAAGAATGTTTAGGGCCCTTAATTGAGGAAGAAAATGTTCAAGCCTTGTAAAACTTGTAGTTAGCTTGAGTTGAGTTGCAGTTAGCTGACGTATGCAAATTGTACTCAGTACTCGATTCTACTAATATGAGTTAAAAGTAACTCGGTATTCAGTACTGATATGAGTAGAATCGAAAGCCAAATACTCATATAAGTAAAGAATCAAGTAGCGATTACGTATCCCTAGTCGGGGCCCTTGTGAAGTTGGTATAATTCATGGTTATGTCCGCTTCTCCATTCGCCATTTTCATTTACACCGCTAATTATTGTACATAGTACTTTCACTAGTTACTTTCAAACTCCATGCCTCCAAGTACGTATGCTTATAGTTTACACTTCGTTCCTCTAGACAAGATTCGTGCGGTAAAATTTTATCGAAGACTAAAATGGCTTCTGTTGGCAGCTGTGATCTCCATTTCTTTATGGCGTGGAAAGATGCTTAGTTTTTGCTTCGTTGATGAGTAATCTCATTCTTTTTACAGCTATTTCCAATATTATGAAGATCTTGCTCAAGATGGATCCCGTCGTTTTTACCCCCATCGTCTTTTACTTGTACAAGTTCGGAAATACTAAATGTGGAAGATTATACCACCGTTGATTTGCTTGATTTCTATTAACGAAGAAATCCCGTGTTCTGCTCCAAAAGGAGAAAGGAGGAAGTACTTTTACGTAAGCAAATGTCAATGTGGTTGGAGTGACTTTAGATTCAGTCCGACATATTCAGATCATATCTTCCATTTTAAGCTTTCCTGTTTTTTAGGAGGAAGTCTAAGCTTCGTTTTCGCCCTTTGTATTACTAGCCCACCTTGAAAAGGAATTGACGTTCTTGAACAAATGTGGTAAAATGATAGACAGGAAAAACTTGAGTTTTGAGAAAAATTCCCAAAGTTTTCTGGAAGTTGGGGATGAACGTATGCAGGATGAAAGTAATGTAGTGCATGTATAGGTTTTTTTTGTAAACTCGATATAAAAAAGAGCCTAACTAAGCATAGAACAAGTTGAGGGTCCCGTTGCGGTGGCTGCATACCCATTTCACCTTTTGTATCAAGGTGGTAAGACGGACCTTTCAAATAAGGCCATTACTTCCGTGGAAAGCCCCCCCCCCGGAAATTAGGATTTAGTGTCGTAAAACCAATTCCCCCATCTAAAACATTTTCATCAGTAAGAAAGACTGGCCATCCTGCGAACTAATCGTCCATCTGTAGAAAGAGATTGCCCTCAACCATATTTATTAGTGGAAATTAAAGTTCAGTTGGAGGAACTACGTTTATCAGTAAGAAAAGAATAAAAGAAAAAACTAAAAGAAAACCTTCAGGATATCAGGTTCGTTACGGTTATAGTGTAGAGATTGCAGTGCTGAAGGGGGAACCAAAAAATCAAGGAAAGAAACGGAACCCCACATTAGGTAGTCCACACAACAGGGCTCAGGGCGGTGAAGACCCTGCAGGACCATGAGAGAGTAAGCACCAGACACGGTAGCTCTAGGTGTCACCATCACGCCGTATGTTATAGAGTTTTGTGTTAACCGTTAAAATTCGTTACATCAAGTTAACATTTATTCAATATTAAGGCCGTAAGGTCTGTTATCGGAAGAATTGTTTTTAATTGTTGCTCCGTTTTTTTTTCATTTTACCTAAGTTCATAGGGATATTGGTGTTCTATCGAGTTATTGTTGAGTTGTTACGAGACATGATATTTTTCCAGCCTACAAACATTTAGCCTAATAATGGTAAATAAACAGTTCAAAGAACAAATAAATTTGTGAGTGGAACTTTTGCGGGGAGCACATCATGGTACCAGGGTGGGTTTTTCTTCCTCACGTATTTTTTTAATGAGTTAGTATAGGTTGGAATTGGCATTGATCCGATTGCAATGGATTGAATTGTTTATGGCATAACGGCTAACGAGGTGTCTCTGCCCAAGAGTTTCAAGTGTTGCATGTGGTTAAGGTAGTACTTCCGGAGTCTCAACCCCCCGCGATCCCTCCGGCGAGCCACATTTTTTAAGGCGTCGCGTTAAGGTCCGAGAGATTTTTCAAATTTTGGGTTTTGGATGAGAATCTGAGGTTAGGCTCTTCGGACAAGCCGTCAAGGGACCTCATTACAACGTCATGGTGCAATGTTTGGTATTAAGCTTACCTCGAAGGACTGAAAATAGTAGGATACGGATAGCTTACGGCTAAACAGAGATGCAACCGTCTGGATTAGTAGCATACAGTCTCGTCAGAATGTTTCTCGCTCAACAGCGGTCAAAAGCTGTGACGCCGGCAGAACCAGACTAACTTGTGAAGAGGAGATGAATACATCTTATCTAATCTCATCGGACATCTCCTAAGAAAATGTTCGGTTGGCTGTCCTTTCCACAGCTATGGCAGTGGGTATCGTATGGGGGTTTCAATCTGGTTGCATGTTATCCAACCGTCCTCTGCCCTGTTATGATTGACCTGATTCTGACTATGCCGTCCTTCCAAGGAATCATGAGGAGTTCGCGTTCTTAGATGTTGAAAAAATTGCAAGTTTAAACCTATCCTGACTTTCTGTTGTTGCACAGACTTATTGAACGTACTATGATTTAGCCGATTGAACTTGAATCTGATTAAACTAGCATTTTAACAAAGCACAGATTAGTCCTTAATACACCATTCAATACCATCAGATTTATCACCAATAACATTTCTCTTTACGATTTTTGCAAAATAATTCATGATGCAAACTGTTATCAAGAAAATCAATTATCATAAATATTTCAAGTTTAAAAATCATCTCGTACCCGAATCGGTGTAATAAAAACACACATCTACATATTTACGAAATAAGCACACTGTCAATTTGAATAAAGTAACAAATTATGAACTCTCTTCCCTCAGCCGCAGTTATTGGGATCCGGCTTAAATTTTCAGTATATTTTATACACACACAGGATGAGGATCGGTGAACGAAGACAAAACGCTGATTTCGTTCAATATGCGCCCTGAATGCGGAGAGTTTACCCTGCATCCATAAATATTAGATGAAATTGTAAAGTGATATACGAATTTTTCACTTGAATTCGATGCAAAGACGAAACGGAGGCAATTTCCATAAAATCATTCCCCAAGGCTCTATAGATTGAAAATTATGTGAGAATGTGTTTGATATTGAGATCTGATATAAATACATTTTCTATGTGATTTACTGTAAGACATATGGAAGGATTTGCCTCCGTTTGCTGTACGGTGAATGTTTCCCATCAATCTCTCCTTTCGTCTTCCTTAACTCGGGAGCATATTTTTTTTTTTTTTGGCAAAACACAAGTAAGCAGAAATAAAAATAAAACGAATGAGGTAGAGAGTAGAGGTACCAAGCAACAACAGCAGAAAATATTGTTTTTTACAATTCATACTGGCACAGGAGTGGCAGTATCACACCAATACTCCATGTGGATCCATGGCCAAAGAAAGGAGCCCTGGAATCATATTTTGAATACGTTTAAATAAAGAAAGCAAGAACAAAAAAAGAATGGAAGGGCGAAAGGTAAATTTCCTATACTCCCCCCGACTACACAGGATATAAGGAGGCGCATCCTTATACTACCGGCAAGTAGCTGCTACCCATTCAACCGAAACATTTTACCATTTTGATGTCTTCCTCCCGGGAATACGAAAACAAAAATGTCGCTGCGAATTTCGTCTTCTGTTAAACGCAGTCTCAGTTATTTGTCATGAAAGTTAGGAGTTTCATGCATTTTTCATACGAGCACGAGTAGAGCCAAATCATGGTTGATCTGTCGCAGCTCTATACCAAGCAGGGTATCCTTCTACAACAAGGGGCTACAAGGTATATATAAATAAATATACATACATACATACAGGGATGCGAAACGACTTATTTCAGGAAATGATGTTTTTGCTCACACAGCATGTACAGATGGAGATTCTTCGTGCCAGGTGTGTTCTTCTGCTTGTGTGAGAATAAAGTAAGAAATTTCTCGCGATATATAAGACTTTATTAATAATATCATTTTCGGGAAGATGCAACTTCTGGAGAATAGTAGTGTATAAGAGAAGCAAGGTAAAGCAGCGTGAAATATCCTTGGTGTTAAATGAATTGCTTCCAGTTTCTGCGCGAATGAAGACATAACCCATCCTGGTTTTTTTTTGATAAAGGAACTGGTTTCGAGAAATTACTATACAAGAAAGGATTGCTATTTGAAGGATAGAATAAGAAGTGAATGGAATTCTTTAAAGTATAACTTTTTGAATAACAACTTAGTACGTATTTTCACGATTCAACGATTTTTTTAAAAGTATTCAGCACATACTTCCTTGATATATGTGGAATATTCAGCTATTCAGCTAGCTTCTAATATTCAGTAGTAGAATGTGTGTATACAGTTAATGCTACTTGACTCCTATTAAACGCTTCTTTGATGTATTTATTAAATGATCTAGACGTCATCGGATTGAAGGAGTAGCAGCCAGATCGATCATGTACTCACTGAAAAAAGATCATCAACAAGTATATTGGATATTAGATCCTATAGAGGTGGCTCTGATCATCACATGGTGAAAGGAAGTTTTAGAGCAACACAATTATCAGTTCAGAGGTTACAAACAACTCCGAAGGAACCAAAAATAACATCGATCAGTTAAAAGTCCCAGAACCCCATCAGGTACATACACCTTGCCGGGGTGGCGGGGCGTGCGTGCCTCGTGGTAGCATTAGGCTATGTCGGCGGAGGTTTTTTTTTTTTTTTTTTATGTGAAAGACTAGAGTCACAGGAAACGCCCTTTATACTGTGTCGACAATCTATTTTCTTCATATAGAGTGCAATGTCGAACAGCAGCTCTAGTCGGGGAAGGAAGGAACTGTCACAACCTACCAGCGATATTTTTGCAGTCCACCTACTCCCAACCGTTACTGGCGACTTTGTCATCGGGGCATCGAGAAACAACTCGCTGGAGTGTTATGCCTCCTGAAACGAGTTGAATCACATCAACCAACCGATGACATGCGCTTTTTTTTTTTTTTTTTTGGTGAAGCGGGGAAGCGCTGACTAAGGCTATGACAGAAGGAATCAGGAATGTAAAGAGGGAAGAAGAAAGAAGGAAAGTTATGTAGGTGGGAAAGTGGAAAAGGCGAAGGACCGTGGGGCTGGCCGGGATTCGAACCCGGGACCTCTGGGATAGTAGCCAGTCGCCTTACTCCCTAGGCTACCGAGGCCCCCGAGGTTAGCTGAGAACCAGCAAGCCACTGGTAGGGGCGTCCATGCCGAACAGTGTAACGGTCAGTTTTGCTTGGAAATCCCTAAATATCTACCCGACTCAAAATCACTGTCGGGAATGAAATCGAGAAGTTGCTCGGAGCAGAAAAGGAGGCGGCGAAAAGAAAAACAAAAGACAGGGAAGAAAAATTTGGCAGTCAGTTCCTAGAGTTTTTGCAGGGAGTTTAGCTAGTTTTTTTTGCGGTCCGTTTGGAGAGCCTTAGTCCCGAGCTTTAGTCGGTCAGTTCTCGAAAGTTTTTTTATCAGTCCGAGTTAGTCCGAGTTTTGTGAGTCAGTTTTTAGGAATACCGAAATAAAATTCCCTTCGCTCGGGAAAAATTGGTAAAACAAAAAAACTCGTTGTCTGGGTGTAATATTGGTCGTGACGAAATAACTAGGGGCGGCTACCGTGTTAACTCCCAAACTGATGGCAAGTTAGAAAGTAAACAGAAAGCTTCAAAAAAAAAAGGAAAAAATAAAACCAACCAAAAGGGTTCGAGAAACCAGCGACAAAGAATCCTGCTTTTCATTTACCGGAGACAAAAAGGACTGGCATCGTATGTGAAGCAAGGCGGTCATTCTACATCCAGCGGCAAATTTCGAAAGAGGATATTTGGGTGCTATTCTTTTATCAATTGGATTTCACATCTGTTTGTCAACCTGAAATCGGCGCATTTTCTCAAGAGAGTAACAAAATTTCGCAGTATTAACACGGAAGTGATTGGCTGCACTGGTGTTTCTCATTTTTGGCATTACTGGAACCACCGCGTGATGTTAGCTGTGTATTAAAGGTAAATATCCCACTATTGAGCGTTAATACCCACATAATATCGAAGGAGTGCGGAATATATATGGAAGAAGGGGGCCTTCATTGCGGGCACCTTTCGGTATTGATCATCGAGGTATTTTACGGCAGATTACTATTAATGAGTGACTTGGTGGCAGATCTGTTGATGAAACTCGGCGCCTGGTGAACGCGTTTCCAGTTACGGATAGTTATGGTGAACAGGCATTCCCAGGGCTACCGAGCCTTATCTACAATACGCTAAGGGGCTCGCTTTGGTTTTATCAGGAAGAAATAAAGAAAGTTAATCCTTTGACTTTGTCCGAGGACGAATGGAAATAGGTGTCGTATGTTAGTACATTTGAAGATTTTTGATTACATGTTTTGTTCGTGAGTACGCCACAATATCAGAGAAAATTAAAAAAAATATACAATAAATATATAAAGAAAAAAAAACACAGACATACACAAGAGAAAATAACAGTTTCATTTTATCACTATATAAAAATTTTAATTGCCTTATATTGTTAATTTTAACCTTATTTATATTTGTTTATACATTTGATTGGTCTTTATTAGAAATATTTTTTTATCTTGATGTTTACAGGTAAATAGTTTTTCTTTAATTGCATCCTTGAGTTAAGATATCATTTGTAAAAAAAACGAAACGACGCAATGGTACCACGGCGACGTGTTTTTTTAACCTTTCGTAGTTATTGAAGTATACGTACTGGTACAGTACTGTTTTGTTTGAATGTGGGAATTTTGAATGATTTATGGTTAATGAATATCGAATTGTATTGAATTAATTTTTTTTTGGTGATACCTGTAACAGACAGAAAATATTAAAGGATTGAAATGATAATTGCCATGGGTTAAAATTTTTTTTGGGAATGGTTGGGGCGGAATGTATCTCTTTCAGGGTTCTTAAGTAGTGCCTTTCCTTGTCAGCTGGTGGTTATCCAGACTATGAGCTGGCAAGGGACCGCACTACAGTGACACGGCACAGGCGAGGACCGGAAAATGATGGAGGCGGAATTCAAAGTTGCACAGGCACAGGTAAGTGGTGAACCAACCGCGGTAAGGCCCGGCCACACACCCCACGTCCCCTCCGGCGAGCTAGATAACTCCGTGTGGCCGGCGTAGGAGTTCCGGAATTTTGTTTCATATCTTATGTATGGTATTGGCTCCTTGGTCGTGCTTTTCCGGGCTTATGGCTAAGGGGGCAATACCTCGCATAAGTGGCGCCCACTATTTTATCGCGCCATTATGCTGTTACAACAGGCCAGACAAATCTAGGTCCATCCTCTTCCCCTCCCCTTTCTCTTTTTCCGTTTTTCCCCTCTTCCCATTTCCCCCACTTTTAAGCCAAGGTGTATACCGTGGTGATAGCTGTGTGGCCCGACAGTGGTTAAAGAGTCGCCAAAGGTTACCTCCGAAGTCCAGGCAAGGTCGAAGTTTACATGTGCCTTATCCTAGTAAGCGGCTCTGCCAGAATGGACTATCTTTTCCGCGCTACTCATGGGACCTTTTAAGGAAAAACCCCAAAATAAAAAACTTCTCGCCTCCATTATGAGGACTCAGAAAACCAAACCTGCTGCTTTTAAGGACAGAAAGGTTGGTAAAGGGAAAAAGGAAGCTTTAGACTCTAATACGAAGCCCCCAATTTCTCTAAACCAGTTGCTTCGAAAGAAGCACGCCCCTTAAGTGCATCCGTGGCTCTAAGGAGGCAAACAAAATTACTATGCCTTCCGGGTCCAAATCACCTTGAGCCTAGGCGTAGTAGGAAAAGTAACAATCTACTCCCTCCTACTACTACGACCTATAGCTAAGTGCTAAAAAGTCATATAGTGATCGCCTTTATCGGCGAAAGCAATCCAGACGGGACTATTTTTTTCTTTTTTTTTTTTATGAAAAACCAAGCTTAGGTGTAACCCTTTGTACTACCAGTCCGTCATGTCGTTCAGTTCATGGTGCAATGTCTAGTAGTAAGCTTGGTTTGAAGAATAGAGGAGAATAGGAAATGTTAGAGGGGGTCTGGCTGGAGGGTGTAGAAGAAAATGACGATGAACCTCACGTTTGAACTCTAAGATGTTGTACGAGTTCGGAAATACCGACTGCGGGAGATTATTCCACAGTCGAGTTGTTCTATTCACAAACGAACTTCTAAACCGTATTGTGCGTGAACGAGGGGGCTGTAGGGTATGGGGGTGAGCCGAGCGGGCTAGTCTTGTGTTGCGGGAAAAGTATTGCCGTGCAGGCAGGAGGTCCTGAATTTCGGTGGAACAGTCGCCATGGTAATAGCGATAAAGTATGGAGAGGGCTGCTACATTCCTACGGTGGCTCAAGGTGTCTATGGAGGCGCGAAAGGGGCCATCACCAATGAGTTTGAGGGCACGATTTTGCACCTTGTCGAGACAAGCCAAGGTGGTTTTTGGGGCGCCTGCCCAGATATGCGAGTTGTATTCGAGGCGCGGCCGAATGTAGGATTTGTATATTGTAGCCAATGCGGCTGGCTGGAGGAGGAACTTGCATCTCTTGAGAAATCCAAGGCATTGGGAGGCTTGTTTGGCGATTTGGAATATGTGATCGTTCCATCGCAGATGCTCCGTTAAAGTTACCCCTAGGATGTTGAGAGTTGAGTCAGCCGTTAGATTCTCTCCATCCACCGAGACAGGAGGAAGGTCGGTACAATTTTTGTTGGAGATCAGACAGTGCTTCGTTTTTGTGGCATTGAATTCGACGCGGTTCATTTCGCCCCAATGAAGAATCGATTCGATATCCCGGTTGATCGAAGCCGACATCAGTTGACGGTGGTAAAGACAAGGTCTGGCACGTGCTTGTCTTATATTGTCGAAGGAGTAAGAGAAATTCAGAGTACCGTCATCAGCGAAGCAGTGAAGTGGGTTGGAGGGGATTGAGAGCAGATCATTAATGAAGATTAGAAAAAGTGCGGGTGAGAGAATTGACCCCTGGGTAACTCCGGCCGAAATGGCGTGGGGGTTGGATTCGACGCCATCCAATACTACCTTGATTGAACGGCCTGAAAGAAAGCTCTTAATCCAGTTCCTTAGAACTAAGTGTATACCAATAGCTTGGAGTTTATTCAACAGAGCTGGGTGCCATACTCTGTCAAAAGCCTTTGATATATCTAGAGCAACTAGGCTAGACTCACCAAAGCTGTGAATGCTTTGGTTGATACGCTCGGTTAAACACACAAGCAGATCGCCAGTAGACCGTTTAGATCTGAAGCCGTATTGCCTGTCGTGTATAATTTGGTTGGATTCTAGATATTTCATCAGCTTTTTATTGATTATTGTCTCCATGATTTTGTAGAGAACAGAAGTAATTGCTATTGGGCGGTAGTTTAAGGGGTCGCTGGCTTCACCTTTTTTTGGGATTGGCTGAACATGAGCTAGTTTCCAAGAGTCGGGATACACTCCGGAGAAGTAAGACAGGGCAAAAAGTTTGCGCAGAGGTTTAGCCAAAGGTGAGGGACATTTTTTAAGTACCATAGGGGGAATTTTGTCGGGACCAGTGGATTTATTGGCGTCGAGTTCTTTGAGACACCTAAACACCTCTCGAGTCCTGAAGTGAACTCCGTCCATTGAGTGGGTGGTATTCTCGAGCGTCTCGTGACATAGCAGCATCGGGTAAAGAAGAATTTGCGGCGAACAGAGAAGCTAATAGGTCGGCCTTGGGTTTGCTTTCTGTTATCACTTCCTTGTTGTGAATAAAAGGAGGTGTTGAGGAGGAAGTAAAATTCTTCTTGATGGCAGTTACCAGAAGTTTTTGCTGCCTGTAGTGGAGTTAAGAATCTTACTTCTCAATCTATCATCAAATGATGATTTGACTTTCCTGATGATGGAGTTACAGGAGTTTCTAAGTTTGACGTACTCACGACGAAGTGGCTCATTAGGCGAACGTCTGTATGCTCTATAGGCGGCTTCTTTAGCTTTGATTGCGTTCATACATTCCCCATTGAACCATTTGTTCGGCCTAGGCTTCACAGATTTGGTAGAGTGAGGGATGAACAAGCGCATACCCGCTCGAATAATTTTGGTGACACAGAGGGCCGCATAGTTCGCATTGGCATTACGGAAACACAAATCCCAGTCAGTAGCCTGGAAGAAGCGAATAAGATAAATGGAGGTAAATTGAGGTCAGGCTCGCGACGATTTTCCTCCCAATTCTTCAGGAGCATTCTGGCACTGCTCTTTACTGTCGCGATGGCGGATGGCATCAGGGCCGTGTGAAAGCTTATCGCAGGTGCCGATCAGCGGGCTGTCGATCTCTACAAAATAGTTTTATCCAGAATCGAGGGAGCATGGCCAGGAGCTCAACTCTAAGTCGTTATGAGGGAGGAGATCCCAAGTCGACTGAGAATGTGTTCCTGGATCCCAGCGAAACCAGCCGAGCCACAGGCTATTCTGGATATCATTCAGTTGAGTAACCTACAGATACAGACGTCATCGTGGAAGATTACGAACCTGGAGGATCCGAAAGGTGACGACCGATCGGTTACATTACCTACATTGCATTGAATAACTCTGACATTGTTTAGCAGATTTTGACAAATGCGTAAGATCTATTTACGATATTCTCTACCATTTATTTTAAATCAGTTTTTAAATACAAATGTCGATTAAATAACTACCTCCATTCGCTACGCAAAAGCAGCTATTTTTCGGGCAGCCTGAATAACATTGGCCAACATTTCGGGCGTTTTAGCAGCTACTTCGCCTCGTATGTTAGCTTTGATTTCGTCAATGGTCTTCGGCTTACTGGCATAAATTTTAATTTTGCAAGAACTTTATCGTAGTGGCTGCGGAGTGACATGGTGTGCCGTCTTGTTGAAAATAGGTTCGTCAGACCTTTTATGGAGTGACATGGTGTGCCGTCTTGTTGAAAATAGGTTCGTCAGACCTTTTATATGCGTTTTCGGACACACAAAGTGCACCAACATCCAATGTCGACGGCTTCTCCAACTTTGAAGAACAATGGTCCGATTATGATGGTCCGAGCACCCTCCGGCCCAAAACAATGACTTTCTCGCCGTGAAGTGGCGTTTCGCGTTTCGAACTCGTGGGATCTGGTTGGGTTTAGTTTATTGACTCCGCCAGAGAGTGTAAAATGAGTTTCGTGTGTCATCAAAATTTTGTCCTAAAAATCGACGAATATTATGACTTTCGAGGCTTAGAGTTGAAATGGTAAGTTGAGTTTAAGCTCCTGTACTGAAAATCTGATTCGACTGAAACGTCATTTTCTTCAACTCAAACGACTTGTCGCGCCGTGACCACTCGATTTTCAGCACAGGAGCCACTAGAGAGGGTACAAGGAGCATCTGAGCTGTGTATTAGTGGTGCAATGAGAAGCACCCCAACAGCTGCGCTGGATGTCTTATTGCATCTTTGGGCATACAGGCCGAGCAAATGGCAGCCTGGGCCGCCAGGACAAAGGCTTCTCTCGGGTGGGCTCCATATTCATCAAAATCAGTTTAGCCGGGCTGAGATGGACCACAGCAACAATGTGTCACTTGTCTTCACACAATATGGCCGACTATCGACGCGAAGCGTTCAAAATCTCTTGTTCAGTTGAATAAAAAAGAGATAAGCTATGTAGTGAAAGTGTTGACTGATCACTGTCCATTTTAGCCCGCATGCCGGCTGGGTAATGAAGATGAAGAAACTGTCTCCCATCTTCTTTGCCCGGCCCTCGCGAAGAAAAGAGGGAAATGTACCAGGTTGGCTCACCTTTCCTTAATGAATGCAAAACACTGGTGTTCCTGACCTCTATCGTTTTACTAAAAGCTCAAATGGCTTGATTGAAATGGTCCGAATTTTGTCCCAGCACTAGAATGGCAACCAGTGGGTCCAATGATGTGCCTAAGTAAGGGACCAGCCATTTCAACCTAACTTAACTTAAGTTTAAGGCTGGAAGCCTTAAGTGCTAAGGCTATTTCGGGCTGAAAATTTTTGTAGGTTAAAATTCTTAACAACTTTTAAATACAAACAAATAAAAAATTCCGGTATAAAGTATTTTTTCCAACCGCGCGTATTTGCATATATTTAAAATACTGAACTGTTTCAAATCTGGTAAATAATTCACCATCAGAAATCGCATCCTTTATAGCTCGTTTTTGAGCTAAACAAAGCGCGTTATTATCCTATTGTTGCGCTGTTAAGAAAATTAAAAAATTATCACACAACATGCCATAAAAACGCCATTAAATATGCAATTTGTAAGCTCAATGGCATTAAATTTTGATTAAAAATATGCACGGCCAAAGTGGCATACATACATACATAGGTGCATACCGTGGGGCTGTAATGCATTCGGCAAAAATAAACACATATGCCCAATACTGTGCGATATACATATATTAAAAGGGCTGATTGGTATCGCTTAGTCGCCGCTACAGGGGAATTAGGACTGGCAAAGCTCAACAAAGTGCATATTCATCAATTTTTAATAAAAATCGCTGGCAGCAAATGATATCATGGCATGAAAGTTATATATTCACAGGTCAACCGACGAACGTGCATCGATGCCGGCGAGCGATACTCCTGCTGTACACACATATGGTTTTTTCGAATACCGAAAAATACTATATATTTTATTCCGGATCGATAATAATAAAAGAGTTGACCGTGCCAGGCAATTTTTCACTGCGTTGTGTGTTAACAGCCACCAAAACATGGTCAATGAAACGATATGAAAGACTCAATTGTTTGTGCATGCATACTGTGGAAAAGGACAAAGTAACTACCCCGGGGGTGGGGGCGGGGGTGCCGGGCTAACACTGGAAAGCTGTGACCATTTTTTTAAAAATCGTTAAATCTGTCAGCGTTGTTGTTACTCGTTTATGCGCTATGTTGCCCGCATTATAAAATATTCATCGTGACAGCCCGCATTTTGATTGGGATTCCTGAAACATACCCACGGTTAGGATTAGTCGCTGGTGGTGGTGGGGGGTGCGATATGCTAACAATAAATTTCATGGGAGGATATGTAATAAAATTCGGCACAAAAAAAGTGTGAGAGAATATTTTATTTTGATAACTTTAAGGGTGGACCGGGTTTTTTCTCTGTCGTTTTATTGAAGTGGGTTTTAAATGCTTTTATGGGCAATTTCAAATGGGCTTTTTGTAGCCAGGTCTTCGCGCTCGTAACAAAATATGGCAACAAAATTGCGAGTTTCTAGGCTGGCTTTGTCATGGTAACAAAAGGGATGCTTTGAAAGTGTATTTCTACGCGGAAGTAAACAGATTCAAGATTTTTAATAATATCATACTTTTGCTGTAATAAAGGATCTTTTCAACATTGACATTTGACAAGTTAAAACTAGGATCAGATGTGGATCGGTACACACTCGCAAAACCGTGGTGGAAATGCATGAGCAAGGTGATGATTTTTTATGTAAACAAGCAAAAATATTGCATCTTGCCATTACAACGAGTGACAGTCTGATGCGGTATTTAGTTGAGCCGTATTTTGAACTCCCCAGTTTATAGGGAAGTTGTTGTAATCGGTCCGAAAATCGAAATCGTAACTTTCAACGTATTTTCATTTCTCAAGGTACCAATAGCATTTTTAGGGAAAATAGGATATCCCACGAACTAAAATAGATATCGACTTCGTTGAATTATCGTTCGCAGGAATTCACGGAAACTTGATTTGAAAAGATTTTCATAAAATTCGGTCGAGCCGTTTTTTTATTTAAGCAACGTACGTGATTTTTATACCTGCACGATATCGCGTTAGCCAAAAATGATATCGACATCTTTGAGATGCCGATTGAGGCATATTAACGAAAAGATGCTCTTAAAAAATTTCATAACATTTGGTCGAGCCTTTTTTCTTTTTTAAACGAATAGACTTCGGCTAAGGATCACTATCACAAGGGTAACATATTTCATAAACTCTTTGGAATCAAACCCGTTCTAAATAAAATTACCTGTTCTAGATTCAGTACAGCAATAGCTTTCCAACAACACACCACTTTTCGAAATCCGAGCACTTTCTCGTACTTAAATTCGATACTTCACCCGTTACGTTATTCACGAATCTTCCAAACCTTAGATCAGCACTTTTTGGACGAGGAATTGCTTTTCACGTCCAACAGTTAATGGAAATTCAAGCTCAACCCAGAATTTCCAGTAGTTACAGAAAAATTTGGACATTTCGGTTAAAGCTGGTGAGTCCTTTACGTAGATTAGTTTTACTAATATCTCCTGAAATCGTTGGCTTTTCAGAAGAAGTCAGTTAGTTCCTAGTTTAGTAGCGGACGTTCAACACGCTCAGGACGCAATCGACCATGCGCACTAGTATAGCGAACGAAGGAAATGTTCTTTTGCTAACGTTCAGGTAAAACAAATTCTCAAGAAAAATTTTGTAGATTCACTACTATTACCGTTATTTGAACTAATTTTTTCAGCTCTGGAGCGTGACCAGTAATTCCTGCCCGAAATTCCCGAAGGTTTATCGCCATCTAAACGAGCGGAAAGGGTGACCGCACTGACAATGTGAATCATTCGAGATGCTTGCGAAAAAGCAGTGCCGAGATGCGGTCGAGCCGACGAGGCCGTCGTGCTTACTGGTAGACGGACGGAATTGCGGAACATTTACGTCGTAGACTTCAAATCTCAGCTGTCAAAAGTGTGTTATTTCAAAACACTTAAAATGTTTTATTTTCACGTCACCCATTTGATTAACATTGTAAGCATTTTTTAAAAAAATTTAATTGTTGCAAAAGTGTCAAATGGGTGACGTCATAATAAAACACTTTAAGTGTTTTGAAATATAACACTTTGAAAAGCTCAGATTTGCAGCGTACAGAGGGCGGGAGTTTGGGTTATCTACGTAGCCGGCATGTGGACGAAGACCTATGGTGACTAGAGTACAGAGTCGGCACAAAAAGATTAGGATCTTTTGCTCAAAGATCCCCCAGGAATCCAGCCACTTTAGACGATATCGTGGGTACCCTTTTCCCAACCATTCGCGGCGACCATCCGAGCGACCAATGCCCTGCCCTGGACATTGAAGCCTCCCGAACCCCTTCAACGAAGGGGGGTAATAGTAGCTGCTCGTAACCGGAAAGCTCCAGGTCCGGATGGCGTTCCACCAGAAATATTGAAGGCAGTTGCTTTCAGTTACCCTTCCCTTTTACTGAAGATGTGGAATTCGTGCCTGAAGGCGGGCAGATTTCCTGCTCGCTAGAAGATCGCTAGACTTGTATTATTCGGGCGGAGCCCGACAGACACGGCGGCGTCAAACAGCCCTTGTGTATCTTAGACACGACGGGGAAGCTACCGGAGAGACTACTGCGGCCGCGCCTACACGAGACCGTACGGGCGACGGGAGATCTGTCTGCCAGACAGTTCGGCTTCCGACCGGGCCTCTCTACTATTGACGTGGTCCAACAGGTGGTTCCGGCTGCCAGGTCGACCGAGCGGGGAGCCACTTACTCGATACATGTTCCTGCTGGCCACTTTAGACGTAAAGAATGCCTTCAACTCCGTTCAATCTCTCGCAGGCAGTATTTCCGAGCTCATACAGCATCCAAGAGTTCAAACGCAGGGTTCATCACCACCTTCTTCAATACCCCCCGTACTTTTATAATACTTAACCTATTCCCCCCGCCCCTCCCCCGTACTAAGCTTACTGCTAGACATTACACCATGACGTGACAAATGACATGACGGACTAGTAGTACAAAGGGTGACTCCTGAGCTTAGCACTACCACATAAAAAAAGGTGGGTTTGGCGTGACGGAGCGAGACTTCAGACTTCCTCAGAATCTGCAAAGGATACTCGGGGATTAGAAGAGAAGTGGCGAAGCGACGTCTCCCTGTCGGCCACCCGTTTGAATCCGGAACTCCTCGGAAATGACGCTTGGAGAAGTTGCATGATTTTCAATGCCACGTATTCAGTTTCCAAGGCTCTCCACAACTGTTCCAATCGATCACCTGTTAGCAATTCGCATTTATGGATGTGCGATTTGGGCACTGTGACCTTTTAGGAATGTTCAAGAGGAAGTCCTACAGAGTTTCTACTATAAGATTTACGAGTGCTATCGCGGAATCTTAAGAGAAACTCATTCGACTTCATTAGAGTACCGGGAGTAATAGTACAGTGCTGAGCTGAGGGGATTTCTGTCATATCGAGTAGTATTTGATATTACTACAGAGTTGTCCTTTTTGGATACAATTTCCCTGGACAAAATAACACCTGAAATATATCTGGAATATTACAATTATACCTTCGAGATTTACTCACGGGAAACGTACATGTAAAATGACCTGCATTTACAGAATGTTCACAACTTTATAACATGAAAAAGATCTAAAAATTGATTAAACTATGCACAAACACAAAAATCTCTTGTTCTAATCCGCTGCCATCGCCTAAAGGCTACTCCTCATTGCTTCTAACTTTCCTCAACATTTTAACTCAGTACAGAAAAAACTATTACAATAAAAATTCATTTTTTAAGTTCAATCTGTTCTGGACCTAGGTGGGTAATCTACTCGTGATAAGCAGCAAATGCAGACAACACGGGAGAGCTATAAAATTTTACTATCTAGACCGTACTGCTCCTGCTAAAAAGCTGACGTTGTGTTGGCTATTGTGTGTAGTATGCAGTGGATATTAGGGGATGCCCAAAGACAAGCTGACAAAACCAGCCACCACCACTGGCACCCACCATCACTATCACCACCACCGACCGTTATAGCTGAAGGGAATCTTGTAAAATAGAAAACCCGGGCAAGGGCTTTAACCAGGAGGTCTAGAGATGAGTTTGCACATCAAAAACAATTTTTATTCTCATTAAGGTTAAAGACCGGGGTTTTTTCACAATTTTCTTCTTTAACGTTAATGAGACTGAAGTTATTTTGCCCGTGAGGTAGAGAGAGCGAGGTTTTTTAAAATAGAGAGAAAAAAAAATCTGTAGAGGATGCAAAGGTTCTGCAAGTTACGATCCTTTTAATGACGACCACGACATGCTTTCTTGGAATTGCTCCAGGGATTTTAGCATAAGTGTAGCAAGTATGGTTATTTCATACAATTAATTGCGCTTAATTACAACATTCCCATGAAAAAAATAATGTTAAATAACGGTTAAGTTCTTTCGCATTGTTTAGTTTTTGTAACAAACACTTTGCGCGAAATTTGCATGCAATTAAAATGGATGTTGCTGATGCGTTTGTGATTTCAGGAAGGAAAATTCCAGGACAATTGTGGTTATGGCATTAGATAAACCCGCGCTAAAAGTGCCTTTGTGGGGACGACAATAACGAAGGAATGATAAAAGTAAAATAGAATCAAGAGGATGCTCGTACAATACAAAAGAAAGAGATCCTCCGCATGATATCTTCTCGTATTTTTATCTTAAGAAAAAATATTTAAACCAATTGTTTCCAAATTTCAATTTCATTCAAGGAAGCTTTAAAATGTATGCAATGTAAGGCAGTGTGTCAAAGTTAGAGGAAGCAAGGTTTGACCATTTTAAGATAAGTTTTGCTATCTCGGTCCAAATAAACTATGTGTGCTTTCCATTTAGGACACAGCGGGACATTGCATAAGACCTTGTTCAACACAGGGTGCTCCATCAATGATACTGCAACTGCACTTTTTTCTGCCCGACGAACAAGGTTTTTATAGAGCATCCAAATGCAATTAAAAATAAAAAAACTACCTTACAACGGGCGAACAGCGGCCGCTTGGCTTTTAAGGGGCATATGATGGCCGTCGAGTTTTTGACTATGTATTTTCAATGGGAGCACATACGACGGCCCCACGACGACCAAACTTGACCAAAAAATTTAAATGGCCAAGCACTGAGCTGTACAAACGGGCATTCGTCGGTTTGGTTGTACGTGAAGTGTGTGGTGCGTGTTAATTTATATTTTAGTGTTGATAAAAATTTTGAAATGTTCGAATTCGAAGATATAAGCATCGGATTTCATGGCATAATATACAAACGTATACCCGTCGTAGTGTACGGCCGTACAGTCCTGCAAACAGCCTTCTGATGCCCGTCACATGGCCGATGACTATGTTTCAATCACGGTCGGTGTTCGCCCATTATAAGGCCATATTACAACAATTTAATAATTTATTGTTACAAATTCATTTATACATAAGTACATACAATGCGAAGTCTTCCCCATGGCCGATTATGATGGATAGATTCCTAGAGAAATTAACCTCGTCCGGATTTAACACTGAAGACTACCCTGCGCTGTAGCTCCTCTCTACAAGATTGCCTTTAAAATTTTGACAAAAACTGGGGAATTAAACTGAAGGTCATGCGTTGGCTCTTTACGATCGTATTTAGCAAAATGGTTACGTTTGCTACTCTAAAAAGATGGTCTAGATGTAGAACACACCAAAATAGTGCAGAGGGAGTGTTAGAGGCCGCCCCAAATCAAAAGGAATATGAGCGTGCATGTGGAGAAATAACAATTCCATACATATTTAGAGCCGATTTAGACGGTGTGCTACAGCGCATGTGCCTCACGAACGTTTGTGAATGAAGGGAGTAATGGGGATGATAAGAGGTAGTACCCCACTTGTCCCTTTATCCACATCGCACGTCCATTGAAAGTTCCCCTTCGAAATTGGTTTAGGAGCGAGCGCACTTCCCCATGCCATCTGATCACGGAACACTCCATTACTCGCTGGGTTGTGTTTTTAAACGAACTGAGGCCAAGTCGAGTCGAGTTTCGTGGCAAGTCGTTTGAGTTGGAGAAAGGGCCGATTTAGTCGAATTACGACTTTCAGTCTAGGGGCCTAGAGTGGAGATTATAAATTGAGTTTAGGCCCCTGTACTGCAAATCGTGATTCGACTGAAAAGTCGCTTTCTTCAAATAAAACGACTTGTCGTGTCGTGACGACTAGACTTCGAGCACAGGGGTCACAGTTTGACGTTGCTCCCTTTTATCATACACTGCTAAAAATATTTATTTTTTGTTGAAGTTTATACCGGATTCACACGTTTTTCAAGATTTGGCAAGTGGGGATTCTCACTGCGCCACTAGAGGGAATTTTAAGATTCCCTTTTGATTTGGCGCAGCCTCTACAAAAATTGAAAGGTATTAACAAAATACAATTTATCTTAGGCCTCCTTATCAGAAAACGGGCTTAATCTGGTGCATTACGACAGCAGGAGGAGAATATGTGGCAATTAAATAACCGGACTGGTGTTGCTGTCGGCAAGGTTATACGTTGGTCAGTCTTGCTGTAATAGTCACACGTAGCAGGCGCTAGTGTCTCGGCAAAGTTTGGAGCAACATAAAAAACGAAGAATATCCAGAAAATTAATATATTGATCCGTGAAAACCGTCAAGTCCAAGCTCTTGCTAAAACCTAAGGAAGTAATAAAGTGGACGATTGGCGAGACGATCACCCGATTTATGAAAGAATAATTCCTGTATGTTTCACCAAGCCAATGGACCAAGCTCATTCGGTTTTGACTGTGAAGTTATTTTTTTTTTGCGAAGTATGGCATCACCGTGTTGGACTACCGAACGTACTTGAACCGACCTTCTAGCTCCCCCCCGGATTTTTTATTTCTTAAGGTCAATTGGAAGTTTAATGAGGGAATATTGACAGTGTGGACGAAGGTTCTTAACAACCTAATAGAAGCGGACTTTCATCACTTCTTTGGGCAATGGGAAATACATATAGCGCTTTGTAGGTATCGGCAAGAAGAATGCATTGAAGGCGATAGGCTTTATAAATAATTGATGATCAATAAAATCTTCTGTAGTACCTGTCTGATTATTACCTTGGTCGAATAAGTAAGTACTTTGAGGCGGTGATCAATTTGCTTTGGCATACTAGAGATTAAGTATGACTTCGATAAACCATTTCCAGTAGATATCGATACCCGCTTAGAATCAAACAGGGGTGGTAGCACGTAAGTTGTTTCAATCGACCTCTTCATACAGAAATCTTGAATGTTTGTATGAAGAGGTCGATTGAAACAACTTACGTGCTACCACCCTAGATCTATAGCTTGGTATAAAGACGATTCAAATACCGGTTTAGATTCGAATTAGGCGATTACGGGGGTTCCAGATCCCGTGCTTTTAAGGCTCTGTTTTTCAAGCTGAGGTGATGATCTCCAAAAGATCTACCTACATAAACTAAATACAATACGATATTTACCGAGGCATTGATACTGTCGATACATCTATGCTTTTCGTGGTAAGATACTATACGAACATTACTAATAAGTGAGCTTAAAAATATAATATAAACCTAAAATAACCTAAAAAAAACTCGCATAATCGTTTAAACCACCCCCGAAAACAAATTTCAATATAAATGAAAGTACTTCTACTGCTGGTTCCACAATTATCTCTCAAGGTGCGGTTTCGGTTATCAGTAATGATTATGTTCTAAATGTGAAACATGATGTAAAGAAAAAAAACGTTATCTGCTCTACTGTTATGAAAAACTTCGCAGCTATTGTTGTGATAAGATTAAATTTGTCATTTTCTAAGAAATTTATCAAAAGTTACACAATCCCTCAACGAATCATAAATAGATATCGACGATTTCTTTGCCGGATACAATTTTTCGTTTTGGGACAATAATTTTATAATTGGTTTTATGCGGGGAAAAATTATGGGTCAACAAAATTTTTATTCATGTTTTAGGAGTATGATTAAAGTGATGTTACAGATAACGAGCTCGTTTATAGTCTTTCTAAAATGGGTTAGGAGAGTGTAAGATGTTATAGCTCAAGATACCAGCGAAGGAGTAGCAGCCCTTCGTGGCAGTAACCCTTATTGATATTGAACCGCCACCACCATAGCAGACAGTGCAAGCAATTTATATGAAAAACACAGGAAACTACATTTTAAAGGATTTGAAGGACGAGTGTTACTAGCAGCTGAAATCTTCTTCAAGTGAATGCCATGCCATTAGATTTTAAGAATCAATCAGAATCAAGATTAAGTCATTTGATACTCAACATGTTGAGTTTTGGGACAACATATACTACACATACATGATGAGTAGAATAGTTGAGTTGAGGTTGAGTAAATTCCAAGAGAAAAGAGTATACCACAGACTATGGGTGATTGATGGTACATATGGCTGAAAACTAAATTTAACTATTGAACTGGCTTCTATATGCATAATTTCACCTCAACCCATATAGCAGAGCTGAGTTGAGTTCAATCGACCCGCGCCTACATGAAGTTGGACTCGGGTTCAAACTGAGTTAACGCTTCATGTTTACGTACCAATAATATAATTTATAGAAAACGTCACTTTTGTTATTTACATTTGAAGAAATCGATAACCCAAAACCCTTCTTATATGGGGCTTATGCTCTATTGATTTCAACTTGTGAGTACTGATTTAGAAGATTCAAAAATAGAGATTTGGAGGACAAGAAGCGCAATGACCAACATAAACCGTTTGTGTGGCAAGGAATTCGACATTTTGCTGGACCCCCAGTGTCCAGGAACCCAACACGAGTTATATCAAACTGAGTGGTAGTCTCACACAGAGACCTGCGGCAGTTCAGAACTGGGATAACACCATCTATACAGTCATCTCTGTCCGGAATGATGGTATTGAAACCTTTCTCCCAATTCACTCCGATCGTTCTTGGGCATAGACCCACCACTTATAGATTCGGCTTACACGTTAGTTTCCTATCCAGTATGAGACCTAGAAATTTTGCATCTTCCTTAAATTGCAGTCTTTCATTGCCAAGTCTTAGAGAAGGAAAAACGGGAAGTTTATGCTTCCTTGTAAAGAGCACTGCTTCAGTCTTAGTTGGGTTAACGCTTAGACACTTTCTAGTAGCCCAATAAACAAGAGTGCCTATGCTCGTTGCATTACATATATCCCTTACTGTTGAGATTACTTGGCGGCCACTACCAGCATAATATCGTCAACATAGGCCACTGTGGTGCACCCAGACTCCCTTAGGAGTTATCTGTGATATTTCGAACAAAATGCAGGGCTTTTAGAGAGAACCCTTCTAAGTTTTGTGGTATCCGAAAAATCTTTTATGGTCTCACAAAAGGTCTTTCTGGATTCCCTCTTTCACTTTCGTAGTTCGTATTTGAACTCCCTGAGACACCTTTTATAATTGTCCCAGTCCGAATCCAAGTTAACCGTTTGGTTTTATTGAAGGTCGATTTCTACTTTCAGACCTTAGTTTGAGAAGTTTACTGTTCCACCAAGGAGGTTTGGTTTTACCCCTGTACTTCCTAATGGGACAGGCTGCTTCCAATGCATATTTAGGAGGTTACTGAGATTTCTCACCTGATATTCGAGATCTTCAGTATCTTTTTCCGCTAGAGGCTGTAGTTTTCGAGTCATTAACGATTAACTTAAAAAAATGGAGTTTTAGAGAACCCCCTCCGTTAGTTACACCCGCAGATGCTTTTTGATATATTGTTAAGGACACCTTCCACTACAATTGTACCAAAATTGGTTCGGGAATATTTTTTGTCTTCGTTGCTTGGACTATAATTGTGAGTTTCTATTCGCAAAATAAGATAAAGCAAACTCTTGTTTCTTCGCCTCTTGTGCTGCCTCCTTCCTTTTTCCTAGCGTTATACGAAAATCTGACGATTTTTCCTGTTCTATAAAATGTTTCCAGGAGCACTATCGGATCGTACACCTCGACAAGGTCTGGGCAACATTCCACAGGTATTCGGTAGTGGTCGGTATGTGGATGGTATGTGGTCTCTATGTTTTTTTGGTGTGTGTGGTGTGACCATACCCGATGGTATACCTCAACGGTATAGGAAACGTAGAAGATGACTTCTTTGGAACGAGTCTGGTGAAAGACTGAATATGGCCTGGTGAAGCGGTTTCTTTTATAGCTGGAAAGCTCGTCGAGCTAGGAAGCTTTAAAGCTTTGAAGTGAAACTTTCAAAGAGAGAATCACCGAATTTTATTTTTCTAAAGCTTTTTTTGTGAGAGGGATTATTAGTAATGAATCGCGGTTCGTTTTCTTGGTGTCATGTTAAATTACGCGTCTCTTGTGGCTGAAAACCGAGGATTGTCCATTTCCAAGCGATCACAGGTATTGGGGATTTTACAAGCCGAAATGCTGCTGGTTCGACCTTTACAGTTAATGAATGCGATACGATGTTGAATGACTTTATAACCCGAACTACTCGATTATGAAACATTCCGCATTCAGTAATTTTTCCTTGACCTAGCCTATCTTTCATTTCTCCTTTGAGCTAACCTTTTTGCTAGATATTGCATCGTGACATGAAAAAGATAACGGGTGCATAATACCTCACAAACTAACACATATAAAAAGTCGACTTTAAACTTCTACTTAAAATTATGGCTAAAAACTGAAACTGTAATCAACCCCAGCAATTTTTTCAAGGTCCCACAGAGTTACTGAATGAAAGACAACATATACACACACATATGCATGTTTTGTTTATTCTTGACAAACTGCACAAATTTTCCACATCACGAAAAGTAAAACATTTCCATTTGGGCCGAGTACGACAGGTTTTGTGACACTTTTCATGCATATGAATAATGGAAAAGTGACGAAACAGAATATTCCAGTCCTTAATACTGGTGCTCCCCCCACCCCTGCCTAAAAGATTTTTCTGCAAGCGTTAATCATTAAAATTTACCGAAAATACCACCAGATACAAGAACTATAATTTTTAAGTGAAATGGAAAATTTAACGATGTTCGCGAGGAAACAGGGCGACCGAAACAGCGCGAAACTACACCGAAACCCCATTTCGCCGGGGCGGGGGCCAAACGGGCGGCGAAGTAATGAAAATCTGTCAAGGATGGCAATTCGCGGTGCTTTTAAAGCGCCAAAGTTTGTGCGAGTGTGCATTAAAAATTTGCATTTCATGTCGGATGGAAAAATATTAATAAATGGCCTGAATAAATTATTAGCGCATAAAAAATGTTCCGATGCAAAGTAAGTTCGCCCCGTTGTTCTTCGGCTCGGCGCTAGAGAGAGCGCGGGCTCGCAGCAATGGCGAATAAATAACACCGAAAAAATAAAGCAAGAAAAAAGAAAATATGGAGACTTGGCAAATGAAGCCTTTGAGTGCTTCCAGGGTACACCAAAGGCAGACTTTTGGACTGTGGTGCAGTGAAGCTTGAAAACCCATTTCCATATTTATGACACGCGATTTTTTTCGGAGCGCTCCTTTGCTCCTTTCTTGCACTGCTTATACTTAGCTTAGTGCAGACATAATGATGGCTCGACTCTTTCGCTTTTTATAATGGAAGCGGGGGGGTTTTTTAATTCAATTTAATGTCGGCAGATTCCAGCTTTGAGGGACTGCAAAAAATTACTAAGCACAGGAAGACGATCGTAATTTAGAATCGATTATTGAGTTATGGCTTCCTGCAACTGATGTTCTAATTGAAATTGGAGCGGATCAACAGGTTGTAGTCCTTGGTTATTATTAGTAAATTGTTCCTGCTTTTCATATTGTGTCTCCGGAATGGCTGAATCAGGTAAGCCCTCAAGAGTGATTTCCACAAGAGGGTCAAGAGTGTCTTATACAGAGTCTTTCAACTAGGGCTAGGGTGGAGTCAGCCCCAAAAATTTGCGACTTCGACTCCAATGTTTTTAGAGTTTAAAAGTGATCTTTATTTGGAAGGCAGTTAGACGAAACGGCAAAGGATGACTTTTCTCGTGAAGACCCTAGGCCGCATGCTAGACCTATACCTCCGAAATTTTATAACAGAGGTCATAATGTTTGGGCGTTTTCGAAAACGTCAAATATTGCACAGTCGATACAGTATGAAAACTGTCAAAAAACTTATCGCTTTGACATTGCAAATGCATTGCAGAAGTAAGTCAGTTTAATTTGATGTTTTAGAATGCGTTTTAAAATGGACAAAATATTGAATTTTTTTTTATTTAACAATTTAATTGATTCATCTACGACAGACAAAGGCAATTACTTGTTGAAACTGATAAAAGTGTTTAAAAAAAGAGAAAAACGTAGAAAAATTATGCCAAGTCTTAAAAAGAGATCATATAGCAGAAGAATTCCAAAGTGTAAGCAGTTCTTCAAAACTATTTCAGAGTATCATGACGATGTCTTTTATGAACATTTTAGAATGAAGAAAACAACATTTAAGGTAAGTTTTTTGCTTAAAATTAATATGAATAAGTACCACTATATAATTAAGTTTTTTATTTCAGAGTTTTGTAAAAATAAGGGAAGTGGAATTTAGTAAAAACTGGTCGCCCTTCATACTCTTTAGAGAAATGTCTTTATATTACCCTATGGAAACTTGCCAACCAAAACACGTTTAGAGAAATAAGCGATAGATTTGGAATCGGTATGGGCACCGCATATAAAATATTTAGAAATACTGTTATAGCAATTTCGAAGCTTAAGAACGAAATAATTAACTTTCCATCTACTGAACCAGCATTAAGAAAAATTGTCGAAGAGTTTGAGCAAACCCGCGCTAATCCTTTCCCGTCAGTGATTGGTTGCATTGATGGTTCGCACGTTAAGATTTCAGCGCCTACAAAAGATGCCGTAAGCTATTATAATCGAAAAGGGTATTATTCGGTAATATTACAGGTAAATAATTTATTAAAAGTATTAAATATTTTGAAAATATTTTCTTTTTCAGGGTGTAGTAGACAGCAAATACCGCTTTTTGGATGCATTTGTCGGATACCCCGGTCGATGCCATGACGCGTCTGTTTGGCGAGATAGCCCGCTGAAAAAAGCACTGACGAATCATACGATTAGAGTACCAGTGGACTACCATTTACTCGGTGACTCTGCCTATCCTTTAGAAACCAATCTCATGGTTCCTTACAGGGATAATGGATTCCTGACAAGGGAACAGAGAAATTTCAATTCGGTTTTGAGCTCTACCCGAGTGTTTGTAGAGCAGGCATTTGGAATTTTGAAATCAAAATTTAGAATATTACATCATATTGATGTGCAAAGTTTACCTTCGGCAAAAAAAAAATAATAATGTCATGTGTAGTTATTCACAATATTATCCTCAATTTTGAAGCACCTGGTGTAACAGATATGAATTTAAATCATAATATGGATAATGTAATTGTAGATGAAAACATCGACGTATCTAACTCACATCATGCCAATATTGAAGCAAAATCCAAAAGGGAACTAATAACTACATTGATTTCAGCGTGAAGTAGTTAGTATCATATAAGAAACTTTATTCTATATAAAATATAAATAAAAATAACACAAAAAATCTTCATGGTTTTCAATATTAAAAAAATTATAACAGCCTCCTTGGCATTCAGTCCTTAAATACTTGATTAATTCAAAATGTAATGTAATGATTTTATTTTATCAATGATTGCAATAGCTGTTTTAACTCTTTTGCTTCTCTAAGCTTTTCTCGTTCTAATTCCAGTTTGCTTTTTTCTACATCTAATAGCTCCTTCAACAATTCTTTATCCTCTTTTGCCTCCGCCTCCAAAAATTGTAAAATCTCACATCGCGGTTTTTTTCTCCAAGGTTGTTGAACTGGAGATAATGAAGATTCATTTTCAAAAATATCTTCAGATTTAAGTGAAGATTATAAATTTTCTGTTGGGACTGCAATAAAGTCTTTGGTGCCGTAAACTTCATCCATCTTATCAAAAAATTCCCAGGCTGTAGCTTCTTGTCCAGTTGCAGCATTTCTTCTTTTAATGCGTCTGTAAGTTACCATTAAATTCAAAAACTTTTTGTAAATCTGTTCTCTGTTAAATGGAAAATTTGCGTCCACATCTTTTATTTCCTTTAATATATTTTCCCATAACACAGATTTTTTCTTCTTTCCAGCACTGAACTCGTTTTCATGCTTTAACCTCACTTCTATTAAAAGGTTTTTCCTGTCGCCTGTCCACCTATTGTCGCTAAAATTATAATTTTTTTTTTAATTTTAACTCTAATCATTAAATAATAAATACTTTTGTTCTTCCATTTTTCAATCCGTGTTTTTCCACTTCTTTCAACTCTTGCCTTCGGCTTCACCTTTGCAGTGAGAAATTTTCCACTGCGCTATCTGCTCAACTTTGACACAACCTATACAGGGGCAATACCTTTCCGAAAGTTATGCTTCGTCAAAAATTTGATCTTTGACGTTTCCGAACTCAATGCTTCGCAGTAATGCAGTATCACTGCGTTTCCGAAAACGGCCTTTTCCTCTCAGTATGCATATTGCAAGGGAAAATCTATTGACACCGCGCTGCATGAAATAGTGCGAACCACAGAATACTCCTTAGAATACAACCTAGGTTTGCCTAGGTAAGCAAACTTTCTGGATAAGGAAGGCGCTTTCAACAAAGTCACCATCGAGGCTAAAAAAGTAGCCTTGGTGGAATTCGGCAACCAGAATGGTCAGTACATCCTCTTCAAACTAAAAACTAGAATCATTCACAATAGAGGGGTAAAGACGGCATATGCCGATGCACACCCCATGGAAAACTCCTTCGAACTCCTCCGAAGCAGTTCTGTCCACGTAAGCCCCAACTGACTCAGATGGAATATTCAGTTGTGACATGAAATATACTTCAAAAGGTAATCCCTCAACAACAATAAATATTAGTGAAAGAGTATTTAAAAATAACGTTTTGCCAACAACCATTAGGTACATAGTGTAATATTCACAAAATATGTCAGATCCACAGTATTATTCATGCTATAATCTGGTTTTTTTTTTGGGAGCGAGGCAGGCAGACCAATTGTTTAGTGAACTTCATGATACACTGTATTCAATGTTCTTTTCCATTTGGAGCTAAGATGTTAGGATTTTATGATTTTTCCAACTCTTGAACAACCTATATTGTGTTGTGATCATAAATTTGTTATTTACTTCCTTAAAAATCCCCAGATACCGATTTTTATTATAATCGGAATACAACTGGCGCTTTGCAGAAAATGTTTAAGAAAGCTCCCTAGAACAGTGCCATCTAGGAGTGGACTTGGAAAGTTCTTTCTTATAATACAAATATCACATGGTTAACGAGCTGCTATGCTATGTTCTGCTTAGTGACGACGACAGGAAATTTTTGTAACACCAAAGACAAAAAAAAAGGAAAGTTATCTATGTTGGTGAAATGGAAAGGCAAAGGCACATGCGTTGTAGTGTATTCGAACCGCGTACTTCTGGGATAGTCGGACGCCTTAACCCCTAGGGTGCCGGTAAAAGAAGCCTTCGTAGGAGAGGATAGGTTAAAAGAAGTCTGGGAGAAGCATTAGGAAGGGGCGATGAGTTCTGCGTTTAAAGTCTTGGGTGTAGTATGAGTTTGGGATTTCCATCTGTGGGAGCTCGCTCCACAGTCGAGTTGTTGTATTCATAAATGAATTTCGTGAGCTGATTTTGAGAGTGAGCTGATCGGGCTAGTCTTGTATTGAGGGAGAAACGTTGCCGTGGTGGCAGAAGTTTCCTTATTTCAGCGAAATAGTTATTATGGTAAATACAGTAAAATACAGAACTGCTGCAATCCATCGGTGACTCAACGATACAATTGCAGAACAACTGGCGGCTTCACCAATAATTTTGCAGGTTCAGGTTTGCACATTGTCCAAGCACGCCAAGACGGTTGTAAAGGCTCAGGCCTAGATAACAGAGTTGAATTCAAGGCGGGAACGAATGTAGGGATTGAAGATGTTCTGCCTAGACGACAGAAGGATGACGATAGAAGGAGGAATTTGTGTCTTTTGGGAAATACCAGGATGTCAATATGGAAAATATGATTAAAGCTATGTCTAGAATATTAGAAGAAAGTTCCGCCGTTAGTTCTGCACCGCCCCCACTGAAACAGAAGGAATAGTGAAACAGATTTTATTAGTAATGAGACAACACTTCGTTTTTGATGCGTTAAATACAATATGATTCTTGCTGCCCCAATCAAGAATGAAGTTGATGTCCCTGTTACTAGAATTAGACATAAGTTCACGATCATTTAAACAAGGTCTTGAATCAGCATGTTTTGTATTTTCAAAGCCATTGGAGTAACGCAGAGCATCGACGCCAACGAAATTGTAACGTGAGTTGGGCGGAATTGATAGCTGATCATTTATAAAAACTAGAAGGAGAGCTGGTGATAGAACTGAGCGCTGGGGAATGTGATTGAACGGCCGGAAAAGAAACTTTAAATCCAACGGTCAATATTGGAGTCACCTTATGCGATATGGGTTGAACATGACCCAGTTTCCAAGAGTCTGGGCAAACTATGGAGAAGTATGAAAAGGTATAGAGTTTGCGCAGAGGTTTGGCCCAGGATGCGGCGTATTTGTAACGACCATAGGAGGAATATTATAAGAACCAGTAGATTAATTGGTGTCGAACTCTTATCAAAGGATATGCACAAAGTAAGGGATTAGATTACGAAAAAATATATGTATGCACCAGTAGTACACTCAGTTATGCCAACATTAAAACACGATTGTTTTTATCGAAGCGAGCATTACCAATCACCACTTATGATCATCACTATATAAACCTGAATGTGGTTCACTTAAGGTCGATCCGTGACATGACGGCGACTTCAGTGCAGCACCGGGAGCATCAGTGAAAAGAAATTATCGTTACGATATTATGCCATGCAAAGAATTTAATAGAGACACAACATGTTTCTAGACTCAAACCTATTTCCGTGCGACCATTTTCCGAAGCTGGTTTGAACTCACTCTCTCCACACAAAATTCCATGACATCACTGTTCAAATTTCAAAACAAAATGTCGGATATCGTTGTCTGAATGTCAGTGAAAAATTCATCACGGAAGCCACTGACACGAAAAGCATCGGTGCCGTGCCGGATATGTGTGGATCTTAGCCGCCTTTTATTTTGGCAATGAACGCTGGCCAGGCACGGCCCTGATTGTAACGTGGAACTTCTTTTAGACAATTTTTTCTTGTAGAAAAACCAATAATTTCAAAATATTTACAGAAAACTGAGTTTATGATCTTTGATCCCGGAATTACCAATGTCGCCAACTTCGGATCGATAAGCACCCAGCGGCAATCTTTATTTCTCATGGACTGTGCACTCCTTTCCGCGCCACCTTCAGAAGTTCGTGCAATCAATATTACTAATAAAGAAGAATGCAAATTTTGGTCCCCACCTCCAATAGCTATGTGTAATATGTATGTAGCTGAAGTTGATATTTTTGTTGGAAAAAATCCCGAAAGTTGGACTTTGACGACTCATATCTCCTATAAATTTGAGAACATAGAACCATCTATTTTACCATCATACATAGGTGGAGGAATTCTGCGTTCACTGGTGCCTTACTAAATAGGTTATAGGGTTACAAAGATACAGGGTGATATGTAAAACTCTATCTTTGTACAGTTCTGACCGTATTACTCAAAACCGACAAAGAGTTTGAACTAGGCGTCATGGTAACTTATATTCAGCTCAAAATACCTATCCAACGACATATTACACATAGCTATTGGAGCTGGTACCAAAGTCCATACATTTTCTGGCATCCTCCTTTATGTCTTCATACACAACAATACTTATCCTTGTATCGGACTCTTCGATTGCTGTTTCAACGATGAGAGCATCAGCATCATTTTGAACTTGTTTACTTTGATATTAGCAGCTTCAAATTTTTCACATAACATAGAAATGAATCATTGTTGTTTTGCATTTCCAAGGAATTTTTGTTGACTCGTTGGAACACATGGTATGGTCCCATCAAAGAGAATATCAGTGAACGAAGAGTTTGCATTGACTCAGTTCCTATACCATTGATAGGCCAAGGGAAGTGAGGGATCAGACTGAATTCTGCAGGGGAATTAAATCAAGCCATGTATCATCACCTTTGTGCTCTTAGGTTGAGCTGGACCAACTCACCGAAATGACCTAATAAGCCTCATACCAAAATCCAAACTTCCGGCAATTTTTGCCCCAAAACACAATATCTAATTACCCTGAACTACATTCAAAAATTAGATAAATACTCCTTGAACTAATTTCAACAATATTCTGTTATACAAGTGGGCGTTAAAAACCACTTTAAAAATTATGGAACCACTTATCTTAATAAAATCCAAAGAAGAAAAAAAAACGTTTCATTCACAATCGTCAACCGTAGTACGCCTTTCGTAATTGATAAAAAAAGAAAGAAAGAAAGTTTAACTGTCATCTAAATCACGTTTAACATTCTTTTACTCTACAATGCTATATAAATAAAAACAAACACTTTCATACGACTACCATTCTTTTACCATTCATCAATTTATCGTTTTTAATTGATTGTTATTGCCCATTCGTTAGTCATTCATAAATATTCATCAAAAAAAAACAACAAGAAAATAAAAATATAAATTGTGAGCATCTCAATTCCTTAATTTACTTGGAATTTTTTCTGTATAAACGCGTGTTTTCATTGTGATGCCAACTTGAAGAAAAGCTCACAAGATTGTTTTTGATTCGGCTGCACACCGCGACCTCTTCCAGTGAGTATATGCATATAGGTCTCGTGGTCGGATGATTATTATTCTCCATAGAAATTGCTTGTAACTCAATCTGGTGCTAAGAAAGATGAGCACACGATGTGGACGACGTCACCTTGCTCGAGGCAGGCAGGCAGGTAAAGGCCCCGCGAGATATGATGTCACCGGGGTATGTTAAAAAATTTATATGCAAAGTTGTGTATACACTAAGAAAGCTTGGCGCAATTACGACGCGAACGACGGGTAAACACACGCACATACCACCAGCTAAAAGCATATTATTCACAATTTTCCATTTAGCCAACTTTGTGGCACGCATGCTCACGACGGAATCATTTAAAATAGAAGACTTCGGAATATATTAGAACCGTTCGCCGCCGGCGGAAATGCATAGACGAACTTAATCCATATTTAAGCCACTTAAATGTCGTCGCCGCTGAGTTAAGGCGGCATCCTTATTTTTCATTTTATAATTTTCACTTGATTTTGTCGCATTCGAAATTTTTTTATTATGTAAACTTACGAAATTCCTGCAATATTTTCAGAGTTGTAAGAGAAAGTGTGAACGAACCTTGGAGCCGATTTGGTTTCCACATTGACCTGCTTGTAAATGGACTATTTCCCTCATGGTCGGACTTTTTTTTGCTGATTTGTTGGCTGCGTAACACTGCGGAACCGAATTCGGAACAGAACAAAATCACACTACTTAAATCGCGTACAGTCTCAGGTCTCGAATTACCGGTAAAGATAGTATTTAATTCGTCCTGATTAACGGAGTTATCGCGAAATATGATAATTAAAAATGTGAAAAATTCGACAGCGATAATCTCGGTTCGTTCCCGGCGCGACTTGATAGTATTTTCACATAAACTGACACCTCACCTCGCAGCTAGACTAGAAGAAAAATTCACACAGGGCCTGATTCGGTTTTTTACGCGGCATGGGCACACAGCTTCGCGATCGCGAGCGCACGATGTGTTCTTTCTCTTTGTTATGCTCCCCCCACGTGGACGTAAATAATTAGATGGAGCACAAATTACTCTTTAGCGTGCACAGAAGCGGACTAGGAGCGTGCCGCTCGCTGTCTTGCTTGGAGTCTTGAAGTAGTAATACTGCATTTTTTTTTGTCTTGTTTTGTTTGGTTAACTCGCGTTAAGAACGGCCGAGATTGGCACAGCCAGAAAAGGTGCTCCATTGGGAATATGTCTTGTTGCTTTTTTACTGTAGAAAAGCTTCGGGAAGGCTTAAATAATCGAAAATCAATATGTGCGTGCAGCTCTCGACGGAATTTGACATTTACATTTCTTCTTGCCCTTTAATTACTTTAGCTTTTAGGTATGCGTTAAAATGTTACTCAATTCACATGTCGCATACTCTTGTACAATATTACAGTTAAGTTCTGTTCCATTTGCAATATTCCCAGAAAATTACCCACTTGGCCTGGTCAGTATTATTTTAAAAAGGGCAAAGGTGAATGCTTCCTGCTGGAAAAAAATTATTTTTATCTGTTCTAATTTATTTTAATTGTCTATTGTGATTTGTTTCGTTCCAGGGATTAGACCTCTGGAGGCGATAATCGAAACTTTTAATATTGAACTGACGGTTAATGACACTTGGTGGTTCTTACAAGGCGCATTCCGTTTCCTCTTGAATTATTTCAGTTTTTTTTGTACGTTACAATGGTTATGGGGAAACTTTCACTTATTTTTATGGTTACAATAATTGTTGTAATTGGTGGTTAAAGTTTTAGTTATTGCTTTAATTGGTAATTAATTAAAATTTGTATTTTTGTGTTGCGTCATAGAATTTGTGAAAATAGTTTTTAATGTTTTGGAGAGCATTTATACAGTATTGGATAAGGCGCGCAGGCGTAATATGAGGCGTTTATTTTGAAATTGACATAAGTTTCATTTTAAGGGTTTCAAACGGGATAAGAATGTATTATAAAGTAGAATTTTATGAGTTTTGTGTTTTTTATGAAAGCAAATTTTCTGCGCTGCTAGAAAAATCTTTAGAGAAGACTTTAATTTACAATTTTCATTAAATTGTGATCTTTTAAATAATATGTTAAGGTTAATAATAAATAAAAATGTAGTAAAGGCCTAAGGATGCCGGTACAGTAAAAAGATAAGTTCTGAGAAACGTCAACTGTTAATGTTATTTAAGATAAAAATAAATAAATAAAATAAAGAAAAGACTTCGATCTTCTCCTAAAGAGAATACTGATCGAGTTGCCAAAATACCGAAGGGCCCCCCAAGAAAAAGCAAATACAGCAGAGGCAAGTGGATCACAGCCTGGTCCTGGCATTCAGGATGCCGAGCGGATTGGTCAAAGATCACTTGCAAGCTTTGATGGACGGGAGGGCTTTGAAGAAACGCATTAGCCTCTAGACTTGAGTTGAAGGTGAAAGCCAAACTAGTGGAGATGATATTAGATCACATCCTCTCAGACAAGGGAGAAACAACGCCCTGCTATGACTCCTCGGAGGTAGTCAGAGCGCTCAGGGTAATCAGATGCGATGACCTGGGTGAAACTTATCCAGTGTCTCAAGGCACAAAATCCGACGGTTCCTATGGATGACCTGGTGGTCATCAAAGCAGAAAAACCGCTGAAAAATTGCAGTTCATTCTTTCTCCTTATCAACGAAGAGTCCCTCGAGGTATTGAAAAAGAATGAAAAACGACTGAAACTGAAAATTTTTAAAAACCCCCTCTACAGAGGAGGAATCTTCGAATGTCGATGAACTGGTGGAGGAGGGCCCTAAGGGCGGCGCTCAGGGGGTCATTGGGAAATGCTTGAGATCGTTCAGATCAACCTCCAACACTGGAAAATAGCCACAAACAACCTTCAAATATCTGGATGTCACCTTAATACAAGAGTCCTGGGTACGAGGACGGAGCTTTTATCACCGTTCTGATCAAGGCAAGCCAAGATTCTGGATTTTGATTAAAGGAAACATCAAAGCCTTCCTCTTTACTTAGCCTCAGCCTATATGGCCCATACCTGCCTGTACTCCCAGGAGAGTTCATGCAGATGACAACAGCACCAAAATCGAATGGAGCCAACCTGATCGTAGGGTGTGAGGCCAATGCGAGGCATACGCTTTGGAAAGAAACAAGAACAACGAGAGGGGAGAGTTACTATTCGATTATATCATTTATTCAAACCTTCCGGTTTGTAACTGGGGCAACGCCCCAACTTTCGTATTACCAAGCATATTTCTACGGTCGGAAAAAGTGTTGGACTTCATGTTGTCCATGGAAAGGGAAACACTTAAAGTAGAAAATTGGAGGGTATCAGATCAAGTGTCCTCGGACCACCGATGGATACGCTTCAAAGTAAATCTGCAGGTTGAAGCTCTTCAACCGCACAGAAACTTAAGAAGGACTGACTAGAAGAAGTCTGCGAAAGTTTGATGTACGAATATTCACCAACGGCTTCAAAAGTCAGAGGGCGTCGGAGCAGGGGTTTATCTAGAGACCACTAATAGTTCACTGTCGGTGTACGCTAGGGTCTCTCAAGCTGAACGAATTTAGAACCTCCACAAGGATGTAGTGTAGGACTTTTCATCGACAGCCAAGTCTCTATTAAAGCTCTGGATCCAGTGATGGTGCGCCCAAAGTTAGTGGAGCGATGTATAGATGAGTTAGATAAGCTAGGTAGAAAGTTCCTGGTCTTATAAACATAGAGGAGAACCAGAAAGGCGTTACGTTACGGCAAAAAAGATGAAGCAACTACTGATCTAGTTCTCTAGAATCGAGGTTTGGTGGCAGGCTGATAACCTCCCTTAGTAAGAACGCAACTGTTCTCAAGGCGTACCTCGGTCATGACGGACTCAACGGAACCTCCCCGGGCAACAGACTATGGTCTTTAAATTAGTAGCCTGGAACGTCAGAACGCTCAACAGGACGGGCGTTTTGCGTTAGCTTTTAATATTACTAATAAAATACAACAAAAGGACTCACGGTGCCATAATCGACCTCAGATTCCACATGATACTCCTCAATGGATCTCCGAACGAAAGAAGAGAGTTTGGAGAAGCATTGATTGTGGAAAGAATAATGAAATTACTGATTCTGGACTGGACCTGTAAGTGGAATAATGTACGCTTCCCATAAAAAACAAAGGCTGATCCCACAAATAATTAGAGGAGGTCACGAGTTTGACGACTACAAGTTTGACATGCAAATTGTGTCTCCGTCATCAGTCCTTGGATACTCTTACTTTAGACCAATTTTTTTGTTTTTTGAAATATGAGGCTAAAATTTTCCTTTCTCTAAAATCTATTGTCAAAAAAACAAAATCCTCCCAAACTCACACCTGTGATGCACTCTAAAATAATTTTACTTTTAAAATAAATATGTCGTCATAGTTTTGAGCGAGCGATCTAAAAACGATATTCTGTTGGTGCCAGTTTATGTATTTTGGGATAATTTTAGAAATTTATTTTCGTGAGAACCAAAAGAATTAGTTAAGAGGAAGAACAACAAAAAATATTGAATGAGACAAATCGAAAGTCTAGCACTTGGGTGAATAACCTACTTCGATAGAAGGGATCACAATTGTTCTTTGTTGGTGGGATGCCATTAACTTGATTTTACAAAACAAAATAATGAACTGAAGAATTTAGTTGGTTTGATTCGTTGATTTGCTTTCTTGCGGATTTGCTTTTATAAAACTTAACGGAAAGTTGAGATAATATTGTAGTATTGTTTCGAGGCAAGAGGCTGGAGGAGCTCAATTCATCTGGTGATATATATAGCGAGTGGGAGAGTTATTATTTTTATTTTTAAGAAGACACTTCGATGTCCAATGTAAAAGTGTTGGTTGATGACATAAATGGATTAGGAGAATATTGATACCGTGCGGCATACTTGCATCAACTTGCCAAATTGCGCATTTTGCGCATGCAATAATGCATTACTGAAAACACACAGGGTTGGTTTTGGAATAAAAAAAAAATAGGTTACAGTAAGGACTATTTCTATACAAAAATAGGCGGACTGTTTTCATAAGCAAGTGTGAAATGCTCAATTTCAGTAACAAGGGTTGTTCTGGGGGTAGTTTCCAATCTAGTTGGAGAGTTGATTTTATTTTTATTGAGTTCACCATACTCAAATTAGTAAGTAAAGGTGCCATATGACAAATAAAATAGCAAAACTAAATAAACACAACCACCTGCAAATGTAATTTCAGAAAACAATCATAAAAGAAGGCATGAGAACAATTATCGTTCTTTCCAACATGTTGTAAAGAGTGCATTCTCGCTCATTTTGATTGAAATACTCCTGCGGTACCTATTTACAAGTATGAGAGAACGATTCTCGTGAGAGTGCTTGAAAATTCTTCCATGAGAAAGAGAATGTATTCTCGTGAGCATTTACATGGCTGTGAGAACGAATTTTTGTTCTCGCGAGAGCATTTTCATAAGGTTATTTTCATCGTCTATCAGAACCTTAGGGTCGAAACACATCCAAGCTGGTTTTAAAGCTAATCTCTCAAAGCTTTCCTTGAGGCAAGCTACACAGCCATCCGCGGAATACTCCAAACACAATCAGTCCAGCTGATGACAGCTGTCTAATTTGTTAGCGAAAATTGTGATTCGTAAAAAGTGTAAAATTTTCAAATCATTTAAGTTCGGCGAGGCCCTTCCTGTAGTTATATATTCTAAGGTTGTTCTGTTGAGGTTTACGAAAAGGCCCAAACCTATTGCTAGTTACACATTGCTTGAATATGCCCATTTGACACGATGAAACACGAAACAAAAAGTTTCTTGCACGCTTGCTCTCAGTCCCCTTCAAACCGAGCAAGCTGGAAACTTAACGTTTCGTGTTTCATCGCGTAAAATGAGGCATAGGTTTGGTTAGGTTAGGTTAGATACGGCTGATCTGTTGGTTTAAGCTCATACACTTAGGCCAAAAGGATAGGCCCATTGTGATGCCATGGTGATCCCACTTTAAACCTGATGTTAAAGTGTTGTTTCTTCGCTAAACCATTTCGAGGAAGTAATGAATCTGCTAAGCTGCTTGATCCAAATCTTCGAGATTTCCGCAAGCGTGCTTAGAAAGGGGTCACCATATGTGGTTAACCTCCATCTGCTTAGGGCTGGGCAGTGACAGAGGAGATGTTATACACTTTCCTCCTCGTCCAGGTTCTTACAGCTTCTGCCAAAATCCTAGGTATCAAGAACTAAGTGGGTCGCATGCATCCCTATCACTGCATAACTGAGAGGTCTTGTCTCCCGAGGCACAGTAGTGCAGTGGTCCGTCTTGCTAGTGTCATCATTTATCGACACGAAGATAATCGCCCGTATTCTTTGTTCTATAAAATTTATGAAAGCTCCAGTAATGCTCTCTCGGGAGCATATTTACCAGCGCCTAAAATAAGCTGCCCTGAGTAGCACTCCCAATTTTTCCAGGGCCAGGTTAATTTGGCCAAAGTGCATTTATTAGGATCCCTCCAATGTTTTTTCGCTTGTTGCATTATGTGCTGTTTACATTGGAGTTTGAAAGTGGCCCAAGGCATACCAACTCTTTCCTTTTCTGGAAGGAGAGTAACGGTACTGCCTTTCCTAGCCGGTTTGTCAGCTTTACAATTTCCGTCTATATTTCGGTCCGGAATCGTTGAGCCATCTCGTGATGGTGATTTGACTGTTTAAGAGAGATCGCGTTGAACAACCCTGCTTTCTCACTATTGCCGATCTGTGACAGAGAACACTAATGGTGGACTTATTATTTTCGATGCAAAGGCTTCAGATGGGGTCTTTTGACATTGAAATCATAATTCACCACGCAGGGTTTAGTACACATTCTATCCAGTTACAAGACATCCTTTATACTGTTGGCCAATAGTTTTCTGGGCGCATTCCTAGGCAACAGAGGAAGAAACCTCTGGAAGCAGACCAAACGAGCCATGGAGACCCAGTGTTTAGTATGCTTCGGCAGAGTCAGATCGTCAAGATACCTTTCCGAGAAACTGGTGATTGTCCAATAAGCGAACCTGGACTGAGGATAACAGTGCTCAAGCCCTGATTGAGAACACCCAAGGTCATTGACAGAATAGTTTGGATTTGGTCCTATGGCAGCTTGTCCCTCTGATTGCTGCCTGGCTGTTTTTGTAGGTGCACGCTGATAAAGCGTAGCGTCAAGCGTCACTTGAAAAATAGTTGCCAAAACTCATCGTTCTACTAAACCTGGAGTTTTCACCACGAAATTCCGGCACTTACACTTCGATTTCAATACTTTCAAAGTTCTCCCAACCCAGAACAAAAACTTTCGGTACTGCCCTCCATCTCTACGTCAGCATCCGTCCACACCATATCCATTCCGATAAAAATAATCAATTTCTTAAAGAATATTCGAAATGAAATAATTAAATAGAAACGAGGAGAGAAGATAGTAATCATCGGGAGTCAGCATGAGTTGTGTCTGCGAAACAAGATAAATACTTCTTCGGCCCTTCTGCAGCACATGTTGCGTTTGAGCGCGATGCTTTAGCCTCCTCTATTCTATATGTTATGCCAGCTTCACTACATATTGAATAGGAGGGAATAGATTGAATTCGAACCCCCGTTCAGCCCGCCTCCCACCACACAAACACACTCTATTGTTTCGCTATGAGCTATATTGCTACACGTAATCAATTTGTGCAGATGATATCGAATTTTCACTTCGTTTTCATATTTATCAACTTCTGACATCACAATTAGAAAAGGATTTCAAATTGCTTGCTCGTTTCCCTCTATATGTGGATTGAAAAATGATTTATTTTAGTGTTTAGAGATGAATTGTTTTGTAATAGAGAATTGTATTTGTGAAATTGTGTAGTTGAACTGTATAGTTTGTGATGGGTATAGAGTTGTCTGGAAAATTTGTGATGTGGGGTTTTTCATATCCTTTGTGTCATGTAACCTTTTACAATTTCTCAATTTAGTTTTATACGTCGTACGCAGTTCTAGTAGTAGTAATTTCTACATCATTCTTCATTTTTCTACACTATTCACGATTTTTCTGGAAACTCCGAAAGCTTTGCCAAGTCTTAAACTACAGCTGCTCAACTGTTTCTAATAGATGGCGCATCATTACTACATAAATTGCTAAAAATGCGGGCCTATTCCCGGCTCGGAAATCACCATAATGCCACTTTGAGATGGCGAGGTGTAAACGCTGTAGTGGAAGGTATCTCGCAAAAATGCATCTGCACGGGAGACAAAACATCATCTTTGGGGAAGGAGATTTCTTCTGTAATATAAAGAAGGGGTGCAACCAGGCCATCTATACCGGGGAGAATTAACCTAGCCGTGAGGACCTAGAAGAGGCATCCGTGACTCGGGAGGTGTTCGAACTGGTTTTTTTATGCTGAACCGCTCTTTAGATCCTTACGCTGTGCGTGCTTGGCTGAAGTATAGGTCTGAGGACAAATTAACAGATAAGTACCTACCGTACCACTGCTTATATTTTTAGGGTAGGAGTGGTCCATTAATTGTCAGTGGCCTGTGTACGCCGCTTCCGGGAATTATTCTCAAACAGCTGGACGCGCCTTTGGCGAAGAGGGCCAGCGAGCATCCCTAGGGGCAGAAGAAGGAAGTTAAGAACGCTAGTCGAAAGTGCTACCTACTAGGGTACTCGTGGTAGCTAGATCGTGGCGAGACCGCATGAAGATTCACCCCGGAGGTCGGCAACACCCACGTAGGAGAAAAAATCAAGGTGAGGTCAACAGAGGAGGCTGGGTGTAGGTTTGTTAGCGTGAGCCAGTTCTAGAGAGCAAGACAGACCGCAAGAGGATTGGATAGAAAAAAGAGCCCTTTTCAGGGATATAAAGGTAGATAAAGCTCCCAATTACTTTTGATTATTAATTTTAGTGTGATTATTGTCTATATGGCTTATGTTATTCCTGTGTTTGTAATTTGTTTGCTCACCGGCACCAGGGCCGGATTGGCCTATGGTCGATTCGAGTAAATGCCCAAAGGTCCGGGCCGCCGACAGCCAGAGGTTGAGTGTTCAGGATTTTTTTTGTGAAGAAACTTAAAGTTTCGTAATAATTGTGACTACGTTCACGAAGATCGGCTCGAATTTGGCCTTTCCTTTTCCTCGCCTCTCTACTCCGCTTTGAGCTCGCCTTCCACCGACCGCCATCGCCGCCTGAGAAAAGTATTTCTCAAAGCTGGCCCTAAATCGAGCGAAAAGGTAGAGGAGAAATTAGCACTGTGCGGCTCGATCCAGGGTCCATGCGAAATTAGCATAGACTTGAGAAAGTACTGCACAGACCGTGATATAGACGTACGGCACGTGCAGTAATGGAAAGGTATATAAAATCCAATCCCTCCCTTTCCGGCACCCACGCGTAGTTGTGTTAGATTGGTGTCGCGGTTGATGGCAGTTAGATATGTCTGGAATGTTGAGGGGTGGTATGGAACCAGGCATGAGTCTGTAGTACCTACCAGTCAGTTGTGTGTTTTCCATTTAGTACCGTGTTTAACGATTGCGATGTCGTTGAAGAGGAAAAACCCAAGCTGGTACCAAGGCGAAATTTTTCTTTGTTCTTGTCCGAGAGTCGTAGTGGTTTTAATTGTTAGTACAGACTCTCTAGGCGAATGCTACGTCCCCTAACATTTAGGAACAGCTTTAGCTACTACCATTAGGGATTAGGGGTCCAAATTTTGCAATATTTTGTATGATAGTCGGAGTTTGATCTCTTCGGTCACAAATGACAGTCAGACCACAATACTGTATATTGATTTATTTAATCAAACACCTCAAACTGGTCACAATCGGGCCATCAAGACAAACTCTATACTATTGCAGTCGAATCTCTCTCCGAAATTGAATTGGTCATTGGTTTTGACAATTTATCAGATCCGGTCATCAACTACGGCGGGGTAAAGTCGCGATTAGGGCTTGACAGCAGTGCACTTTTTGGTTTGATTACCGGAAACGGCGCCCTGGAGCATAGAAAGGACGGAGGACTCCATCTGCAGGTTTCGCCTTGAAGAGAATGACAGTGAAGTCTTAAGTTAAGCGGTGCGGCCGAAAATATGAGGTATAGGGCTCTAGTACAACAGACCAAATGAGCTGTGAACCCTATACCTTACCAAAAAAGAAGAATAAGACCCCGGCTTCCATTTATGTGTTTTACTACATTTTTTTATCTTATTTCGTTTAAAAATTCATTCAATGTAAGTCCCCCACAAAATCCGCCATATTTTTCAAATTACAATTCGTTACTGCATAATTTATTAACAAAGAAAATGGAAACTGGCAATTTATATCCAAAATCCAACAAAACTAGCTCAAAGCCCATTCAAACTAATTTCGAAGCTGGCCACAAAACATCCACACCTCCCCTGCTCCCGTAGCTGTGTTGCAATGCAGCAAACTAGCAGCACTTCTCTCTCTCCCTCCATCCAGCTAACGGACACGTCCAGGAAGGAACCAGGAACAGCCAGGATCCGAGCTGTTAGAAATGTAATTAACAGAAATAAACACAAAATTCCAACTCAATTCAACTGTTAGTTCCCCACTTGAGCCCTTTGGTAAAATCCACATTTGACCAGGTCCTGGGTCCGGCAGTAATATGCTAAAAATAAAGCTGCATTTTCACTACCAATGGCCGCTTCCAGAAAACTTGCTCGTGGCCAGCAATCAGAAGTTAAATCGAGTTTGGACGAGGTTTAATTTCGCCCGCCGCCGTTAAATTTGAAATAAAAAAATAAAAACCAGAAATAATTCCCGAGAGAGCAAGTTTCAATGGTGAACAGCCAAGGGCTTGTTTCTGATTTTACGTGTATTTATCTTCCTGGGTATATCGTGCTAATTCGTTGGTGGATATGATTTCGTGAATATATGGACGCGCTGTGAGAGTATTTTACCCAATTGTGGCCAATAGCAAGTTTTTGTTAACCAACAAATAGAAGTAAATTCCGTCGGTTTAGGTATGGCGTACGTTTGTATATGTCCTTCCAACTATTGGACTATTAGCAGAAATCTTAAACTATTCTAAGAAGAATCATTCACAACAAATTAAATTTAAGGAAAGTTTACAAATAGACGTTAAATACGCTGCTCCCAAATGTTCCTGCTGATGCCTAGACAAGGTTGGCTCATATGAATGTCTCACGCAGCCTTGCAGGGTAGACTTACTCTTTCTGGCATTACTCGTGGGAGCAAACATGACATAAACAACAACAGCAACAAAACGAACATGCAAAACGTACAGGTTTCTAGGCAAAGTACAAAGCCTTCGAACTAAAAGCAGTTACAGCTTGCCCTATATCGGGCAATCATAGGCTCCGGATTTCCAGATATCAGTGACAGTACTCCGAAGTCAGGCGCAACAAAACAGCAGACGCGAAAAGCTACAAGCCAAGTTCTGGCCGTCCTGGGACCGTATGTGCTGGCGTTAAAAATGCTTAAAACTCTACGGCTATCCTATGCCACTTAAAAAGCCAAGTGGCCGGTGTTCGCCCGTTGTAAGGCCATTTTTTATTTTACTCTGGCGGGTGATCGATAAACATTGTAGCCGTTGGTATACTCGTATGTGGAGTAAAGGATACTCAAACATACACACATATTCAAAACTCGGCTTAACCCGACTGACTTTGTCGAGTTTGGGTGCCTAATTTAAGTGAACCCAGGGTAAACTCTGCTTGGAAACTCAGTACCAGTGTGTATACCGGCTGCAAAAAAATCGATGAGTTTGATAGACCCCGCACCAAAACAGAAGGGAATTGAGCGCGCATGTTAAGAATATAATATAAATGAGGGATGCTGCGAGAAGACTTAAGCAGTCGGTCAGAAAAGATGAAGCCACTACAGCCCGTGATTTGGGAGAGACACTACCAACAAATCCAGATACCCAAAGCGTCGCTGAGGATTGCAGGCACATCAGAACGAATGATGGTGATATTTGTCCGTTGCCTATGCACCACTTGTATACGTACTAAATGTAATCTGACCATTTTATAAAAAAAATCTAAAAAGCGGTTCCAAGATGGCGATCGATTTTGGCAATTGTGTTCCACCGAGCGTGTCGTTTTATCAAATGCAAGACTACGACAGGCAGTATACAGTAAGCTAAACGTCATTTTAAATCTAATATGGCCGCCACCACAAAATGGTGGAAGACATATAATAGACTAAAAAGTAAAGAATAAAAATAAATAGTTTAAAAAACTAAATAATACGCTTTTATTTCAAAATGAATCGAAAAAAGACGTAGCCTGAATTTGAATCATGCATTTGTTGTAAACGTCAAGGTACCTACCCCACACTGTCTGCACAGCACGTGCCATTGGAACTTTTTCAAGGGCTAGAGCAGCAGTCTGCAACCCAAATGCGTAGACGTGCCATAAAACAGATTAACAAAACTACTGCAAATTAAGCGTGACACCTAAAAAACCTTTGCACTGCACTGCGCTGCCTTGCCTTAGGCAATGTGATTTACCACGCGTTCTCTAATAAACCACTGCAACATACTGCATAGTGCTGCACTGCACTGCTTTTCAATGTAGTTCAGGCTTAAAAGTTCAATCTACTCCCCTTTTTCGGTCAGAATACTCCACAGTTAACCCTGACAAGTGACACCGCTGGATAGCACCAGTGGAATTTGTTCGTGGCCTCAGCCAATTTAAACAAGATCCTTCTCATACCAACTACCTCTCCTCTACCTTCCAAGATGTATTATAAAATTTTAAGGGTTTTCGGGAAAACAGTTGAACAACAGATTAATCCCAAGATTAGTCTGTGAGTCAACTAATTCCCGATTTTTAAAAATCATCGGCGATTAACTCATCGCCGAAATCTCTTAAATTGTGCCTCAGCCTGGTAAAACCAGACTGCCGGATCGCTAGTGTGAATCTCAAACGAGGCTTTACTTGACGTTGACGTTGTTGCCACATCAATACCCCACTGAGTCCACCGACGACCCGTTGGCCACTATATTATTAAAAAAATGTAATGCACGTAAATATAATTTATTCACAACATATACATTGGGTGAGTCGTTAATTACAACTAAATAAAAGCACAAAATGCTCGCCTTATATAGGCTGGAAATATTCCGTCGCCTACTAAGCCTGCTAATTCAAACTTAATATGGACGCCAGGTAGTTACTAGCATAGCCTACTTTGGTCCCAATATCTATCTTTCCTTCAGATGGCGCCACATTGAATAGCTTTGTGCTGGATTTATTAATTTTTAAATTCATATTAACATTTTTAATACTGTTTCAAGTTAATATACGTAGAAAAGACGCAAATTAATGTAGAAAAACTCACAAATACTATTCATAAAAAAATCCCAACAGTTCAGTAATCTGGTCAGCGTATACTTCACCCTGATTCCTTCTTCCTTTCAATAAACAAACCCATCATACACAGTAAGGAATGCAATTAAAATACAATTTCAATAACATCACAAAAGCACTCTTATTGAAGGACCTTTAAGGTACTCGACAAATAAAAACTTTATTGAAAGTCCACTTAAATAGGTAAGGAACATCCGTGCTGGATGCCCATCGAGAGCAAATAAATGATAATATAAACAGAATTTTACTCGAATCCTTCCTTAATAGCAGCACTCAAATCAATTGAATGAATTCTCCTTATTTTGAGTGCCTTTACAGTTGTGCATTTTTACAAGGCGCCTTATTAGTAGTCTCCGAGTGCACTCGTATAATAATAAGAATTTTCTGAGAGAGAGATCAGCTTTTTATTTGATACTAGCATAAAACCCGCGTGCCTTGCAACGCCTTTAAATAAAAACTGTTTATTATGTGCAATGTTTTCCTTCAAAAAAAAAAAAAAAAGTCAGCTGTCATTATCCCTAAAAGGGTTTATTATAGTGCATATTTTTAATAAATATGGTAAACAAATTGCTGCGTATATCACCTCTGCTCAACAAATCTGCAAGTTTTGAAGCAGAAATGGGCATGTTTATGTCCCCCATTTCACTGCGTTAGGGAATGAATTTCGAAAAATTGCTTCTTAGTGAATGTCCACGTCATTATAGAGATGCACTGTCAAAATTAAAGCCCTTCAGCTCCAGCGGTTTGGGTTAACCCCATTTAACCCCCTTAGGGGATAGATTTCAAAAAATCGCTCCTAAGTGGATGTCCACGTCATTATAGGGATGCACGGTCAAAATTAAAGCCCTCCAGCTTCAGCGGTGTGGGTTAACCCCATTTCACACACTTAGGGGATGAATTTCGAAAAATCGCTTTATAGTGGATGTCCACGTCATTAAAGGGACGTACTGTCAAAATTTCAGCCCTATAGCTGCAGCGGTTTGGGTAAACCCCACTTCACCCCCTTAGGGGATGAATTTCGAAAAATCGCTTTATAGTGGATATCCACGCCATTATAGGGATGCACTGTCAAAATTTCAGCTCAATATCTATAGCGGTTTGGAAAAAACCCATTTCACCCCCTTAGGGGATGAATTTCGAAAAATCGCTTTATAGTGGATGTCCACGCCATTATAGGGATGCACTGTCAAAATTTCAGCCCTATAAATTTAGCGGTTTGGAAAAACCCCATTTCACCCCCTTAGGGGATGAATTCCGAAAAATCGCTTCTTAGTGAATGTCCACATCACTATAGGGATGCACTGTCAAAATTTCAGCCCTATAGCTCCAGCGGTTTGGGTAAACCCCATTTCACTCCCTTAGGGGATGAATTTTGAAAAATCGCTTTAATAGTGGAAGACCACGCCATTATAGGGATGCACTGTCAAAATTACAGCCCTATAGCTTTAGCGGTTTGGGTAAACCCTATTTCACCCCCTTAGGGGATGAATTTCTAAAAATCGCTCTATAGTGGATGTCCACGCCATTATAGGGATGCACTGTCAAAATTTCAGCCCTATATCTATAGCGGTTTGGAAAAACCCCATTTCACCCCCTTAGGGGATGAATTTCGAAAAATCGCTTTATAGTGGATGTCCACGCCATTATAGGGATGCACTGTCAAAATTTCAGCCCTATATCTATAGCGGTTTGGAAAAACCCCATTTCACCCCCTTAGGGGATGAATTTCGAAAAATCGCTTTATAGTGGATGTCCACGCCATTATAGAGATGCAATGTCAAAATTTCAGCCCTATAGCTATAGCGGTTTGGAAAAACCCCATTTCACCCCCTTAGGGGATGAATTTCGAAAAATCGCTTCTTAGTGGATGTCCACATCATTATAGGGATGCACTGTCAAAATTTCAGCCCTATAGCTCCAGCGGTTTGGGTAAACCCCATTTCACTCCCTTAGGGGATGAGTTTTGAAAAATCGCTTTAATAGTGGAAGACCACGCCATTATAGGGATGCACTGTCAAAATTGCAGCCCTATAGCTTTAGCGGTTTGGGTAAACCCTATTTCACCCCCTTAGGGGATGAATTTCGAAAAATCGCTCTATATTTGATATCCACGCCATTATAGGGATGCACTGTCAAAATTTCAGCCCTATATCTATAGCGGTTTGGAAAAACCCCATTTCACCCCCTTAGGGGATGAATTTCGAAAAATCGCTTTATAGTGGATGTCCACGCCATTATAGGGATGCACTGTCAAAATTTCAGCCCTATATCTATAGCCGTTTGGAAAAACCCCATTTCACCCCCTTAGGGGATGAATTTCGAAAAATCGCTTTATAGTGGATGTCCACGCCATTATAGGGATGCACTGTCAAAATTTCAGCCCTATAGCTATAGCGGTTTGGAAAAACCTCATTTCACCCCCTTAGGGGATGAATTTCGAAAAATCGCTTCTTAGTGGATGTCCACATCATTATAGGGATGCACTGTCAAAATTTCAGCCCTATAGCTCCAGCGGTTTGGGTAAACCCCATTTCACTCCCTTTTGGGATGAATTTCGAAAAATCTTTTTAATAGTGGATGACCACGCCATTATAGGGATGCACTGTCAAAATTACAGCCTTATAGCTCCAGCGGTTTGGAAAAAACCCATTTCACCCCCTTAGGGGATGAATTTCGAAAAATCGCTGTCCACGTCATTAAAGGGATGCACTGTAAAAATTTCAGCCCTATAGCTCCAGCGGTTTTGAGTTGACCCTATTTCACCCCCTTAGGGGATGAATTTCGAAAAATCGCTAGGGATGCACTGTCAAAAATTTTAGCCCTTTAGCTCTAGCGGTTTAGGTTGTGCGTTGTCTTTCAGTCAGTTACTTTTTATACAATAGAAAAAAAGTAAAGAAAATAAATCCCCTTACAACTTATTGAACCCCATTTCACCCCCTTCAACCCTTTTTTCTCCAAAAAAAATAGCCTATGTCCGTCTCCAAGGTCTAAACTATGTCTGTTGCAAATTTCATCAAAATCGGTCCAGCGGTTTAGGCGTGAAAGCGTAACATACAGACAGACAGACAGACAGACAGACAGACAGACAGACAGAGTTACTTTCGCATTTATAATATTAGTAAGGATGTATGAATTTAAGAACAACAAACACTAAGCTTGGTTGTTTTTTATCTGTTTTTAGTTCTATAGTCTGGATCCGGTATTGAATTCTCACAGCAAATCTTTAGACCGGTTCTGCTGACTTAGACTCTACCTCGCTGACGCATCTCCTACCGCAAAAGACCGGTGGCTAATCTTGGCGTATACGAACCCATCATAACCTACGAAGCTTTATTTGAAAATGTCCTGGCAGTAATATTGTCGCATTGTCAGTTAAATCCAATTTTTCGTTTAGAGTCACACTTGCAGTTAGATCTGAATGCAAAGATGCTTAAATCCTGTCCTGTGTCTCTAGTAATCCAGGCTCCTTCATCTACCTTGGGTAGACATTTCTGATTCGGGCCGAATGTTTTCTGGGCGCCATTTCTCAAAATGGGGGATGTGCTGCACTGACGATGTACTATTGCAGTAACCGTACAACTTAGAGGGTTCACTTTGGTACCACAACGTATGTCTTTGCGGTCAAGTAGTCCAATAAAGGCTGAAAATAACTGGCCAGACAAACCCTTCCGCCATTTTTCAAAATGGCAGTTGTATAATATTTTGGTGCAGCCATGATTAGTAATCAATTCAAATATTGGACACAAGAGAGTTAGAGATGCTGCCGAAATTCGGCAAGACGAAGTTCACAAACGATTGAAGATGATGCGAGTCGAAGCTATTTTATCATTGTGATAATAACTGCTACAAGTCTTATACAAACAAGCCTAAAGAAAATTCGTGAAAAACTAGCTGAAACCACTGAATCACAAGAGCAATTCGAGTCTTCTCAGAAAGCAACGAGCACCGAACACAAAGTTCAACTGTTGCAAAGATCGATGGGTACCGCATCAAGGGACGATATCGTGTCGCCAAATGCCAATTTTTGTTTATCGACAGAAGACAATGTCGACTCGAGAAATCAAATACGGCCCCAGAAATGCAAAAGTTCTCTGGAATGGCAGTTCATTATTCCAGTATATTACTATTTCTTGAGCGAACATTTAGTTCTACTTCAGTTCGAGTTCAGTTGGACGAACTTAGGTCTGTTTTATTCTTAGTTGAATGTGTAGAAATTGTATGCGAACTGAGGTTATATTAAAATTCAGTTCACCAATTTGCTCGAACTTGCGCAGTTCAGCTGGTGAAGCAGGTACAATTAGATGGTAGTAAACTTTCGATCATGCAGTTCACCAGTATTTAACCACTCTAACTCCAAGCCGTTTGTTTCTTGTCCCTCTCCTGCAATCCTATCGACGATCGTTATAAATCAGTCTGCAACATAAAACTCAATCAATGAAATTATCGCTCCTTTCAGAAAGAAAGAGTAACTATCGAAAAGTCTTACTGATTCATCATTTACGACATCCCAACAACAACAAAAATACACAAAACCTCCTCGACGTCGTCCCCACAAATATGGCAAGGACTCACCCAAACCCCTTTTTTCTTTTTTTTCTATAAATATTTATTTTTATTGTGCGTTTAAAGTACGACAAACGTTTTCTTAGTCCCAGTCCCAGATCCTTGTGGCTTTATAAATTTTTAAGGCTGCCCCCTTTCTACTCCGCCGAGAAAAAAAGGCACCCATACACACATAAATATACTCGAAAACATTACTTTAGCTGATTATTACCTCAGGAGCAAACGTGACCAGAATGAAAATGGCCGATTATTCGCGGAACTTTGCAGGCGTTTTTACTGGTGCCAGTTACGTTTTCCGATTCGCCGCGTGCAAATAACTTAATCCAGTTTATACGATTCGGGAAACGACCCTGTTGTTCTTCAAAAATTTATTGAAAAATACAAAATTTATCGCCGCGGATTGTAATAACACGTGTGCCTTATTCCGCTTTTATATCCTCGATCCCTCGGCAGGATGCTCTCGGGTTTTTATGGTCATATGTTTCCTATTTTTCATTTCATTTTTGCTACTTATGTTGCGGGTCAATTTTAAAATTCCCACCGGCAGCTGAGTCGCACACCATATGGAGTAAGTGTTTCTCTCTATCATGATGTGAGAAATTTCAATTCGTTTTCAAAGAGGATGAATTTCGTGCTTGGGTATAGTGGATATGCAGTTAATTGTCGATTGCGGTTAGGCTCGACGTACATATAGTAGGCTGGGTTGACAGCTGTCAGAAGGTGTTGGGATCAATTCTGGTGCGCGTCCTGACTATGGATTGAGGAGAAACTCAGTACAATGATTGAAAGAGTGCAAACACATAAATAAATTTAGTCATCGAATTGCCAATTTACGCGTAAGTATGTTTTGGAGGCTTCAGTGGTGCTGTATTAAATAAAAAGTATTGGGTCTGGGAAAGAGTTTGTATCCTCTTTCCCGATAGATGGCGTTAATTGTGAATAAGTCACGAACCTCTGATCGCAGTGACACCATAAAGTGCTCTTTTATAAGGTGACAGTTCGAGTATTATTTTGAGTGTAAAAATTGGTGGTTAACTGTCATTTCTCAGTTCATATTTGACAGTTATGGATAGTAACGAGAGAATTTGCTATAGAGCATCTAACGCGGCAGCAACAGGTTTTTTTGACAAAAAATCATCAGGTGGTTCATTACGACTTGGCTTGGTTCACCATGTGGGTTGCCCCTCCGGGTGAATATGAAACTCGCCCGCAGCTAGCATGCAACAGGTACGCACTAGCCCGCATAGCACCCGCAGCCTGCATGCACTTCTTCTTTCTTTATACTCCTTTAATCCTTCATTGGAAACAGTTGCCCTCCAGGGGACTCTAGCATACACGCCTGAGTTAAAACAAGATTCGCCCGCAGCTAGCATGCAGCTGGCACGTACGACCAGTGTCAAAAGGTCTTTATATAACTAAGAAAATGGGCAATTATCATGGGGACCATAAAGGGTGCCAATAGCATACTCAGTAAAACAGTTCTCGTTCCATTGCATAGGTCAAGCAGCATTTGACATGGTTAGTGCTTAGTTGGGAGACTGCTGGGTAAAAAAACACTCGCGTTTGGAATGGTCTATGTCGATGGGGCTGAATTTATAAATGTTCATGCCTGTAACGAAAGCATGAATACTTCTGGCAGCAAATTTTTAGAATTTCGTGCCTGTGGCGGGAGCGTGCATATCTTTCTGGCATGTTTATTTGTCCGCTATGTGTGCTAGGAGCGAGAGCGTGCGTGTTGGTAAGAAAATTAGCTTACTAAACTATGTATTTCTAATCGGGAGTCCATACTGGTACGATCCATAAAGGTACTACTTCAGCCTGGCGTCATCAGCATGACCCTTAAAAAGAGAGTGTTCTCGAGTCACGTTTTTATTTCCAATATCGCTTCGTTCGCGATTATCTCGATTTAATCGAGTCGCTTTCCTTCGAGAACAAGGACCTAATGCAAGAGAAGCCCAGATTTTTGTTTTGCACTTTGTAATATTCGGGGTCTTTTTACGAATTTCTTCGCTGTAATATGCCAAGTGCTATGTGTAGCTCCCAAAAACTGCAAATTCATTAAGTCATCATTTGATGATAGGTTGAGAAGTTATGTAATGATATCGTGAGCATTAAAAATTTCTGGTCTTTGGTAACTTCCATCAAGTAGAATTTTATTTCTCCCAGAACACTTTCTTTCAATTATAAAGTAGACTTGATAACAGAGTGTTCCACAAGTCGAAGCCACAAAGACTGTGACGTTAATAAATCATTTACCCCTGAGGATTTTCTCCCGATGGTCCTGAATATAATGTAGTAGTACAGCTATGTAGTTCGTGGAACAGTGTCGTTATCGGTTGTGGTATCGGACATGAATGGGGTCCTGGGTGTGAGTGAGCGCCACCTGTATGAAATTAGTTGAACTTCTAGGTAGTATGTTTTTGTCTCGGATGAGTTTTAGCGCCGGGAATTGAACTTTGCTGTATCTTTGGTGGGATGTTGTGGCGAGTTTGTAGAATTCTTGGATGGGATCTTGTGGGGCATCTATTACAAGTTCCAAAAATTAAGGCTGTAGGAGTTGGTAGAGGCACCACTAAGAAATTAAGCTGGTTGTTTGATTTCTGCGGCACCAGTAAAAATCTGTGGGAGTTTGGGGGTCTGCAAGCTATAGCTATTTTTATAAATATCCTGTTGATCTGGAATACAGCCAGATGCAGTATGTAAAATTAGTGGATTGGCTTAAACTCGATACCAATCTCTTATCTCAATCAATTCTTGACAGAGCGCACTTTTTAACACTTTAAATTGAAATCTCAGCTCACCTCTTAACTTTAATTCAACTCAACTCTTAATGGAACTTTTAAATTAAAGTAACTCTTAGCTTAATTCAATTTAGCTCAACTTAACTCAACTCAACTCAATTCAATTCTTAAATGAGCTCTCAACTCAACTAGTAGCCGAATTCTTAAACATCAACTTAACTCATCTCAATTCAACTTAACCGAGTTTTTAGCCCAACACTTAACACGACTTAACTCTACTCATATCAACTCCAGTTAACTCTTAACGTTTATTATAAATTGACTGAAGAATTCGATATGCGAATATTCGCACATCGGGAGGAGCGCTTGCAAACACAATGTTATTTTGGGATAATCATGGAATCGTGTTCATAGACTATCTTGAAAAAGTTAACGCCGTATCGGGTGTACTGTAACCATAATTTCTTGAGTAGCTTAAGACAAAAAAAGCGTTGGGATTTTCCTGTTTTGCAAGGTTAAAGTTTGGATTGAAGGACAGAGATTTTCGTCATACGTGAAGCTTACCACATTCAAAATGGTTTTGCTACAAATTAGCGATCTTTTTTTGATGATTTTTCTGAAATGTAACTATAAACCTCACCTCCAATGATGTGCCTCTTTTCACCCAACAACAATTAATAAAAAAAAAAACCGAATTCCCAAGTGCCTTCAACACGTCCTGATTCACGTTACAAACATCACGTTCAACTATAGTAAAAACTTGAATCTGATTGACAGGACTTAATCGACATACGTTCCCCGTTCACGGCATCCTTCAGCCCTGCATTAATGGAATTTTTAAAAAAGGCTCTAATTGCGATGGAAACTCCATTTATCCTCCAACAGTCAACGGATTCTCGGACCGATGTCATTATGTTCGGAAATTGTAGGATGCACGCAGGATCTCTGGTCTCCAGCCCCGTTAAGGGTTCGCACGCCGAGCTCATTGTGCTGCAGCTACGTGCATACCGGAGCCCTATAAACTATTTTCGCTCATCCCCATGACGAGGCCTGGCTGCTGCTGTGCGGTGCGGTCGGTAAAGCTGAGGCTGCTACTCCTTTTTAGAGTAGTTAACTCGACGGCATTATGCATTCGCTTGATATTAACCAAAAACACTCAAGCTTGACCAAACATTCAATCGATTGGGTCAGAATTCGCCCAGCTACTCCTATTTGCCGTGCCATCGGGCCACCTAAAGTCCATAAATTGTTTTCCACTTAGCGTATAAATGCTTTTCCCTATCAGCTCCTGCCCCTATGCTCTTACCACTTAGTAGAAAATGGCAGGGTTGTGTAAATTTGTGCTTGTTAATGGTGCATGAAATGACTTGTTAGTCTGTTTGGCAAGTGGTGCACCGCAAGTCAGCTATTACTTAGACAGTAGAATACCCAGTTCTGATGGGATGTGCTCGGTCCAGGACAATATTTAACTTGATATCCTACCTTGGTACTAGAGATCAAAGTGCCGTTTACTCTTCAGAGGACCTATTCCAGATGGCCACAGAATTAATTGGAAACCGCACATGCTCCTGCTTTAAGCCAAAAAGGGGAAGCAATAAAATACCTAAGCACCCGAAACTATGCCAGGATAAAATGTCCGTCATTATAAGATGTTTATTTCAAATTAAGCAAATTGATGCTCATGAATAAGGGAGAGAGGCGAAATGCTGTAATGCTGCCCTGGCCTCAGAAGGGGGATGTGTCCGTTCTCGTAAATATTTTATTTTTTGGGTGAACAAGGAGGTGGCCTCCTTGTACATGATAGAAGACCAGCTATAATGGAACTTAGAGCTGCTGTACTGAGTTAAGCTTAATGTATCTAATGCTGTTTGACTTCAACAAATAAGGCTGCAGGACACACTCTTTTGCATTTTACCATTCCTTTTGATGGAATTTGTCATTAGTTTTTGACAAGCTTAGGCTGCTTTTGGACTATTCGGCCTTGATGATCAAGCCGTTTTGAAATTCAAGCCTTTCTGCTTTGGTTTCTCTTTCATTTGCTTATTTTTTGAAGTTTTTGATACCTTTTGGAGTATAGCAAATAACACGTAATCTTGTCTAGTACAATTCCATGACTGTGTGGCATCTCTTAGCTCTGTCGAATTTCATAAGTTCTACTGCAAAGTACTTTCTGAGTAGGTTCCTTTACGCTCATGCGAATTCCTATAGATATCCTGTCCACCAGGCTCCACTGATTTATTTCGTGGTAAGATGAAGCTTACTTTGTACTACTAGTCCGTCATATCGTACAAGTCATGGTGCAATGTATAGTAGTAAGCTTGATCTGAAGGATAGATGGGATAGGATAGGTTAGGAGTCTGGAGGATGTATGAGTAGATGTCGATAAACTTTGCGTTTCAACTCTGAGATGTTATATTAGATCGGAAACACCGACTGCCGAAGAGAGTTCCACAATCGAGTTGTTCTATTTATAAACGAACTACTAAACCGTAATGTGCGTGAAGGGGAGAGCTGCAGGATGAAGGGGTGAGCCGAATTGGCTAGTCTTGTGTTGCGGAAAAAAATTGCCGTGTAGGCAGGAGGTTTTTGATTTCAGTGGAGCAGTCGATAAGATAATAGCGGTAAAACTTGCTGAGCGCTGTTACATTCCTACGGTGGCCTAAAGGATCGATGGAGGAGCAAAGGGTGCTATCGCCAATAAGTTTGATGGCGCGGTTTTTCACCTTGTCTAACCAAGCCAAGGTGGTTTTAGGTGTGCCTGGGCCGAATGTAGGACTTGTAGATTGTACCCAAGGCAGCTGGATGAAGGAGAAACTTGCATCTCTTAAGGAAGCCGAGGCATTGATACGCTTGTTTGGTGACTTGGAGTATGTGATTATTCGCATATCGTTGGATAGAGTCACGCCGAGGATGTTAAGATATGGATCAGCTGTTATATTATCCTTGCCAACTGAAATGGTGGGAAGGTTGGTGCAGGTTTTAGTGGAGAATAGACAGTACTTGCTTTGGTTTCATTGAATTCGACACGGTTCTTGCGGCTCCAATCAAGAATGAGTTTAATGTCCGCGTTAAGAGAGTTGGGCATGAGTTCACATTCTAAGAGACAATGTCTGGCACTTGCTTGTCCTATGTTGCCGGAGGGGTATGAGTAACGCAGAGTACCATCATGGGCAAAACTATGAAGTGGATTCGAGGGGATTGAGAGCAGATCATTAATGAATATAAGAAATAGAGTAGGTGAGAGAATCGCCCCTTGGGGAACGTCGGCCGAAATGGAGTGAGGGTTCGATTCATCGCCATCCATTACTACATTGATTGAACGGCCAGAAAGAAAGCTCTCAATCCAGTTCCTTAGAACTGAGTCAATACCAATAGCTTGGAGTTTAGACAGCAGAGCGGGATGCCATACTCTGTCGAAGACCTTGGAGATATCCAGAGCAACTAGACAGAGTTGGGCAGAGGTTTAGTCAAGGTTGAGGCACATTTCTTGAGTACCATAGGGGGGATATTATCAGGGTCAGTGGATTTATTGACGTCAAGCTCTTTGAGACCTTTATACCTCTCGTGTCCTGAAGAAAATTCCGTCCATTGAATGAGTGTTGCGATCGAGGACCGGTGGTGACGTATCAGCTTCGGGTATAGAAGAATTTTAGGCGAACAGAGATGACAATAAATCGTCCTTGGATTTGCTCTCTGTTATCATCTCTTTTCCATTAATGAATGGAGGGGTTGAAGTAGGGGTAAAATTCTTATTAATGGAAGTTACCAAGGACCAGAAGTTTTTCCTGCCTACGTGAGTGTTGAGGATCTTGCAGATATATAGCCAGAGTCTCTGGAATTGCCATTCTACGCATACGGGACTTTTTCTGGCCGAGAGCCATAAAAAATAATCGCTCGACTTTAAATCATTAAACCTGACTATTGACCCAGAGACCTGGGTTTGGTTCGCACTCAGCGCTACTGGTCCTTGAAGTTGACTACCCACTTTTTTTGCCTTGATTCATTCCTTGGCAGGATATTTCCTCTTTGTCTATTTATCTTAGCCAGCAGCCCGAATCCTCATAAAAAGAGAATCGATTCGGTGAGGTTGCCTTACCCCCGCGTGGCAGATCATGGAGATCATGTCATCGCCTTCCAGTGCAGGAGTAACCCTATTCTCCCTAAATGGATAGCAGAAACTCAAGGACATTTACGGGTGGTAATAGATAATTTGTGACTTTCTGCCCAAGCTGGTTACCCCTAATTCGAAAGCTTGTTAGTGTACATCTCAATTATAAAAGGTGGATTAATTAAAGATGCCCTTCAAAGTTGCTTGAGCACCAACAAATGCTTATGTCATCCGTACAATTTGCGTAATGAAGCATTTAATTAAACACAATTCTAACGCAACTGAAAGGCCCCCGTGTTTCAATTCTTTTTATTCTACGGCCATTTTAAATTACGAGAGATTTTAGGAAAATCATGTTTCAAAAATCCCTAATTAACTTTGAGAATATATCATTTGTCGGCAGCCATTAACCCGTTTTCTGTTTTGATTCCATTTGTCCCTTTGGCTGCCTGATATGCCGGGGGAGGCCAATTTTCTGCAAACATGACATCCTTCCCCAGCTGGAGATTTCATTTAATTTATCACTGTATTCCCGGTACCGGGTGATGCGAAGAGCAGCGGAGATCGGCAGCATTGGGGGGCTGGAAACAACTCATCTCAATTTGGGGTCCATAAATAACAAGAAGGCGCAAAAAGGGTCAACGGCGAGAGAGCATAGCCGCCCCGGAACAGACCTGATCCCTCAGTCGCTCTCCCGCCCCCGCACTGCTTTAAATTTAAATTTCATGGATTAATGGATATATACCTGCTGATGGCGTCGCCAGTCACATATTTTAGTTTTCGCCATTAATTTTGTACCTTTCAGCAAATTACTGCACCGTTCTTATTGCCAGCAACCCATCCCGGCGCTGTCGGGCCAAAATTGCCAGAATTGCGGTGTACTCATAGAACCCAGAAACTGTAGCCATAGTTAATACAAATTAAAGCACTCGGCCTTGGTGGATGCCTGCCCGGATCCGTTTCTGTAATATTTCCGAGTTTATAACGCCTCCCCCGCCCCCCAGCAGACCGACCGTTCACATTTTGGTTCTGGTGTGCCCACATTGTCGAGGGCGGGGGCGGCCGGCGGTGGGGGGACAGATAAACCCATGTTACACAAGCGAGATTTCCAGTAGACATTAAATTTATACTTAAGTGTCAACAAGTTACTTGAGAGCATTCTCCCCGGCCCCCGGGGGCGGCAGAAAAACACGGAACGGAATGGGCGTCCTCGTCGCATTACATTCTTCAAGAACTTAATGAGAAAATTCATGAAGTGGAAATATTCCGGAGGACAATGGCATCTTTAATTCATTAGATGAATAGATGAAACGAACTCGAATGCAATTAAAACGGGGTTAATAATAGGGGCGCAAAATTTTACTCTACTAAACTCGTTTAACATCATCCAAAAGTCCTTGGGAGAGCTTTTCGGGGGAAAGTTTAATTGCAATTTTATACTGACTGGGTTTTATGTCGGGGAAATTATTTCACGAATATGATCGACCATTAAAGGGTTTACGATGGGGATCCCTTATTTATGTTTGCTTAAGCTTTTTTTTTGGGGGGTGATTCCGAATGTTAATTGAAGGAACTTCGCATGCCAAGTTGTTATCTCACAGGTGAGAGAAGTCGTGTGGGCAAGTTCGTCGGTTTGGCAGTTGGGTAGAAGGTAGTAAACTCAGAAGTAACATAGCTGGTTCCGTGCGTAAAGAACTGTAACTGGTAAGGTAATGACTCACCTTTAAAGACTAGAATTGCAACATTTCGGAACAAGCTGAGACCAAGATCTGGATAGTATCTTCCCCGCTTCTCTGCAGCAGGGAATTGACATATTGTTACTACCCCCAACATTTTAGTAGCTCTCTGATCATCTCTAAATAAAACCTGGATGTGGTTAATTTAAGGTCGATCCACACATATCCGTGACGTGACGGCGACTTCAGTGCAATACCGGTAGCATCAGTGAAAAAAAATTATCGGTACAATACAATCCCATGCGAATAAATTAAGAAAAGCGCGAAATATTCCCAGACATTCGATGCGGTGGGGGCATCGACAATCTCAGTACCGTTCAGGCGTCCGTGAAAAACACAAAAAATACGTTGCCACCGGTATTTTTAAATTTACCCTGGACGCGAAACAAATATTTTTAAATTCAACGGAAAAAGGAGGTGCTGTATGAATGTCAGTGAAAAATTCATCGCGGAAGCCACTGACACGAAAAGCATCGGCGCCGTTCCGTTACGGATATGTGGGGATCGACCTTTATCCGTATTCGTGCCACTTTCCTTGGCGATTTAGCCGCCTTTTATTTTGGCCGCCTACGTGAACGCTAAAGCAATGAACGCTAGACAGGCACAGCACTGTAGTACGCGACCTTCCATTTCCTGGTGTTAACCGTCCTGTTCAATGCTGCTCTGAGACTGGCGCTACGTATAGCAAGACAGCTAAACACCCCTGACATCAAGAGGCCACAACTCGGTCTGCAGCCCTCCCCTCCCCCGTTTGCTAGCAAACTTTGGAATCCTGTGCCATTAGCGGACGCTTTACTCGCATCACTCCAAAAATCCTTAGGGCGGGCTGTAGCTGAATGATCTGTTCCCATATCTTGATCCTTGCGGACACTAGTTTTCTACGTTTGCCCAGCTTCAGTTTTGTGCTCAGTAAGCGTCACCCTCCAGACCCCCTCTAACCTTTCCTATTCTCCTCTATTCTTCAATCCAAGCTTACTACTAGACATTGCACCATGAACTGAATGACATGACAGACTGGTAGTATAAAGGGTTACACCTAAGCTTGGTTTTTTCATATAAAAAAAAAATGTTTTCAGGCCAAAATTTTTGTTATCTCAGATCACTTGGTTCGTCCATAATTCCATCGTATGGAGGCGTCTTCCTACAAGCACTACCCCCCACATGTCAGCCGCAATCCCAAATGAAACTACTACTTTTGGGAGGCGATGCTCCAACACATTATACATTGTGATATGCAGGGCAGGGCCCAGGGTGGATCCTTACGGAACTCCGCATGTTGTTTTGTGCCCCATCAGTCTGTCTTCCGATTCATAGCGAAGTGTCCTATCTATTTTCCCTAGTAAAATACCATATAACAGTTTACGTTTGACTATCCACCCGGACACAACACGATCCGCCGGCGCTACAGAAGTGTGTTGAGTAAAATCGGTTTTATTCGTTAATTTCTTCCGTTCTCTTCCTTCTCTGGGGAGATGGTCATTGAACCATTCGTGTTGTGAATGTTAGCTCGATCTCGTGAATCTCTCTTTTGCCGTAATACCAAAAAATTCATTCGCAGCTTTCCATTAGCAAAAACCATTCCATCGAACTCCTCAAATGGTGTGCAAATGGCTGTGCCTCCCGCTACTCTGCAAACCCACTTGAACTTTTCATGGACCGCCTAAGAGGTTGTTCTGCGACCATATTCGACCAAATTCTTACTCAAGTTGTACCTGTGCTATTAATGGTGAAGTAGAAACTCCAAGGAAACTTGAAAGCCCCTACCTCGTTAGCTCCACCCTCTTTGATAAAACAACCCAATAGAGGTGGGCGTATCTCTGGCGGGCGCATTTGTAAAGTTTCATGAAAATAGCGAGAGCATGCATACCCGAGTGGCAAGCGTAGGTGGCGTAAGGTAGGTAGCCCTAATAAGGCATCCCGCCGGCTTAACCGGTTAATAATAGGGTACCAAATTTCCGCTTAGGTCGGGTTTTCACCTTGGGCTCGGTGGACCTCTTTGTTCACCTGGCAGTCTGGTGCTGTTGCCGTCACAGCCTTTGTCGGCAGGTTAGTGGGATTCATTTGTTTCAGGAGGCATAACACTCCAACAAGACTGTCTCTCGCTAGTCCTGACGGTTGTGACTCACCCGGCTGCTAAAAAATGAATGACCTCATATAACATCCAAAAGTGCCAACACGAGGCACACTCCCTCCTCCTTATGCATCCACCAGACTACCCTTAACCTTTCCTATTACTTTTCTATTTTCAGGTCAAGCTTGCTACTAGACATTGCATTATGAGTTGAACGATATGACGGACTAGTGGTACAAAGGGTGTCAAGTAGTTCAGATGAAATGTAACTACAACAAACCGGTCTCGTTTCTGTTGAACCGTGTGATTCCCAGTTCTGTACACAGGCAAGGTGTCGAAACAGTTGCAACTAGGATTGCAAATCAGTCGACTCGGGTCCGGCGGGCAAATCATTCTCGGTACGATACCTGCAAGGATAAAGGATCCACTCAGCTGACTCAATCTCTCAACTGCAATATAATCTTCAATGCCAATTCCGTCTCACCCAACCAATTCGTGTGAAAACATTCCTAAACATCCACAATTACTTACAACGCCAAATAAAAGAATTAAAGTAAATAAAATTGAAGCCGTGTACATTTTTTCCCCTTCTTCCTATTTAATTGAAATTCATCTGAGATTTAAATACCCTCAACAATGAAACCCACTTGTAAGCCTTGTACTGCAACTTCAATCCAATATCCGAAGTTTGCTCTCGAGAGGAGTTCAATTTGCACTTACCCAGAACCACAGTCAAGTGCGTGCCTTGTGACTAGGGTCTTCATTTTCCTCTTGATATCTGAACTGCTCTCGGCATTCAAACTGCTATGAAGAGGCAATCTTTCACGGAAAATTAGATTTAATGGCGTATCTTTGCTGTTGTTATGCAAATGTGCGGCCCATACTTTTTCTCCTTTTTCCCGCTCAAATCGCTCAAACATGTAAACGAATGAAATACCGAGTGAACTCTTTTTCTTTATAGTTTTATTATCTCGTAAAAATTGTAATTTATGAACTTTTTCGCTGTTTATTAACTCAAGTATGAACTTTTTCGTCAATTACACTTGAATTCGTTTTATGTCCTTGAATCCTTTTTATTAGTGCGGGGGGCATGTGTATACAGGCGCCTGACTTATGCGATTTGAAGTTGGGAAATTCATTTTTCTCCCGAAATTTGGTACTTGACGAATTCTAACAGAGTGCTGCGCCACTTTCCTGCAAAAATAATGATTTTGCACGGATATGCGAACTGCTGCGTTTCTGCATATGTTTTATTTGTATAATTTGAAAACTCTTTTTTCTTTTCGTGAAAACCCATTTAAAAAATGGTGTTTTTTGTGCAAGTGTAGATGAAAGCTTCTCTCTCTGTGTATATGCAAAGCAGTGAAATGTGCTGCAATTATTAACTGGGAACTAGCTCCGGGCTGCACGTGCATGGTTTCACACAGGATCAAACGAAACTGGCTGAGAACAATTTTGTAGCCTCCACTCGGGCAAATAAATTCCAATTTCCAGTGCAAGCAAAAGGCCAGGGAAGAAGGCAACTTCATCATCATATAGCCAAAGTAGCAACGTTCAGTGTGGCAGCAGAGGGTTGTGCAGATGTGTAGTAATAATCACCCATATAAGGGTTTTCTGGATCCTTCTAGTGAGTAGATTCTCACTTTCTTAACGGTGTTTACATTAAGGAGTTTATTTTAAAATTTTGTTTATTTTTAAGTAAAACTTTGCTTGATTGAAATAATTTTCAGGTTTTAATATGCTTTGGTCTTATTCATAAAAGGTTTCATAGGTTATCTAACCAGGACGATAAAGAAGGGAACTTATCTAGGTCGGGAAAATTAAAAGGCGAAGGACCTTCATGCGGAGTAGATTCGAACCATGGATCTCTGTGAATGTAGTCGACACTTGAACACTTAGACTACCAAGGCCAAGACCAAAAAAGCTCCAAAAGCAAACCACATGAGTCATCGCAAACGATACCAAAGTTTACCCAATAAAAAGCTCTCTTACAAAAACAGCTTTCATCCTAGCGAATACACGAACCTTATTCTTAAAAGCTCCTGAACTATCCTTGCTATACTAATTTAATTTAATTTATATAGATATTTTTTGGAAGGAAATATTAAGCTTACGGCCGCAGGAGAAATCAAGAGAAGGGAAAATAGAAATGTTATGTCTATTTCAATACTCAAAGTTTATTTTTACATAGTTTAATATAATACATTTCTTAAGCTACTTTGATGACTGCTTTATATTACACAGAGTGCATGAGCTCATTCTACAAGTGTATTATTGCATATATAGCAGTTCCTCCACGCCAAGTTAGGACTTCCGATTAGAATGGAAACCTCACCACAGGACACCTGGTTCGTTTAGAACGCCTTAGAGTTGGCTGCTCTGGGCTTGGCGTCCTCAGGATGGATTTGGGCTGGTTCAGGTCACTATGATTAACAATAGGATTAGTAGGGGTATATGAAGTACTTGCCTGCTCCAAAGGCCTAGTAGCAATCTCATGCAATAATCTTGCTTCAGGAAATCCTTGTACTAAGTTTGCTCTTCGTTTGAGCTGATTTACATGTCGTCTCCACAGCCCACGTTCCGTTTGAACTTCGAACATGTTGACCCCGATCCTCTTGATTATAGTAGCTTCCAGCCAACGAGGACCTCTACCAAAATTCCTAGCGTAGACTGGTTGCTGGTTCTGAAAATCTTCGAGTCGCCTTCTCGGTGATGTCTGGGTATGGTACTGGGGCAGAAGTTGTGACAGCAGGCTACGATGCTGTCGACCGTGCAGTAGCTCTGCAGGGGACTTTCCAGATTGAGGATTTGGCGTCACACGGTAGGATGATAAATATCGGGACAAAGCTACCTGCTTCTCTGGAGTTTCTTCCATGATTTTCTTAATTTGTGATTTGAACGTGCGAACAAAACGTTCGGCTTCGCCGTTAGAGGCAGGATGGAAGGGCGCTGTGCGTAGGTGGTCTACTCCGTTTTGTTTACAGAAATCTGCAAACCTAGTTGACGTGAATTGTGGTCCATTATCGGAAACGATGGTTTCTGGTAGTCCTTCTAGTGCAAAAATTCTTTCTAAGGCCTGTAGGGTTGAAAGAGTTGTAGTGTCATTTTTCATTGAAATTACAAATGGGAATTTAGAGAAAGCATCAACGCAAATCAGCCACATTTCACCCATGAACGGACCCGCGAAATCGACATGTACTCGTTGCCATGGTCGTTCCGGGGTTGGCCAGTGATGAAATTGCTTAGGAGGATCTGCAGAGCTTGTTTGACATATTTTACAGATCGCGACTTGAGCTTCAATTGCCTTATCGATTTGCGGCCACCAGCAATATCTTCTTGCTAACTGTTTCATTCTTACTACACCCCAATGACCTTCATGCAACATTTCTAATACCGTTTTCCTTAATGATACTGGTATAACAACTCGCGAATATTCCGTCTGCAACATGATAACTCCTTCATGGATCCCTAGTGACATTTTCCTATTAAAGTAGGGCCTTAAATGTTCGTTATGCGGCATGAGTTTGTCAGGCCAACCTTTACGTAGAAAGTGACGAATTCTTCTTAAAACGTTATCCTTTTCTATAGCATTAGTTATGTCCGATGATCGGATTGGAAAACTTTTAATTTGTTCTTCATACTGCACTGACACTTCCATACAGGTTTCCTCTTCGCTTGCATCAAATTTAGCATCAGTCCCTGTAGGGAAACGAGAGAGCGCATCTGCGTTAGCATGCTTATTTGTAGGTCTATAAATAATTTTATATTTATAAGCCATAAGAATGATTGCCCACCGCTGTAGGCGATTAGCGGTCATCGTTGGAAGACCCTTATCTGGATTAAACAATGAGACCAACGGCTTGTGGTCTGTAATTAGCGTAAACATGCGACCATACAAATATTGATGAAATTTCTTCACTCCGTAAATTATAGACAGCTATTGGAAACTCCACGCCATTCTTATCTATATGTGAAATTACTGCTCCTATGCCGTATGAGGATGCATCTGTTGCCAAAACAATTGGTAAGTCTGGTTGATAATGAACCAGTTGAGTCACTTCAATGATCTCCCGCTTCAGTGTTTCGAACGCTGTTTCTTGTTCTTTTCCCCATTTGAAAACGACATCCTTTTTACGTAACTGGTTTAGTGGCGCTGCTACTTGTGATAAGTTCCTGATGAATTTTCCATAATAGTTAACTTTTCCTAGGAACGTCTGCAGTTCCTTTAAATCTTTTGGTCGACGCATTTTTCTTATAGCGGTGGTGCCAGATTCAGAAGGTCTTATCCCTTCCGCACTAATTACGTGCCCTAAATAGTCCACCTCTCTTTTTAGAAATACACATTTTCCGCGGTTTATCCGTAAACCATATTCGGAAAGACGCTGAAAAATTGCTCTCAAGTTGCTCAAATGATCCTGTTCGTCATTTCCAGAGACTAAAATATCGTCTAGGTAAATAGCGCACCTGAGACCCGACAGTACTTGCTCCAATGTTCGTTGGTAGATGGCAGGGGCGCTAGCAATTCCAAATGGAAGCCTCTGATACTGATATAATCCAAGAGGAGTGTTGACAACCGCCAGATCTTTAGATTCGTCGTCCAATTCAATTTGGAGATAGGCGTCCGCTAAATCAATTTTTGAAAATAGATACCCACCTGCAAGGTTCTGAAATAATTCCTCCGTCCTGGGAATTGGGTGCTGATCAACTTCAAGATGTGGGTTTATCGTTACTTTAAAATCACCACAAACTCGCAATTTATTATTTTTCTTCTTCACTATGACGATGGGCGCAGCCCACTCACTAAATCTTACTGGTTTCCAGATCCCTGCTTCTTCCAAGCGTTTCGCTTCATCTTTGAAACTCTCCAACATCGCAAACGGGATGGGTCTGGGTTTAAAACATTTTGGTGTGGCACCCGGCTTCAAATATAAGTGTGCTTTGACCGCGGTACAAAGTCCTAAGCTAGAGGACGATAATTCTGCGTAGTCGGATAACAACTTTTCAAGTGCTTCGGGGATGTCGCAGGTTCCGATGTTCAATACGCTATCCTTAATTTTGGAAGAGATCTCGAGACCAAAGGCTTTAAACCAATCACGTCCAAAAATATTTTGACCCTTCGGTACATTAGTAATTAAAAGCGTTAATAATTTCTCCTCCCTACCGAGTTTGGCATAGACCTCCAATTCTCCAAGGACAGGAACACTTACGTTGCCGTACGATCCTAGTATACGATTTGTATGATTGTATGCTGGTTTGCCTAACTGTGTGTAGCCTGGTGCACCTACTAAAGAACAACTAGCACCTGTATCTAACAAAAATTCCATAGTATGCCCATTGACATCCATATCGATAACCCATTTGTTCCCTTTTTGGTGTATGTCATGCACTGTTAAAATATGATGCAATTCCTGAACGTGATCTGGTTGGGACCTTTGTGATCCTTTTCTTCCAGAGCGACTCTTGAATCGAATATCCTGGTCACTGTTTCTGCTTCCACTAAGACAAACTGACGCGATGTGTCCATTTCGTCCACACTTATGGCATATAGCATTGAAAAACTTGCACGTGTCTCGGTTGTGACTTTTCCAGCACATTGGGCATGATTTGGCGGGACCTCTAAGATTACTGCTCATTCGGCTACGCTCGGATCGTCTTTCTTCGCCTCGCGCCTTCCTGTTCGTCATTCGATCCTTTTGAATATGGTTGACTTCAAATTGTTCGGAGTTACTGTTGTTGATTATTTTCAGAGACTTTTGAGTTGTTTCGAATGCTTCAGCAATTGCGGTTACCTCTGCTAAAGTGGTATTCATTCTTTGCAAAGCAGCCGTGCGAACAGCATCATGTGGTGTATTTAGGATGATTACATCGCGTATCATCTCATCTACGAACTCATTATCACAGCCTGTCTTTGAACACTGAAATTTGCATGAACGGGCAAGACCTCTAAGACTAGCAACCCAGTCAGCATATGATTGCCCATTTCTCATTCTGCACTTCCAAAAATCATACCGTGCCATAGATACATGTATTTGTTCCTTGAAATGATCCGTTAATTTGCGTATTAAATCTACGTACTCTGTATCTGCTACTTTGCTGCATCCTAAAAGATTCTGTAGCAGGACATATGTGTCTGGCCCTAACCAAGATAAAAAATACGCTTTTTTGTTTTCCTCTCTTACCACTTGGTATGCTATAAAATGCTGCTCCAACTGTTGCATGTAAATTTCCCACGTGTTTTTTTCTTGCTGGAATGGTGGAAACGGCGGCACCGTATTTGCAGTATCCTTTTTAACTTCTCTTCCAACTGCTTGGATAGTATGCAGATAATCCTGTTGTGTCTTAATCAACGTCTTTATTAAATTTTCCAGATCTGCCATCTCTGTTTAAATTTAAATTCTTCAATGTACAACAAAATCTTTACGTATGACAAAAAAAATTATCGGCTCAAAACAAAAGTATGTATAATACACAGCCTGCTCGAATTTTCCTCGTCGCCACAATGTTATGTCTATTTCAATACTCAAAGTTTATTTTTACATAGTTTAATATAATACATTTCTTAAGCTACTTTGATGACTGCTTTATATTACACAGAGTGCATGAGCTCATTCTACAAGTGTATTATTGCATATATAGCAAGAAAGACCATGCATTAAATGAGGGAGGAGTAGGGGTTTCGCTATGTTCATACGGAGAGCTCTACTGAGCAGACCACAGTGGAGCCTAAGTTTAGAAAGTTGCCAGTAGGTTTTACGAAGAATATAACTCATGTGATCGCAGGAGGTCATGCCACTATTCAAGACGACTTCAAGTTTTCTCACACTACCAACGTAGTCTAGAGGGACCCCATTTAAAGGAAATGCAATATCAGGGAAATCACGACGAGCAATGGGAGAAAGGAAGAAGAGGATGTAATATGACTTCAGAGGATTGAGCTCTAGAACGTTCAAAGAAGTCCAGTTGGAAATAAGCTGGAGGTCGACGGCTAGCTTCTCAATACATCTATCAAATTGATGTTTTGGTGCCGAAATATAAAGTTGCACATCATCTGCGTACTACATGTGAATCTTGGAGGTATTAACTACTGAAGGAAGATCAATAATGAAAATACTAAATAGAAGAGGCCCAAGGATGGGGGACGCCAGAATAAAGAAAGGCAATTGAAGAGCAATTGGCACCGGAAACGACTTTCTGAGAACTGTTAGTTATAAAGCTATGTCGAACGTTTTAGAGAAATCAAGTAGCACCAAACAGCAAACATGTTGCTCATCAAGAGACTTACGGATAACAGAAAAGACTTTAAAGAGCGCAAACTCACAGCTATGTTTGTTTTGTTTTTTTTTGTGGTAAGATGAAGCTTAGGAGTCACCCTTTGTACTACTAGTCCGTCATGTCTTACAAGTCATGGTGCAGTGTGTAGTAGTAAGCTTGATCAGAAGGAAAGACGAAATAGGATAGATTAGGGGTCTGGAGTGTGCATATGTCGATGAACCTTGCGTTTGAACTCTGAGATGTTATATGAGCTCGGAAACACCGACTGCGGAAGAGAATTCCACAATCGAGTTGTTCTATTTATAAACGAACTACTAAACCGTAATATGCGTGAAGGGGATGGGTTGTAGGGTGAAGGGATGAGCCGAGTTGGCTAGTCTTGTGTTGCGGGAAAAAAATTGCCGTGTAGGCAGGAGGTTTTTGATTTCAGTGGAGCAGTCGCTTTGATAATAGCGGTAAAACTTGCTGAGCGCTGCTACATTCCTAAGGTGGCTTAAAGAATCGATGCAAAGGGTGCTATTGCCAATGAGTTTGATGGCGCGGTTTTGCACCTTGTCTAGCCAAGCCAAGGTGGTTTTAGGGGCGCCCGCCCAGATATACGAGTTGTATTCAAGGCGTGGCCGAATGTAGGACTTGTAGATTGTAGTCAAGACAGCTGGATGAAGGAGAAACTTACATCTCTTAAGGAAGCCGAGGCATTGATACGCTTGTTTGGTGACTTGGAGTATGTGATTATTCCATCGCAGATCGTTGGATAGAGTCACGCCGAGGATGTTCAGATATGGATCAGCTGTTATATTATCCTCGCCCACTGAAATGGAGGGAAGGTTGGTGCCGGTTTTGGTGGAGAATAGACAGTACTTGTATTGGTTTCATTGAACTCGACACGATTCTTGCGGCCCCAATCAAGAATGAGTTGAATATCCGCGTTAAGAGAGTTGGACATGAGTTCGCGTTCTAAGAGACAAGGTCTGGCACTTGCTTGTCCATGTTGCTTGCGGAAGCCCGATTTCCATACTTTTATTATTTGGAGACGTTCACAATGCTCAAATATTTGTGACGCTATCGAGACCCTTTGCGAAGAAAGGAAGGATACCGACTGGCTGGAAATACGAGGGGCAAGTAGGGGACAGGCACTTAGGAATTGGCACAATCAAGACAAGCTTTCACGCCGAGAGAAGCTTAGATGCAGTGAGGCAGGCGTTAAATAAGTGAGTAATAATAGGTAAGAAATAAGGTATGATCATATTTAAGAACTCGGGAGGGATGTTATCACTACCAGTCGCATTAGATTTAATAGATTTTAGAGAAGGTATATTACCTCGAGGTCAAAAGTAGAAGCCGACCGGAGAAGCCACAGGAGGTCAACAAAAATATCTTGGTCTAGGTAACTAGGAAGAGAGATTTGATTTAGAAAGATGATGGAGCTAAAATCATTGGTAAGGAACACATCGAGCAAGGATCGTGCCTTACATGTGGAGAGAGCATTGATCCAAACCAAGAATGTGCATAGTATACACAAAATAATTTTGTAGGGTAGATTTCTTTATTAAGATGACGTTGAAATCACCGCCAACCAATATGTTTTTGTTTTTAGTACGTACTAGAGAGAAGCTGAAGCGTGTCACAAACAAGGAGTTTATCAGAAGCAGTAGAGATTTCGATGCATATGAATTCGATACCTGAGTGCTTTGAGTATGCAACTGGCTTAGAGTTTAAGTGATCTCATGGAAATAAATAGCAACTTGGACTACAATGCGTCCTTGGCGGTCGTTGCGGAATAATTTATACCATGCAATGGATGCTAAGGAGGAAGGAATGGATTGATTAAGCTAGCTTTCACTGACAATTACGGCGTGCACACCTGAGTTAATAATTGTGTATTTCATACAACTCAACAATTTTCGGACAGAAGCTTCGCGTGTTTAGTAAGAAAGTGTTAGAGCCTTTATGTTTCGCACTTAAAATTTTGACCATCGTTCGCCGCAACTGAAGCTAAGTTAAGGTACAAAAATAAGAAACAGCGAACACCATCAGGAAGCAGAACCTGGAAACTGAAACGGTAGGAGGGAAATTGAGCTGAGTTAGAGCGTGAATACATACTTAGAACAGTAGGGAAGTTAAAAGATAAAAGGAGGCGACAAAGAAACGACAGAAAAAAGCCTAAAAATATGTATAACAAATACAAAAACTAAAAAAAGTGATTTAAAATGATAATATCAAAATTAAAATATATCTATGAAAATGGTGCACTCAGACCCTGGCAGTGAATTTGGGGATATCTCAACAACAAAAGGTTCATCTTTATTCCTTCTAACACGTCAAGCGTCCGGCCAATGTCAAGCGTCCGACGTTCGTATTTGGACACGTTCGGGCTGATGTCGACATTGATTTAATCGTTAACATTCGAGTGGAACCCTTACTACATCATGCGTCTTTTCATTAAAGCAGATTTCAGCAGACGTCCGCCCGTACAGCGCCTCTTGTTACAGCTGGAGACGGGTTGTGTGAAGAAAGAAGTTTTTTCGTGGTACCTAGATACAGCACGGAGCAAGGAATTTACGTCTTACTCAGTCGGCGATATTTTACAGATCACAAATAACACCGTTACAGACGAATCTATGGTCAGGAGGCAGATTAGTCCTGTTGTCGGATAGCAAAATGACTATCAAGGAATCGTGGAGGAGTGGTCTATGTAACGTCCAAGCTGGACGAAACGTTTCAATAGATCGGTTGTTTCCGGGTGGCAGCGACATCAGGAGGAACAAGAGGGCATATCAATTGGTCATGCTTGAAGCAAATCTTAAAGATTCACACACCAATGGAGAATGTATAGAGTTGCAAGCTCCAGATGAAGATGTTTAACATCATTCGCCAAGACTAGAAAAACTTGACCTGACATCACCAGAACCTTGTCGACGATTAAAGGATACTTGCGGAGCATACTATTAAATTGAGAGTTTCATACAACATCCACTATCGGTTATGTGAGGAGGAACAAGTCGGAGAAGACAGTCGAGATTTTTCTTTGAAATTGTTCAGTCCTGGCTTTTAGTTCAGATATCGTACATTGCGAAACTGCACGGGTGTTTTTACAAAACGGTTCCCCCGTCAACAATCCTTGGACGAGGCTGTAGCTTGTACTTAGTTTACCCATTTACCAGCCCAAAATGAAGATACGAGACGAAACCAGCTGGCACAGGAACAGTCACTTTCTTTTCATACGTAAACATTACTTCCGATTCCATACTCACAAACTTAACAAATCCATCTGAAGTACGACATTTCAAATCCCGTACAAAGTAACACCAAGTCACAATTACTTTTGCGATTTTGAAAGTCCTCCTCCTCCTCTCCTCAATATAACTATCGCTATCAAACTATAGACTTTTGTAAATCAATGATTGTGTTCTGAAAATGCATTTGTGTGCCTCCCACTGTCCTTATCAGGAGCTTCTTTCGCAAACTTTTCAGACTGCTAACTAACGTCAGTTACACCCGAGACAAGATGCCAAATAACATCACCCAATATGCCCTTGACATGTACCTTCGATAGCGTGTCCTGCACGACTCCGAACTAAAATACGGAAAGAGATCAGAGCGCGCCCGAAGACTACACTACAATAGACAGGAAGAGTGTTGCACGTGCAAAAATGGATTAGCCCCGTGTAAGCCGGAGTGTAGTTGACACTGTAAGCCCCACCAGCCCAGCAGAGCTGCAGGATCCAGCGATGGAGGCAGCATAAATCACTATTACATCCACGATTGACGATAATGCCTGCCAAGTTTATGGCTGCACGTAACGAGAAGGCATAAATACGTTTACGAAGGATGCTGGTAATGAAAAATTAAGGGAGCCTTTTAGTTCCGGGTGTGTGGGTGTGTGTATGTGTGTGTTAAAAATCAATCATACCTGAAAACATTCAATTATCCTGCCATAAAATCGTCCTACGCCGGCTGATGTGACTACACAGATTCGATAGGCTGAAGGCTGTTATCGTGGCTCACCCATTTGGGTCCTTAAAGGAGCAGCATTTTGCTCTTCGCATCGCTCGAGATAATAATAACTGCCTTGTCAGACCTGTCTTGGCTGTAAGCACCCTTGCCGACATCAATTTGTTACTGCTGCATTGCGTGCCTAATCAGACTCAAATTTCCGCGTGGATGGCCATAAACTCCGCAAAGTGTAAGCCGCAAGGATATTCATTACCAGCGCGGGCATAAATCCCTTCAGGATTCTGTGCTACTTTGGAATGACGAAAAAAAAATTTTTTTTTACTGGCGATTAATCATAAAGCAACCCCTAAATCTACTAATTTAGACAGGGTAGCGTTCACTTTCTTGCTAGGCAATAAAATTAAAATTACATTGCCGGCCCCCATAAAGCGAGAATCATTCAGCGCTGCCGCTCCGTCTGACATTATTCAAATCAACTGAGAAGGAACAGCTCCAGTCAGGACTCTGCCGGAATCGTCGGGATCCTGGATCCCGGATCCTGGGCCCAGTTCCTGGAAGAGTGGAGAAGATGAAACATCACCGACTTTAATATCCCTCTAAATTGTTGATTTTCATTAAATATTTGTCGTCGTTCAAGTCCTCATTCTTATCGTTTTGGTACAATAAAAGCTAATTTCGCTAGGAGGGCTCCGAGATAGTCTCAAGAAATGGCGCTTCTGGGACGCTGTGATGGCGCACAATGGCACGGGGTAATGGAGTTGATGCCGAATTGGGGGCCGGGGGCGGCGGAGGCACGGCACGGAGGCGAATGCCAAAAGGACGTTGGCGAAGGACCGTAACTCTGATTCTGGGGCTCTCTCTCGTTCTCGTTTATGTCTGAAATGGCAAGGTTGAATGCTGTTGACGAGAGTCGCATACTTTTTCAAGGATGGATACGCGTCGCTGATTACAGCAGCCATCTGGGAACAATCCAAACATTTTGTGAACCGAACGCTTCACTTCTTTCAATTATTTCGCTTTGTTGGTATTCGTTAAATATTTATCAATCACGAGTCTGCTAAGTTCTGCCATGCTTTCATCTGCTTTATCAATGGCCTTAGTGGGACGGACACGTTTAGTCTTTAGTTAACAAGACATAATCCTTGTTCTTGATGGTGTATATGCGGCGTATTTGTTCGATGGTTTTGTATTGTATTCAATTTGCTTAAGACTATCCAACAGTTAAATTTGAAGAAAAAAAATCGGATGAAAAATTATTAATTTTATCCTTCAAGTTCGTCATAACCTGGAATCATCGACGCCAGTATCATTGCACACATTATTGTGAAAGTCCAAGATTAGGACTCATAATCGTCATGGTGCAAGGTGGTCTAGTAGTAAGCTTGGTTTGATGGAAGCAATAGAGGATAGGGAGTCTGGAGGGTTCTGAAGGATGGACCACTCCAAAAAGAAGAGCTTGTTGCACGAAGGCCACAAAAATCAAAGCAAACAATTTTAGTAACGGAGTTTCTACGTCATCGGAATCTCGATAATCCTCAATAGTAGCCGACTGAACTAGAGATGCATCCGTTGGGATTAGCGGGAGCCAGCCTCGTCGGTGTGTTAGGTCGTCTGATAAATTCTGAGTGCTCTATTGGATTTTTATCGGTTGGGGTGGAAATTGAATTGGACAAACTTAGGCCTCTGTGTTGAAAGACGTGTCGTCACGATTTGAAAATTCGGTTGGGTATCAATCCTACATATACTAAACATAGCATTTCCACTCTAGGCCCCTTGTGCTGAAAGTCGTAATTCGACTGAAGCGTCACTTTCTTCAACTCAAATGACTTGTCACGAAAAACGACTCGACTTTCAGCACAGAGGCCATAAATTCTGGATATAGGCAACATCTGGGAGATTCTGGTCAGAGCTGAGACCTGTCGCGCAAAACTGTGTCCACCCTATGTCCCATGAGGGATTAAAGGAGCATAAAGTAATTTAAATAGGCAACATCTGCTGATAAACATTGCAAGTTCCTTTTGCTTGTTCTGCGAATGCCTTGTAGGACCAGACGCAAGTAATTGAAATTAGTGGTCTCTGGTCTCTTCGGTTTTGTAAAGTAAGCTGAATCATTAAGGATCGCTTGTTCAAAAGTTCTTCACTTATCCAGAATTGAGATAATGTTTGAGTATGGAATAGTGCAGAGGAACATACGTAATGCTATTTCTGTATATGGAAATATGTACTTCCTTCAAACACAATTCTTCTTGTAGATGTTCCGCAAGATCAATCGGGTAGAGTTCTAAGGACGATCCACACATATAAGTGACGTGACGACGACTTCAGTGCAGAACCAGGAGTATCAGTGAAAAATGTCTCCACACGATGTAATTCCATGGAAACAAATTGGAAAAGGCGCAACATTTTCCCCGACATCCGACGTCGTATATCACCGACCTTCTCAGTACCCTCCAGTCGTCCGTGTTGTCACCGATATTTTTTAATCTACCCTGATCCAAATATTTTTTTAAATTCAACAGAAATTTGCTCTTCTTCTTAAATGACGCAACAGTCCTTGTAAGACTAGGGCCTCTCGAAGTCTCCACATCCAATCGTCTCTACGTTTTGCTAGCTCTCTCGAATTTGTTATACGACGCTTCACTATATCTGCTAGCACGTCATCCATCCACCTATTTTTTGGTCTTCTTACTCTTCTCCTTCCTGATAGTCTCCTATTAAAAATCTTGGCCAGCGCTCTATCTTCTGAAGCTTGTACCACGTGTCCGAGCAATCGCAGTCTGTTCAATCTTATGTGTGTCGTTATGCTGACTCCGCCGTCGTCTGGTCCTATGTGCAGGGGGTGAAAGGAGGAGGGTGGTAGATCTGCCGAATTGACCAGAATCGGGAAACCGAAGAAACTAGGCAAGAAACCGAGGTAAAAAAAACAGCGGCACCGACAGCAACGTTGCGGGGTTATATCGCTGGCTATATACCCTTTATTGGCCGATTTGTCGGCTTATAGCAAGGTTATAAAATTATAAACATACATATCATTATGATGTCATAAATAATCTACTTAAAGTTGTATATTATTATTATTTGTTGCCTATTTCTACGTTGCATTTTTAAAAAATGTATTTTTCCAATTGATAGATAATTATTTTTATCAATCTGGAATCTTTTCTTGCATTTATTTTGCCAAAGAAACTTTGTCCTATAAATTCATAAAATAAACTTTGTCCTATAAAGCCATAAATTTATTTTTGCTGTTTCTGCTTGTGGGATTTGAGGCACGACAAGTGCTAATTTTCCACCTCAAAAACAAACTGTGGATTTATTTTATTACACTTTTTTTTTAAATCGCATTTCTTTATTAATCAAGAATAACGGCGGTGACATTTGACGTTTCAGCTATTTTTGATAAATACCCTGAAGATAGATACAGTTAAGTATTTTCAAAATTTTCCTTTCCCTTTTTTTAATGAACTCAAAAATCAGGGATACTATACAAGGAGTTAAAACCCTTATGGGGAAAATAACCGGAAATGGTAGCAGAAACTAAACTTCTAGTTCATTTTTGGCCACAGGCGTCGCCTAAAGTTGACATGCCCCACATGAAGTTAGCTGAATTTTACCCATTTCGACGATTTGTTCAAAATTGAGTTAGTTGAAATGGAACAATGCAGTTAAAATTCATTGGAAAATCCATAAATTAGTTAAATACGAAAAATCGCATCCAATGTAGAAGCTGATTTTTCAAGTAAGGCGTAAACATAAAATATTTTAATAGTTAACGAACTTGGTCATGAACCGGATGAATATAATCGGCCATGTTTTTTGGGGTACATGTGACTGTGGCGCCCTCATTAATCAAACGAAAATTGATATCACGGAGTTTGTACTACTTGTATAGCCTCCCCAAAAAACACGGCCTTTATCTCGCTTAAACGGTTCTAATTTTCATTTTATTTAAATTTCCCAATAACGGTCAAATTTACCTGTCGGGCTGGCAGTGACGTTGCGTTAAGTTCATGTGTCAAAATATGGATTTCGGTCGCGGTATTTCTGTTTGGGCTCCGTTGTCTCGCCTCCAAAATGTTAGTTTTTTCCGCGAGTGTCAGGTTTTGGGGCCTCAGGTGTGTGTTTATCATGTAAGTAACAATTTTATTCTCTTTAATGCGTTATCTTTATGCTGGGTTTCCACTTGCCGTTTTGAAATTGACAAATGACCTATTATTACGTCATTTAGAAAATTTTCAAGTGAAAATAGCGAAAACCTGCCTATAATTGAATTGACCAACAGCACTAGTCTTAAAGTCTTGGTCAATCATTGACAAGTGTTGTTGGTCAATTCAATTATAGGCAGGTTTTCGCTCTTTCCACTTGAAAATTTTCTAAATGACGTAATAATAGGTCATTTGTCAATTTCAAAACGGCAAGTGGAAACCCAGCATTACTTGCAAACATGTTAATTTCTCGTAATTTGCTTGTCGGCACGGTATACCGTGTTTGTCGGTAGTAGTCAAAATAAATTTCAAATTATTCGAAATTTTTTCAATATTTATATTCAAAATTTTTTGGAAGTAATATTCATGATTTATTTAAATTTAAATTTTAAATTTCTAGTATATTTCGTTTTGTCTAATTGTTTACTCCTGAGCATATAGTTTGAACTTAAATTTCTGTTTGTTTTTACTTCATATTGTTGTTTTCGCTGGGATACAAGCTTTTTGTAGGGGAAATTTTGATAAGGTTTGTGTCTTCGGTTAGATGAAAGCTTTTTGTAGCGGCAAATTTGATATATTTGCGCTTTCTCATTTGATGCTTGCTTATTGTCTTTTCCTATGCCTTCTTAGGTTAGTGTTTAAAAGGAATTTAATTTGTAGTGCATTTGTGGCTGCAAAGGAACTAAAGCGAGATGATAAAAGAAATAATAGAATGTAAAAAACAAAATGTATATGCCAATTTCATGGTACTATAATTACATGTACTGTGTTTCCAAGAGCCAGGGTAGAGTTTTCGTTAAGGGGGTATTCTAGTGTAGAAGCATGAATTTGAGGTGTTTTTTCAGCTGCTGTAAATAAAAAACTAAAAATATTTTTACTATCCATTTTTTCACAAGATATTTATTCATGTTTAAAGAATACATAAAAATTAAAAAAAGTCAAAAAATTAAAACCTGTAAATTTTATAGGTTGTTGAAGTAGGGTGTAAAAAAAAATGGCGCGCCAAGTTTGCCACGATTCCAACCCTTCTGATGATCTGACCAAAATAAAAAAAACATATTATTAATTTAGATGAATGCTGCTATCGTACTAACTAAGAAAAAGTGGCATTTTTTTTTTGGGCTAAATTCCGGCTGTCCGAAAAAAAATTTGTTTTTTGGCCTATTTTTTTGACTTTTCGGAATTTTTTAAAAATAGTAAAAAACATTATTTTGTTATAATAATAGTTCATACGATAAAGACATGTATTGAGAACACTCACTGAAAATTTGAAGTAAATCGGTCAAGTAGAACTTGAGAAATCATGGCAAACTTTTTGAAAAATGTAGTTTCGAGATAAACACATCTAAAGTTTAGGGTAAAATTACGCCGGCTTTGAACCATAAAATGACATTTTATACTTACGTTCATTTAATCCGCGATTCCTGCTCCATACATTGGGCCTTCTTCTACTTAAAAAAAAGCATTTTCCAAACAACAACAAACCCTTTTAAGGACATATTCTTGAAAGGTTGAGCTTTGAAAATATCAAAAAAAATTTTTTTTTTCAAATTTCTACACTAGAATACCCCTACTAAAATGACTATATCTCTGAAAATAATTAAAATTTTAACAAGCCCTTTTAAGGACATATTCTTGAAAGGTTAAGCTTTGAAAATATCAAAAAAAAAGTGATTTTTTCAAATTTCTACACTAGAATACCCCCTTAAGTAAACAGAAAGCTTGTTCTATCAAGATCACCCGATGCCATTTTTATGGCAGTTCTGGGTTGAATTGTCAGATAAATAATTTTACACTATATCGCCTTAATATATGTGCGGTAAAGTACACTGAAACCCCCACATATGCAAAACCCGGCTAAATCGGACTGGCTTCGTTGAGTTTACTTGGATTTAACGAAACCTTACTCAATCCCCGTTTCCATTGGCGCTTAATCTGAGTAAACTCAGGGTTAACTCTGCATGGAAACTCAGTAATGGTAACCTCATAAAGATCCCGTGACGTCACTCAGATCTAAACTCACAAAGGAAAAAAGCTTTCTCGGGTAAAAGCTTTTTAAGATGAAAACAGAGCGTAGCACATCAGATCGGGGGAAATTGGTATCCGACGCGTTGCGTCGACAACGAGTCTTTAGTCGGTTGATGTCTCGGGTTTAAAAGACCAGCGACAATAAACCTCACGATGGTCTTGGACTCACGCTATGTGAAATCGAATCACGGACCTCTATGATGGTAGTACGTCGCCATACTCCCAAAAAACCGAGGGCGGTATGTGTAATGGCATTCACCAAGTAAGGTGGGATCTTGTTGAAATGGTTAAACAATGAAGCAACGATTTTCGTCCCCCTCCCTCCTTCATCCTCATTGCATCTTCTAAATGCAAGTGGTTTGTTACCTGATTATTGGACCTTTGTTGTTTTGCTTCACTATACCAGATTAAGAGTTATCTTTTGTATACCACCCCGTCTGCTGCCACCTTCCACTCTTAACATTTTCAGCAATATTAGTTACAAACTTTCATTATTAGTTCGGACAAAAAAAGGGATAACTTATAGCGGAACCTCTTATCTCTAAGTGCCTGGCCCTAATGGCATAATCGTCTGAGGGTTAGCATGATGTGCCGGTATTAAGATATTAAGACGTATCAAGGGTATCTCAAAGGAGCGCCACCATGACACAGCAGCGTACACCGCCTACTTTACCCCATTTTATCTGCAGCATTTGCCTCTAATTAAACGGAGCAAATGTCTAATTCTGTACTGGTGGAAAGTGGAAAAGCGTTCTTCGGATGATTCAAACAAAAGCAAAAAGCCCGAGCCAAAGGGAAAAAATATGTAAAAGCATGAGCAAAACTTTATCGTAGGAAAAAATAAAGCTGCCCGTGAAGGGCGGACGACGGTGCCAACGACTTCACCCGGAGCTAAAGGTATTTGCATTCCGAGTGCTAATAAATGTTAATTACAACTTTTTCTTCACCTTCGCCATTTTTTTTCTTCCTTTATTGTTGAATTTTTAATTAGACTGCTTTGTTCCGTCTTTTCTTTTCCTTGGCTGGTGCTATGTATGTATGTGTGAGTTAGCACGAGTACCTGGTGTATGCTCTCGTATACAGACCTACCTGATTCGGTTATGGCTGGACTGGTGCAGTTAGCTGGTTCTCGGCCGAGTTAAAAGACATTCGGGTGTGACTTTTGGTGTTGGAATCTCTGTGCTGGCGCACCGTACCACCACCGTCGCCACCGCCGTTTTGACCCACCCTGTAATTATGCGGTTTTTCTTTGACTTTAAAAAGAGTTTAAAATAGTGCTTTTTCCGCATGCATCGCAGTGAAATGAAAATTTACTGCACCACTAGTTATAAATTAAAAGAAATTTGGCTCGTGTTGGGGGAGGGGGCAGAGTGCACCGCAGCTGGAATGAATTAATTTAAGGTACATAAGAATTTAAGTGAAGTTTGCACATTTTCCTTTTTTTCCCCAAGTTTTTCCTTTTTGGGTAGCAATGAATGAGAAAGTAACGGAATTTATGATGTTTTAACCTAGTTTCAAGTCTCTAAGGGGGTGGAGTTTGGAGTTTTTGCAGCTATCGAAATCTTGTAATAAGTATTAATGAGGGTTGTGTTGGGAGTTTTTGTGCATTAAACTTTCGGCAACCGGTTTTAAAATTCTTTAATTACATAAACAGACTTTTAAATCCTTTTTAAATCAATATCGGATAAAATTCGGAATATTTCAATATTAGCAAAAAAAAGGAATATTCTCGTCACTTCCCACAACCTTAATTTTATTGCTTTACATTATATCTTTGAGCAGGGGCGGCGCTTTCATAGGTGCTAATGGGGCACTTGCACCGGGCGCAATTTTAGAAATTAGGATTTAAAAAAAGGGCTATCTGTAAAACTTAAACAAAAAAATTCAACTGGCCCTACTGGCTAAAATGTTATGATTTACCGGCTTCCACTCTCTACGAATTTTTGTTCGTCTAGCCAAAACCACCCGGCCGCTAGGAAATACATCCTGTATTCAGCATCTTTTACCAATATTATTGTTATATTAATTTCTATTGAATTTGGCCTTTGAGCAAACTATGAAAATTATTTCTCCCATTCACCTTTGCCTTTTTGTATTGTCTTTCACTGCGATAAAAATGTGAAGAACTAATGGGGCGCAACATGACATTGTGCTCCGGGCGCAAAAAACCCAAGCGCCGGCCCTGTTGAGTAAGTAATACTTTCTCCAATAGAACGAAGCCTGCTCAATGTAGTCAAGCCTTAAAGAACCGTGATTCATTACTAATAATCCCTCTTCCGAAGAATCTTTAGAAAAATTAATATTCAACCACCAAACCAAGAGAGGTGATTTTCTCTTTGAAAGTTTCACTTCGAAGCTTTAAAGCTTTCTACCCCAAGGAGCTTTCCAGCTATAAAAGAAACCGTTTTACCAGGCCAAATTCAGTCTTTCACGAAATTCATTCCGGGGAGGTCATCTTTTACGGTCCTGTATCGTGTCGAGGTGTACGATCCGGCATGGTCAGACCACACACATAACGCATACAGACCACTACCCAATGCCTGTGGAATGTCGCCCTCCATGTTCCTGGCAGCGTTTCCTATACCGTGTCGATGTATAAGATCCGGCATGGTCCGACCACATCTTCTTCTTCTTATACTCCTTTAATCCCTCATGGGACATAGGGCGGAAACAGTTGCCCTCCAGCGGACTCTGTTTTGCGTGACAGCTCTCAGCTCCGTAATACTTACTAGTACTTTCTCCAATAGGACGAAGCCTGAATTAGTTTGGGACTATCAAAGTAGCCTTGATGAGCTGACTAATGACTTAATAAATATGCCCTTTTTAAGACCTATGTCTTCGAGCCATCGCAGGCTGACACACTGGGCCATCGGAACCAACTATTGGCTTGGAGAAAAGTGATGTTGACAATATGAAACATACAAACGAGCACGGGAGGTTCCCACTCCGTTTAGGCAACTCTAAACGATTTCTTCCTTTGTTGTCTTGCAACATATCCAGAGAAATATAAATCTGGGACACATTAGGAAAGATGTCAGGACACTGGTTGGCTTGATTATCGATCACTGAACCATATTATTTATGGATCGGTAGGACAGAGGACCTCGAGAACAATGATTTCGCTCTTTGTATCATTGTATCATTGGATGTTGTTTAACGTGACCTGGCTCGTAAAGTCAAGACTGAGCTACAAATTTTAAAGCAAACTGCTCAACCATTTTAAACCGCCTACAAATATAACTAGTTGGGATGTGGGTTTGACCTCTTCGGTCCACACGATCAACTTCACAGTATGATGAACGTAGACAGAATACACTGACTTCTTACAAAATAGTAATACGTTTAGCACTAGTGGGACGTTTAGCAATACTGGTGACAAATAACTACAATAGTGGTAAATCCACAAGATTTTTCTAGAGAATTCGTTTTTCCTGAACGTTAACAAACAAACATTTCTTTCGTACTTCGTACGGTATACTAAAGCGGCTGTTCGAATTCGTATTGAGCGTGCTGAAGCGTCGCTGATAAACGAAGCGAATGACTTCATTTGGAAATTCCAAAGCTTTCCGGAGATATTAGCAAAACTAATCAAAGTATACGTGTCAGACTTGACCAAAAAGAACAAATTTTTTCGGTAACTACTGGAAATTCCGAGAGGAACCGCAATTTCCTGAAATTGTAGGACGTAGAAAACAATTCCCCGTCAAAAATGATGATCCAAGGTTTCAAAAATTCGTGATGTTGGTAACGTAATTTTCGCAGGATTTTTTAAGTGTCGGATTTTGCCAAATGATGCTTTATTGGAAAGCTATCACTGTGCAGAATGCAGAAAAGATCACGGGTCTCATTCCGTCGAGTTTATTAGATATTAGCAAAAGTTATCAATTTACTGTCTTTGTGTTGTCTTTCTGACACTCAGCCGAAGTTTTTTCATTTAAACAAAAAAAAAAAAAAACAATGCCCGACCGAATGCCATGAAATTTTTTTCAGTGCATTTTTTCATTAATATTATTCTTTCGGCACCACAAAGAAGTCGATATAGATGATGGTGCGCGCGGTATCGTGCAGTTTCATAAAACACGAACATCGTTTAAACAAAAAAAAAAAAAAAAAACGGAAACGGAATTATATGAAATCTTTTTCAGATCATATTTTCGTCAATACTCTTCGAACTGCACCTCAACTAAGTCGATACCTTTGGTGGTTCGCGCGATATCGATGTCACATACTTCTTATCAAATTTTTGCTTAAAATTTATTGGGACCTTGCAAAATGAAAATACGTTGAAAATTTCGATTTCGATTTTCGGGCCTATTACATAACTTCCCTATAAACTGGTATGTTAATAAGGGCTTCTCGCAATAGGGAATCTACAGAATAAGCACGTTGTGTCTTTTCAACACTTTAGTTTTTATTCGAAAGACAATTCCGTGCCATTAGTTATAGAAACTCGTTAAAATAGAAAAGGTGAGGAAGAGAGAGAAATAGATGCTAGCTGTTGTGCTAGCTTTGTATTGCGTTAGAAAGGCTATTCTAATAAATTGTATACCCAAAGAAGGAACGACCACCAATTAGAGACAAATGAGCAGGTATAAGCAATTTAATTGATCTCGGTGACTGTAAAGAAGTTACGAAGTCGGAGAGGTAGACAGGACTTGAAGCATAAAATACTTTTTGTAAGAGAACTAGTGCCATGATGTCAAGAAGACGAAAAATGTCATGACCTAATAAAAAGTTTTGTATATCAAACACATGATCCGAACGTCTTAAAATAAAAATATACCGCAGACAATCGTTAAATGCGACCCTAAGACTTTGGCGGCAGGATGAGTCTAAAGATATGTAAACAAGAACACCAAATAGAAAATGTGGCCACAAGAGAGTTTTAATCAGCTTGGCACGAATAGATTGTGGTATGAGATTACCACAGAGCCAAAGTGTACAAAATGTGCTATTGATTTTGGAGAATATACAACTGAATATCATCACCATACAGATGAAATGAACAGCGTTTAATAACGGAGGTAACATCGTTGACATACAATGAGAAAAGCAGAGGACCGAGAATTGAACCTTGAGGAACCCCTGCAAGTGCTGGTAGGAAAGAAGATACAACATCGTTATGCCGAACACACTGTAGCCTATTAGGCAGAAGAGAGAAGAAAAGTCTGATAGAAAAGAAAAATTATAGAATGTTCTAAGTTTGGAAAGCAAACGCGAGTGAACTAGAAATCAAGAAGAACTAGTAATGCTACCTGAGCAAGGACTGAACGAAGATCTGAAGTTACATTCAATATGGCAGTTTCGCAACTATGGTTTTTACGGAAGTCAGATTGGTGTTTGAAAGGAAATTGTAAGATTCAACATAGCGCGTGATCTTACTGAAGAGAGTTTTCTCAAAGACTCGAAAATGCAAACTTAGTTGAGAGAAATAGTAAGTCGTGATCAAGAAAACTAGGCGGGGAGATTTAACTGCTTTTCAATACAGGGATTATGGCAGTTCAAAAATGTTGGTAGTTGATTCAAAATATGTAAATTTTTTTTTTATGTGGCAGTGCTAAGCTCATGAGTCACCCTTTGTACTACCAGTCCGTCATGTCATTTGTCACATCATGGTGCAATGTCTACCAGTAAGCTTAGTACGACGGAGGGGGGGGGGGCGATTATAAGGGTACTGGGGGGTATTGAAGAAGGTGGTGATGAACCCTGCGTTTGAACTCTTGGATGTTATAGGAGCTCGGAAATACCGACTGCGAGAGATTATTCCACAGTCGAGTTGTTCTATTTACAAACGAATTCATATCTTGTTGAGTGCGTGAAGGGGGGAGTTGCAGGTGGAGGGAATGAGACGAGTGGGCCAATCTGGGCATAAGATTGCCGTGGAGGCAGGAGAGCGATACAAGGAATTGCCTAAGGGAAGTCGAGCGATTATTGGCTTTCAAAAGGTTAACATTAAAACCAATCAGTGTTATGTCCTATGAAAACTTCGGGTATTTAAATAATGCACTATTTATGGCCAGAAACAAGACAAGGCTCACATTCGTACTGCCAAGATTTACAGTAGAGGTAGAGTAAACTTAGAGAAGTTCGAAGAAATCGATGGCTCTATGATGATCTTGTATCTTTAACAGACCGATAGATTACACTGGCAATCAAACGGGTGTCGAAAAAGACACTTCAGGTGGAGATGGTCTCTAAATTCCTCTCTCGCACCAACTTCTTAATATACATTATGAGTGCATTAAAGTACAGTTTTAATTTCTCTCAAATGAAGCAATATTTCCCCATACAACCACCAAATACATTCTCATGCCAGAAGACACCCATATTCCACATTTCTAGCACAACTTTTATCATTTTTATTTAACTTCGCAACCATTGACATTGCCTCATTCGAAAATATTTGCAAAACATCTTTTGAGGACGGGCTGCCTCGTACTGACCGTTTAGGATGTTATCAAGTGCACAACGAATGTCAAAAGTACCAAAGGCTCCAAGATCTTCGGCTCGTGTAACAAGGGAATTTTTGCTTTGAAAGTTGATATGTTTGAGTAAAAATTTGCCATATTTCGAGAGCACAAAATTACCCTCGGCATCAAACATCCGCATCATTGAAATGTAAAACGTCGTTCGCAAAATGATCATCCGCCCTCTCCCTAAAAGTATGCAAAATATGAATAAGGCAAGAAGTTCACCCCCGGCGGCGGGCGGCGACCGAAAAGAGAGAAGAACAAGTTTATCAAGTTGGAACTTTGTGGAAAGTTTCGCCCTTAGCCCTTGGTCGTTGTTGGCTTGTTCCATCAGAAAGGCAACAGCATCTCAATAGTCGTCGAATGGAGAGCGGCACACACCCCCGCACACAGTGAGGATAGGTACAATTTGTGTCTTCTCAAGTTTTGCTAACTTCCCGACAAGAACTTTCGTTTGATGTCAGGAAAAAGTAAGAACTTTCCTCCGGCTGCTACCGCTATAATATCTGGGCAACCCACCCCCACCCGGCGGGTCAAAGCTCAACATTGCGGGAAATTGCCCCTAACGAGTGCCTGGTGGGGTCGTCGATTTCGTGTAACCTCTCCACCGAAAAAAAAGGGAAAAATATCATCATATACACACTAATTGTGGGTAATTAAAATAGAGATATGGCGCCACATTCCTCTACGGCTGTGGTCTTTAGGAGGAAATAAACATGCAGCGGGCCCCGGTAGCCGCTAGTGCTTCTGCATGCTGGAGGTGGCGGCGGAGGGCGGCAACGGCAATCTCATTTCCAAGTTCGTGCTGCAGCCCAATTAATCTTCCGCTGCCTTGTAACAAGAAAACTGTATGGTCGATGTTGTCATGCAAATTTGCGTTTTTTAGTATGTATGTTGCCGCCCGGCGGTGTTCAGCTCGCTCTCGTGGCCCGTATGTGAAGCAGGCCAACTGGGCGGACTTTCGTGATAATAGACCAAAAAGAATATTTTTTTTTATATATATCTGAATTAACTTTTATAATTAACACAAACAGAGAACATAGCTCCACACACAAACAACGAAAGAGAAACACAAAATTATAAAAATGATGCAAGAATCGCGCCTTAATTTCGGCTAATTAACCTAAAATGAAAGTTTTGGTAGCCGCCGCCGTAGTCGAAAGGATTTATAACAATTAATTGTTCAAAAGTTCTTTAAAGGATGTTCAGATATTTCACCGAGTTACGTGGAAAAATGCGCGCTTTTATTGCTTGGATTAAATTACTTAATTTACTTGGGCTCGGTTAGGGCGGGCTTACTAGTAAGTTCGTCATATGTCAGGGATTATGTCATACCACATATGACAGCTGATGTTGATTTCAGGGTTGCTATATTCGCCAACCCCTGCCCTAATTGCGTGTCTAGAAGTCAATTTTTTTTACTTCCTATTTAGATCCCCTTACACCAGCCCTAGGCAATAGAAGCTGCTGAGAGTCAGCAGAACTCCAGGTTGTTCCGGACTCCTCCTATCCTGCTTGTAACAGAGACAGAGATATAGGCAAAAGCTTTGAGTGAGACAGGTAGTTTTGCTGGTCGTGGAGGGCGAATAGTTAACAAAGGCCTCGGAAAGTAGTGGCACCCGATTTGTCACTTCTGTCAAAAACCGAGAAAAGTCACTGCAGACGAACACCTAGCAGCCCTGTTAGCAGGTCCTAATCCCACCTCCACGCGGTGCCCCCTCGGGTACTTCTTCGGAAGGAGCTAACGAGTGACGGGCGAATGGCGAGTTTTCTGCGCCACAAAACAGAGTTTTAAGTCGGTTGGGCTGAGGGTTAGACACCCGCTCCCATAAAAAATACCATTGCTACGAATCGGCAAACAATGCCTCGGAACCGGATGGACGACCTTTGCTTTTTGAACAAGGACATGAATCGGATCATGGAATGTGAGAACACTGCTTGCTGATGGACGGCTGGATGAAGTCCTCAATGAGATGAATCTATATGAAATCAAGATCACTAAGCGAGACCAGATGGCCCGATGCGGGGAACATATCTGCCCAAACGTTGAGTCCTTCTTATATTCTAGGAGAAACGAAACTGAAAGCTGTAGGAGTAGTGTTGGCGTAATACTGACCAAAGAAGCCAGGTCCAGTTTCATTAGCTGGTCACCAGTTTCTGAGAGGTTTATTACCGTGCGCCTGCGTACCAGACTAAGAAGTACTACGGTAGTCCAATGCTACGCCCCAACTGAAAACGCAAGCGACGACGTCAAGGAAGAATTCTATTTACGACTGAATGAGGTTTTTCGTTCTATACCAAGGGAGACATCATTGTTTTAATGGGTGACCTAAACGCACAGATCGTCCCTAACAGCACCGGCCTTTAATACACAATTGGAAGTCAGGGCATAGGCCAGGTCACTAACAGCAACGGCGAGCTTCTCATTGACTTTTGTAGCTCCCACCAAATCATGGTAGGTGGAGCCTACTTTTGTCACAAGAAGATACACAAGGAGACCTGGGTATCGCCCGATGGTAGAACGAGAAACCAGATAGATCACGTGGCCATCAGCCGCAGGTGGAAAACTATTCTGGAGGATTTCAGGAACTTTAGGGGAGCAGACACTAGAAGTGACCACAATTTGCTAGTAGCAACTATTCGTCTCAAAATCGCCGCAATCAGAAACGCCCAACGCAATACCATAAACCGTAGATGGTTTAACGTAGACCCTTTGCGGGACGACAATAAAAGCCCAACATGTTCTGGGAAACTATAACAAGCCTTAAGCCAATAAAGAGTTGTCCAAAGCAACCAGCAACACTGGAGTTCGGACACAACCTGGCAAAAAATAGAACGCAGAAGGACCCTCAAAAATAACGCGAGCTCTACAAGCGACCCGGTCAAACGACATCAACTTGAACGGGAATACTCCTAATTACACCGGGAGGTAAAAAGAAGCGTTCGGCGTGATAAAACGCTGCAGATAAACGAGGTCGCAGAAAAGGCGAAAAACGCGGTAACCACAGGCAACAGTAAGGTGCTGTACCAAATTACTAAACAGCTCTCGGGAAAGCACTCTACTAAAAAACATGCCGTTAAAGAGTGCGGATGAAAGGTTGCTGTGCAGCGACGAGGAGCAACTTTAAAGATGGAGAGATTACTTCTTCGCCACCTTGAATGGTTCATTTGTACAGGAACATCAAGAAAGCAGCAATAATGCACAGCCAATAAGAATCACCACCCAGGCCCCATCCAAAACAGAAATAGTAACCGAAATTCATGCAATGACCAATGGTAAAGCAGCTGGAAAATATGGCATCCCGCCACAATTGTTGAAAGCAGACTCAAGCCTCAGAGCAGTTGCGCTACAACCAATTCTGGAAAAAGCATGGAACACCTGTACCTTTACGGGGGATTGGACGGAAGGTATCATAGTCAAAATAACAACAAAAGGCGATCTAACAAGGATAAGAGAGGCAGTAGACCGAACGCTTAGAAAACAGCAGGTTGGATTCAGAAAGGCTGCTCCTGCATAGACCATATTAACACCTTCAGAGCAGTCTACCCAATTACGATCCCCCCTGTACCTTGCTTTCATAGACTTTGAGAAGCCGTTCAACTCGTTCAATAGGAGCTTTATATGGCAAGCACTACAGCAACGTGGACTGCCTAATAAAATAATAGAATTGATAAAAGCCCTATACAACAATTCCAAATTCAGAGTTCTCTGTAATGGAAAAATATCCGACAGCTTTGAGGTGAGCTCAGGAGTACGACAAGGATACCTGCTTTCGCCTTTACTATTTCTTATAGTAATTAACGACATCCTTGTCAGCGCTCTAGATAGCAGAACAGGCGGCATACAATGGGGTTGTAGACCGTCTTAAGGATCTCGACGACGCGGATCTGTTGGCTGGCCCACAGACACCAGGACTTCAAAAACATGCTAAGCAATTTGACAACAGAAAGTAGTCCAGCAGGCTAAAAGCTAAATCCGAATAAAACCAAAGAAATGCGTATAAATGCAAACACCATTGAACGGACAGCGCTGAATAACCGTGACGTGAAACTTGCAGATAAATTCTGCTACCTCGGTAGCATTATTACCGAAAATGGTGGGGCAGAAGAAGACGTCAGTTCCAGAATAAATAAAGCACGAAGCGCATATGCATGCCTGTCCCGCATATGGAGATCAACGGAGATCTCAACTAAGAGCAAACTGAGGCTGTTCAACTCCAACGTTAAGGCAGTTCTTTTGTACGGTTGCGAAACATGGAAAGTCAAATTCATCGCAGGGCGCCTACAAGTCTTCATCAACAGATGCCTTCGTCCTATCCTAAAAATCCGCTGGCAGGATAGAATTTCAAACGAAGAACTATGGCGCCGTGTCGGCCAAGAAAGGATAGACGACCAAATCAGACGAAGGAAATGGAATTGGGTTGGCCACACCTTGCGACGCGAAAACGAAAATCTAGCCAAACAGGCCCTCGACTGGAATCCGCAAGGATCCCGTCGAGTCGGAAGACCTAGAACAACGTGGAAGAGAACCCTTCAAGCAGAGGCTGCAACGACAGGAAGATCCTGGGCGGAGCTGAGAGATGTCGCAGAAAACAGAGTCCGCTGGAGGGCAACTAATTCCATCCTTTGTCCTATGAGGGATTAAAGAGGAATAAATAGGTAGTCTAGTAAAGGCAGGGGCGGCGCTTTCATAAGTGCAAATAGTGCACTTGTACCGGGCGCAATTTCAGAAATTAAAATTAAAAAAAAATTAAAATTTAAAAAGTGTTCCCGTGCCTTCGTTGTCACAGGCCACAGGGTGTCTCTGCCTTATTCTGTAAAGTGTGACCAATTCCAGTTCCAATTCGTTCGCTTGATTTCGTCGTCTATCTTTTCTTGACTGGTTTGTTCTTCATTTGTAATTCGTACTAGTCTTACTGTTATAGATCCCTAATTCGGCGAGAAACATCTGGATCGCCTCTGTTCTGAAGTTGTTGAAAGCGGCTTCTGTGTCGAGGAAGGGTGTTCAGTGGGCTGTTTTTTTTTTCAAGTAAGACTCTACACTAGGTACTAATATATGCAGTGCACTGACCACCTATCATCCATCGAAATATGAAAGCTTCGAGAACGACATAGAGACCTCTATAAGGAGATTCGAGTGTATAGTACTATAGATTTTCAGAACCTAGGATTATGATGTTCTAGTTAGGGAAGCGCAGCTAACACCAAAAACCATCCTGGAGTATTAAACAGCCAGCATTAGCGGGAGAGTTTTATGAAGTTAAAGGGCAAGCAAAATCAGCACAAAAGCAAAATCGCGAAGCAAATCCAAATTGGACAAAGGCAGGGGCGGCGCTTTCATATTTGGAATTGGTGTATATGCACTGGGCGCAATTTCAGAAAAAAGTGAAAACGTGTTCTCGTGCCTTTGTTTTCATATATTAAAGGAATTCCACAGAGTGTTTGTGTCTTTTCCCATTGTCCTTCACTGCGATCAAAAAATGAACAGAAATTATGGGGGCGCAATATGGCATACTGCACCGGGCGCAAAAAAGCCAAAGCCGGCCCTGAGTAAAGGCAACTATTTCCCAGCACTGCTTTACACGAAGCATTCAAAATCTTCACAAATTTAATATAAGCTCGAGTCTTAGTCAACTAAGGGGTGATGTACGTTGTTCGACCCGGCAGCGCCACGATCCTTCGCCTTTGAAGTTTTACAGCAATTTCCATCTGCCTCTTTTGCTATCTTCTTATCACAAGGGACTTTTTGTTATCTAAAAGTGTTGCATTGTTTACACAGAGTTGAATTTTGAAAAATAATGTCATATTCGATTAATATCCCAAATCATTACTCAAACCACCTCAAGTCACATTACAAATGTCCTTCCCACTAAAACATGTTCAAACAACTTTAAAAAAGGATCACTAGACTGTCACCTAACAAGTTTGATGTATGAACGTCATTACATTGCCAATTTCAAAGACAAATGTTGCCCACAGTCGGGTGGCTACATTTCGGTTCCATGTTCAGTCATGGCCGAACACGGGAAAAAATTAGTATCACTTTAATGTAGATACAATCTCCGCAATGCTCGACCGCAAAAAGGACAAACTTTTATTGATTTTCATTAAAGCCTTGCGAGTGTTCGTGTCTAGTATTTATTATGATTCTCAACTACGATAAATTTAATTCCTGCAACTTCTTATTCCCCGGGTATCAGCCGTGCAGTCTCTCAACTACAGACGATTTGTCTTTCAGGGGCAAATGGCTCTAATATCCCGCAGGGCACAGAGGGCCAAAGTCAACTTGTGATTCTGCTCTTGAAAAAAAAAAGAACGGAAATAAAACAAAATCCTGCCCTGCTGGACATGAGAGATAACCAGAATAAATCAATTGTCGTTTCCACAAATTTTTTCCACATCAGTCATCGCCAGTACATTAGGGGGTGGCTATCAACTTTCACTGGTCAAGAAGTTGATCCTCGGATTATGCCTGCAAGTCCCTAACTTGGTCCCGCTCTCTTCGAGGCTAGCGCGGCGCTAATACAGTGGGAAAATTTAGACGTCGACATGTGTGAATGCGATTTAGGTGCCCGCCCGGGTGGGTCTCCTCTTGTAGCACCTACAGCAGAACTTAGCGTCAACACTTGTTAAACCAATATATGCGCACACGGGATACAAGACGGAGCAGGGAACAATAAACAGAAGACGGAACTTTGCTGGAAAGTGCCAACTTAGCAGCTCTGCATTGCCTTAAACACCCTCTCGAGAGGACACCTATAAGGAGCTAGCTGTTGTCTATATATCTGCACGGTTGGACGAGTACAGCATGGGAATCGTGTAGTCCTTGGTCTTATATAACGGCACCACTTGTCAGATGGTTGGCTCTGCAATGTAAACTGTCGTGCCTTACAACTGTTGATGCCAGACTTAAGGCGCTTACTTTGAAATTCATGGAATATTCACTTTTGGGTAATTAGGTACGATGTTTAGGCACTTCCGAGACCCGGCTGCGGACGGAGCCGCCCCCCTAAGAAATTGCTCGAGATTGTTGCTTGAACTAAGGTCGCAGTGTTTTGTCAGTCGGTACATTTTAATGAATTAAAACCGAAATTGATTGTTTTGCTATACTGGGTGCTTTGTATTCGTCGTGGTGCAGCAGAGGATTAACTGGGTTATTTCTGGGTTAATTTCGAAGCTTTTGGAAGGAGGCACACTTGTGTTTTCAGTGGGATAATTCGTTTCAGATTAAGGAAAGACTGCACCAAGGATTACCACTGAACAACTATGCTAACTAAAGCTAAAGCCGGAACTATATAGATTGTAAGAGGTACCTCTGTTTTTTTTTTTTGAACCAGTACAATGTAATACTTCAAAACAGACGAGGTGCTAATGTAATGACAAAATGACAAAAAAAAGCAAATTTGAAGAAACGCACAAGCAATTTTAAAGAAATGCAACAGTCGGGAATTTTCGCGGTATTAGCCTTCTTTCGATCGTGGGCAAAGTATTTACGAAAATCATACAATCAAGACTGCAGAAACATCGAGAGCAAACGAGCGGAAAAGAACAAACGGGGTTTAGACCAAATCGAGAATGCATTGTTCAAATATTCGCTCTCCATCAGATAATGGAAGAAATAATTCGTTGCGGCAAACGAACTGTCGTCGTTTTCATCGATTTCAAATCCGCTCGATTGGAACAGCTTGTGGAGAGCCTTAGAAACCGAACACGTGTCATTGAATATCATCCAACTTCTCCAAGCTTCGCACGTTGGCTCAACCAGCAACGTTCGTATTCGCAGTGACTTATACGAGGATTTCCCGATTCAAACAGTCGTTCGACAAGGAGACGTCGCTTCGCCACTTCTTTCAACATTGTGGTCGACGCGACTATGCGTTAAGCATTCGAATGACGATGTGGAGTTCAATACGACAACAACTTCGTAACCGACTTGATGTTTGCCGACGATAGCACCGTTTCCGGCAACATGGAGTCCGAAGCAGCGGACATCTTATACGACATTTCCCGCATCGCCCAGTCATACGGATTACAAATCAATGCGGAAGAGACCAAAGTGCTCACAACGGGCGGATCGAGGGCCAGTGTTCATCTTGATGGAACCCAAATCGAACAGGTTCCGATGTTCAAATATTTGTGTTTATTGGTTGAAGAAAAGAAAGGGGCATCGACGGCCGATTTTCCCAGCCGTATCGGCCAGGCGACAGCAACATTCGCCTCGTTCAAGTGGTGCAAAACGAACAAATATTACCATCAAAACGAACGTACGCCTTTACCGAATGTTTATCCTTCCGATGCTTCTTTATAGATAGGAAACGTGGACACTGTTCAAGCTGGACGTCAACAGGCTCGAGATCTTCCAAAAGCGATGCTTGAGGGAGTTTCTCGGTGTCTGTCTCCGCCACCGCTTTCGAAACGAGACATATAAAAAAAATACGATCAACAGCCACTGATTGAAGAATAAATGCAAAAACGTCGCCTACGATGGTTTGGACATGTTTCCCGAATTAATGATAACCGATTGCCATGCGAACTTCTCTAGCGAGACCCTCGGGTAGACTGCACCGAAGAAAACCTGCGTTAAGAATATCGGGCGACTTAAAGAACGATTATCAGTAATGGATGCTCTAGACGTAGCCAAAAATCGTCAAGAATGGAAACAAGTCGTGAATGGAGTTGAGGATCTAGAGGCACTGACATCAGCGTATCCGTTGGGGGGACGTCCCTCTACTACCGCCAGCTAACGGATAAAAGAAGAATTAAGAAGATAAAGCACATTGAACATTACATTTGGTGCAGATTGAATCAAATTTGCCGTCGTATGCCCGTTGGTACAGCTCAGCACTTCGCCATTTAAATCTTTTGGTCAAGTTTGGCCATCGTGATGTAACCAAAGTCTAGAAATTAACAAGTCTTTCATCTTCATATGGTTAATGAGTGAAAGACGAACAGCTATATGCATAAGTTCTTCAAATGACGATGTCAGGCTATCAGAGAGAGAATGCAATATTTTTATAAGCGCTAGCATACAACTAAACAACAGAAAATTTTATGAATTTCTATAGGGATAATGTTGATGTATTGGTGCATATTTGCTCGTTTGTTTTGATTTTTTTTATGAATGTTCGATATGTTAATTTTCTTTCCTTTTCTGTTCTGCATACTTGATCGAAGAAAGAGAATCTGGCTTTGTCTCGCCGAGTTCACGAAGTATGCGTTGTGTTTTGCTCAGCAGTGATGTTCATATATGAACGCACACAACCAACCGGGTGAAAATTTTGTATGAAGATGAAAGACTTGTTATTACTAGACTTTGGATGTAACGAGCCACGATTCGTTACTAACAATCCCTCTCTCAACAAAGCTTTAGGAAAATAAATATTCACCCAGCAGGCTAGGTAATTCTCATTTGAAAGCTTCACTTCGAAGCTTTAAAGCTTCTTACCAAACGAGCTTTCTAGCTATAAAATAAACCGCTTCACCAAGCCAAAATCAGTCTTTCACCAGGCTCGTTTCGGAGAGGCCACCTTGTCCGGTCCTATATTGCGTCGATGTTTGTGATTCGACACGGTAAAACCACATACCGAATATGTGGGATGTTGCCCAGGTCTCGTCGAGTTGTATGATCCGACAATGTTCCTGGCAGCGTTTCTTATATCTGTCGAGGTGTATGATCCAGCACGGGAAGAACACACACACTGCATACCGACCACTACCGTATACCTGAGGAATGTTGCCTGGGTTTTGTCGAGGTGTACGATCCAACAATGTTCCTAGCAGCGTTTTTTATACCGTGTCGAGGGGAATGTTTCACAGACCTTGTCGAGGTGTATGATCCGACAGCGTTCTTGCCAATATTTTCTAGAAGAGTGTCAAGGTATGACCCGACCAAACATCGATAAAATTCCGAACACCCCGTTATACCCACTTCCCCGTAGACCGCCCTAGTAACTAACCGTAAAACTCATGTAGAGAAAAAGGTAGGTACCTTCTTACCGATACCAACATGTATCCAGAGATAACAAGTAGTTGCTTAGCCATACTAGTAGAAACTTGTATCCAGAAATAATAAGTAGTTACTTTGAGTCAACTCACACAAGACACCAGACTAGTTCTCGGCGACGCTCCCTTAAAGAAGGAGGTTTAGAGAACAACCCGACGAAACACCATTACAGTGGGCCGTATGTGCTCCCATTAAAAATAGTTAAAAACTCTACGGCCATCATATACCCCTTTAAAATCTAAGCGGCCGGTGTTCGCCCGTTGTAACGCCATTTTTTTATTTTTACTCAGGCTAACATAGTTCTTTACATATTTTTCTTCAGCTATGCTTAAGTTTATTTAGCCATTTCCATAAGATTGAAAAGCGCTAAAGTATAGTTTTCAGGTACAGTCAGCAGTCTTGGAGTTCACATCGGTACAGTACATGCTCAAACAACCAGAAAAATAACTCGAGCAGAACGAAGTCCACCGTTGTTAATGATTTTTGAACGGATACATAATAATTGCCAATATTAAATCCAAACTTAAAACTAGCCAAGCCAATTCTGAACATTCTCCAATTCAAGCCAATTTCTGAACATTTTCAGTTTCTTACTACAACTTACTGAACATGAAATGCACCTCCAAAAGGAATCAACAATGCCAATGCATAGGTAACTTATTTCTCAACGTACTTCCACCTTTGCGAAGATCTGCCAAAGTAGCCATAAAAAAGCAAATTGGTCTAACATGCAATACATGAAAATGGTCAATAGAGGTGAGCCCTTAGCATGTAACACAGGAACAGAGTTTTAAACTGGTGCAGTGCAAAAAAGGACACGATGCCATTAGCTTATGTCGAAGAAAGGACTTTAATGGAACAGCTGTACTGTTCCCGAAGTTCAGCATTTTCGCATTAATTTTATATCAGCAAATTGCAATACAAGTGAGTGCAAAACCGTTTAAGCAGGTACGACCCTGCTTGAAATCCCTTCGCAGTCCTTGTGTTGAATGCTGTAGAACACGTTGACTCTTCCGGGGGCTCTGCAGAAGGAAGCACACGTACCTATGTATGTCTAGAACCTATTTAAAAATACACTCTCGATGACGGAAACAAAAAAAATTTAAATGATGCATTTAATCATATTCAAAAACATACGATGGAACACTAAGGATATATGCAAAGGACGATCGACGGACTATGTATGGGCGAATTGCTGGGCGTTTGCAACAGTGTGCGTTCAACAAGCGAAGCCCTTACGAAAAATTTAATATCCAGGCATACAGAAGTAATGCCGAGTGACGGGCGATACATCAAAAAGTGACAGACAATTCTTCTTATACAAGCAAGCATTTTCCTTTATTACACTTAATTATGAGAACACGAATAATTATGTGGAGGGCGGCTGGCCGGGGCTCGCACCCGGGCCCCATTCTGGTGGTGGTGGGTTTGCCCTCGTATCGCATTAATGTCCGGGGGTGTTTTAATTTTCCACGAATAGAAATTGCCGCGCGTCGTCCATTTGTACGTTTCCAGCCTAGCTGAATAATGCTGACATCACGTTCGCCTAATTTCTTTATCGCGACATAATAATTGAGCCCTCAACCACCCTTCGGACAAAGTAGCCACTCGAGACATCAGGTGTCATTCATCGCAACCACTTGGGCTCTTGGCTTATCGAGCACGAACACAAAGAAATCAATAAAGCCCTGTGCCTTTTCGCAGAGAAAGAGGTTGCGACCGGGGGGGGCGGGGGTGGATAGATGGATGGATGGAGCACCACGGCCCATGGATCCTCATCAGCCTGCCTGGAAAAGTTGAGGGAGAAGCTCTATTATAGCAGCTATACCCCTTTTGTTGGGCATAGAGAGAGCTATGCCCCCTTTGGCTTGGTTGGAGCTGAAACGGGGCGGCATGGGGGCGAGGGCTGTAGCGCACGGCTACTACTTTGACGCTCGACCTTTTGAAACCCTTCAGAACTTTATTCCTTGTTGTATTTGCCTTTCGTTTTTCCTCTTTATCGCAACAAGTGAGGACACGTTTGAAGAGGGTAAATTGTTAGATCTTTTATCTGACGAAAGTTTAATAGACGTTTTATCTCTTTGAAAGCGTGCTCCTTTGTTTCCCGTGTCCACTGAACCGATGTGGGCTGCCCACCACTGGCCCCCGTTCCATCCCTTCATCCTGGCATTTGGGGGGAGCATTTGTCGATCGGTGGCTGCGAGGCGCTGCTCTTACAAATTCCCTCCAGCTTGCGCCTCTTGATGTAATTTCCAAACTAGACTTCTGCGTGTGAAGGCATTTTCTTAGGCAAATTAAGAACTTTTTAACAAAATTTTCTTTTGCCCAAAAAATGGCAAAAGGGCGTGTGGCTCTTTTCGGGGTGTAGTTAATTATGAGGCGAGGTTCATGGATAATTTTTAACTTGTCTAATTCTTTTTTTTTGTTTTTTTTTTTTGTTTGGTGTAAATACGAAACTTGATGAGTGTCGGAGGTAATTGTTGTTTTACAAGAGCTATTATGGACTTGGAGGTGTGTCGACTTAGAACCGCACTGACCCTATGAAATTTTGATTAATTTAAATTCGCCTAAAGATGCCCATAGAGATTTTGACTGTAAATTTAAAATAGACTTTAGTTCTGTTCAAATAAATTGTGTTTAGAGGTACGACAATACAAATTAGCAACCTCTTTCCTTTTTCCAGGTTCCCTCCTGAGTAAAAATGAAATATGGAATTACAACGGGCGAATACTGACCGTGATTTCAAAATAGTCCTCGGTCTCAAACCGTTTACGACGATTATTCGAAGTAGGTCAGAGTGGCAATATGGCAGGCTTCTCTTTAGAGGAAGCACGGCCTTTGGTATACGGACGGTTGCAAACCCGATAAAGGGGTAGGGCTGGGCGTATAAGTCACAAGGAGCAAAAGATCCATAGCTCTGGGTACTACTCCCAACGTTTTTCAGGCTGAGGTACTCGACATCCACGTGTGTGCTCAGACTCAGACATTGTTATTTTCTTTGACAGTCAAGCTGTCCCGTTTGCCACTACATCCCACAGTCCTGGATTGTCTGATATGGATTCCGGACCACGAAATTCAATTTGGTAATGAAATTGCCGACATCCTGGCTAGAGTAGGGGAAAACTCATCATTTGTCGGCCCATAACCTTCCTTTCGGTCCGTAGCAAGCTGCCTTTCTGTAGCTTAGCAAGCTGCCACATAAGAACGTCCATCAAAAATTGGGTCTGTTTCTTCATAGCTAGGACATAGGGTGCTCGTCAAGCTAAAAGATTCATCCAAATCGATAAAGCTAAAGCGGACAAACTTTTATATCTCAGAAGCTAAAAATAATTACAGAGTTCTTGACGGGCCACTGTTTGCTTTACTACCATCTAAACAATATAGGACCAGTAGCCGATTGTAGCTGTCGGTTCTGCGGGCAGCTCCCGAAACTGCGGAGCTTTTGCTGTGCGACTGTGAGGCTACAGCGATGAAGAGATTGAGCCTCCTCAATCGCAACTTCCCTACTCCCAGGGAGATTTGGGACTGGAACTCTAAATCTGTTTTAGGTTATTTTAGAGTCCTAGGACCTAGATGGTTTTTAAAGATGGCACAATAGACCAAATAAAATAGGTCGCAGTGCCCGCCTTCAACAAGAAATAGAAAACTGCGACGGACATCAGAAGGCCGTTTGCAGGATTGTACGGCCGGATACCACACATACACACACCGACGGGTATACGTTTGTTCGTCGTATGCCTCATTGTAAGCTTAGTACTTGCCATTTAAATCTTTTGTTAAAGTTTGGCCGTCGTGAGGCCGTATATGCTCTTATTAAAAATAGTTAAAAACTCTACGGCCATCATATGCCCCTTAAAAAGGTAAGCGGCCGGTGTTTGGCCGTTGTAAGGCCATTTTTTTTATTTTTTTTTTTTCAAGAAAGTTTGATATTATAATCTGTACATGCTTTGTGTGATTTCAAAAGAAAATTAAAAGTTATACCAGTATATCCCAAGCATCATCCCGAATAATACCGAACATTGCTATAATATCTAGGAAGCGGTAATTTGTCAAATTAATTTTTTGTCTCAACCAAAATAATTCATTAATGAGTAAATCAACTGGCAAGGACTAGCTCACTTCTTCAAAGGTTAACTGGGATCTGTGTTTCCGTAGAAAGAACCCCAACGCTTAAGCTTTCTGGGTTACCGAAGTTGTACGGGCGGGAAGGTGTTGTTTGTTAATTGCTCATTCTACCAAGTCTTTAAAGTCTAAGCTAAATAGATGGTTTCTTTTTCTTCTTTGGTGCGTATAGGGCTCAAAAGCACCGCGGCCGTTTCGATTTCTTGTGCTACACGCCTATACATATTTGTAGGCCAGACCGATTAAACAGGTTAAACAGTAAGCCTCGTGCCTTGTCGCTTATTCTTGACTGTTCGAGCAGGTTTGTTAAACGTGCTTAGAGTGGACCAAGTGTTTTATCAAAGTAGGCTCTGCAATTGCCCCCTTCACCAAACTCGAAGAGTAAATACTGTTTTCTTGGATGAGTAAAATTTTAGAGTGTTTTTTCAGCAATTGGAATTCTATAATTGAATTTTACAATGTTGCAGCAGTTCTTCGGATTTTGTTAAATAGGAACCCCATGCTGGTCGACCAATTTAAGGGTTGTTTAAAAAAGCAACCGGGTGGTTGTCCTTGCAAATTGAGAAATAGTGTAGCTCTTTCAACAGCCAATTTGAAAAATTAAAAGAAGAAGTTGAATCCGTTCAACTCGACTCGACCTCGCCGTTGTGTCAAATGAGCTTACGCAGGGGACTTACGCAGCCAAAGCAGGCTTCATGATATGGTTCTTTTGTGTTCAGTGGTCGGGGTTTTACTTTTTTTACTTTACTTCTGCTCTGGATTTGAATGAGGCGGTTAGCGATCTCTCTAACTAATTTTGACCACACTGCCACTGGGGTCAATTACGTATAAACTTAAGAATTTGTAAATGAATGTAATTTTTGTCCCTTTTGTCTACTTTGAACTTTTATTAAGCGCTATTATAGATTTTCTCTGAGCTGTGTTGTACCTGGCGATGTTCATTCTAATCCGTTTCTTCTTTTCCTCTTTTCTGCTACTTCTACTGCCTCAGCTATCGCCGCGAAATTTGATCCCACTTTAAACTCCAAATAACTCGTGTCTAATCTTCATTCGCTAAGCATTCATGAGTTCATGTTGATGTAAACCTTTTCAAAGCGTCTTCTATTTAACATTCTTCGATTCTGCCCCCTTCGTCTTTTCCAATTTTCTTTTCTTTTATTTTCTTAGTCCTGATGGCCTTAGTCCCCGTGTTGACTCGTTTGAAGTCCTTGAAATATTGCTGTGCATTTCCACCAAGAGCGTTACATATGGTTAAATTTTGCTGTAGTTTTTTCAAGCTTCTCTCCTCCTATCACGCTTATTATCAGTTACTGACTGACAACTTCCCAAGTTCACTTGCTCTGGAAAAAAACATAGTGCTTCCATTACCAAAAAAATTCCTCCATCTGACATATCAGATTTTCTTCCTACCAGAATTTTTCCTTTCCTTGCCAAAGCCTAATAGGTTCCTTTCTAAATTTCAATCTGGCTTCCGTAAATCCATGCTTGTGAGACTGCTGCTTTGATGGTAACGGTTGATCATCGTTCTGCCGTCGACCATGGTGACACTGAGATTTTAGTTCTTCTTGATTATTCTAAGGCCCTCCATTCTAGGATTCACTCGCTTCTGCTTTCCAAACTTAGCCAACTTTACCACTTTTCTTTTTCCGATTCTCGCTGTTTGATACTCGATACTTCGATACTCGTTAGTTCTAAAATCGATACTTCGATACTGGATACTTGGATACTTCGATACTTCATACTCCATACTTCGATGCTAGATACTTCGATACTTGACACTTAAATACTCGATACTTCGATACTCGATACTTCTATACTTGATACTTAGATTCTCGATACTTCGATACTCAATACTTCGATACTTCGTTAGTCGATACTTCGATATCGATACTTCGATACTAGATACTTCGATACTTCATACTCCATACTTCAATGCTAAATACTTCAATACTCGATACTTCGATACTCGACACTTAAATACTCGATACTTCCATACTCGATACTTAGATACTCGATACTTAGATACTCGATACTTCGATACTCAATACCTCGATACTTCGTTAGTCGATACTTCGATACTCGATATTTCGATGCTCGAAACTTCGATACTCGTGGGAGTTCTACAAGGTTCAATCATTGGCTCACTTCTTTTCTCATTGTATTTTAATGATCGAAGCATTTCAGAAGTATTCGTTCAAATTTCTTAAGTGAAATGGAGTCACAAAGCTTTTAGTTTTTCGACGTATCGTCAAAAAGAATGAAAATCGGACGAACTTTATCAATTATCCAATATGTAAAAATGTCTGTTACAAACTTCACATATTACTAAAAGTGCGGAAAACACGAATAAAACCCAGTAATCACAAATCCACTTCGAAAAATTACTCTAAATTTAGACAATTGCCTACAATACCGCATTACGACAGGCCCTTCACCTGCTTTGTCTTATCTAATCTGATCTAAAATCGCGGTACTCAACGCCACCAAGTACGAGAGCACTTAAATTTATTAACCCCAATCAAACATACCCTCATCAACTCCCCCTCCCCACTGCCATATATATTCATCAATATTTAATTCAAGTGTGAGTAATCGAATTTAAATAATTATTTTCATAAACCTTTTTTTTTCAGAAATTGTTAAAGTAACAAACACGCCCTGGGAAAATGCTCGCTGCTTTTTTCGCGAACCGCCGGAGCGCTTCCAGTTGTTCTTTAAAATCTCGCCTTTACTATTTATTATTTAATTTAAATTCCATTAAAACTTTTCTCGATATTCATCCATTGAATTTCAGTTAATGTAATCACAAATTTTTTATTCATTTGATGTTGATTTCCATCAGAGAATAAAAATACCGCAGGCAACTTTTGTGCAGTTGTACGTCGGGCATTAATCCTGCGGATGTGGCCGCCACCTACTACAAATTGCAAATGCAAAAAATAAAAAAAATCGGGTGGAAAAGAGAAAAAATAAATAAAATAAAATAAAATAAATCCCCACCCCCTTTCGATTTCGGATGGAATTAGTTATTCAAGCGGATGTAATTACAATGTAAATCGCCACGGATTGGCCCCGAGACCTGCACCATTGCCGAACTCCTGCAGCCAGATGAAATTCGCTTTATTCCCGATGAAATCAATGCATTTCTACCCTTACCGCGGGGTGGGGATGGCCCCATTCGAAGCCCCCCCGAAAAAACCGAATCGCTTTGTCGTTTTTTGGTCTCTGTACGGGATTTATTCTGGTAATGTATGAGGGATTTTACCAACCCTTATCAAAAGCCTTTTAGCTGATTATCTTCTGTTATTTTTCCTCAAACGCTGCCGTTGATTGAGTTTTAATTTGTACACCCTTTTATATATCTATGTAATTGGATAAGTTTAAGCACGGATTTATAGCGTTACTTAAGGGCGACGTGAGTGAGGGTAGCGCCCTGAGGATTCTGTGGTTTGCCAGAGATTTTCAACTTGATTACTGGGAGGAATGCTTGTTGTATGCTGCAAATGTATACGAGGAACTGAAACATTTCGATTGCTGCAATCAATCAATTACAATTTATTTCACGTCTAAGTTTAAAATTAATAAGCTTTAGGTCTTATTAGGAATTTTAAATTTTATAATTGCTAGATGAAAATTCTCCTTTTGGCACTGCGAGAAGGACAGTTTAACCTAACCATAGGCTGGTTTCGTCTTCTGTTATCTTTGGAGTTGCCATACGGACAAATGAGAACGTAGCTCCTGTTTGGTCAACAGTCCCAATTTCCAAGTGAGACTTGCCGCTTCCATCCAATACTACTAAGACGGAACCCTGACTTCGGTGATCAAATAAGAGATGGCTACCTTCTCTTATCGTAGTATTATTATCAAAAAAACGATGGTAGGAAAAGGAATCAACGTATCGGATTATACTTTCAATAAAAAAAAACATGTGGGCGCGTTTTTTGGATGACCCTTTAATAAGTCTACTTTTTTGGTCGTAGACAATTTTCGATTAAACTATTCCTCCTCTCGCTGCCTTACAACGGGCGAACACCGGCCGCTTGGCTTTTAAGGGGCATATGATGGCCGTATGGTTTTTAACAATTTTTAATGGGATCACGCATGGGCTCACGACGCCCCAATCTGACCAAAAGATTTAAATGGCCCAGTACTAAGCTATATACACGGGCATATGACGGCAAAAGGCCAAAAAATTAATTTGCACCACATTCTACAGGTTTATTGCAACTTGGCCATTTTCGTTATGTGCAATCGGCCTTTGAATTATCATACTTAAAGTCTATCAATGAAAAAGGGAAATAAGCTCTATGTTTCAATCACGGCCGTTGTTCGCCCGTTGTTTGTAAAGCCATCTTTTATTTTTATTCGGGTTATCGGTATCCATTCCAGAGGTTCGTGGTTCGATTGTCATTGTTCCTTCCCATTTTCTCAACTATTTTAACACCTATGTTCCCTCTTACTCATTTTCTCTCTTTACTACAATTCTCTGTTCTTCTTCAACCATTACTAAGAATTTTTCCTCAGTCTAGGAGGTGAGACCCATTTTTAAAACAAGAGACACTACCGGAGCTCCGCACCCAGAATTGAGTGATTCTTACTGACTAAGGACACCGCTTTTCCATGAAGTGTGAGCTCAGACCAGCGTAAGCAGTGAAGGCTTTACTTCGGCCTGGTGTCATTAACGTGACCTTCATTCATTCTTTAAAGGGGCGTCTTAGCGGGCAGTTCGACTTATTTTATTTGGTCTATTGTACAAACCCCTTCAAGACTAAGGTTTTGGATATAGCCTTAAATTTATTTGTATTAATATCCCAAATCTCCCTGGGCCAGGTAGTCACGATGGAGGAGAATTAATCTCCTTATCCCTGCAATTTCACAGTCACTCAGCTCCTCAGTTTCGGCAGCTGCCTCGCAAAACCGAAAGCTTCAAACAAATATCAGTCCTATTCTGCTTAGATGATAATTGAAAGAGCAGAGGCCCAGGCCCTACCGACGTGATATTATTTAGTTTAGCTTAGCTTAGGCTTTAGCTTTGTTGACGTGAACGAATATTTTAGCTTGACGAGCGCCTCGAGTACTTGCCTAACTATGACGAATCAGCTGCAGAAAGGTTCGGACCAACTAGAGATGAGTTTGTCCCTGCTGTAGCTGAGCCATCGGAGTTTCATTACCAATGTGACCTTTCGGAATCCACATCTGCTGAAGGATTTTGGACATAAGTGACAATCTAGGACAGTCTTTGATGAGATTCTGGGACATTTAATGTCCATCAGGGTAGCTTGACTGCCCGAGAAAATGACAATGTTAGAGTTACTTGGAGTAGCTGGTCTTGCTGCGGGCAGCAACTGAGAGTATGAAACTGGGCTGTTCTAACGCCCTGTCACAACTCGGTTATCGTTTCCAGTAGGCTCTATTGCATATTGGCTAGTCAGCTGCAAGGTCGCCCATTCTGACACTTTTTGCTATTCAGAAGCAGATTGCTTTGGAGCTGTTCTAGGCTTTTCGAATCGGATGGCTGGAGCCTTTTTCCTGGGTTATTGTGGCCTGGAGAGGATTCTAGATTCTAGAGGATGTTATGAAGACTGATATCCCTCTCCTTTTTGAGTCCACGCAGGACTTAGCAGCCTTCTCACGCCAGCTTAAAACTTTGCGGGCTTCTCCATCTCGTCTTCTTAAAGTGCTGCCTATTTTTGTTCGACTGACGGATGTGGGACTATGGAAGCCCCAGAAGTGTTTGAAGCGTTAAAAAGTGCTCCGTCCTCATAAGTTTTGTTTAAGGTATCAATATCGGTAAAGGGCCCCTCGAAGCCAGTCAAACTAGACCCGAAAACGTGGGCATATATATCAGCTACCTTTCGTCCCTGTTGTCTTTTTGTGAGAAAGGTGGCTTCGACCTCCTTACCCATTAACTAACTTCAGAAGTGCCCGTGGGTACGACAAACTGTAGACCGCATACTACATAGAAGCTCCTGCCTATCGGTTCTAATGGGGTCTCTATCTCGGTTATGATGGTCCCTAACTCCTTACATTCCCCTGGCGTGACTGGTAACTAATAAAATTTTATTGAAGCTTTTATGACGTCAGAGCTATAAAAGCTCTCTCTTGCCCGGCATACAAAACACGTCTTTGATATGTTCCGTTCTCCCAGCGGGACTTGCGACTAAAAAAGCTTTATTGAAGAAAGCTTTCATGGCGTCAGAGCCACAAAAGCTGCTAATATTCGAGCTTTTAATTTGTCATTTTATACTAAGGGGTCATCCATAAATTACGTGAGGTGATTTTTGGGATTTTTCGACCCCCCTCCCCCCTTGGTGAGATTTCGTGAGATTTGGCTCGACCCCCTCCCTCCCCCCTAATCTCACGTGAGATTTTTCAAATTTTAAAAAAATCTAGTATTTACACTAAAAATACGTATTTACGGTCGTAACCACAGCAAAGTGGGCCTTTTCTTAGAATATAGAACTGCAGGAAAGGCCCTCGAATTTAAAATCCTTGTTCGTAACCGTAGTGAAATCCGATTAAAATTCGGAGTGAAAGGCGTGTAAAAAGTTCATCTGAGCGGAAGGGGGGTGTTGGGAGCAAGATTTTATTTGAGATAACTAATAATTTGGACGCCTTGCCCTCCTCTATTCCACTCACTTTTCCGTTTGTAGTGGACACACAAGTAGTTCTAAATTCTAAGGGCCTTTTTGCGGGTCAGTGTTACTTGGCTCGTACTCTGCACCATTTGACGAGACACACGTTTGACAATCGACAACCAATTTTTGTGTAGGATTTACCCCTATCTTAAGGCCCCAATTTACACACAGGTCGCCAGCAGGCCGTGGCCTGAAAGTTTTTGCCTTGAGGCCAAGTATCCCTAAACACACACTGGCCGCCAACTGTATGGGGTAGTGATGAGCAAGACTTTTCTTGCAATTCTACCTTTTATTGTACATTAAGCAAGACCAAAGCAGGAACAAGACAAGACAGGACAAAATAAGACTACATTGCTCATCACTAAATGCCTAAAATCTTGCAGTGGTGAGCAAAAAGCCTTCGAAAAAGTCTTGCTAAAAGTCTTGCAAAAAGTCTTGCAGTCTTGTCTTTGTCCTGCTGAATTGTCTTTGTCCTGAAAGACAAGACGTTTTGCTCATTACTGGAAAACTTTTGCCCCTTAGTGATGAGCAAAAAGCCTTGCTATCCTGATCTTGCAGTCTTGACTTATCCTTGTCTTGTCTTGGTATTTCTTGGTCTTGCTAAATGTGCAAGACTAGTCTTGCTCATCACTAGTATGGGGCCTGCAGTTCAAGAAAGCTGACGAAACTCGCATTTATTGTCAGTCCGGGTCTGAAGATCTGAACTTCTATTCACTAAGAATTCACACCGTATGTACTCGGAACGGAAAGCAAGGCGCGAGCTAGTCGTGAAAACCATCCACTATCGCGTTTGCGCTTTTCTGCTCTTTTGTGTTCACGGCGTGAGGCTTGAAGCTTTCGTTGGGGCCATGTTTTGCACTTGAATTAATAACCTGCTATACTAAGCAGTCGTTTTCGCCTGTGTGTGTAGGGAATCAGGACTTTACCTACATGCCACGGCCTGTCAGACTCATCCCTCAGTTAGACTGAGTGGTGGTCTTTAGTGGAGAAACACGTTTTACTTAATTTAACCCAATTTTCGCGCAATTTTACACTGTGTTTTAAAAAAAAATACGTGAGATTTGCCGAGACCCCCCTCTCCCCCAGGTGAGATTTGGTGAGATTCGGCTCGACCCCCTCCCCCCCTAAACACCTCACGTAATTAATGGACGACCCCTAAGCACTTTCAGCTCTTCAGTTCTAAGGAACTGGATTAAGAGCTTTCTTTCACGCCGTTCAATCAAGGTAGTATTGGACGGCGTTGAATCCAACCCACATGTCATTTCGGCCGGAGTTCCCCAGGGGTCAATTCTCTCACCCGCACTTTTTCTAATCTTCATTAATGATCTGCTCTCAATCCCCTCCAACCCACTTCACTGCTTCGCTGATGACGGTACTTTGAATTTCTCTTACTCCTTCGACAACATAAGACAAGCACGTGCCAGACCTTGTCTTTACCACCGTCAACTGATGTCGACCTCGATCAACCGGGATATCGAATCGATTCTTCATTGGGGCGAAATGAACCGCGTCGAATTCAACGCCACAAAAACGAAGTACTGTCTGATCTCCAACAAAAATTGTACCGACCTTCCTCCTATCTCAGTGGATAAAGAGAATCTAACGGCTGACTCAACTCTCAACATCCTAGGGGTAACTTTAACGGAGCATCTGCGATGGAATGATCACATATTTCAAATCGCCAAACAAGCCTCCCAATGCCTTGGGTTTCTCAAGAGATGCAAGTTCCTCCTCCAGCCAGTCGCATTGGCATTGGCATTGGCTACAATATACAAATCCTACATTCGGCCGCGCCTCGAATACAACTCGTATATCTGGGCAGGCGCCCCAAAAACCACCTTGGCTTGTCTCGACAAGGTGCAAAATCGTGCCCTCAAACTCATTGGTGATGGCCCCTTTCGCGCCTCCATAGACACCTTAAGTCACCGTAGGAATGTAGCAGCCCTCTCCATACTTTATCGCTATTACCATGGCGACTGTTCCACTGAAATTCAGGACCTCCTGCCTGCACGGCAATACTTTTCCCGCAACACAAGACTAGCCCGCTCGACTCACCCTCATACCCTACAGCCCCCCTGCTCACGCACAAAATACGGTTTAGAAGTTCGTTTATGAATAGAACAACTCGACTGTGGAATAATCTCCCGCAGTCAGTATTTCCGAACTCGTACAACACCTTAGAGTTCAAACGTGAGGTTCATCGTCATTTTCTTCTACACCCTCCAGACCCCCTCTAACCTTTCCTATTCTCCTCTATTATTCAAACCAAGCTTACTACTAGACATTGCACCATGAACTGAACGACATGACGGACTGGTAGTACAAAGGGTTACACCTAAGCTTGGTTTTTTCATATAAAAAAAAAAAACTGTAATAAGAATTATGTAATTTGAAAATCCGTATGTCATCACTACCAGCTTTTGGCATTGATCACTACCAGCTGTTCTCATTGGATAAATGAATATATTTCGAACAAGAAGAGTTGTTTGTTTTTCTACGTAAAGAAACAACAAAACCCTCAAGGTAATCCCTAATTAATTCTAGTCAAGAAAGTGTCATAGAACTCCTCAAGCAGCATCATTTTATTTTGTCAAAACAAATTTCCTAGTAAGTCTTCCACAGCTACTAAAACTCTTCTAAAATTAGACCAGATTGCCACTATACGTGTAAAACGATTTAATTATGTACAATCAATAAATTCATTATGTAAAATAGCTGCGAAGTTTGTGTGTATCCTTCACAACTGATTACAAGCAATTTCACCTTCCGTAATAAAAGGGGAAAATCAACCATGTGTTAATTTATGACTGACATCCCTGTTCGCTACATGTTAACAAAACCTCCAACTGGTTTCGAGTTATTAACCTCATGAGAATCAGATGGAAGCAACGTCTATCAATCATGGTGAGAAGGGAAGTGCTTTGAAAAGAAATCCTGTAATATCTTAAGAACTCAAAAAAAAAAAAAAAATTAATTTCGTTCATTTTTGTCTGCTATCAAATACATCCAGCATACGAATAAACAAAAGGCATAATACCTCCTGAAAGGCCAAAAGCGATAGAAAGTCTTCTGTAGAAGTGTAGCATCCCAGCGGGAAATGGAACCATACTATCATGCAAACTTGACGCCTTCCGTGGAAGGTGCGATGCATGACTCTTTATTAGACATCTTGTAGGACATTTGTACAGGCATGTCCTAGGGAGGAAGCAGTTGAAACTTTTTGATTTGCTTACCCCTAGCTTCCATGGAAGGAATAAGGTATGCATGCCTCCTTATTGGACACCTTATAGGATTTTGAAAAGAAAGGAAGCAGTTTAAGCTTTTCAGCGTGCCTTTCCCCTAGGTATACCTTCCACCAAGCTTCCTTCGAGATCAACTTTGAATGGATGACGAATATTTGAACTGTTTCATTTTTTTTCTTTGAACTTTTACTGCTTCCACAGCCCTTCCAGAGGGAAGGCCTGACAACATTTCCCGCTGGGATTCAGAAAACACAATACCAGGACCAGGACCAGGGCCATAAGGTTTTCCTTTGCCGTTGGCTTCTTTGGGTCTGCATAGATACACCGCCCGTACAAGGAGAAAAGAATAAAAGTCGTTGCCTCAACAGGAAGAACCATGAAGCCAAGATAGGGCTATAAATTCAGTAGCACTCTAGGTTTATTTATTTTCTATTATACTCGGGGAAAATATAATAGCACGGGTTTTCTTCACTTTGCTCGGGCGCACATAGGGAACATTGAAACCCTACTTTTTTGGGGGGTAGGGAAGGCGTCGGGCGGACCGGGGGAGGGACGGCGGTCCGGGGTGGAAAAAGGAAAATGGAAATTGTCAGAAATTTATTTATGAGGAAAATTTTCTTCTTCTTTTTTTTTGTCTTCTTCCATTTTTTGACAGCAAATGGGTTTCAAAGAGCTTAAGCCAAATTGATTTTCTCAATTAAAACAGAAGATTTCAATTAAGTCTAGTAGTCTAAAGCCGGTTCTGCAACAAATTTCGTGATGCTGCTGCAGTGTTGCATGCAATATATCATGGTCCATGCTACAATGAACTAGGTGTATTCAGAAGTATGTATTTTCTTGATAATATACTGTGTCTTGTGTAGCAAGCAGACCGAATCGTGAAATAATTTTGGAAAAAAAATTGGAAAGTCGTCAGCAATTTTTGCTTTTATATTTAAAATATATTTCGACATTTCTGCAATAAGTAGATTTATTGCTTATAAATTATTTATTGAAAGACACTATCGGATTGGTTTTCGAAAATTCGGATCCTGGAGTAAGCACATTTTTCCCGTAGGATCAACGATTTAGCATTTTCACTCATGATCCAATAAACTTCGATTACTTTAGAAAACCCAAACCAAAAGCCCTAAACCCTAAAATAAAAGTCCTAAATTGATTCTAGGGCTTAATATACCATACTTATTTTATGCCATAGTATCTAATAAATCGAAAGCTTCAAATCAACAAACTCAACCTAAAATCCTTTCTTCCGTAGTTGACTGATGGCCTTCTTCTAAAATTGACTGATGGCCTTTTCTGGGATTAAATTCACAAGAATTATGGCCTAATTCTCATTATAGACGAGGACGTAAGCATCCAGACGCAAAAGCTTTATTAAAAGTTCACTAAAAATTTAGAAAGCTAACTTTCAAGTTTTGAATACGAGAAAAACAGCTTTTGTATGGGTACAATCAAAACGTTCTAGATTGACTCGCCTTGAGGCGTAATAAAACGTTCTATCAACACAATATACGCATCAAGACTATTATGCTCCAAAAAATATACTTCCTTACAAAGTGTTTACATCAAATAAGATCCAAAACTGCTTGCTTACTAGGTGCTTACATCAAACAACATGAAGAAATGCTTGCTTTCAAAGTGTTTACATCAAGTAATACGAAGAAATGCTGTGCTTACATCCAAGAAAATTTAGTATTACTTGCTTACAAAGTGTTTACATCATAATAAAATGAAGAATTGCTTACTTACACAGTGCTTACATCAAATAAAATCATGAACTGCTTGTTTAAAAAGTATTTACATCAAATAACATGAAGAGCTGCTTGCTTACAAAATGCTTACAACAAATAAAATCAAAAATTACTTGTTTACAAAGTGCTTACATCAAATAACATGAAAAAATGCTTGCTTGCTGACTGCTTACATCAAATAAAATTAAGTATTGCTCGCTTACAAAGCTTTCTTGTTTGCAAAGTGTTTACATTAAATAAAATCAAGAACTGCTTGCTTAAAAAATGTTTACATCCGATAAAATTAGGTATTGCTTGCTTACTAACACCTTACATCAAATAAACAGAAGAATTGCATGCTTACTAAACGCGTACATCAAATAAAATGAAGAATTGCTTGTTTTCAAAGTGTTTATATCAAATAAAATCAAGAACTGCTTGCTTATTAAGTGCTTACATCAAATAAAATAAAGATATGCTTGCTCGCAAAGTGCTGACATGAAAAAAAAAATAAAGAATTGCCTGCTTACTAAGTATTTACATCATATTACATGAAGAAATGTTTGCTTACTGAATGCTAACATCAAGAAAGAAAGTTAAGAGTGCTTGTTTACAAAGCGCTTACATCAAACAAAATGAAAAATTTTTTGTTTGCAGTGTTTATGTTGAAAACTGACTAGTTTTACTTGTTGGAATTTAGATAGCTAACTTAGTTTTTTTTTAAATGTAACGACCGTAAATGTAACGACGAAGAGCATTTTGAAGATCTCTGAAGAAACTTTATGAAGGTTCGAAGAAATTTAGGGAAGACAAGCAACAGCTAGTAAGAGCAAGGGATACTACTAGCGTATACGGAGGATTAATTGGCAGCTCAGCCTAGGTTACCTTTTATATAACTCAATGTGAATTAATTATTCTTTTGTAGTTGCTAATAAATTATTGAGGACATTTTACCTGCGGCCTTTTTAGTGAAAATTTCACAGTTTACATTAAATAAATTAAAGAACTTCTTGCTTACTAAGTGTTTACATCGACTAAAAGGAAGCAATGGTAATTTTAACTAAATTACTTTATGAAAGTTTAATCTATAACAATAAATTCACAGTTATATTTACCTGGTATCTATATAAATCAGTATCACGTGAGACTTGGTGTCACTTAGTGCAAGAATAAGGGGAGCGAGCAGCTAAAAGCAAGGACTGACAGGAATATTGCAAGTCTTTTGAAAGAACTAGAGATTTTTCTAGACTAAGCAAGATATTAAGTACAATAGTAAATATAATTTAGCTGGTTAATTGCGTAAAATGCGCATATCACGTAGGTATGAACGCTCCCGCCAGAGGTATGCACGCTTCCATAGGCATGTACATCTATAAATGCACCCGCCTCGGCATAGATCATTAGCCATGCGAGTGTCGTTTTACAAAGTAGTCCCCCAACTAAGTACTAACCACCTTAAATGCTGCTTGATCTGCGCAATCGGACGAGAACCGGTATGAGTATCCTAATGGCACTCTTTATGGTCACCAAGATATCGACTTTTAGTCTAGAAAAAAGGTTAACTGTACCGTGCCTAGTTTGGATGCCATGCAGACGATTTGATGCTGTGCGTGACTGTTGCTAGGCTAGGAGGAGACGAGTTTTATTTTTACTTGCCCCACGTGCCACTTACTAGGAAATAAGAATCGTTAATAGTGCCCCCGAGCAGTACTAAGTGTGAACTATTCAGGAAGTTGTCATAGGAAATCGACATCGTAGTCGTAGGTCAGCAGTACAAGGACTTACACAGTGCAATCTGGGGTTTTAATGGTTAGAGGTGGATGAGCCATCTTCCTTTTTGAGGAGGCTCTTCCGTTGAATGTCTTTGTAGAGTAGCTTTTGGAGTGTATCTACTTCTTGTAGAGTCTGCAGGCTCTCACAATGCTTCCTCCAGGCAATAATTTTGAAGCGCCTCAAGAGTAAGGTGTTTCTTCACGAAGGTTTTGCAAAAGGTGGAAGATGCCCCTTTGGCATTGTTCAGGTGCACCTGGTTGGCCAATTGTCCGAACTGTCGGCATTACTGCAGTCATTGGTACTCAAGGAAGCACTGACATGAGTCGTTTTAGACCCTTAGGTATTAGGATATAGGCAATCGATAGGTCTTCCCCTTTAGTCTAAGCAAACTAAATAATCATAGCGCTGTCCACCAGAATATATGTATATTGATTTTTTCCGTCTCTGGATTTTTTTCTACATGTCGAGGGAACCGCGGCGATAGTCGTCAGCACTTTCTCATTGGTGAGTCTGGGGAAGTAGTCTCGAATCACGAGTGTAAAGAAGTTACCAAGAGTGATATCAAGAGCACTTTTATTCTTATTGTTGGAAATGATAAACCTCACTCATTTTGTGGTGTCAGGGTTTGAGGAGAACAGCAGCGATCTGGGAAGCTTCCCTCAAAAATCAGCTTAACTTCGCCGCCTGCCTGTCCAATGACGACTTCAATGATCGTTTCCTGCAACTGCGTCCAGTAGCTCAGGCGTAAGAGGGTTTTTGACCATATCCGTAGAGATTAGACCAAACTTGACACTGTTTACCGCCTGGCTAAAGATGACGCGAGCGGGCCTTTTCTCGAATAGACGGGGAAAAAGGTTAGCCACAGCATGCCCGTATACTGTGGAAAGGTAAATTGAAACTTGAAGGCGCTAAGTATCCAGTGTTCGGATGTTTGTGACCAAATACCCATTGGCAATGCATCTTTTATCATATCACCACATTAGATTGGGGTGTAGTTTTTTCTAAGAGAGTGTTCCACTTTTTTTCGACCAGAAAGAGACCAACCGATGTAGACACTTGTAGACACTTGTAGACACTTTTAATATAAATTCTAAAGTTGATTTATTTTGAACGTTCTATCTACTCAAAAGCCCTTAACCATTAACTTCCAGCATGACTACGCTCACAAAAGTGAAAATCGCTGGAAAAACGAACTATTATTTACAAAAAAAAAAGTAATTTATTTCATAATCTCCGCACTTAACAGAAAATAACGCAAAACGTAACCACGCTAGGTGTTCAGAGGCTACAAAATTCACTTTGCTATGGTTGCTATGAAATATATAGACAAGAACGTAGACAGCAAAGTGAAAACTGGAGTGCCGAAATGAAATTTTAATTAAGTACCTGCTCCCCGTTCAAAAGATTCTTTAAGGTGTCACTGTACCGTGTAATTTATGTCTTAGAATATTATTCAGATGGTGTGCAAAATAAGACACACGTCAGAGTAATCCATAAGAATATTAATTACGTTGGAGTTCTTAATCTTGGCTCAGTACTGTCTCCTGCACGTTTACTCCTCAAGTGTCGGGATATAAACGAGCGATTAATTTTCACTTGGAGCTGCTCCTCTCCTCCGCCTTGTTTTAAAATTTTCGGCGGAGACAGGAGTGTTGGAAATCTCTTGCTGCATTCTGGGACCCACAAGAACGACTTTCATTAATATAACCGAAAATCTTATTTATTTTGCTTAAAGATTTTCACAATTTTAAAGTTTCCCGCCGCCGGAAGAATGTTAGTTTTCGGGCTGATGGTGCTGCTACTGTTGGGGAGTGGTGGAGGAGGATTAAGATATTATTTTTTAATTAAAGTACAACAAAAACGAGTTTCAAAGTCGAAAAAGTTTCTTAGTAAAGTATAGGGACAGGATTTTGCATTAGGAGCTAATGCGGTATTCAAGAAGAACTTCGTACTTCTTCTTAACTGGCGTTGCAGTTCTTGTAGGACTGGGCTTGTTAAAGTGCCTTCTTTAAGTCGGCTCTACATTTCAGGAGTTATCTGCAGCTGGGTTTACGCAGTTTTTGAATTCTTCTGGCACGTCGTCTATCAATAATATATTCTGCCACTTTTACTGGGCCTGCGTAGAGTGGGGGTAAATGTAAATCGCGATCAATTTACGATTTGAATCAACTTCGTGCGTCTTTGTTAAATCAAAATGAAGGCCATATCGACTCTACTCCAGCAAACATGTTCTTTGTCTTCTTTCTTCTTTGATCCGTTAGCTGGCGGTCCGAGCGGAGCGTCCCCGCAACATATACGCTGCTGTTGGTGCCGCTTTAAAAAATGTGGTTTCTTACCAAGTTTCTTCGGTTTCCCGATTCTGGTCAATTCCTCCTTTCACACCCTGGACGACAGGAGATTTCGCAAACATTTTAGTCTCCCATATCCTTTCCCAAACTGGCCACAAAACTAGCTTCCAGACGGATTACTGCAGTTCCAATAATACAGGTCGACCAGCTGCCTAGGTTTCCTGTTTCTTCACCTGATTGTGCAGGACCACGGTTTTACCTTAGCTGGTTCCTTCCAATTTAGCTCGACAACAAAATATCCATCCTTACCAAATTTTTACTATATTAGTCTTTTTCATGAAAAAACGTATTCACAACCTTCCCAGCTTCATCGAAAATTTACTTTTTTCTTCCAACAAAAACCTTCCTTTTTCTTGCCCTATTTTTCTCCAAAGAAATCGCAATTGTCAAGTTGCCAGCAGGTGTTTTCTAGCCGGGAATAAGCCCGCCGTTACAAGCCTAAACACGCCTAATAAAATACTGAATCTTCCAGTGAACGTTCTAAGATTGGGTTAGCCATTTCCGAGCACTGATGTTTATTATTGGAATGGTAAAAAAAGTTTTCCGGACGTTATTCATAGGAAATTGTCCAAGGTTTCCAATTTTGGTGAAGAAAAACCAAAATTGGAACCTTGACTGGAACCGGCCTGGAACCTTGACTTTAACAGTTTTAGATAGGTGATAGGTTATTCATGCAAAATGGGTCATAGGGTTACAAAAATACAGAATGAAAACGACTTCCAAACGCCCCAGCTAAATCCAAGATTGTGGATAACATTTCACACTGTATTCGCAATCTACCAATTCCAGACCCAGACCCAGCCGTTTGAGATCTGAGAAGAAGGTTACAAAATCACACTTTAAATTAAATTACAGACCTTGCAGGACTTGGGCCTCTTGAAGTCTCTACTGTTTGCTACTTTTTTCCAGTTTGTTGAAATCTCCAGTTTGGAATGTTTTACTTTAAGCTGACATTACCAAATATTTTCAGCAATTTTCAAAAATAATGATAAGTCATTGCCAAACTTGATAATTTTCATATTTTACACCGGTTGATGTTTAACCATATTAAAAATATCTCGGATTACCGAAAAAGTCTTCAGAATATTAAAAATGCTATTCGTAAATATAAACCCCAAGTTAGCGTTACTAAGCCAATATGTATAAGAATTAAGAAAAGATTATTCAATGTTGAAAACATATAGCTCTTTCGCAACAATCTCTTTTATCGTCAAATGCATAAAACTAAGTTAATTCAGTAATTAGCAAGTCCCTGCTTAAAGCATCTTGCCACTGATTTAATGCAAGCGAAATAATTTATGTATCATTATCCATTATCATGGTATATCCAAAGTCCGATTAGCTGAATGGAGCTGAATTGCGTTGAAAAGAGCTGAATTGAATACTTTCACATATATTATTGACGAGTAACTTATGATATTTGTATTAAGGTGTTTTGTTAAGGTATCACAATAATCTTAGCCTTGGTAGAGAGAGTCACATATGAACACATTTTTTGTGACATGCCGATTTTTTTTTCAATATTTCAATCAATGTTTGTTGGTCAAAATGTTTTGTGTGTATTCCAAAATAAATAAACAAACCAAGTAAATATAATTAATATATAAAAATAAGAAGAAGTCACTTTACTTCATATATGTTACAACATAACTGGAAACATAAATTTAGCAAATTTCGTCACGGTTTTGTAACTTCATGAAATGTGTATCGTTTTCTTTCTCGTCCTTTTAACAAAAGTACAAAGTTTCGTATATGTATGTATGTATGCATGTAAACCGCCTACATCCATCTCCATTTATCTATAGAGTCCGGAAAGAAATCAATTAGAAGGGAGGACGTATTTTTTTTTTCTCCATTTTTTTCCTTTTGCAAAAATTTCCTGAAGAAAATTTGTAATGAATAATTTATGACTTTCCCAATCCTTGTTACATTTTGTATCTTTCCCGTCCACAGGGATCTTCTATGTTCCATCCGAAGGAAGGACTAAAAATGGTTTCGTATTTCTGCTCGTTTCGCCCCCCGACCCCGAGCTATACAGAAAATAGGATGAAATGGCAAATTTTCGATTACATTGTTTCCAGAATGAAAGGGTTGAGTGTTTGGTTTGGAACTTTTTCATTTACCCCCCTCCACCCCGACTCTCTGCTAAATAAGAAGTTTTCTTTTGCTCGAATTTTTTTAGACAGATGATCCGTTCCCTACAGGAGTATTCTTGGCTACAGGTGCATTAAAATTTATAAAATTACCGAAGTTATTATTTTTGAATTAGAAATGGCTGAAAGGAGCATCGTTTCCGTCTCTCTCTCTTTCTCTGTCTCGCATCTTGTCTTTGTGCTACGGAAAACCCAGAGTCTCTAAATGAAATGTAAATAAAACCACGAACAAAATTTCGTATCAAAGTTCTGAAGACTAGGATTCATCCCGTGAGTCCTGTATTGTTTTCTGGCTCGGTGAGTTCACCCTAAGTTTGAATGTTTTTAAGGATAACGAGAGGCAAGAATTGCTGTTGCTAATTAAAAAAAAGTCCTTCTTCCTTTGGATATAAAATAAATTCAATGGGGGTGGTGGTGGACTACTGACGAAAAGTTTTCCCCCCGTTCCGAATAGAAGTTGTTCGCCTTTCCGCAATTTCAATTTGAAGAAAACGGGAAATTACGAAAAATTGAACTTTGCAAAGTACCCAACGAGAAACGAACTGAGATTTTCCTCACTTTTAGACAGGAAATTTTGGGAAAATCACTTTTACGGTCAAATGTTGAGAAAAGTCTTAATAATTGAACGGTTATGATCCGACTTAGTTTTTGTTTTGTGAGAGAGAAAGAGGAAATTCTGTCGCTTATTTATGGTTTTGTTTTCTAGGAATAAATCGTTTTGGGTCGAGTTGAAAGGTTATCATTTTGCTGTATTTTGGCCTTTGTTATTTTGACAGACCCTTAGCCCTAATTTCTATACAGTTTTTGTACCGTAATAAGTATTCAGCGTCTTATTTATATTGTTGAATACATTCCAATTGGAGCCTCAATCTTGACTACACGTATCAGGTGTAACTAATATTCCGCAAAGAATAATCAAACTAAATTTATTCTCGAAGGTATGATTCTCGATCCCAATTTCAAGCCGATGCCATCCAGTTTAGCGAGTTAGGTTAGGTAAGATATGGCTGAGCTGTTGGTTTGAGCTCATACACTTAGGCCAAAAGGATAGGCCCAGTGTGATGCCATAGTGATCCCGCTTTAAACCTGAGGTTCAAGGCTCGTTTCTTCGCTAAACCATCTCTAAGAAGTAATGAATCTTCTAAATAGCGGGATCTCAATCTTCGAGATTTCCGCAAGCTCGCTTAGAAAGGGTTCATCAAATGTGGTTAGCGTCGTTCTGCTTAGGTCTAGGCAGTGACAGAGGAGATTTAGTACACTCCTCGTCCGGATTCTTACAGTTTCTGAAAAAATCGTAGGTCTCAAAACCTAAGCGGGTCGTATGCCTCCTTATCAGACATTGTCCGGTCAGCACTCTTGTCTCCCGAGGCTTAGTAGTGAGGTGGTCCGCCTGAGATCATAAGAGGGCGAAGTTAATCTGGCCACGGTGCATTTATTAAGATCCCTCCAAAGCTTCTTCGCTTGACGCATTGTGTATTGCTTGCATTTTAGCTTAATAGTGGCCTAAAGCATATCCACCATTTCCTTTCCAGGAGGGAGAGTGGCGGTCGTACCCCTTTTGGCATTTCGTCATAACTAACATTTAGGGCGTCTGTAGGTGTAGAGCGAAGCGCCCCTGTTATGCATATCTTCGCACATCTTTATACTTTCTGTATATTGTTTAGCACGGTGGATTTACTAAGGGTTGACCACCATACTAAGACCCCGTAAAGGAGAATTGTGCGGACAATCATTGTGTAGATCCATCTTACTATGTTAGGGGAGAAGCCCTATTTCTTCCCAATGGATTTTTTGCAATGCGCTCTTCTGTGTTCTCATTCTAGAGGAGTTTCTTGGCCAAGGCTGCTCCCAGGGATTTGGCACTGTTGCTAAATTTTAGCCTAACATTATTAAGCCGGGGGTGTTAAAGGAGGGATCTTAAACTTCCTTGTAAAGAGGACCAATTCCGTTTATACTGGATTAACGCTGAGTCCGCGGGTAGCAGTCCACCTTGAAAGGGTATGTATCGCCGCCTTCATGAGATTACAGAGGAGTTGAGAGGATTTGCCGTTTGTGATGATAGCAACGTCATCCGCGTATGCCAGGACGTGATTCCCCTCGGCCTCCATGCGTCGGGACAACTGGTTCATAGTTACGACCCATAGGAGCGGGGAACGTATTCCTCCTTGCGGCCCTTCGGACAGAGCTTTCGCCTAGGACCGAACTCACCATCCTGCCAGTAAGCATTTCGTCAATGTGAGACACCAACGATGCCCCGATCTTCTGTTCTGTCAAGGTCGGGGTAATGGCGTCCGGTAGTACATTTTCTTATGACGTCCTTGTCGGCGCTCTAGGTAGTAGAACAGGTGGCTTACAATGGGGTTTGCTAGACCGCCTTAGGGAACACGACTACACGGATGATATCTGTTTGCTGGCCCACAGACACCAGGACCTCAAAAACATGTTAAACAGAACATCATGACCTCAAAAACATGGCAACTGAAAGTAGTCCAGCAGGCTTAGGGCTAAATCCGACTAAAACAAAAGAAATGCGGATAAATGGAAACACCAGCGCTGAATAACCGTGACGTGGAACTGATTGATAAATTCTGCTACCTCCATAGTATTATTACCTTAAACGGCGGGGCAGAAGAAGACGTAGTTCCAGAATAAATAAAGCACGAGGCGCATATGCATGCCTGTTCCGCATATGAAGGTCAACGGAGATCTCAACTAACACCAAACTGCGACTGTTCAACTCCAACGTTAAGGCAGTTCTTTTTGTACGGTTGCGAAACATTGAAAGTCAGCCAATTTATCACAGGGCGCCTACAAGTCTTCATCAACAGATGCCTGCGTCGTATCCTAAAAATCCCATGTCAAGATAGCATTTCAAACGAAGAACTCGCCGGCCGTGCCGGCCAAGAAAGTATAGACGACCAAATCAGGCGAAGGAAATGGAATTGGATTGGCCACACCTTGCGACGTGAAGACGAAAATCTAGCCAAGCAGGCCCTTGACTGGAATCCGCAAGGTTCCCGTCGAGTCGGAAGACCTAGAACAACGTGGAGCAGAACCCTACAAGCAGAGGCCGTAACAACTGGGAGATCCTGGTCGGAGCTGAGGGCTGTCGCGCAAAACAGAGTCCGCTGGAGGGCAACTGTTTCCGCCCTATGCCCCATGAGGGATTAAAAAAGCATAAAGGAAGAAAGTTGCAACCCTAATCAATGAAATGCTTTCGGTTATTATACGCTGAAAAAGGTTTCAATTCAGCTGAAATGCTCTTAGTCAGCTGAATTAAGAAAACACGAGCTGAATTAAGAAAACACGAGCTGAATTAAGAAAACACGACCTGAATTAAGAAAACACGACCTGAATTAATAAAACACGAGCTGAATTAAGAAAACACGAGCTGAATTGATTAATTAACATAAATATTACGTATACTTTATTTTACTTAAAATTTCCAAAGTTTTCAAAGAACGGTCAAGCTGCTCTTCAACTACCAATGACAAGTTTTAAAAAGTTGTAGTTGCTTTAATCATTTTATAATAGGACACCCTCAAATAGTTGACCTGATTTTCCCCAATGAATATCTATTATGCACCGTTATTGTTTTTATAGATATTAATAAAAGCCTGCTCCTGAATATTATCATTCACTCACATCGCGGGGGATGTGACCCTCCTGTTTGCCAGTGCATTGTTTTCCCCACTGAGCTCCGCCGAGCCGACACGATATTAAAAACGATTTTCTGTTTGCTTTTAATTAATAATTCACAAATGACAAAACAAACCGCCCAGCAACAACCTGTAAAGCCATTATTATCCTTAATTTGAAAACAAAACAAATCCTTTGCCAGGAAAAAAACATATATCGAAAATGAACACACAATTGCCAGGAAAACTTTATTGACATTTTGGGTGGGGGCGGAAGCGGGGGGTTGGATAAACTCCACATCACAGATACTAAAACTCTCTTTCCCCCACCTCTCTGAAAACTTGTGCAAATGTCACCGGAATTGCAATTGTGGGGGGACATTATCAGTGTAAGTTTTTGATGGGGAGCTTTTTACCGGATTTGAAAGGCGAAAGGAAGGAAAATAAGTCCGTACTGAAGTGGAGGACTGCAGGCATCCGCCCGGGAGACGAGCAAATCCACACATGTGCATATCTTTTGGGAAATTGCAGAGGATCAACTTTTCGCATTTTGAATAAATCATTTCTTGAATTTGATTCGTAGCTCAATTTCGCCAATTGGTACGAAATTGTCGTCTGATTTTCGCAATATTCCATGGGGGGCTGCTCTATTGCAGAGTGGCTGCTTCTATATCTGGAATATGGTGTAGTTTCTGGCTGTTATAGTAAATCGTATATCGGGGGATGAGCGCCAGAGAGCGAACATTGGACGTGTCTATGCAGAAATATAAAAATGACTCAATAACCTGCTGCGATAGTGTGTGGCTGCTGGTGCTGGCGCTGTACTGTGCCGGCTTGAGAACGTTTCTGAATCGCTTTGAATTTTAACACTTTGGGGATTTGCTTGAACCGCTGTCGTCTCTATTGGTAAATGCTTACTACACTAGCTTCACTGTGCTCAGCCATCTCTGTTGAACAAGAAAATTGCACAACTTTGGACATGTTTCGGGCTGAGTTGGAATCGATTCTAATATATCCGATAAGTTGGGGCTGAACAATGCGGTATTTCTGACCATTCCCATCGGAACAGTATCGTACATTATCCTGCCGTATTGCGAATTGGTCAAGTTGTAATTGACTTCTCCAACTCATAGTTCACATGTCGGAGGATATATTTATAGTCTTCCGGCACTATTCCCCCAAGACTTTGTATCCAAAGTCGATAATTTCATACAAAGTATTCCTTGAATGAAACTAGTTGGAAAATATTTGTATGTGGGGAGCAACTCTGGGGGAGAGAGAGAGTTTTCGGGACACAAATTTATTTAATTTATTTGTAAATAATATTATTTACCGAGAGGTTTTTTTTATTGTTATTGATTGTGGGTTTAGTTCGGTATTGTTGTGAAACTAGACGGGAAGCAAGATTGAATACACCACTTATTTGTTTAACTATTTCTCTATTGCTATTCCCCGAACTTTGAAGAGGTTTGTAGAATTGCTTTGAGCTTCTACCATGCATCCTTCGTCTAGTGTGTAGCTACTTTAATCTGGCTTTTGTTTCTATTTGCTATAAGCAGCTTATAATTTGTTTTCCATTGCATCTGAGAACGTACGTATGCATTTACATATGCCAGTAACATCGCATGTTTTTGTGTTTCACTGGTACACTTAAGCGCATTTCAGCTTTATTCAACTCAGGTATCATGTGCAATAAATGCTTCTGTTTTACAGCTTACATTCGCCGAATAGCTGAAATTTTTGTGAAAAAAACAAAAAAAATGTTTATGATTTCTTTTACTTCCCTGTATTTGATTTCTTAACTCTATTTTGAACGGCATTCGACAATAACGACGATTGCCTACTAGTTAGTAGTAGTTCTAAGCCGGTTCTGAGCCGTTTATGATTATTGTGTCTTAGGTAAAACCTTTTTGTGATGTGGTGGCTGCCTAGGATGTATGTTTTATGCTGGACAACAACCTTTGTGGTGTGCATTTAGGTGGCAGTTTTGACAATAGTCAACATTAAGTAATATGCTCACAGAGCTCTCTCTTAAACTTTGAACTACATTTGATCAGCCCTTTTTGATAGTGTAAACAATATTATACTTCTGAACTGTTCATCACAAGAAAGAAAAGGTTTCAGTTAGTCGATGAGGGTGAGTTCTCTCTAGGTCGGTCCAAAGTTGTTGAAATGGCCAGCCGAAGAAGAAATTACCACAACTGGTGTCAATTGTGGTTATGAGCGGGCTAACAAGGCGTCAAAGTGACTAGGAGGACAACATCAATCGAAGTATTCTACAAAAACCACACAAATCAAAGAAAATTTCTTGCTGTTAATGTTCTGTGCTGCTCCCTGAAAAAGGAGGCGATGGTGAATGAAAGGTTCTTTTCTAACGAATTATTTTACAATGATGCCAAAATCAGGCGCAGAGAGAAGAATTATACAATGGAACTTTGGTATTTTGACCTGGTTTTCATTGAGTAACCAGTTTTCATTTATTGAATCGGTAAGTGAGCACGAACACTTTCAATATTAAAGAGAATTCTTGGTCCGCTTGCTTCATCCAGCTTGATCCAGCTCATAAAATTTGAGTCGGTACCTCAAAATAAGCCCAACACTTCTCTGCTTCTATTGCTTGTTAATTGTTAGATCTCCAATACAAACAGCATCTGTACCACCAAAGTTAGAACTGAAATCTTTTATAATCGGGTTTAATCCTGAGTAGATTGAGTAAGCTGTTCAGCGCCCGATCATCCTTATTTCATCAAAGGCTAACCCTTTAACATATCTAAAAAATGCTTTATATTGATCTGCTACTTCATAACTGAATGGAAGTAACGTTGACAAAGCTGAGCATCTTCCATCATGACTTCCCTACTCCCAGGGAGATTTAGTACAGAAACCCTAAATCAGTTTTAGGCTAGCTTAGAAGCCTTAACCAAACCCAAACAAAATAGGTCGCAGTGCCCGCCAAGGCGCCCCTCAACAAGAAATGAAATGAATCCGTCATTATTAGTGTATCTAACCGTTAGTAAACATTCCTGATTTTCAATTTGGATTCAGGAATAACCATTCCACAATAGATCAAATCGATCGAATCACTGCTGTCATCAAGCAAGCGTTAGAAGAAAAGAAATATTGCCCTGCCGTATTTCTGGATGTAGCTCAAGCCTTTGACAGGGTTTGGCACGAAGGATTGATATACAAGATGAGCAAACTCCTACCACAAAATTACTGCCAACTGCTTGAGTCATACCTCTGTAATCGCAAGTTCAGGGTCATCCATGAAGAAGCATATTCTGACTTTTGTCCGATATTAGCGGGAGTTCCGCAGGGAAGCGTATTGGGACCCTTCCTATACCTGCTTTATACTGCGGATATTCCAACAACAGATAACACATTTATCGGAACATTCGCTGATGATACTGTAATTATGTCAACAGACGTATCCCAACCAAAAGCGGTTGAAAAACTCCAACGAGCCTTGAATCATGTTAGCAAATGGACAACAGATTGGAAAATCGAGCTTAATGAGGTTAAATCAGTCCATGTGACATTTACGCTGCGTCGCAAAAACAACAGCTTACACACGTACCTCAATGGGGTGCAAGTAACCCAGGCAGAATCTGCAAAATATCTTGGTCTACATTTAGACTCAAGACTGAACTGGAAACATCACGTGAGACAAAAAACTGAACAGATTCGATTAACACAGCGTCAAATGTACTGGCTAATTGGACATCACTCCAAAATCAACCTGTATTGCAAAAGACTAATATACCAGTCTATGTTCAAGCCGATATGGATGTATGGTGTGCAGCTCTGGGGTTGTACTCATAAATCTAATCGAGACGTAATTCAACGCAGCCAAAACAAATTTCTTCGAATGATCACCAACGCTTACCGCTATGTGACTAATAAAGAAATACATGATGATTTGGATATAAAATGGATAGAGGAGGTCATCCGCGAATATGCCATTAAATACGAGAAGAGACTTCTGGCCCACACCAACGTTGAGGCTATACAATTATTGGATACCACCAACGAAATAAGACGACTCAAAAGAGTAAAACCTCACGAACTGATGCATAATTGATAAATACTACATACTACACACATAGGGAACTGGACACTGGTACAGAAATCCCATACAAGTGTATGCTTACTTTAAGACATGCTTAATTTAAGTACTATTGTTAACTATACTAATAAATTAATATTAATTAAGATTGTAGTAACCATACCAATAAAGGTGTTTAAAAAAAAAAATTAGTGTATCTGTTGTACCGGTTTTGCTAATTTCACACGGCCCGACAACCAACAACGAAAAATTTTCTGAAAAAGTTGGCCGGTGTGAAACTGGCCCTTAGTAATTCGCGAATAGCTGATGATGATGCCTCCGTAGCGTCGGGACAGAACGTCTCACCCATTAACGACGCGCACAATAAATCGGCTATATCTTAAACCCGAAATCTTCCTATGCCCACAAAAAACCCCAAACTCACGCTTATCTGATGAAACGGATATGGCATTTATTTCCCTCCATAGTCTCACTCGTCGCTATCGTCAACACACATCGACTACATCAGATGTTCATATGCCCATAATAAACCCAATCTGCGCATAGCTAAAGAATGGGAGTTGAAAAGCTTGCCTTCTATAGCCTTTAACTCTTCGCTCATATCATTCGCGAAGACATTCCTGCCATTCTTGTGTTAACATATTCCTCGGTTTCTTTTCGTTAAAGCTGTCCACACACTCTCAGTTTTAACTGCGCAGTTTAACTGTGTACAAAACCTGTACGATAAACTGAAGTGGAAGTGTATAGGTCCGTCAGTTCGTTGTACGGTTTTTTGCTCAGTCTCGTCAGTTTTGTTGATTTGAATAGGTACATCTTTTCAATAATGGCTAAGACAGCTGAACGATAAACTGTCTAACCTGTGCAGGTTATCAGAGCAAAAGAGGATTCAGAAGGTCAGGGCTGAGGACTGAGTGAAAATAGTTCAAAACTGCACAGTTCACACAGTTTATAGTTCGGACATGACGTCAAACGGGATAAACCGCGCAGTTAAACTGACAGTATGTGGGCCGCTTTACGCATTCCTAAAAATTCACCCTCAAAAGCCTTATTTGGACTGAGATGCATTAACCCTTCAACAGGTTGTTTCCCTTTTTCCCCTTGCTATACGACAATGTCGATTGCAAATTTCCCCGAAGAGGAAAGTTGAAACTTGCTTCTTCGAACTTAATAATAATAATAGGGTTACTCTCTAACTCAGCAGGGCTGAGAAACATTTACCACTACACCGTGGCTCAGCTGAGACATGCAAACATAAAATATTAAACAACATATAAGATCACAAAACGCGGAGAATTCCGCCACATTAAGAAGGGTCCTTTTAAGGACAACTTCACTAGTTAGCAAGCTAAACACGCTCTTATTATTGTTAGTATTTATACGCATGCGATTAACCGGTTCAAACATGCCATAATTGGTATTAGAGGAATTAGTGTGCAAGAAAGGTTCACCTCTCAGGTTGTAGTTATTGGGCTGGCATACACGGATCGTAATATCAACACCAAAAAACCGGTTTTTTATGATACTCTCGGCGTACATGGGTATTTATTTTACCGAGAGTAACTTTATTATCCCTACACGGAATATCTATGTGTGCACAACCCGAACGCGAATAACAAAGAGATATGTCAATATCAGACCCAAAGAAGAAGAAGATAAGAAGAAACATTTGTGCATGTGTTAGTTTTCACGCCAAAAATTTCTGTTCAAAAAGTTGCAACAACTTTCTCTCTTCCTTTTGACCCTCTTTCCTGGAAACCGGTTTTTTAGTCTTGACGTTATGATCCGTGTATGCCACCCCATTCACTCTAAATGACACGCGGCTTCTTAAGAAACCAGAGTCCACATGGCGATTTTTTAGAAAAATAAATCGATTCTCAGAAATCGATTTTTAAGTAATGAAATCGATTCAACAAAAAAATCAGTTAAAAAAAGATCGATCCCCAAAAATCATTTTATAAATGTGTTACATTTAATGTAATGTTGAACATGTTTGTTTGTGGTCTTAATTATACTAACTCCCTGCTGCAGAAACTTAAAACTTAGTTTTTCCGATTCCATGAAACTGAATGATGAAATTTCTTGCTAATCTATAAAAAATAACTATAAGTATAACAAATCTTAAAATGAAATAAAAAGTCAGTAAAAGTTCACTCAATTTTGATAAACATATAGTGGATGTGACACGTGTCGAGCTTACTGCAGTAAGCTCAGCAGTAAGGGGTCGTCCATAAATTACGTGAGGCGATTTTTGCGATTTTTCGACCCCCTTAGTGAGATTAGGCTCGACCCCCTCCACCCCCCCCCCCCCCACCAATCTCACGTGAGATTTTTCAGCTTTTTAAAAAATCTATTTTTTAATAATAAAAATATGAATTTACGGGCGTAACCGCTAGCTTTAATTATAGATAACTGATAATTCGAACTCCTACTTGCCCCTCCTCTATAGTGGACATACAACTACCAAAACGTGAGCACTCATGAACAAGAATTTCATTACGGCTATTTTCTGGCGTTCGCATAAAAATTTTGATGGAGGATTTAGGTCGACAGCGACCGTGGCCTGAAAGTTATCGCTACACCTCTCCGGCCGCCAACTGGATGGGGCCTGCAGTCCAAGAAAACTGAAAAAAATCTTTATATGAGTGGACAGTAGTGCTTCAATCGACCACTTCATACAAAATTTTTTGAAATACTTGTATGAAGAGGTCGACTGAAACAATTTCATTTTCAAACAACTTCTATTCAGTCAAGCCGCGAATTTACCGCACGATTTACCGCCGTATCCAGTCGGACCTGAAAGCAAGGCGGGAATTAGGCGCGAAAACCATTAACACTCGCATTCCCACTTGGTCACGAGTGTTCACGGCGTGAGTCTGGAGCCACCTTAAGGCACAAAAATATTAGCGCTAAGCCAGTGACGGCGACCGCCTGCGAGAGAATTTCCCATATATTTAATTTCTCCGCGCCGCCTGTCAGCATATATGTATGGTGGTCTGTGTATTTTAAAGATTTTTCCAGTCATCAATCTGTTTGTGACTTTAAAGTTTTCGTTGAGACCATGCACTTGTATTAACAGCCTTCTATGCTAAACAGTCGTCTTCGCCTGTGTGTCTGTAGGGAATAATGACGTTACCTGCACGCCACGGCCTGTCAGGCGGATACCTGAAGTCCTCATCCCCCAGTCAGACTGAGTATTGTATTGGAGTGAAGTCCTCAATACCAATACTCATCCACGGCCTCTTTGGTGGATACCTGAAGTCCTCATCCCTCAATCAAACTGAGTATTGTGTGGCTTTCATCAGGCCGTGACTGCCAACCTGGCCTGCCGGCGGCCTGTAAGTGAATGCGGGTCTTTAGTGGAGAAACATGTTTTACTTAATTTAACCCAGTTTTCTAGTAATTTTACACTGTTTCTTGAAGAAAAAAAATTACGTGATATCTGCCGCGACCCCCCTCTCCCCAACGTGAGATTTGGTGAAATTCGGCTCGACCCCCTCCCCCAGCTAAACGCCTCACGTAATTAATGGACGACCCCTAAGCACGATGATTGGAACTCAAGTGCTGTTAAATTAAAAAACAGCGATCATTGACCGCGTTTATGCGGACCAGTGCCGGCGGATCGTGATGGACCCGTGTGGGTAGTCAAACAAACACAGCCCCCTTTTCCACCGAAACTGAAAATTGATATTTTACCTAAAAACGAAAGTAGGCAGGTGAATTCATTGTAAAACGGAAGATGGACCGATGGTATACAGGACGAAGGTCACCCGGAATCTGTCCTGGACCCTCTCCTGGAAAGTATAATGTTGTGATGAGGTTACGCCTCTCAAAAGGAGTAGTTGCGATCGGGATCGCGGATGACATGGGGTAGTGCTTGTAACACGATGCCTCCATGAGATGGAATTATAGATGAACCAAGTGATCTGAGAGACCGTGCAGTTCTCGGTCCAGTCTCCTGCTACTCTCGGTCCAGTCAAATACTTTTACAGGAATAGCGGTCGGCGTATTCACATTTTCGCTCCCGTTCAAGCCCCATGCCAATCACATTACGGTACCTAAAGCCTTCACTATTTCAACATCACTCCGAAGATTGCTGCCCAATGAGGGGCTCCAGACCAAATCATCGCTTTCTGATGGCAATGGTGATTAGCTCAATTCTGCTGTACGCAGCGCCAGTGCTAGCAGCAGTGTTGAATAGGACGGCTAACAACAAAAAATGGAGGGCGCAAACCGACTAAGCGGATAAATGAGCACGTGTAAAGATTTTTTTTTTTTTTTATGTGAAAGACTAGAGTCACAGGAAACGCCCTTTATACTGTGTCGACAATCTATTTTCTTCATATATACTACGTTTATAAGCGGAGTTTCCCTCCGGATGGAAGTTTCGATCCGGAGTGAAACACCGCTTATAAACTGGGAGTGAAACTCCAGAACTTGGATTTTCGCTCCCGAAGAAAAAGCTGGAGTGAAACTTCGATCCCGGTTTATGTTGTGCTTATAAACGCTGACTTGGAGTGAGATTTTTTTCCAAGGGGGGAAAACTTAGTAAAGAAGAAGCTGGGTGTTTTATTTTGCTACAATAGTTTTTTTCTTTATTTATTGATTTTTTAAATACATTAAATTAAACATTGGGTTTACAATTTGTCTTTGCTATGATTTTAAATTTGAGCTTGGAGCTGTCATTTCAAACCAGAAAGTATTTTGGATTTTCACTCCCATTGCTTATAAACGCATCGGGAGTTTTACTTTGGACTGAAGATCCGGGAGTGAAACTCCGCTTATAAACGTGGTAATAGAGTGCAATGTCGAACAGCAGCTCTAGTCGGGGAAGAAAGGAACTGTCACAACCTACCAGCGATATTTTTTGCAGTCCACCTACTCCCAACCATTACTGGCGACTTTGTCATCGGGGCATCGAGAAACAACTCGCTGGAGTGTTATGCCTCCTGAAACGAGTTGAATCTCATCAACCAACCGATGACATGCGCTTTGGTGAAGCGGGGAAGGGCTAACTAAGGCTATGACAGAAGGAATCAGGAATGTAAAGAGGGAAGAAGAAAGAAGGAAAGTTATGTAGGTGGGAAAGTGGAAAGATGCAGCGTGCAATAAACATAGGGCGAGTTTCGAAATGCATCACTACGGTGTACTGCGGTATTCAGCTACAGACTTCAATTGGAAGTCTGTAGCTGAATATTGCAGTGATACCGCAGTGATGTATTTCGAAACTCGCCCATACTGGCGAGAAAAGGCATGCCTATCTGTAATCAACTGTATGTTAGAGGGGAGCGAAATATAGCGCCCCGGGAAAAGGCACACGGCGAGTCTGTGGCGAAATGACAAGGGAAGTAGAACTAGTCTGTTAAGGGTCGGTGGATCCTCAGACTAATCCCAAACATGGAGAGAGGTGGGTTACGAGGGAGTGGCGGAAAGAGAATTATGACTTCACGCAGTTCTTGTCTGGTTCTTATCCCCCATATTCTAAAAGCAGTCACAAGTAACAACGCAACCACAACTGAGTGTTGAATCTCAACTCGAAGGCCTATACTAAATGAAAAGTAGAAGTGACGTAGACGTAACTTCTGTCAACAATGACAAAGAAACGGAAATTAGAAGTTCATAAGAAGTAAGTGCGAGTCGCGAAACCTTGTGACTTACGACTGGTCTCAATTTTAGAATAGGAATAATCTTTTAAAAATACAGGATTTTATATAAAATGGAGTATAGTGACCTATTCAATAACTGTCCAATTTGAAAAATAACAAGATCATGTCAAACGCTTGATTAATTTCGGGTGGGTATTTTACCCATCTGGAATTTGCCGGGTGGGTACTGCTACGCCGGCTATGCCGTCGACAACAAAATTTTCACCTTTTACACGAGTCGATATCCAACCAACATAAATTTGTTGTAAAAATTGCCTTAGATAAAATCGTGTTGTCGATTTCAAACAAAACAGATCGATCTTTGTGAATCGATTTAAATAAAAAAATCTCTCTAAAAATCGATTTTTCATATTGCAAAAATCGATTAACAAAAAAATCGATACAGAATCGCCATCACTGAACTGTTCACCTTGTCATTCATCAGCCGATGAACGAATATAACGTCAGTGACCTCACGGCGCTTATGGAGAGAGCTTTAGTTGAGCAATTTAAGTCTGTTATCATAAAGCGGTAGAGCAAGCTCGTTCATCCCACTCCTTATGTGACGATGCAGCTTGATGTCATCAGCGTAAATAAGGATTTTGCAGTGCTTTAGCAGGGACACACTATATCGTCAATTGATAGAATAAAAAGAAGAGGACCAAGATGACTGCCTTGCGGGACACCAGAAGGACGCTTCGATGTTTTTAGATTTGACTCCGCGGAATAGAACCTGGTAGGTTTTGTGTAAATCCATTGTTGGACTTATTTATAATCTAAAGTCTAACTTAGAGGTAATCTAAATGTGAATGTCCTAAAAGAAAATATTGTAGACATTGGGAACAACGATGAGAAATCAAAGGCTGCAATAACTTATTGTATCCGAAAATGTCGAAGGCTATACGAGAAGTATAAAGAAAATTTTATCGACTATTAAGAAAATTGGCAACTATTGTCACGAGAAATTGGATTATTTTTTACAATACACAATTTAGGGTGTTTTTTTTTTTAAATTTTGTAAGGGCGCGTCTAATTCATTGATAAGGCACTGTATATACAAATAGTAGTGCATTGACTTGAAAGCTTCTCTTCTGGCCAGGGCAACTAGAACCCTTCTAGGCAAAATCCTTTATAATAAATCGATGTCCTACTCAAGTACCTATACCTATAAATAGAGCAACATCTAACTACAACCCTGCTGTCAGTGTTCAACATTCCGCCTCTCGAGAGTTGCTTCACTTATTTGCCATTTTGAAAATAAGCACTCCATTGACAAGCGAAAGGACCTTGATAAGTTTTTATCCTTTAAGGATATCGTATCTGCGCCCCGCACCCGTCAAAATATAATTCAAAGTAATTGCGTCACTAGCCCAAATGAATTCTAATTGTCCCTGAAGTTTGACTAATGATGTCCCTGAGGGGCTCTTATCAGAGAAGTTTAAGACGTTCGTAACGAGTTGACAACCTAAAATCTTAGACAAGCAGACGAACCTTTATGTTATTTTCGCGGTAATAATAACGAGGATCCCTTTGAGCCAGTGCTGCTGATGCTGCTGCGAATCTTAAGGGTTCCACCCCCGCCCCTACTAGCCTAAGTTGATGACGATGGCCCCGGCGTTCGGGTAGATTAAGGCCCGGATACACTTGTGGTTAGCAGCATGAGCATCATGGGGATGATGGCTACACAAATCCCCACCATTCTTTGGGTATGGTCCAGGGCTCTTTCGGTGATGGCCTGTGAATGGTGGTGGCTGGTGGTGGTGGTTGCCCACACACCCCCATACCACCTTCGGATTTTGCTGTTAGGGTTGATTATTAATTGATTTCCCGAAAATTCCGCGCGTAAAAATCTGCAGCGTAATCGTATTTTTGTTGCCAACCCTCTAGCGGGAGCCCCAAACACTCAAAATGGTACGCTTACGCCGAAAGCGATGGGTTTTGCAAAGATTGATTGAATTTTAATGAAGATTAAATGTAAACATTAATTAATTTGTGGGCCGCTTTCGGTGGTAATTTGATTTCGTTTACTTCTCTCTGCCATTTGCCGTGCATTGAAGATGAATGTCCCTGCAGGATTGGATATCGATTAATTCCTTGTTTTAGGTCAAAAATTTAAAATAGCCCCAAAGTCCAGAGCGCGCTGTGTATAATGTTTTGCCGCCTTTCAGCACCAATGCGAACTTAATCCGTTAAAACATATCAGGATAAAATCGATACCATGAAATTGACTGCTAAAAGTTTGTTAACGTTATTTTTTTCGTATGCATTTTGCATACGTTGCACCACCGGGGATGTATGCATATTTATTAACAATGACGGCAATTTAATTGTCAATGGAACATAACTAAGTTCAGATTAATTTAAGAGAGGATTTCTTTTACGTTATTTAATATTATTAAGGACGAAATTTAATTTTTTGAGTATTAGTTTAAGAACAGATATTTATTCGAAGGTCCTATTAGATCTGCATTTTCGACTTTGAACTTGTCGAACCGTTGAAGTTGAACTTGCTTCAAGCAATGTTTTCGTGAACAGGCGATAAATAAAGAAAAATCCAATAAAGTCATTACTAAATTTAGCTTGATTACTTTTCGATCACCATTTCTGTTATAATTTGCTATGACTTATCGTCGTTTCCCAATAGATGACGTCAGCAGAATAATTCTGTTAGAAAATGTCCGACTAGAAACGTCAAATGATAAATTAGACATCTGTCACATGTTTTTTCTGCATAAAAGTTTTGCTTTTTGCGTCCAATTGAAAAATTAACTGCAGCTGAGGCGCGTCAAAAGATTGTAGAAACTGAAATTAGCCGCTTAAACGGTACGACAGTGGAGGTTTTGTGGTGGAACCTAAAGCTGCGTCCCAGGTCGCTTTAAACGTTTAAGACCCAGGATTGGAGGCATTACTGGTTGAAGATCCATGTTAACGCAACACGCACTTGCCGATTTATTGGGAGTGACTCAACAAGCCGTTTCCCATTGTTTAATAAAAACCTTGAGAATGGTCGTAAAGAAAGGAAATTTGATGCCATACGAATTGATATCGATTCTTTCAGGTGCGAACGAGCTGCTCCGATGGCACAGACGAAAGGATTATTTTGCATCGTATTGTGACTGGCGATCGGTTATGATTATTCAAAATGAAAAATATAGTGGAGGGCAATCATACATAGATCGAAGCACATGATGTGTAGTGTATTAGGTGCGATCAATTCATCGTGGTGTATTATAAGTTGCTGCAATATGGTGAAACCATCGCAGGAGGTACAGAGCATTTCTTATGCGGTCGATTCGAGCATTGAAGGAAAAACTGCCACAATTCGAAATATTGTTGGCTGATTTTTTTTTATGTGACACACTAGAGACTTAGGGAAGGCCCCTTTGTACTGTCGACCATGTATTTATTTTTTGAAAATGTCGAACAGCAGCTCTAGTCGGAAGATAGAGAGAAGTGAAGGAAAGAATTGTCACAACCTAGCTGCGGTATTTTTATTTCACCTACTCCCAACCATTTCGCGACTCTGACATCGGGGCATCGAGAACAACTCGCTGGAGTGTTATGCCTCCTGAAACGAGTTGAATCTCATCAACCAACCGATGACATGCGCTTGGTGGAGCGGGGAAGAGAACTAGTGAAGGCTATGACAGGAGGAATCAGGAATGCAAAGAGGGAAGAAGAAAGAAGGAAAGTTATGTAGGCGGGAAATTGGTAAAGGCTAGGACCGTGGCACCGCCGGGAATCGAACCCGGGACCTCTGGGGATAGTAGTCAGGTGCCTTACCCCTAGACTACCGAGGCCCCATGATATTTTGCTGATGATATTTTGCTTGGAGTGCATCAACAACAGCGAATTCTGAACTTCAAATTAACACGGAGATTCAAAACGAAGCGTTCATTTCTGTCGGCAATTTGTGCCTTTATAATGTCCGGCAAGATATTGTACGAATTATGAATCCCAGTGCCGAATCACCCCATGCACGATGCACTCAATAGAGAATTTGAGCTAGAACGGCAATAGGATCGAGATGCTTTGATTCAATCACTCCGAAAAAAGGTCCACTTTTAAATCAGCAGCGGAAAACTGCATATGATACATTGATGATAGTAGTTAACGACGGTTACGAAGGAATAGTTTTTCTTGATGCACCTAGAGGGATCGATAAAACTTTCCTAATTGATTTTAGCATCGAGTCGCGAACAAGCGCTGGCCGAGTCAAATAGCGCTGGCCGTAGCATCAACGGGAATCGCTGCCACATTCTTAGAAAGAGGACGAACAGCCCATTCAGCCATCAAACTACTTCTCAATTTGTAAAAGATAGATGAACCGACGTGCAACATTGCCAAAAAATCAGCAATGACAACAGTACTACAGAATTGCAAAATTATCGTTTGAGATGGGCGTATGATATCACAAAAACGAACATCGGAGGCACTCGATCGAATGTTGAAAGATTTGCGCAATAATCAGTACCTCTTTGAAGGTACGACGATTCTGCTGTCCGGCGATTTTCGGCAAACGCTGCCAGTCATTCAAAGATCAACAGCTGCTGATGAAATAAACGCTTGCTCGAAGTCATCGAATTTGTGGAGATACATGAAAAGTCTAAAGCTAATAATGAATGTATGCGAGTCGCGTTACAAACTGACGAATACCAGCTGTCCGTTCTGCGAAGAAGCTCCTGAAACAGAGAAGCACTTACTATGTGGTTGTGAGACTACAACTAAAAGAGAATTAAGTCTTCTCCGACGTCTTCCCGGCTTCCACGGAGCCTCGGGATATGAATCCTAAATTAATTTCACGCTATGTTCATTGCGACCAGTCATGTAACGGAAGCGGCGTTTACTGCTGTCATTTGGAACCCGAGGAAAAAATAAGAATAACGAAAGTTCTGGGTGTCGGCATATATCAAGAGTTATGGATAGTGGCAGAAAACAAGACGTAAAACCCCTATTATTGGAGTAGATGTGAGGAAGGACCCCCGTCAATGAGGAGGTCGGAACTGTAATCCTCCACTTAACTATATGAACAAAACGCAACTTCCTCTTTTTCTTGCTAACATTGATTTTATTGATTAACTTTTGGGTGTGTCACTAATGTTGTTGTTGTTTCATACACCACTTATTCATCTTGTCAACGTGTGCTGATAATTGAAGGTCAAACATGTAAGAAAAGAAAACGTCGTGGTACCAGGGCGGGGTTTTGCAAATCTTTTTTTGTTTTCCTCAAATGCAATGTTGATATGACTTAATTCCCACACTTTACTTGCTAAGGTCAATTAATATAACTTAGATAAGAATTTTGCAATTGTTAATTACTTTTTTTTTGATGCTAGCAACTTTGACTATTGATTATTTTTAATTTGACTACCCTTAATCGGAATTCCATCCATCCAATGGCGCTACATCCCAAATTGAGGCTTAGCCTCCTCTAGCGGATTTCTCCAAGTTTGACAGTCCCTTACAGCATGTCTCCAGTTCCGGATGTTGAGCATTGTATCTGCGTCAGCCGTCAAAGAGTCTATCCATCTCCTCCTGGGTCTACCTGCTTGCCTATTTCCCGATACAATTGGAGTTGGCAAGTGTTAATTGATCTCTTATTAATAGATGTAATTGTTGTAAAGAATAACTGAGTTTATGGCGGTAAAAAGGAATTTTGTAGGATGATGTACTGCTAAGTGCAAGAGAGGGTGGCATAGTGGTTCACGATATTCACAGCCCAGCTGAACTTACGTTTTTCAGGTTCCCTCATCGTGCTTCTACCGCTCCAAAAAGAGAGGCGCGTACGTGAGGGTAAGTAGTGGTGCATGAGTGTAAGGTGGTACCTCCGTGTTGAGGCCAGGGGTACTGTCTAGCGAGATGTTTTTGTCGGCTTTGTCTAGATGTACGTGTGCCGTTGAAATTTTAGTTTTTGGGGTGTGAATCCGAAGCTGGCCTCTTCGGGCAACCAGTTTAGGGCTCGTACGACAGTCATAAGTCACTAGTCGCTTTTGTGATTCGTCGTTGCCATTCATTGACTGTCATTACACGCCTATTCACTTTGGACTCACAACAAACCAGTTTGTGTACGATTTTCTGCTTCTTTTCCTTATGACTGCAAAATATAAATAACAAATTGTCTCAAGTTTAGACTCACCCCCCGATTAAAAATAATTTCATGGTTAATTTCCTAACTAGCACGCACGCGCCCGCAGCTAGCACGCATAGCGAACAAACAGGCACGCCACAAAAGTACGTACTCTCCCGCCACAGGTACGCACGCTCCCGCCACAGGGATACACGCTCCCGCCACTGGCACGAAAATCGAAAAATTTGTTCGCTAGAGGGATGCACTCTCCCGCCACAGGTATCCACTCTCCCGCCACACGCACGAAAATCTCAAAATGTGCCTGATGACGACTTTACATACATATATAATACTCTTCTCCATCTTTTTTAAGAGGCGTAGAATTTTTATTCTACGAAAAATTTTTTTTCTTTCATTTTAAATTTGAGTTTCGTGCGTACCAGCTGCATGCTAGCTGCGGGCTAGTGTTATTTTCACTCAGGCGTGCATGCTAGCTGCGGGCGCCGTGCGGGCTAGTGCATGCCAGCTGCGTGCTAGCTGCGGGCGAATTTCATTTTTAATCGGGCCCACACTTCTGATTGCTTTTTGATTTATGACACTATTATGACGCTTTTAGACTACGGAAATTATCGAAAGCCCTAATCTCGAAGGTTTTTAATGACGTGGTTGGCACAATATACCAAAGAGGTCGCAGTACCTGCAACGGCGTCCACGAAGAAGAAAGTAAGCTTTATATTTGAGGTCTCTGAACTTAACGCCATTCTGTGTTGTAGACTTGCAAGAGATTGGTATCGAGATCCCAAAAAAACCTGCAGTATTGAAAAAGCGGCCTTTACATCGTGTGACCATTGGGCACTGTACCTTATAATGTGGAACCAAACCTTAAAAACCTGTCAGGTTCTTCCACATCATCTTTGTACTACCAGTCCCTCATATTGTTGTTCGTGTTACAGTACGAGGTTCCCGCTGACAAGTGGAAAGTGGTCCAGAGGCGGGTAAATGACAACACCCTTCACTTGGTCATGGTAGTGGACAACGCCTCCATGGCTAAGTTAATTAGTCTGAAGGGGAAAATCGCCTATCGATTCTCCCAGATCAGGCTAATTCTCAAGGATAAAGATCCTGCAAAGAAGCAGTCGCAAGGGCAGGGCTCGTCGTGTGACACTCAGACAACAGGGTCTGAAATGGCGCCTCCCGATGCTTCTGTTGTCACCGAGGACAGCAATGCCGCTACTTTGGCCATAGGGTCATCTGACGGCGGAGCTGCGCTCGCTGTGACTCCGGGACCGTCAGGCGTTGTTCCAATCCCGGCCCCCGCATCTGTAGCATGCGCCAGGGAGCCTGCATCGGAGCTAACTGCGGAGCGGAAAAAGAACACGCCTGCCAAACCTGGAGTCGGAGCACGGGGCAAATCTGTACCCCCCAAGGGCAAAGATGGTAGGACAAAGGGTCCTAGACAAGCCAAGAAGACCGGGCTTGTCAAACGCTCCTTGGAAAAAAAATGAGCGCCATAAGGGCACTCCAAGCAAACTTGCACCATGCGAAAGGGGCCTCCTCCACCCTGTGCAAGACTTTTGCGGAGAGGCACCTTACCCTTGCTCTTATTCAAGAGCCCTGGGTAACCGATGGTAAAGTCAGAGGACTTACCACCGGCTCAAGTAAACTAGTGTATGATCGGAGATGTGGGGCGCCTCGCGCTGCCCTCCTAATTGACAATCGTGTCACTTATCTCTCCATTACTAACTTTATTTCTAGAGATCTAGTGGCGATCTCGGTTGCGGTTCCCACCGCCAACGGATTCCAAGAAATCGTTCTTGCGTCCGCTTACTTTCCGGGGGATGTAGCAGTAGTGCCACCCCAGGAGGTTCAAGATCTCATTGAGTTCTGTCGCAAGACGAACCGGCAATTCGTCATCGGCTGTGATGCAAATGCTCACCACTCCATCTGGGGGAGTACCGATGTAAACCAAAGGGGTGAGTGTCTTCTAGAATTTCTCGTTACGAATAACATAGATATTGCAAATAGAGGATGCAAACCCACTTTTATCACTGCTAGTAGAAAGGAGGTGCTGGACCTCACCTTTACGAGCAGGCTTTTATCCGACAGGATTGAAAACTGGCGTGTTCTGGACGAGGCCTCACTGTCGGATCATCTGCACATTAGATTTGACATTGTGGGCCTTCCACATATCCGCGCCTCCTCTTTGGTTCCTAAGAAAACCAACTGGTCTAAGTTTCAGGGGCTTGTGGCCTCGAAATCAGACCAGCTTGCGGCTTCTATCAGCTCAGTGTACGAACTGGAGAATGCGGCCACGCAGCTTACTGACGTGCTGATCTCTTCCTACCATGACAGCAACACTGTCTCTTCCTTTCAGTCATCGCGAAAGGTGCCCTGGTGGAATGACAGGTTAGCTGCAATGCGTAGAGACGTTAGGAGATTGTTCAATAGAGCAAAACACACCGGGTATTGGGATGAATATAGGTTCACCCTAACAGCCTATAACAAGGAGTTGAGACGTTCCAAAAGGATTGCCTGGCGGAAACACTGTGAGAGCATTCAGACTCTACCAGAGGCGACTAGACTCCAAAAGCTACTTTCCAAAGACTCCTTCAACGGAGTGGGCCTTCTCAAAAAGGAGGATGGCTCCTACACCTCTAACCATGAGGAAACCTTAAGGTGCCTGCTCAGAGAGCACTTTCCAGGGTCAATCCTCCAGACCGCTTATCCATTGGATCCTGGGTGTAGTCATAGGACCATCCCAGGCCGCTATTCCCGCAGTCTTTCAGGGAATATCTTCGACTGTGACAAGGTTAAATGGGCAGTGGCCTCTTTTCAACCCTATAAGTCACCCGGAGGAGACGGAATTTTTCCGGCACTTCTTCAGAAGGGCCTCGATCTGATCCTCAACAACCTGGTCTGCCTCTTTAAAGCCAGCTTCAATTGGGGATACATTCCAACCATCTGGAGGAAAGTCGTGGTGGTTTTTATCCCGAAACAGGGCAACAGACCCCTCGAGCTGCCTAAATCGTACAGATCTATCAGCTTAACCTCTTTTCTTTTGAAAACAATGGAAAGGCTGCTAGACCTTCATATTAGGTGCAAACTGGAGTTCTCCCTCCCTCTACATAGCTCCCAGTTCGCTTACTCTAAAGGTAAATCAACAGAGGTTGCTTTACACCACCTGGTCAGTAAAATCGAAAAGGCCTTCCTCGCTAAGGAAACTGCCTTATGCGCGTTCCTTGACATCGAAGGTGCTTTCGATAACACTGGCTATGATTCCATCTCTAGAGCACTGGCTCTGAGAAATCTGGATCCTCACACGATTGAGTGGATAAATGCCATGCTTGCAGATCGTGACATTTCTTCTACTCTAGGTGTCTCCACCATTAGTGTTAAGGCTATTAAGGGGTGCCCTCAAGGTGGAGTCTTATCCCCGTTACTCTGGTCACTAGTTGTGGATGAACTCTTGATCAAACTATCTGAATCTGGTTTCGATGTCATCGGTTATGCAGATGATCTTGCCATCATTGTCTCTGGGAAGTTTGACTTGACCATTACAGAGGTTATGAGAACAGCACTTCGAGAAGTTCAAAGATGGTGTACCAAGGAGGGTCTGTCAATCAACCCAAATAAGGCTGTCCTGGTACCTTTTTCCAAATGCTACAAAGTGGACCTAGGTCCTATCTGTATCCAGAATACCACAGTTGAGTACTCAGACTCAGTCAAATATTTGGGAGTAAATTTAGACAAGAGGCTGAACTGGAACGCTCAACTTGACTACGTCATCAGCAAAGCCACAAGGGCCATATGGGCCTGCAAAAGGCTTCTGGGTAGGACATGGGGTCTTACACCACAAATGATGTACTGGATGTACAATACGATCGTTAAACCTGTTGTCACTTATGCTGCTATAGTTTGGTGGCCCAAGACTAAACAGGTTACGTCGATCCTCAAGTGCCGCAAGCTGCAACGGCTTGCTTGCCTCTCCATTACCGGAGCTATGCGGACCTGCCCCACAGCTGCAATGGAAGCAATCATTGGATTGACCCCTTTGCATCTCTTCATATGGAAATCCGCCGCCATAAGTGCCTTGAGACTTCAGATCTCATTCAACTGGCCCCATACGGTCAAAGGACACATGGATATCCTTAAAAATATCCCAAGCATTTCCATCTGCCGCGTATCCGACCATATGGTTAGTCAACTGCGATTCCAAAGGAAATTCAAAGCAATTATCCCGGATCGCTCTGAGTGGGAGGAAATTATTCTTCCTAGGGATCCAAACCATCTCCACTGGTTTACTGACGGGTCAAAGATGGAACATGGTACAGGGGCTGGTGTCGCAGGACCCAACTCCAAGGTCTCGATTGCAATGGGTAAGTGGCCCTCTGTTTTCCAGACTGAAGTACATGCCATTGCGACCTGCACTAGGCTCAACCTTGAGAAAGGTCTGAAAGGCGCCAACATTAAAATCTTTTCTGACAGCCAAGCTGCCATCAAGGCACTCTCAACGTGGAAGTTTTCTTCCAAAATAGTAGCAGGGTGTTTTGACGTACTCCAGAGCCTGACCAGAAGAAACGAGGTCTCGCTCTGCTGGGTCCCCGGACACTGGGGTATCGAGGGAAATGAGGCTGCAGACAGCCTCGCGAGGGAGGGGTCTGAGACTTTGTTCCAGGGCCCAGAACCCTTCTGTGGCATCTCTTGGTCCACCTCCAAGTCCTTGATAGAAGAGTGGATTAAGAAAATAAACCTAGCCTATTGGGAGTCAGTCCCAGGTCTTAGACAGGCTAAAGATCTTATAAGACCCTTTGCCTTAAGGGGCACTATTACTCTAAACAGAGCGGACCTAAGGCTGCTGGTGGGCTATCTCACTGGCCATGTAGGACTGCGGTACCACCTCCACAACCTAGGACTGTCTTAAGAGACAGAATGCCGACTCTGCTTGGAAGGCGATGAAACTTCCACACATATTCTTTGCGAATGTCCTGCTCTGATCTGGCTTAGAAGAAGAACGTTTATCAGAGAGTTCTTGAGCCCTGCCCAAGTCCGGTCTTCATCAACTAAAGACCTTCTTGCCTTCATTCGGAAGGCCGATAGTCTGTTCCGCTAGTGGGGTACGTACACAATAGGCCTAACTTGGCCGCAGTGTTCACCATATGGGTTGCCCCCTCATTCCTTATAATAATAATACAGTACGAGGTCTACTAGAAGCTTAGTTTGAACTATAGAAGAGGTTTGAACTAGGAGATGTCATGAGGATGTTGAGGTTACAGCAATGAACTCTGCGACAGATTATGGTTGAGCTGCTCTACTTAATCACCAATTTTTAGTCTCTATTGTAAGCGAAAAGGGGGGTGTGCAGTTTACAGGAATGAACCGAGTGGACTAATCTGGAGTTGCAACTACAAGACATTTATTTCGGCGGATTTAGCGCCATGATAGTAGCGATAAAGTTTTGTTAGACCAAACTTTATTTCTACTGTAGCTCAAAAGAAGAAGGTCGATGGTGCAGGAAGACAATGAGTTTGTGGTCCGTTTTTAGCCATTTTAGCATAGTTTTCGCACGCTCCAAATAAAGAGCTGCATTCGAGGAGAGGCCCAGCGTGAGGTTTTTTTTATAGTAAAGCCAGAACCGATGACTTTTATGAAATGAGATGGTGATGACGTTTTCAACTCTTAAGAAATCCTTGTTTGGAGTTTGTGAATATGTAATCAATCTAATCACAAATCTATAGTTAATGTACAGTGCACAATACTGCTCGAATTCAGTTGTCGAAGAAGAACGCACGTTCAGTATGAATAAAACTTAACTTAAGTGACAAAATGGAAATATTTTTGGAGACAAATGCCCTACACTGTGCATACTCTTTTTCCTGATAATTTTTTGCTATAGGTATATGGTGGCTTCTTGTTCACAAACTCAAAAATGTTTATTCTTCAAGCAATCTTCCCCTTTTTTTTTGTAACCCCTTATTCATTATTTATTTATTTTTAAATCCCTGCAAAGTAATTTCTTAACGAATCCAGCAATAAATACTTTTTTAGTGTGGCATTTTACCTTTGGACTTTCGCCCATATAAATTCAACTGAAAAGTTTAACGCAAATTATCTTGGTAATTGCCTGCAAAGTTTCCAGAGAAAAAGGTACTAATTTTCTTTAATTTAAAGGCCAAGAAAGAAATGGTTGACATTATCTCTTGCCTAGCTCTGGGACACTATCTAAATTACGGTTGTATATATATAAAATATTTTTGAGTGTATTTAAACTGCGACACTTAGGCGCTTAGTTTTTGGGCCTTAAATTTAATTGTATTAACAAAATATTTTCACAATATTTACGTAAAAATCAACGAGGAAACAAAAGAATATAAAAACCAATTATTACATCCGCCCCAGTATAAAATGCACAACCCTAATTCTCAGATAGGAGCCCAAATAAAGTGGGTTATCTCATGGACAAAAGCAAGAAATAACCTAAGCCAATCCCTGATAATAAAACAAAATGTTAATTAAACTTCCTTGGCCAAAACCAAAATTAAAATTAATTTAAGGCCTTTTCCGCAATTTCCATTTCTAAATAAAGTCCCAACAGATATATCAGGTTTGTTGTCACCACCAATTAAGCCGAAAGGTCTACAAAACCAGAAACCGACCTATGATTGCATTTAAAACCGAATCATATCTCATCCGAAAGGGTACCGCCAGAGTCTACCGGGGGATGAATTTTATGAAGTCACATAAAAGTTTATTGTAACATGGCTAGGAGAGACGTGGAGAGATCTCTCCAAGATATTTGGATTTAATTAAACAGCACTGGCCCATGTATATACCCTTGGCCCACCGCTCTCGGGGATCTTAAGAAACAAAGAACTTCCCCAGGACCCAGCTATGGTTATCCCAGCACGACCAATATTTGGTGGAAATTATCCTCGTAAACTTTTATTATGGCCATTCCAGTAAGTTTGTTTTAAAGGAAGCATAACTTTTATGGCGAGGTTTTAATGAAATTTTAATGTTATGTCAAGCAGAGGGATGTGGACCAACCACTCGAACGGCTCTCGAAATTTTCCTCATGGATGCGTGTGCAGACCGCACTCTTTTCAATTACTCGAGAATGAATTTCATGTCCGATTAGAATTAGTGTAAAAATTTACGTGGTTTTTTTTGGGGTTTTTTTTCGAGGGAGTAAATTGAATTATTAACAGCTTTACAAATACTTAACATACTCAGTCTTTCGTTTCATCACATTTTATTTAAATAGCACTTGCTTTCCCATGGAACTTTTAAATATGCGCCTATATTCTATGCAATTGCATATTTACGAGCAGAACTAATATTTCAGGTCTTCAAATTGTCTAATGACAGAACTAGTCCATTCAAAACGCGCGGTATGGTGTTCCAAAATAACACCGTTAAGAAAATCGAACCCTAAACGTTTTTGGGGTCGCTGATCACGAAAATCGAGGTCCCACGGTCCTAAAACTTGGGCGTCACCCCTAAAAATGCAAAAAACGCCCCTTTTAAGGGGGTTTTCGCGATTATTTCAATAATAATGAAAACTAGTGCGATGAAATGCACTTTTTTTAATATTTATTTGCGAAGGTGGTTGATTTTTACTAAATTAAGGCGAACTTTATGATAAGGGGTAGTCCTAAAGGGTTGAAACTACCCCTAAATTGGCGAAAAATGGCAAAAATTGTAAAAAAAATTTTTTTTTTCAAGTTTATGCTTCAAATTTTATTGTGGGCGTACTGTCAGGCAAAAATAAATTATTTTCAACCCTTAAGGGGGTCAACCTATGTAAAAGCGGTATTTCGAACGCTTTTTTGGGAATTTTTATTAGGAGAAATAATTTGAATATTGGAATAAGTTTAATGTTATTTTAAAGGTTTATGTTTTTATTATAACTGTAAATTTTTCCAAAAGTGTAAACCGAAGGCTTATATTTATTGAGGCCATTGAAAGTGACGTCCTCAAAATAGAATACCGAAATTGCGTGCAAGATTCCGCTCGAACCACTCATCTGAAACACAAAAAGTAAAAAGGATTTTCTTTGTGTTTCTGTTGTCGAGGTACTGACGTAGGATTTTGACGAAATTAAAAAAATTGAATAAATGGCAGTACATTGCATAAAAATTTAGCATTTTTTTGCTTTTTTTCCATAAAAAAAAGGCTGTAAAATAAACAAATAAAAAGATATCGAAAAACCCCTACGTGGGTACCTTCATTTATCCCTATTTATGATTCTGTCAAAATTTCAAGTTGATCTGTTGAGTAGATAATCTTTAATCCTGCACGCAAATTTCAAAAACATGGTTTCGAGAAAAACGCGTTCAAAGTTTGGAGACAACAGAACTTAGTATTCTAGACTCAGCGCCCTGTCACGTTTGAAATAAGTCGAATTCGGGAAAAATTTTTTGGGACATCATTCTTCACATCTTCAAGATACAAAAAATGTAAAAAAAAAAGATTTTTCGAAAATTTTACACAGGTTGACCCCCTTAAGGGGTTAAAACTACCCCTACTATAATAAAAACAACTTTATATAAAAAAAATTGCCAAAATTTTTTTTTTGGCTTTTTGTTTGAAATTTGGTTCAAAAAGGATTATCAGCAAAAAGTTAATTTTTTCCACTCTTAAGGGGGTAAAACTACCCCCACATTAAAATTGTAATTGGAACAAATTGAAATTTATTGTTTTGCATTAAAATTTTATATTTGATGAAATATTATTAAACCATTTGGAAAATTTTTAACCCTCTTTCCTTCTGCCACCCGCCAGCCTCTGTCCGCCCTGTTCCGCCTGCGCCTCTTGCGCCACACGCTTGCTGACGTCCCTCACCCACCCGCCCCCCGCTGCACTCCCGGCAACCTGTATGGGTGGTTTAACCTCTGTACAAACGGGTTTATAGTGAAATGTTCCAAATGTTGTAATGATTACAAATGGAAAATAAAATTTAAATGTAAAACAATAAATTTTAATTTGTTTCTATTACAATTTTAATGTGGGAGTAGTTGTACCCCCTTAAGAGTTGAAAACATTAATTTTTTTGCTGATAATACCTTTTGAACCAAATTTCAAACAAAAAGCAAAAAACAATTTTTTTTTTTCAATTTTTTTATATAAAGTTGTTTTTATTATAGTAAGTTCGCCCTAATTTAGTATAAATCAACCCCCTTCGCAAATAAATATTAAAAAAAAGCGCATTTCATCGCATTAGTTTTCATTATTATTGAAATAATCGCGAAAACCCCCTAAAAATGGGGTTTTTTTGCATTTTTAGAGGTGACGCCCTAATTTTGGGACCGCGGGACCTCGATTTTCGTGATCAGCGACCCCAAAAACGTTTAGGGTTCGATTTTCTTAACGGTGTTATTTTGGAACACCCCCCCCCCGCGTTTTGAATGGACTAAACTTAAAGAATCTCACCTATCAGTCTGGCAAGGGATCTTATTTGCGAATATAAATCATTCAAGTTAAAGAATTTGAAAAAAAAAAAAAAAAATTCATAGTATAGATAGATTAAACTTCATTTCTAAAAACGACAGTGGAATCTAAAGGAAAACTTTATGAAGAGTGAAATCAATCATCACTTTTGATTGATACTATTTTTAGAGTGCTTAAGCATTTTAAGAAGCAGTGGGATGCGCAAAAGTGATGCTGAACACACTCCGAGAGCAATTTCAAAGGCTAACAACCTAGAAATAATTTTATAGTTAAAGATTAATATCGCGTGAAATAGGATGTAGCTAAGGCCATAAGAGTATCCAAAGAAATTTTCTTTAACATGAAAAAATACCTTGGGTATGTGACCATTTAAAGTAAGCATAGTAGCGAAACAGTTTTGTCACAATAATTCAATATTCCAGTTTCTTATTTGATAATTTAATTTGCTTATATGTTTTTAATTCTTTATGATTTAAATAAATATTTCGTAGGACAAAACTGAAAGCCCTTCAATGATATATCTTTTTATTTAAATCAATTCAGCTACATTATGTTGAATTCAGCACAATTTTGTCTGGAAGTAACAAGTCACAAAGCAATCAAAGGGGTGTGGTGAATCTCAACTTGAAGGCCTATACTAAATGAAAAGTATGGCAGAAGCGAAGTAGAAGTGAAGTAGACGTAATTTTTGTCAGCATTGATATAGAAACCAAAATAAGAAATAGGCGCAAGTCGCCAAAGCTTGTGACTTGGTGACTGGTGACAATTTTAGAATAGGGAGTATATTACATACTGGTAAGACCAGTATGGTGTTGCCCGTGATAAACATTATGTTTCTTTCAATCTCGTAAAATAAACATACATGAAAAATAGTCTTAAAAAACTAACCCCCACTTGCACCTACATACAATTGATTATGGAAAAAACACGGTTTAATATGATCAAGAGCAACAACTTTCATGATTGACTTTGCCCATACGTTAAGAAATTCAGGTTTTTTGTTGTAAATGAGGCCGTAACTTTTTTTATTTAAATTTTTTTTTTGCAACAATAAAATAAGTGAAAAAGAAACCAAAAAACAACAAAAATTCACACGCCGCAGTCTAACACGAAGGCTTTATCACCCTTAATTAGACAATACACGGTTATGCATGCTTCCGCTACAGAAAGAATATCTACAAATGCGTCCCTCAAACGCATGCACGTCTCTGTTACAGATATGAATGCAGCCCATTCCAAACCGGAGTATCGTATCAAACGGTCTCCCGACATTGTACAAACCATGTTTAATGCTGTAGATTGTAGAGTATATAAAACTAAGAAATTCCTGTAAAGTCACCATCAGGAATGCTAAAAATTCATTTGACAGCAAGATGAGAAGTAAACTCCTTAATGTAACCTCTAGTAGTAAAAACTTCTGGTCCTTGGTTAGTTCCATCAAGAAGGATTTCACTACATCCACAACTCCTTCATTCATGCACGATAAGAAGGTGATAACAGACAGCAAATTCAAGGGCGATTTATTAACATCTCTGTTTGCATCAAATTCTTCTTTACCCGAAACTGATACGCTACCCCCGGTTCTCGAGCACAATGCTCATTTAATAGACAGGGTTTTCTTCAGCACTCGCGAGGTGTACAGGTGCCGCACAGTAGGACAAATTGCCAAAAAGCCGGCCAAAACATCAAAAAGTTAAGCAATCTTCGTGAAATTGTATACTCGGGGGTCTTCGAGGTCCGTGATAACGAATTTGACATTATTTTTCAAAAAAAAAAAAAAAGATGGCGGATCCAATATGGCGGACAACCACATGAAAAAATGCATATTTGCAGATGAAATTCTGTACCCGGGGGTTTTCGAGGTCCCTGATTACTTATATGACATTATTTTTTCAAAAAATTTTATTCGATTGTGGAACAACCTTTTGCAGTTGGTATTTCCGAACTCCTACAACACCCGAGTTCAAATGCAGGGTTCATTGACATCTTCTTCAATACCCTTTAGAACCCTCATAACCCTTAGCCTATTTCCCTCGCGTTCTAAGCTTACTACTAGACATTGCACCATGACGTGAAACAAACTGTAGTCGTTTTCATCGATTTCAAATCCGCTTTCGATTGCATCGATGGGAACAGATTGTGGAGAGCCTAAGAAACCGAACCCCTGCCATTGAAATTCCCCCAACTTCTCCCAGCGTCGTACGATGGCTCAACCAGCAGCGTTCGTATTCGAAGCGGGTTATCCGAGGAATTCCCGATTCAAACTGGTATCCGACAAGGATATGTCACTTCGCCACTTTTCTGGAACGTTGTGATCGACGCAATTATGCGTGAAGTATTCGATGAACGACGCGGAGTGCAATACGATGACAACAACTTCGTAACCGGCTTGATATTCCTCGACGATAGCGCCGTCTTCGCCGACACGGATGCCGAAGTCTTATACGACATTTCCGCATCGCTCGGTCAGACGGATTTAAAATCAATGCAGAAAAGACCAAAGTGGCCACAAAGGACGGATCGAAAGCCAGGGTTTATCTCGATGGAACCCAAATCGAATAGGTATCAATGTTCAAATATTTGGAATCATTGGTTGACTTTGGCCAGGCAACAGCAACATTCGCCTCGCTGAAGTGGTGCATATAGAAAAGCAAATATTACCATCAGAACGAAAGTATAGCTTTTCTAAACGTCCATCCTTCCTATTCTTTTTTATGGATCGGAAACGAGTACATTGCTCAAGCCAGACGTTAACAAGTTCGAGGTCTTCCAAATGCTATGTTTAAGGCAAATTCTCGACGTCTCCCTCCGCGATTGCCTTCGAAATGAGACAGTTAGAGACAAAGATGCGATCAACAAACACTGATCGAAAAAGAAATACAAAAACGTCGATTACTTTGGTTGCCGAATGGATGATACCCGCTTGCCACTCAAACTTATCTGGTGAGACCTTCCGGCGGAGTGGAGAATTTAGCGATCGGCACCGAAGAAAACCTGGATTAAGAATATCGAGGGCGACTTCAAGAATCAACCTTTATCAGTTATCGAGTCTCGAGTCGTCGTCAAAAATCGTCAAGAACGGAAACGAATCGTGAATTGAGTTTGATACCCAGCGGTTCTGCCAGCAGCTCATCCTCTGCAGGGGCGTCCCACTTGGACCACCAGCTAACGGAAGAAAGAAGAAAAAAAGGAGTATAGAACTCACCATTCCAACATCTTCTACCACCTCGTTCTGAATAAGAAACGACATAACAAAAATGATCCCATAAAACAAATTCATCAATACATTTTGTGCACATTCTTTTTTGACTGAAACTTGCTGTGGAATGCCCGCGTGTACAGTTTAATTCTTGGCTATTAATTTTTTTTGGTCAAGTTTAGCCGTCGTGAGGCCGTTTGTGCTCCCATTAAAAATGGTTAAAAATTCTACGGTCATCATATTCCCCTTACAAGGGAAAGCGGCCGGTGTTCGCCCGCTGTAAGCCCTTTTTTTTTATTTTTACTCAGGGACCTGCTAGATGCTCATCTTCAGAGGCTCTTCTCGGTCGCTGTCGCTAACGACAATCAGATGTTCATATCCCAGGTCACAATTTCTTTTTTGGAGATTGTAAAGAACCTGACTACAATCCCTTAGAACCTGGTAAGGTCTCTCGTCTGTAGAAATCATGAGTCTTAAGATAAATGATGATATTTGGTAGGTATTCAAAATTTTGAATAGCTTTTTCAGGGTCAACCTTTTTGATACATGTACAAAAACTGTGACAATTTCATGCTTTAGGATAATGACCCAAAAAGAATTTTCAAGATTATTCCACATCTTTCCAATTAAATTCGTTTAATTACGTAAAAAGAGCTTGAATCCCTTTGAAAATAAGAACAAGAAAAAAAAACCTCCACAAAAAAAGAAGAAATCCTTTATTCTACTCCTTTTACCAACTGCTCCCGGTGTTGGAGTTGAAAGATAGTTTTCCGAGCTGTTTGAATCTAAATAAAAGTAATCAGGACTTTTATAGAAGATTCTGTTTACCGCAATGTTTCCCATCTTATAGAATTCCTTTTGCACAAAGTGAAGACGGACGATTTCATCTCTATTTTTGTTTAATTTGAGAGAAAAATAACACAGAAAAAAAAATCGTGTTTCGTTTTTTATTCGTTTTGTTGTCTTTCCCTCAACGTAAATTCACTTCTTGTAGAGTACCTTTTGTGTCCAAGAAACGAAAACTAAAAAGAAAACTTTTCGCCTAGAGCATTTCCCTTTGGGCAATGGACTGAATCCGTGAACACAAAGGCATATATATACAAGGAACATTTCAAGTTTTGAGGGCATCTGAAAGTTGTGTTTTTTTTTTACAAACACGAACATCCAGCCAAAGTCCTAGAGAGAATCCTGACAATAACAACATGACCGAGAAGTGTAAGGGAGCAGCACCGCCCTGGCACTGGCACTGCGGTAGTAAAACTTTAAAAAAAAGTGTTCACCAGCAAAACTTAGAGTGACCGTGAGATGCGATAAAAAAAAGGCGACGTCAAATGGAAAAGGATAACTTTTCCATTCTCAGTTTGTAATTCATTTATAACGAGGGACAATATAGTCTGGATGCGAACCTACAAGCGGTGCTGCTATATAAATCCGGGCAGACATGTCCATGCTTTCGCACAATAAAGGACTCCGGGAGGAAAAAGTTGCACACAGCTCTCTCTCCGGCACATTCTTCGGACAATAGTGGAGCAGTGCGAATCACAACAGGAAAGGGGAAGTCCTATGGAACTTCGGTTTACCCCTGGCTGTTATCGCATTATGTTTTGACAATGGCATACACAGAGTCCTCGAGTGCGCTTTGTTTTAGTTTGAAACTTTCAAGTGCTTTTTGTCAAGTGACAAGAGTATTATACCCACAGCGCCATTAAAGGGCTCACCCCTCTGGCCGCCCCCGCTCGCCAGCACACCCACGCACAAGCAAGTGAGCAAGTAGCCACTGCACCAGCATCCAGCGTCAAAGGAATATGCTCCATGGGTCCAGCAGCGGGCGAACGGGGGCCAGACGGGGATATATATGTCCCTTAATGTCTGCCCTTTGGTCCTCTGCATGATTAATTAACGCCTCCGTTTTTCTACTTTCTGTTTGCACTCGGGCTCCTCAGGGAAGCAGCAAAGGAGCTGCCATAAGTCGCTGTATTTGTGCAAAAATCAAGGGTGGAGTCACGCTTACTTGGCCTTGTATATATCACTAGTCCGCTAGAACGTCTTTACCTCTAGCTGCGCTCCAGCAGCCAGGGGAGCACAGCCAGAACAGTACAGCGACATATCTGCATATTGTTATAGATAAATTTTGAAATGTGTACATAAGTTCTTGGATTGTTTGCAAAATGACAACAACAAGAGCCCAACTCTAGAGCCATTATCCCGGTAGCCGAGAGATTTGGTTGTATGAATAGATAAATGCCAGGCTACGGTTTTGTTTACACAACACTCAAAAGAGCCTGCCTTCCCCGGTGCTAGGACTGTTTTGAATTTTACATAAATAATTCATCCGTGTATGAATCTGGGATTCTCATTAATCTTGATTTGCATTTGCGTACCAGCGTGTTTATCTGTGAGGGGGTGCTGGTTTGGGAACTTAAGCATTAAACCGATCCCTGTGTGTGAGCTTCTTAGATGATTTGTAGTTGTTTTAATATGGAGCTCTGTCGATAAATCTCATCCTCTAGTGTGTCTTGTGATAAATGGTTTATGAATATGCCATGGCGGCAAAATTTACTTTTTGATTAGTTTTAAATTTTTATGTACTCGTGACTGCCGGGGTCTTAAATTACTTATTCTAAAATGGTTTATGTGTTAGCACAAGTTTTAGTTTAGGAGATAGATTGCCCCAAATGGAGCATGTCATGGGTAATTGTTTTTTGGACTTACTAGTTAAGCTCTTTATGCACGATAAAAATTAAGTTAAGTGAAAATTTTGTTCCTTCATTACAAAATGGGTCAAAATAGTGTAGTGGGAACCTAAAATTTCGAATTGCTGATGGACTATGAAGATTTGTAGTGTATTTAAAGTTTCTTATCTCTGTATTAATGATACAGACTGGATAAACAACATCATCGCTGATTCTAAAAGACTCGCTTCTTACACATAATAAAATTGTATACTAAAAAATTCCGTAGGCGTACCAAAAAATGAGGCAACGAGAAAAAATTACAATAAAACCGGACTCAAAGAAGTTGCAGTATTAACATTAAGTGTAAATATCAATAACAAAAGGCAGTTTAGCTCAATTCAGCTCATTTTTCACCATAGTGAAGTCAATTCAGCTTACATAAACTTAATTCAGCATCACAAAACACTGTTTGGGCAAAGGAATTTGGTAGATTTGGCAACAAAAAACAATTTATGAGTTAATTCAGTTAATATCAAAATAATTCAGGGCAATAACACAATGTTTGAATAAAGAAATTCAGTATATACTGTAAAAAAAGTTTATTTATTGATTCAAGTAATAGAAACTTAATTCAGCGCAATAAAACAACGTTTGTGCAAAGAAATTTAGTATATATTTTAACAAAAAGGGTCTATTAGCTAATTCAGCAAACGTGAACTTAATTCATCATCACAAAACACAGTTGGGACAAAGGGATTTAGTAGATTTAGCAACAAAAAACATTTATGAGTTAATTCAGCTAATATCCAATTAATACAGCGCATTAAAACAGCTTTTGTATAAAGAAATTGAGTATATATTGTAACAAAAAATGTTTATTTATTGATTCAAGTAATATAAACTTAATTCAGCGCAATAAAACAACGTTTGTACAAAAAAATCAGTATATACTACGACATAAACAGGTTTATTAGTTAATTCAGCTAACATAAACTTAATTCAGCTAACATAAACTTAATTCACAAATTACAGTTTGGGCAAGATACTTAAGTAGATTTACCATCCAAAAAACAGTTATGAGTTAATTCAGCTAATATCAATTCAATTCAGCGCAATAAAACAACGTCTGTATAAAGAAATTGAGTACCTATGTATATATTGTAATAAAAAAAGGTTTATTTATTAATTTAAGTAGTATAAACTTAATTCAGCGCAATAAAACAACTTTTAAATAAAGAGATTTAATATACATATATTATAATGTACATATAAGTGGGAATGGATATCTTTTTGCCGAAAATATACCTATGAGTATATTTGAGAAGAGAAGACACGATTTAAAAATAATTGTCGTATAGTATAGACAGAAGTGTTATGATTTAATTAGTTATTTAATTATTAGTTTTCTCGTAGTTTACTCTACAGTAGGACATTTTTCTTTAAACAATTGCTCATATAGTGACATTATTTGAGCATTTTCGTGTGAGAAGTCGAAACGCAAACATAATACAAACTAAAAGTATATTCAAAAATAAATAGATTAAAAAAACTAAAAAATATGCTTTTATTTTAAAATGAACCAAAAAGTAAAAAAAATAATTTTGAATGTAAAGTTTTTATTGCTGCTTATTGCACTTACCTAAATATAAAAAAGAGTAGAGCGCTCATTACCTATATTCTTATATTTATTAATACTGAAACTTTTCGTTAGCGCCCCACGCTTTTTTACCTTTAGGTAAGTGCAATAAAAACTTTACATTCAAAATTATTTTTTACTTTTTGGTACTTTTCTCACTTTACGAATACGGACGATGTTTATGTGAAATTCTTTACGTTGGATCCGTCGCAAATAGCAGCGTGTAGTGAAAATGCGCAGCCGCTCGATTACGACCGACGACTATTGATGGCGCCAGACTTAAGAAATGCCTTTTGCGGATTGTGGTGGTCTGGACTAAACCGTCATGGCAAAATGGTTGGTGTTTTTAGTCAGTACCAATCTGACACTAATATCTGAGTTCCGACCGTCAGCGATGTTACCAGTTTTAGGCATGGGCCCTACAGGCGGTCGAACACAACATCTTCCAACTTCTCGACCGTTGAACGACTCTCACCACTCCCTCGTAAAAAAGGATATCACTATTGTTAGAACCGTAATTCATCAAGAGCGTTCTTAAACTATTTATACTTTCTTCTGCGAGACTTTATCGCTCTGATTACCGACATGACTGCCATATAGAATAAAGATATAGGATGAATTCAAAAATTCAGCACTGCCGCAACACTGCAAAATTCAGCAATTAGACGTCTGTTGCTGAATTCTGCATTGTTACGGCGGTGTTGAATTTTTGAATTCACCCATACTTGTTGGCACAGCCGGCTTTCTTAGCCAGGTGGTTAGGGTACACGACGACCATCATCAAGCTCTGTGTTTCAAATCAACTCTGCCACACAGTTCGTCGTCTTCCCATTCCTCCCATCTTCATAAGTCTCCATCTTTCTTGTCTTCACTCTTTACGAATCACTGCTCTCCCATTGCCTAATTGAGAAAGCTATCTCCAGGTCGATCATCAAAGTAAGATTTCTGTAGCAGTGGTATTAGATGGATGTGATGAGAAGAGTCGATGGAATTAACCTGCGCGTTGGCATAGTCAGCTCTTCAACTCTTCTGTTTACTACCTTTTAGACTATAGCTTGCGGTTCGACATTGTACGCAATGATTCCACGGTCAACTGTACAAAGGGGTAATACATCTGACCGGTAGTCTTTTAAAGAAAAAATAGACCATTTCATAAATGTACTTAGCGTATATACTTAGCGTATATCTCTGCGTGAAAGACAGTAGCTAGCTTGCCCAAGCTGAATGCTCTATTAAACCTTAGGGTTTCGACCCCTAGTATTTGGCTTGTTGCGAGGAGTCGATACTGGCATTATTCGTATCCTGGTGTACCAGAACAGTTTTATTGATATCGATACTGAGTTGCACTCTTCTTCTCCTTTTAGTGAGGTATTGGGTCCAAAAGTACCGCGACCACTGTTCTGTGCCATCTCTTAACGTGGCTGAGCAATTATGGGCCACAGTAGATAGGATGTCAGCACATTTGTTGTTTCATCAAAGTCCGATCGGCAAGGGCCCTCTTCTGGTGGGTTCCCCAACAGCGGTTCTGGACCGAGGAATATAATGCTAGAGCCCTCTTTTGCCTGGTCATCCAGTTTTTAATTAGTCCATAAAAGTCATACAAGTATGTTAGGAAAAGGAAAGTCCATTTTGGCAGAGCTTTCATATAAGGATAAGGCATTATACAGTTGGGTGCGCCCGGTGCACCGTGGAGATCAACTACCAGCATCCAATTGGGGTTAACAACGTCACCATTCGAAGGTCATAGTAGGAGATTAGGAGTAAAAGACGTCATGTTCTGCGTTATCCTGGATATCTAGTTATACCAATCACAACATGAGGTCGTAACTGACTTCCCCACACTCCCTCGTAACCTATCTATGTTTGGGATAAGACTGAGGGTTCACCGACTCTTAACAGATAAGTCTCATTTCTCTTACCATACGTCGCAAACTCCCAGTGCATCAACTGCCGCAGCATTGAATTTGTCTCTCCTCTAACATATTCTGGATCATAGTGACGGTGTGGGTATAATTCCCGCTACCACGCACGCCGCATTGTTGGATATGGGCCTGTATGCGCAGCACGGACGAAGGACGCTTAAGCTGGAGACAAATACATGCGTATGATAATGCGTGTAGTGATTGATATAATAGAAATGCGTGCATTCAAATGCAAACTGACATATAGTTAAGTAAACGGAATGCACGCAACGCAAAAGTGGTTCTACTTCCAACTTTTCCGTATTGCCGCATTTGTCATAGTCTCAAATACGCAAACACAACAGACACATGCACTTGTCGCTTAGTTTTTTTTGGTTATTTGTAAAAGAATAGACGGAACCCAAGCACGAAATTTTTTGTCAGCGAAAATTCGCCGCATACAACGCACACACTGTACGCATGCATGTATCTGTTTCCACCTGAATGCGGCCTTCCATTTTTAGCTGTTAGCTCTGTTGTTTAAAGCTGCTGGCTACACTGGCATTGCATAAAGCTAGACTGAGCTAACCAACGTCGCCACCACAAGGCAACGGATCGGTTTGAGCTCCCAGTTTCGACAGCATTCTTGGAAATGCTGCACAAATAGCGGAAGCTTTGTTCGCCATGCCCTCCAAGTGTGTTATAAAACTAAACCTCTGGTCGATCAGCACTCCCAGGTACCTGAACGCGAGCTGTGAGTGAATGATCTGTTCCCATCTCATGATTCCTACGGATACTTGTTTTCCCAGGCTGCTGACCAGCATGTTACGGTTTTGTGTTCAGCAAACGATAGACCAGTGCTTTCAGGGCACGCTTTATTATCTTAGATAGCTTCGTTCGCGTATAATATAATCGATCTGATCGAGGCGTATATTATACACCCACATGATAGATCCAAGGACACCATATGTTGTTCTGTACACCATCGGCGCCTCTTCCTATTCACAATGAAGTTCTTCTTTCCTTTTTAGGAAAAGTTTGTTACCAAATAACAGTTTCATAGGTGACTAACCCACCTACACCCGACACGATCCGCCGACACTGAATCAAATGTTATCAATTTAGATTCCAAAGCTTTAAAGACAGTTCTCCGTAACAAACCGGAAAAGGACGATGGTGCTGTATTTTCGGTGTCTATAATGTTGTGTTTCCATTAGTATGACTGACTAAGCCCCAATTGCTATTTCCTAATCTGCAAATACCCCGGAATGAGCATCCTTAAAAGAACTTCCAATAATACGAAAAAAGGATGGCAAAACGAGCAACTGCCACAAGCCCAAGCCAGCAAAGAACTCTCCAAAAATTTTGACGCCCTTTTTCCAATAACTCACGTCAAATAAACCACCTACATTGACAATAAGATTTAAACAAGGCCAGAATTGTCCCCTTTAGGAGGAATTAATGTAAATTAAAGCCGGGCTTATAAATAATTCATAGAAATCTCCAGCGAATATTTGCCGGAGAAATAAAAAGTCGTCCGTTTTGCTAATTGATTTAGTTGGGCGCTGCGTGTACTCATCCAAGAAGACCAGGACGTGTTGGTCGTTTGTCTTCCTGTGGAAGTAAGTTTGCCCAATCGATATATACACCCGGCTATATACAAAAAGATATACACCTGTAGCAACTAAGAGAAATTGAAGCGTAAAAACGGACAGAGAGCGCCCAGCGATGAGTGGGGCGGCAGGATGTCGAGGCTGAGCCGTGGAAACGAAGGACGAGCCGGGCGGGGTGGGGGGAGGAGGGGAAAAACAGAGGCTTCAAATAGAGAAAACATCGATTAAACTTCGATAAAGATAAAGGATCTGACGACTTAACTTCCTGGAAAATGTCCTCACTTGTTAAGTAAACGACCTGGCGCTCAGTTAGGTATAGGGAGCATTGGGATATAAACTTTTCTTTGAGACGCCTTCTTATTGAAAGCATTGCTCTTTATATTATCCCGGAGCACTCCTTTCGTCGTCATTCTTATATATACATATATACACACCGTCTGGCCCCGCCATTGCCCGCATCGACAACGTTTTAAGGAAAGAAGTTTAATTTTATGGACGAGAAAGAAGTGGTCCTTAAGCAAGAGGAGAGCACGAATAAAAAAATCCATTATGGTACTTTCAAGTAAATGGATATTACAGACATGAAATTTATATGCTTTGAATACAAAGTGTTGTTTTATGGTAACAAGAAGTCTAAGGACATACTTTGATGGTTGCACTTTCCACTCCTAGAAATCCTAAATGAGTTACGGGTAAAACGTTTCCAGTGAAAGTATGACAGAAAACCCTTTCACTGTGCAATTTTCTTATGGTGTTTTTAAATTTAAACCAAAATCAAAATAGGACATAGCCTGAATATTGCGGTCTTTGTTATATAAATGAGTTTAGAATATTACGGATTTTTTTTTTCTTAGTTAAAAGTTGCACAGTAAAAGAGTGTACGTGAAGAAAGTGTCCTTTATAGTAGAAGCTTTTAAGCTTTACAGTTGTTACAGTGCTGATTTTGATTTTATAGTAGCTGTTCTATGTGCGGACGCGTTTTAAATTCTCTACTTCAAGCTCTCTAACTTCAGTTCGATATTGTTTGTTTTATTCATCTCCTAAAAGTAGGCAAGTAAAAGTTTTCAAAATTTCTTGTTGCTGTAATTTCGTCGACACGACCAAATTTGGTAAATGTACGATCAGCAGTAGTTTGATGATCTATAAATCTTAAAGCACTTGCCGCTGCTATTAATCACTATTAACGATAAGAATAGTAAAATGCATACCTGAAGAGTATTTTCCCCGAGGATTAAAGATGTTCTAGACTTGGCAAAAATCTACAAAACACTCGGGAACAACAGATCAGGAGCGCGTTCAAAAACCTTACTATGGTTAACCATGGTTAACTATGGTAAACTTTTGTCGTTCAAAAACTCCGTGGTTAACTACAACATAACCACGAGCATAACTTTTTGGCGTTCAACAACTCCCGTGGTTAACCATGGTGTAGTTAAATTTTAAGCATGCTCGGGAGCATGGTTAGCGATAGTTAAGAAGAAGAAGAATAAAAACAATTTTTTGGTATTTGTTTTAATGTTAATAATGAACAAATCAAAGTGGGATTTGTAAGATTATTTTAAATAAATAATTATTGGAAATAATTGAGGCAAATAGCCGACACTATTTTATGGAAAAAAATTTAAATTTTCTTTACCACGTAGTTAACCACGGTGCGTTCAAAAACCTTCATGGTTAAACATAAACTTTCGTGGTTAAGTGAAGTGATGTAGCATAACCACAGCTTACCTCATGGTTTACTATAGTAAGGTTTTTGAACGCGCTCCTGGAGATCTTGAGTGTAGAATCGATTACACTTATTGAGCGGAACTAATTCGTCCTATCGTTGCTTCTGTAATGGTGTTTCGTCGGGTTGTGTTCTCTAACCTCCTTTTTTAAGGGAGGGTTGCCGGGAGCTCTCGAGTTGTCCAGGGTCGTGTGAGAACAAACACCTTCTTACAAAATAAAATTTCTTTATTTATTCAAAATGTTCCTTATATACTAACAATTTAGGTCTCTTAAATCTAAGTAAATGCTTACAATCTCTAGATATATGTTTACATATGGTGAGTAAGCATATCTACATAGCTAACTACGGGTTATAGTACTAGTATATTGCTAAGCAGCTATCTACTCACTACGATAGTTTTACATGTGCGTAAGCTGGGGTCAGTGGTATTGCTCGTGTATCCCAGGAGGGTATGTGTGTAATGCGGAGGTCGGTATGTGGTCGGTATGCGGTCGGTTTGTATCTGGTCATACCGCGACTCTGGTATAGGCAATGCGGGTGGAAACAGCGTCGGATCGTCGGACACTGGTCCAGGAAACATTCGGTGGTCGGTAAGCGGTCGGTTTGCATCTGGTCATACCGCGACTCTGGTATAGGCAATGCTGCCGGGAACAATGTCGGATCACGACATTGGTCCAGGAAACATTCCTCAGGTATTCGGTAGTCGGTCAGTATGCGGTCGGTAGGTGTTATGTCAGTATGCTAACCGTGTCGGATCGTACACCACGACACGGTCTAGGACCGGAGAAGGTGGTGACCTCTCCGGAACGAGCCTGGTTAAAGACTGAATTTTAGCCTGGTGAAGCCGTTTATTTTATAGCCGGAAAGCTCGTCGGCGTAGGAAGCTTTAACGCTTTGAAGTGAGCTTTCAAAGGAGAATCACCCAGCCTGCTGAGTAAATATTTATTTTTCCTAAAGCTTTGTTAGGAAATGCCTTCTAGAGTTGAAACGGGTTACTTTAGTATTTTTCTAAGAGAGGGTTCTTAGTAACGAACATGGTTCGTTACACTTCTTTAGATATGGAATGAACAAAATGTATTTAGTCCTGGATGAAGGCATTCGTGCCAGAGCCGATCGTGTTGTGCCGGATTGCTTGTCAGACAAATACGATTACTTCCAAGCGGCAAGGCAGGCCTTGAATATCACCAAGGACAGCTGATTAACTCCATTACAAAGAGCATAAATAGTTGCGGTACGATTAGTAGGTTTATCCACTCGGCAGTGTCTGCTACTTGCCGGAAGATGGGATCATCGTAAACATGCCACTTCTGACTAGCAATTACAAATTTAAATGTAAATACGTTTTGAGATGTGCTGCATGTTCGGCGTCGGTCCGCAACAGCTAAGCACCTCCATTAAATTGTTTGCAGGCATAAGGGTTTTGCCGTTTGGTGATTTGGTGCAATTACCATCAGCTGGGGTATCTACACTGGTATTCCTTCAACTGTTCCGGTTTTCCATACATTTTCCTCTTGTATTTTCTATAGCTCTCTCATAAAAAACTGGTTAGGTAACGGTTGAAAGAATACCAGTGTAGATACCCTCAGTGAGGAAAGCTTGGGTTAAAGGCTGATATCAGACCTCAGGATCCCAGAGTTCCAGGGCTCTTTAGTTGAAAAAACTGAGTAACGTCTAATGAACTTACAACCACAGCTCTGTCAGCCTAGCCCGATTCTCTACGTCCATGCCGTAACCACGAAAAATGCAATTTAATTGTGGAAGAGTTGAACTCGAGTGCTTGGCGGATACAAATTGAACGCAGTGGTTGGGACCCAGGCTAATAGCCTGGTCCTGGAAAAAAATCCACTGTTACGAATCCTCTAAGAAGGCCTCGGACCGGATTGATCACACGGCTAAAGTCAAGCGACTAAATATGTACTTTGATTTGACTACATGGAACGTAAGGAAAATGAACATAGCAGGAGCTCTAAGATCTTTACCGTTGGAACTCGAAAGATATATGGTAAAAACCGCAGCATTGAAGAAACAAGGTGGACCAATGAGGATTTAAGTGATGTTAAAACACACACCATCCTCTTAAGAAGAAGCCAAACAGACACACGTCAATTCGGAATAGCTTTTACAGTCGATGATCAATGTTATGAGGATATTCGACCATATACCCTCTAGTGATATAAAAATTATGTTTGGGGAAGATCGTGATGAAGGTTCAGTATATGGGAATACTGAGCAATTATAGTCTTCACTACACATAACAACGATAATGGTGTCAGGCTTATCCACTTGGCTAGTAGCAAAAGAATGGCTGTAAGCTCGACGCATAAAAATATCCATAAAATGAGCTGGACGTCATCGGATGGAAGGACTACCCACCAGATCAATCAAGTATATTGGATGTGACATCCTATAAAGGTGTTTGCAGTAGCTCTGTTCACCACATGGTGAAAGCTAGGTTTAGAGCACGACTCAACTCCGCCGTCGCCTGGTCCCAAGTCCAGGGTGTGAAAGGAGGAGGGTAGTCGACCTGCCGAATTGACCGGACTCGGGAATCCGAAGAAACTAGACAAGAAACCATATTTTTAAAAGCTGCACCGATAGCAGGGTATCCGTTGGGGGACGTCTCGCTCGGACCGCCGGCTAACGGACCAAGAGCGGAAGAGCACGATTCAGTTCAGAGGTTACACATTTTGAACGGCTAGTCAATAATAACACTGACAGCACGTATACCGCCGAAAGTGCGGACATACAAGATGATGGTATTAGCATGGAACCGACGCTTGAAGAAATAAAAGGTATAATAAAAAGCTTGAAGAAGAACAAAGCCCCAGGAATCGTTAGAATAGCCGCTGAACTCGTTAAAAGGCTTGCATAGGAGTAGAAAAATTGCATGATCCCCAAAATATGGATGTAAGGGATACCTACCAAACGACTGGAAGAAAGCTATAATTTGCCCCATCCGTAAGAAAAACGATAAACTACGCTAAATCATTCCCAACCTCCATTAAAAGTAAGCTGGAGCCTATCTCAAAGAGTTTACTAGGCGAATATCAACCCGGGTTTCGTAGAGGAAGATCAACCACCAACCAACTCTTTATACTAAAACAACTCCTAGAAAAATGATGGTACTTCTTCTTTGTGGACTTCAAGCAGACACGACTCGACTCGGAAACGACTCTATCCAGAAAAGGACGTTACTTCAGATCCCTGTCGAATAAGATGTGCAAGCTAAACTAGTACGTCTGATACAATGAACGCACCTCCACACAAATGCCCCAGTAAGAGTCCAGAACGATCTTACAGATGCCTTCAGGTTGATCAAGGGGCCAAACAGGGTATGGACTGTCACCTATGCTATTCAACCTAGCGTTGGATGGAGTCATTCAAAAGACGTCAATTAAACGAAACTACGCGTTGGTAAACAAATCTCCTCAAGTAATTGGGTATACCGATGACATCACAACAGGCAGGTCAGTCAGAGCAGTTAAGGAATGTTATTCAGACATTAAAGAAGCAGCCAAAAAATTAGGCTTGGGAATCAACGAAGAAAACCAAGATAATACTGCAGGCACGTGATAAAAGATAGGTAGCTACTTGTCGATAGATGAACAAACATTGGAAGTAGTTGAACATTTAGCATACTTATGCTCAACCGTAATGAATACAAACGAGAAGTTAGAAAAAGTCAGTAGGGAAATTCTACTATGAAACAAAGCCTTTTTTTCAAACCGTAATTTGCTGAAATCTCGTGAAACACATCGAAAGACGAAGTTTACTCTATATAAGACATACGAGTACGACGCTCATACAAAGGATAGAAAACGTGGGAATCGAACCCATGCTTAGGGTACAGACCCCACGAGAATAGTTTCCAATTTTACCAGGCCAGGCTACTTGCAATATCTAAAAAATGTTCCTTCAAAAATATAAAATTTCACCCCTGATACTATCATTTCTAACAACCACATATTTAATTACTACCTCTTAAATTATAATTTTAAATAATATAACCACATATTGCTTTACCGACAGCTCATTAATTTAAGACCCGAGAAACTTGATAATGTACCCTCTATACTAGCAATCACACACTTCCGGAAAGTAATGAAATTTTAAATAACTATTGCTAGAACGACAATTTCACACCAAACACTTTCAAGTTTTAAAATAACGAAAGAACATCAATAATTTAAGAGGAAATTACACCAATCCTAGTGGTGAAAAGTTTCCTTCGTCTCTAGGTTGGCTAAAATTGTACTTAATTCTTTAGTTATTTAAATGTTTCATTTTTGTACTACTGAAGATAAAGTTGAAAACGTTTTCCATTTATGCAAATGACAATATGATCATTAAAAGTCAGTTTTGAAAAGTTCAAAGTAGGCCACTGAAATATTTAAAGTTATGTTCCCTAGCGAATTCGTTTGTCCCACTTAAGAGCAAAGATCGCTGGTGTGTGTACAAATGGATAACAGGGAGAATTTAATTTTCAAAGGATTATAATATAATAAACATATTGTGTGTATCGGCTAAACTAGCTACAACAGAAAATTTTATTTATTGATATTATTACAACAGTTAGATATTAAAAGAGTTGAAAAATTTAAGAAGTTATTTGAAGCCCTGAATTCGTTACGTTTCGATTTTTAAAGAACAAAATTAAAAATGATGGAAATTGGTAATAAAATGAGCTTCCGAAAGCTCATATTTTTTGGTTGCATTACGTCATAAAAGCTTAATGCTGAAAGCTTCAATACAACAAAGCTCTGGCTAAAAGCTTCATGTCTGCATTTTTAAATTTATCGAAGAAATTTCGGATAATTGTCAACTCAGCATTATTCCATCAGCAGTTTCACATTGCTAGGAGTATCTTATCATCAGCTGCATTGACAAAGTGGATGACGATCAACATGACTTTTCGTGTAAGCCTACCATCTGACTTCATTTTGGATTATCGCTTTCATTCTGCTTCACTGTTTATTCATTTCTTCAGTCAAGTGCTTCTTTACTGACTTTATTTGCAGGTCTTCGTAATATGTGGCCAATCAATCTTACGCAGGTTTTCCACCACAACGGTTTGGCAGCGCTACATTACTAATACAGTGTCTACAATGCAAAAGACTAGATCTCGTTTAACGAAAACTTATACATATGCTGTACATTCATTTTCGTATTAGAGCCCTAGAACTACACAGATGGACATACGTTCCTTGACGTCTATTATCTTCTTTATTTTATTATGCTCCTTTAATCCCTCATGGGACAAAGGGCGGAAACAGTTGCCCTCCAGCGGACTCTCTTTTGCGCGACAGCTTGATTTCTCTGTTGTAGGTCTTCCGACTCGACGGGATCCTTGCGGATTCCAGTCAAGGCCTGTTTGGCTAGATTCTCGTTTTCGCGTCGCAAGGTTGGCCAATCCAATTCCATTTCCTTCGCCTGATTGGGTCGTCTATCCTTTCTTGGCGGCCATAGTTCTTCATTTGAAATTCTATTTTGCCAGCAGATTTTTACGATACGACGTAGGCATCTGTTATAGTCTATTATAGTATCGGCTTTATTTTTGTGGTTACATTACATGATCTGCATTCTCTGATTTTAAAGCATTGATATGTAAGCTGCTACTTTAGCTTATGTTTACCAAAGGGTATTTCCATAAACGGAGAACTGCCGCCATTCTGCAATATTCAGCTACAGACTTCCAGTTGTTGAATACTGCGGAATGATCGCAGTTCTGCATTTATGAAAATGCTTGAGTGCCTATGAGGTAGCACGGGCGGAATACAGTTTTCTCCGCATTCAGCAAAATCTCTAATATTTGCAGAATTCGGTTCAGCAGTGTTATTCCCTTCTAACTCTTGCTTAGGAGTTGAAGCTGAAGCTGAACGATTTAGGTATTTCAATATCTGATCTTTCTTTCTAACACTTTGGAATGATTCTGTTGAGAATTTCGGATTAATTCGAAAAATATCAGCACAGATTCCGCCTTCTACCGAAACATCCATGCTTTCAGCTTAATAGATGCAGAACGTTTGAATTTTCTTTCTATTCAGCTCCGCTGAATTTCAATCTAACACAAATGTACTGTTGTTTGACGCAAACTAATTTTTGTTTTCTCTGAAAGAATGTCTGAGCACATTGAAGTTTCTATTCAGCATGCCGAATTACAAACTAACACGCATGCACAATTATTTAATGCATTCTAATTGTTTTTGCCCTTCGAACTTTCTATTCAGCTCCGCTCAAATTATAATCTAACGCGCATGTATGCATTTTAATCGTTTTTTGCCGTTCGGACTTTCCATTCAGCTCTGCTGAATTACAATCTAGCACTTCTATACTTTTTTTGACACATACTAATTGTTGTTTTCCCTTAATGAATGCTTGAGCATATTGGAGTTTCCATTCAGCGCCGCAGAATTACAATCTAACACACATGCACAGTTATTTGATGCATTCTAAGTATTTTTGCCTTTCGGACTTTCAATTCAACTCTGCTGAATTACAATTTAACACGTCTGTACTGTTTTTTGACGCATACTAATTGTAGTTTTCGATAAAAGAATGCCTGAGCACATTGAAGTCTCTATTCAGCGCCGCTGAATAACAATCTAACATGTCTGTATTGCTATTTCACGTATTTTGCTTGTAATTTGACCTCAGAGAATGCCTTAGCACATCAGGGATACTATTCAGCGCTGCTGAATTCTTCATGCATGGTGTGTGGAGGACTCTTTGAATGTCTTACATCCTTTTCAAGATGTGTCTTTTTCCTACATTATTAAATCTTTTTTTTGTCATGGAGTAGTGTCTTACTTAGCCAAGGTTTAACCTAGCCGCTAATATTCTTAATCATTTTGAACAGTTATCTCATACCGCATATTTTAGGGGCCTTTGCTGGTGTCTCAGTTTGTCCCGCCTAGCACTTCTTTAAACGTCTCCGGTCACTGTTGAATATTACATTCTCGCTTCTTCAAAACTTCAAAGCCTCATCTGTCATTTATCTTTATTAACTCTTTACTGCTACGTCATACATCTTGTTCGGTAAATTCGTTTACATTACTACTCAATTCTTGAAACAATTATGGCCATGCACAGAATACGTTACATAAAGTCAAGTTGAGGGTTATATGTTATACCTACCTATACAAACCCGGAACTAATACCCTCCTGCTCTTAGGCACACTATTATCCCCACGCACCAGTATGTTCGGTTTCCATGGGTCAAGAGTTCGATATGGAAGTAGGCCTAAGCTTATTAACTTTAATAGTCAAACCAAACTTAATTACAAGGAAAATTCTTAAACTTGATGATTCGTTAGATCCTACCCTACTAAGTAGCTTCAAAACAGAAACTTGATAGTGTATTTTTAAAATTTTTTTATTTAACAAATTGGTGAGTGTTTTACGCTTGTCACCACATACATACGTGAAACAGCCTTTTTACGACTAGCATGCCTTTTACCATTGGTTGTGGAACCAACTGCTCCCATTAAGTTTGAACAAAATATTACTTCCGCCTGCATCAACTTAATGTCAAATCAAATAAAAAAACCACAAACCGAAGCGAATTCTTCTATATTGTCAAAAATATTCGCCATTAATTGCCATCGTCGTCGTCGTCGGTGGTTTTAATTTACGACGACACCAAATCAAACCCGAAATGCCCAAAATTTCACCCAGATAGCAGCAATTCGGTATCGGGTTGTATCAGGTCATCAATTACAGAAGTAAGTTTCCACACGACAACCCATTAATAGACGGATAGTGTCAACCGATAAAACATAAAATATCTCATATGGAACCGGAGAAGGAAATTGTTGAGGAAATTTATCGAATCACCAAGCACATTCACTCACTCTATCACGTTGACCGCAGGTAGAGTGCGGTTGGCCAAATTTCTACAATTCACAGGGCAGGCCAGTCCCATGGCTCCCGGGGAGTTGTTGCTGTAGATGCCAGTTACAACAGGATATAAATTTAGTAGAGGAATACCACGGTAGTTTTCGGGGTGGGCACCACTATGTGTGTGCATGGATATCCTATATACACAGGGCGTATACTATATATACGTATGTAGGTATGCGAAGGGATCTTCAGAGATATACGGACTGCTGTAGGCTGTGCTACGGTGAAGGATACACAAAGGAGCCCAGCACGGGCGGCCGCATTCATAGTCTTGAGGAATACACAAAGGCTAATCCCGTGGGCTGTATGATTTGTTGTCAGATAAATGGGGCAAGGTGAATAATTAACTCGTCCAAATAACTTTTGGATTGTAGCCTAGTTAATTAAAATGTGAGTTCATTTTTTTGGGGAATTGGGAGAAAAAATATTTCCCCGATGAATAATGAAGGAGACTCGCTCATGATATGCTATTTGCTGGTGTCCTTTAACCTTGAAATGGGACGAAAGCGGTGGATTGGGACACATCTGCATTAAGAAATGTAAGATTAAAGCTTTAGGACTTTTAGGTGTTGCATAATCAATACTAAGTAGTCATTCAGCCAGTGCAAGATATAAGCATTGTTTAGTCGATAAAGCAGTTTCCATAATATCAACTCGGAGTGGTCGCAGGCTATCGTCTCAATTCGGCTTGTCAATTCAGCTTCAATTCAGTCAATTCAGTGTTATCAGTCTGTCCCAAGTTTTATCGTCACTGCGTCCAGATTCCTCCAGACTTTTCTCAACCGACATCATGGACTAGTAGAGAACAAAGGGTGACGCCTTAGCTTATTTTAGCGTTCTGGTTTGATAATGCAACTTGTCAGTCAGTCTCATAGGTTTGACTTCTCTAGCTAGTGGGTCGAACTGGTCATTCCGTTTTGTCAGACCGGCTTTTTACTCAGATTTGTCAGGCCAGTTTGTTATTCTAGCTTGTCAACAACTTTTATGAGTCCGGTTTGGAAGCTCATTTTTCGTTCTGGATAATTAATTAGTCTTGGCTTATCAACCGGCCTACATCCTACATTCAACGGTATTCTTGTTCCAATGGCGCTACAGCACAACTGGAGCCTTGGCCCCTTCCAAGGTTTTCCTCCGGTGTGATTGTTTGTCTCGATAAGTATTCGACAAAGCTTGAGTTTCTCTCAACTAATCATTTCGCACCCTTTTTGCTTCTACTTCTACTGTCTCTTCAGCAGCCATTTTTAAGGCCCATTTAAAGATCCGTTTATATCTACAGACATCGCCGCCGCCGCACCGAGTCAGACACCGACAGACACCGTTTATCCACATCTAGCGTGCCGCATCAGACGACAGACACTAGTTATTTTTTTGTTGAAGATGTTCAAACACTTTTTAGAGGAAAGTATCCAAGAAAAAATGTCTGCACGGTTCCGATGCTCTATTCATACTTCCCAGCAGACACTCACAGACGCGTACAGACATGAACCGCGCAGACAAAATATTCCTTCCGTAAAGACTGGCCGGGTACGATTCATGTCTGTCTACGTCTACGCGGTCGTGTCACGGTTGATGTAAATACGTTCATGCACTCTGAATAGAAGAATATTATTTTGTCTGGCACGCTTGATGTCTGTAGATATGATCGGACCTTAATAGATGTCTACATGCCGTCAATAACGTTGGACATTGTTTCGGAGAGCATTCTCGTTTGTGTTAACTCTCTGGTACGGTCGTTCTGTTTCTGGGACTTTTATCTTATCAATGTTAAGTTTTGTTTCTCTGGGAGTTATTGGTAGCCTCTGAACAGGTGAAGATAGTATAAATAATGAATTTTGGAAGATCGCCATAGAGCAACAGCTCCAACAATTACGTCATATCAAATTAATATTGCGGTGGGTTCAAGCCGTTTGAGGCCTCAATCTTCCGTTTCCGGAACATGCCACCTTTCTGGGTTTCAGTGGCCACAGACTCTCCACTTAAGTACCAACTAAATAGTATCCCATTAGAGATTTCCATATTCCGATAGGGATACACGTCTAAAAGTCAATGGTTTTTTTTTTGATTTTTTCTGTTTTGACATTTAGACAATCTAGACGGATCGCTGGTAGATGTTATAACACCACTGTGGGGTTTTCGTACAGTTCCTTCTATCGAAAACATTGCCGCTGTAGTCGATAGTGTGCCCTGGACTCCGTCGACCTCTATTCTTTATCGCGCTTAGGAATTGAATATCGTACGGAGATCTTTGAAGCGAATTTTTATAAAGAACTTGAATTTGCTCGCTAACAAAGTTCAATTGGCACAGGAACTGGTGACCATGGACCATTTGAAGCGTTGCTTATACCGAAATAACCTTCAGTAATGGGGAAAGTCATTGAACAATTCGAACAGTCATTTGTCAGTCCAAGGGAATGGATCGGAATTAGTTTGATCTATATACTGACAATTGACTATTCGAATTGATAAATGAATTGACTCGTGTATCAGTACCCTTTCACCTTAATGGATTAGTCAACAAGCAAATTTGTCGCATCTATACTGTAGACAACCCAAGAGCTATTGTTCTGAAGGCCCATAAATGATGATCTCATGTCATTTGAAACAGGCGAACGGTCCTATTTTGAAAAAGAAGGTGTAGGTTAATAAGCTAACAAACATTCATTGAATGAAATTATTCCCAAATTGTTCATTAATGAAATTATTCCCAATATTATACCTTGGGGACATCCGAAATGTAGACAAGCGGATGGAGGTCTGGTTAGGTTAACATTAAACCCGGGGATGCTAAAATATGCGCATTCATTGCCGAGATTCATGCCTATAGTAATAAGGACGAATTGGGAGCTAATGTCCTACCAGGGGATAATGACGCTCTACAATTGCATTCAGTAAAATACAGAGAAGTCCGAAGACTTAATCAGGGAAACCTACCTTTTCCTGAAGACCCCATCCTTCCAATTGTAGCGCCAAATCGAGCCTTGGATTCCTCTAGGTCATTTCTGTAAGTTCGACGGTCCCTTGGCCATGTCTATAGTTTCGGATGCCTCAACCAGCCATCACAGAGTCTAACCATCTCCTCCTTGGCTATTTCGCGAAATTTCTGATACCATAAGTCGTTTTGGGATGCGATTGTCCTCCATCCTCATTATGAACCGCCAAGTTTTTAACGGACTAAAATGAAATGAAGACTAAGGTAAGTCAAAAGATGCACAGAATGCCTAACGGCGGAAGGCAAAGCCTGTTTCCCGGCTAGGGCTCTCTCTTCAAATATTGCATATAGATTATATAGGTGCCATGAAAGTAACTAAGAAAAGATGCAACCATCGTACAACATTCAAAGGCTTAACGATAGCGATCCTGATAAAATAGCGATAAATCGAATCCCTGATGAAAGGGGAAATTCAGGCAAGGTGGAAAGGATAAATCGCATCCTAATACCGATCCTAACCAAATTATCAATCGCGGAAGCAAACGCGTGGTACAAGAATGTTCATCGAGGTCGACAAATGAACTTACTAGGATTCAACAGGACAATAAGAGACAAAGCAATAAGAAGCGTAAGGCGGCAAGTGATTATAAGGAGAGGCCATTGTTTGCAGTGAAGAGAACACAATTTAGACCTTGAAACCTAAGTTTTTGGGATCTTACCGTGTCGTGAAACGGCAGAGTCGCGTCCATTTTAAACTGAATCAAAAAAGATAGATGACCCCGAGAGCCCAGGAGGATGGCCTTAAAGAACGGAGCTAATGTGGGATCTGAACCTATCTGCACTCGTTTTACATTCAAATTGTGTGCCTTCTGAACACTCTCCATTCTATTGAAGAAAACTAAAATGGGAGCCCTACCGGAGTAAAAATAAAAGGTAGCCTTACAACGGGCGACCACCGGCAGCTTGGCTTTTTAACGGGCATATAATGGCCAAAGACTTTTTAATCATTTTAAATGGGCTCGTATTAATCACTATATGACTACAAAGTTATATTCAGTTTTAGACTTTAAACAAGCGAAAACTCTAATTGAACGACGAAACTCGCCTCGAATATATGTGAACGAGGTAAAATTATTTTAAATTTCCTTAACTAAATTTTAAATGTAATTCCTGTCGACATAAATGAAAGAAATATGAATGCAAAACCAGAAGCAGAATAGTGGCTTAATAAAGTATGAATAATTTCCATGAAAAATATCCGGCAGGTCACAAACAAGACCCGTCAGCACCCCCGTAGCGGTAATAGCATCTTAAAAATTATCATATTTTTTCCAGCCCCTAAGCGAAAATCTTACTAATTCAAATTCCCCTCAAAATAACGAGGATTACGGTTCTCATATGTGAGATTTTTTATGCAAGGATATAATTCGGATAAAATACAAGCGCGGATTAGCACACACACACACACCGGCACCGGAGTGCTGGAGGAGCATCATGAAGCTGTGGCAGGGCTTAATGCCTAGCAGAAAACAATACACGGCGCTAGTTCTGTTCCTGAGACATGCAAATCACGTCATGTGATTCTGCTGAAATCCACTTTGAGGCAACACAGAAAAAAAACCTCAGGAATTCCAGAGTGTCTGCAGCAGTACGAAATCCAGGTAAATGTACAGGTACACCTCCCCCGCGCGCACGAAAAAATTATAACACGTGAACACGAACAACCCCATCACATCCTCCTCCAGTAATAAGCTGTAACACAACACTACCGGCATCGTGCAGCACACAGCTCCAAGGCGGGGGTGTGGGCCGGCCGGGGGTTGGTGCGGCGAGGGCTCCAAAGGGTGGCGAAATGGAAAAAATTCCTTCATATTAAAAGCCAGACACGGAGCAGATGGAACGGCGAACCTCCAGCAAAGCACTTTCCCGAGCTTTCCCTGAATTTTCCGATTCTCCGCGGGCTTTTTACTTTTATCTCATTTTTGCCTCCTCAACGCGAGCCGGCGACGACAAACAGCAGCTGCTGGGGCGGATGAAGGAAATTAGATTTTTCATTGTCGCATTGTAAGCAAATGGGGTGATCGCTTTTTTATGTAAACATACCCCTGCGTTGCTCCCCCGCCTCCGCCCCCGCCCCGGCCGGGTGGGGGTGCTGCCGAGGCCATCCCGCGTGTCGTATACGTGAGGGCGACCCGGCTATGAAGATATGGCGGTGATAAATGTGCTGGAAATTGCCACAGGATGATGGGATTGTGACGATAAGTCAAGTTATATAGCGGTCTCATGCCGCTAATCACACTATATCCGATCCGTGTAGGGTGTGTGTACAAGTTCTCTGCGAAAATATTACCATGAAATTGCGGCGGCGGAGGATTTTCTTTTGTAGATAAAACACGGCATAATGAAATTCCATGACACAAGGAAATTTTTTAAGGCAGCCACTATGAATTTTTTTATGGACTTTCTCTCTGCTGCGCCTTTATTATCCTTGTTAATGTTGACGTTATTCATGGGCCCTTAAATGCTGTAAAACTAAGGGTTAATGCTTAAACAGTTACTTTTTCGGGAACTAGTTTACTAGCTCTCGTTCGTGGGCAACTTTGCCAGCAATTTATGTCCTTTTTCTCTTCTAGTAGTAAAGTGGTTTTCTTTCGAAGTCCTTCTACCTTTTATGAAGACCACAATAAATTTAAGAGCATTATATACTTTCTAAGCTACTGGGCTAATTCGTCCAATACTGTAAGATTATTTCATCAGAAAACACTTTTTTCTATTTAAATCGTACCAAACTAATGCAAACCTACTACCACTATTCTTTTCAAAATCATGGAGACGGCGGTGAACAAAAATCTGTCTAGAGTCCAACCAAATCCTGAATGACAACCAGTACGACTTTCGGCAAAAAAGTCCACCGGCGACCTTTCTTACTGGGTCTAACGGAACAGTCCAACCAAAGTATGCATTGATTTTGTAAGTCTAGTTTGGTCGTTCTGGATATCTCCAAGGCTCTTAATAGAGAGAGATCTGAAGAACTAGATCTTTCTTTTATTTCCGGCCGTTCAATCAAGTTTGTATTTGATGGCGTCTAATCTCAGCCACACTATCTCTGGTGGTGTCCCGCAGGAATCAATTTTACCACCCACTCTTTTCCTAATCTTTGTAAACGTCCTGTTTTCTGATCGATCTAATCCATCTTACAACTTCGCTGATGACAGAACTTGACGTTACTCTTACGCTTTCGCTAGGCTTATGTCCAACTCAATTAACAGGGACGCATTGAACTAATTCTTTATTGGGGCCGCTAAAATCGATTCAAGTTCAATGTTTCTAAAACACGATACAAATACGACATCGAATAAAACCTATAAGATCTGCCATCCGTGTAAGTGGATGGTGTAGAACTGCCGGATGACCCATCATTTTACATTTAGGCAAGACAAGGAAAGACCTGAAATGACCACATATTACAAATTGCCAAAGAAGCATTGTAGTGCCTTGGATATTTTAAGAGGTACAAGTTCCTGCTACAGCTGCCATACATTCGACCGTAGCTCGAATACAACTCCCTTATTTAGGATAGAGCTTTGAAAACCACCTTGGCGTGGTTAGAAAAGTACAAAAAGTTCCCTCAAGCTTGTCGATGACTACGCTGTTTGCTCCATGATCGACCGGTTAAACCACTGTAGGATTGTAATAGCCCTGATAAATTTTCATTTCTACTACTAAACGGCAATCTTACTCCCGTAATACCAGATTGACCCGCCCGCGGAAAATCCCCTCATCTGCAGTTCTGATTTTTGAACACTAGACAGACTAGGTATTCATTAATTGAGCTCGCCTGTGGAACAATCTCTCGCAGTCAATATTCCGATGTCCTTCAACACCTTTCCTGCTACCCACAGCACCTTGACGAACTTTGCTTAGTTTCATTAACTACATACATTTTTCACCAAAAACAAATTTTAAAACACCCAATAGAGATAGAAGTAGCCTCCCCGCCTTTTTTGTCGATATTTTGAGTCTACTATCTACCATTAAACGTTTGATAGGCTGTGATGGGAAACTCTGTATATTGGATTATGAATTCCCATAGAGGTGTGCTGTGGCAAGATTTAGAACGATTATCTGGTGATTTGTGGTTTTTGAGATCCTTTCCCACATCCTTTACTTCTTCTATGGTGAGGAGCATATACTCCTGTTGAGCTTTATTTTTATTTGGTAATCGACTATTTTCGATCAGGGGTCGTCATGTCATTCGTTATGGTGCAATGTCTAGTAGTAAGTTTATGATGGAGGATGTAATGTCTGACCCATACGGTGTCTTTAAACAGAGTGCCGCTCGTCGCCAGATCTGCCAATGAGCGCTCTCAAACACACACATATACGTTCATGCGAAATACATATTATAATGTACAATATAAATGTACCACACATATTAACATTTTTCTCCTGGCTAAAAATGACTCGTCCATCATCCGAGGGCAGTTATTCGCCAAACTCATTTCGGACAAGTCATCTTTTTCGCTCCTAGGAAGCTGAGCTGTCGAGGTATAGATCCAACAGTCATTGCCGAGCTTTGTGCTGATCCTACAATTTTTTCCGAGGCTTGGTGAGGTGTAGACCCGACAGTCTTTCCATATCTAGTCTCGTTGATGTAGATCCAACAACTCCTTCTCCCCGATCTCCGTATCAGTATGGACCTTAGTGGGTACGGCGAAAATTTAGTGTGGGAAAAGGCATGGAAGTGTGGTTCAGATTTGGTGACCAAGCTGTGGCTTTATTTTCGGTTCGCTACTTCGACCTCTGAAAAAGTGCGAGCAGTCTCCATGGAACAGTTGATCATTGAATAGTTTCTTCCTGTTTAAGTCGCTAGGGATTGATAACATAGTCCCAATTATGCTCCAGAAGACGTATGGTATTATTGGACGATGATCTAATTGATCTTTATTCTGGAAGTACACAGACTTACAAGCGCGGGTAGACACGTTCATTCTTCGTCTTGAAGATCCTGGGACGCATGTTAGATCTATAGTTCTGAAATTGGCAGCCTTCCTGGACATAGAAGACGCTTTGCAGATGATCCAAAGTCATTCGTTTGGAAACGTACAAGATTCAAGTTTGTTGCGCAACAGTCAATGCAACAGCGCAGCCAATTTTGAATGTATGCATACGTATGCGAAAAAAAGTTTGCGCTGCTTTGTTGCCGATGCGTTGTTGCTCAGTTGCTCTGTTGCTTTGACGTTTACGAAAAGGTCCTTATCTACAACAAAAGTTTTTGCACGACATTTATCTTCTTCTTCCCTAAAAGCTTAATACCATTGCTTCCATAGTACCAAAATCTATGTACTTAAAAGTGCTAAATTATTAGCAGATTATTGTGCCTGATTGTGATGGGAGAAATCAGGTGAAGTTAGCAAATTTGGCGGGAGGAACATTTCCGATCTATATTAGTTGAATAAAATTAAATTTTTATGGATAGGAGGAGATGAGCCTTTAGTTTTGTGCGAGGTTGCCACTTTTACCAACTTGTCATACCAATGGAAGCGCGAGCAGCTCGGCTAGGGCAAAAAAAATTCGGACTGGCTTGGGCGCTTGCCATGTAAGTCGGGCTTGAAAGCTTGAGTTTTAAAATCAGTCGTAGTCTAGAAGTTGGCTGTGTTTTGGAAGTTTTGTGTGATGGTAAAATATAAAATATATCTAGCAGAAATGTGTGTTCCCATTAGGATACTAAAATGTTAATAAGCGGTATAGTCTACAATTCATGTTCCAGTCGAGAGGAATGCGTAAAAGCAGCATCTATGGAGCTCCTTCTACATAAAGCATTCTCAAAATTCTTCGACTTACATCCTCCCAAAAACATTCCTTTAACTTGTTCCAATCCTTTCAATCACGTGCACTTCACGTCTTTATTAAGTAATACGCACACACACCAACAAAAACCCTGTAGTAGTTGCCAACCCCTGTCGACCCACCCCCCACAAAAATACTTTTCACCATTCACAAAACGTGAGAGATTCCCTGAGTTTAATATTAAAACACGGTAAATATGATCCTTGCGAAGGAATCCTTCCTCGGCCGGAGATTATTTTTCAGAAAACGTCTCTCACAGATTTCCTTTTCCTTTAGCGCTTTTTGGACATCTATATTTATACGTTTAGGGAAATCTCGTCGTGGGAGTTTTATTTCACCAACAAGGCAAAAAGGCAGGCCTCGGCTGGGGGAGCACAGACGTAATGAAATTCCCAAACAACCCCTGTTGTATAGTGTTCCCATAGTTGCACACAGGATATGTTCTCTCCGTTCTGGTGCTGTGCTGGGGGTGTACCTGGGCCCCACCGAAATCCAGACTCAATCTCTCTTTGTGTGTTGGCTTCAAATGCGTGTACGTGTATCTGCATAAGTAAAATTGAAGCAAGTTAACATTTTATGTGAAACCGGAGAAACTTCAGTGATTATTACTCAGGAATTACGTGACCTGTTTGGAAAGTGCTCTACTTTTGGGCATCTCTACAACATTTATGAAGATCTAATTTGTTGCTTAAATCTGATATACCAATGGGTTTGGCTGCGGCGGGGGAGATTACAGTTGGTATGTATGGGTATATATGTGTGTAAGTATGGCTGGTGTAGTATCGTTCATTGGGTAGTTTCGTGGCTTGCTAGATTGTTGATCCTGTAGAAAAGCTGCAGAAAAGTTTTAACATTAAGAACTTCACTATAGCTCAGTCCAAACTCCCCCACCCCCGAACCGTTTGCTTCGTTCCATCCGGTAAATGGTTCTTATTCTCTCTGTTGTGCAAATTGATAAAGTTTCGGTTTTTGTAAGGGTATTTTCCACTTATAACGAAAATTCTGAAGTGTAGCATCCCTTAAGAAGCTTATTTACGGTTCAAACTTTCTGCTGCATCTTTTAGACCCCGAATTGGCAAACTCTCTGTTGCAGCTCTCTCTGGTGCATCTGAGCTCCGGAAGTGATTGGCTTAGCAGAAACGGAGCTAGTTGTGTAGCCATTATTCAGAAGCTATTCGAATCCTGTTAATTATTTACAATAAGCTTCGAAATGTTAGCTGTGAGCAGTAGACATCACACAGATACCCTATCCTACTAGGGTCTAGGGTCCTCACGCTGCCGGTTGTGGGGGTGCAATCTGAAGACTCTTCTCCCCAGTCCTTAAGCTGTCGAATTGCAGTGTTAATCTTCGGAATCATAACTCACCTCTCTTCACTTCCGCAAGGGCGTATTCTGCAGGGGGCAGAAACATGTTACAAGACAGCAGCACCCCTTTAAGTTTTAGCTCTACATTATCAAGGGAAGCCAAGTCGTGGCATTTGGGATAATCTTGGACTAACAATAAACTTTAGGGGGACTTTAATTAAACTCGGGTAACTTTTTGACATAAGCCTCTGAAGGTTAACATTTCTCTGGACTGGCAGAGCCGTTCCTCGGCTATAATCCGGCGGCTAATATTTTGTAAATCCCTGTGAAAAGAGCACGGCTCGCCCCCTTGATCCTCGTCCATGTCCTGGAGATGATGCCTGGGATTTTTTATTCATAATCTTAGCCCAGTCAGCTGCGATGGTCTCTCTTTCTTATTTTTTTTTTTTTTTTTTCGCTTGTTGTTGTTGATGATGTTGATGTCGGTGGTGCTCCTGTTGTTTGGTCTTCTTGGTGGCGCTTAAGGTGGTACTCCTGCTATCCGGTGGGCTCTTGCTCCTTCTGGTGGTAGGTTTTTGGAAAACCTCTGAAATCTATGAGATTCCTGCTTTTGGCCAGCAGCAGGAGAGAGAATGAAGGGACCAGGATTTTTACTAGAAATTTTTTTTTCTGCCCAATTTTTGTTCACTCCAATGTCAGGAAAATTGTAAGAACTTGAAATGGGCTTCGATAAAATCTTTGAAGTTGAAAACTTTTGAGGTAAGAACAGGAAAAAAAACCTAAAAAATAATTTTTTCTCGTATTTTCTTTCGTTTTTTATCTATATATAAAAAAAAAAAAAAAAAATGCCTTAACTTTAGAGTAAACTCCGAGTCAGAGGAGAGGGGGTAAAAATGGCGCTTCCAAGAAGAATTGTAATGATAAAGTGAGGGATTTCTTAATCTGCATAGAAAAACACCGTGAGTATAAAAGCAGGTAAATCATTTTTCTTCTTCTTTTCTTCTTCTTCTTTTATTCAATTTTGTCCTAACAAGGCTATTACATCGGATCCGTTTCATTTGACCCAACTCTCAAATAGAGTGTGTTTTTGATAAAGGACTATTTAAGTTTATTTTTTCCAGGAGGTCATAAATTATTTGCTTGTGTTTATTTACTTTTTTTTTTAATTCAGTTAAGGATATTGCCTTGGGATTTATTACTTTTTGGGATTATAGTTAGATCAAGTTGATGAAATGTTTCAGTTCAGAAGCTTCTAGAGATAATGATGGAATTATGAAATTTTTGTTTAAAGTTTTTTTTTGTGGAATAATTTTTGGATTAATCTTGCTTAAATAGGTTCTATATATGTATATCTGCTTTTTTATAAACATTTTTAATTTAATTAAAATTTTTGTGAGTGGTATATTTCATTTTTAACAAGATGTGTTCATTTCAGAAGTGGGCAATAACTTTGTAGTCAAGTGTTTGACGGTTTTTGCCTTCGAATTCTTTCGGACCCCAATTAATAATAAAAAAATGGCCTTACAACGGGCGAACATCGGTCGTGATTGAAACATAGTCCTCGACCATGTGCAGGGCATCAGAAGTTTGTTTGCAGGACAGTACCGCCGTACACCACACACACCGACGAGTTATTCCCTATTTATTTGTATATAATGCGACTAAAAAAATCTTTTTAATATTCGTCTATATAGAGATATTTCTATGCACCCTGATGCCAGTACCGGCTTTAGCGGTGGGCGAACCCGAATGGCTCTTGAGATCTATATGAGCTTCTCCGGAAGCTGCAGATCCCTCCAATCCTGCTTGTGAGCTCAATTGAGAGACGTCTAGGACCCTCTTTTGTTTTTTTTTCTCTTTTCTTCTTCGACTGTGACGAACGTCAAAAAACAATATTCATGTCACCAAGAAATTTGGCAACATATTTTCTGACAGATTCATTGAAGTTTTATGCGCAAAGTCTAATGCAATGTACCCTGACGCACAAGTACGCATATTGACCCTAAAGCTTTTATAACTGGTGTATCTTTATCTGTTAACGCTGTAATGATGGGATAAAAAAACTCATCATTGATAAAGGTCATGGTCCGAACAACCTCCCTCATTGCTTTTTGCAGGGCTATTCAAATCAAATTTTGGATCCCCTCTATCTTATCTTCAGCAAATCGTTATCGACAGGAGATTTCCCTAAGATATGGAAAAAATCCTATCTCACTCCAATACACAAAACATCTAATAAGCACTCGATGGAAAACTACAGGGGTATTGCCATCTTATCAACAATTATGTACAAACTTCTCGAGAAACTTGTTTATGATAAAATTGCTCCTCTAATCGACTCATGCCTCAATGAACAGCAACATGGTTTCAGAAAGGGACGATCGACTACTACAAACCTTACGGCCTTAGATAGTGTCGACCAAATTGCAGATTTAGGCATTGTTCTAGACACTAAATTAAATTTCAACTTGCACTACGATAATCTTGTGACCAGAGCTAGGATTCATAGAGAGAGGAGCCCAAGAATTCGATAACGTCCGGGCCCCAAAAACTATATTCTGTTCACTCGTCTGCCCATTCCTGAAATATACGTTTCCGATCTGGGACCCTATATTTCAGGTAAGTAGCGGTAGTTTGGAATCAGTATAGAAGAAATTTGTCCTCTTCGTTGAGAGAAACCCGCACGACTCACGCAATTTTTGCAGCTTACGGCCCTCCACGGTAGACTCAAGAAGTTGGAACTCATGCCGCTGTCACATAGGAAGCAAGGGCTTATCTTTTGTTTTACTTTGGACGTCCTCAGCGATACCGTTAAGGTACAACTTCAATATCGAAGTTTGTCACAGTGGGCATACAAAAATACCCTCATCGGACAGAATATGCAAAGAACGAACTCGTCAACAAATATTGTGTATGGTTCTCACCCAACAAAACTAATCCTTCAAACAAAAAATGTATACTTCTCTTGACATCACAATTACCCTGAATTGACCATCGACTTAAGCTGAGAAAGTATAAATTAACTAAACAGAATTTTGGACATTAGTTTTTTTTTTTCGAGCGGTGAACTAACAAAATTTCCCACTAAAATAGCAATCACAAACCAGCACGCACCACATACTTTCGGAAATACAAGGCGACGACTGGCGAGCTTGTTTCTCTCGTGCATCGGTAATCTTTAAGTACATGATTATCCAAAGGCCGATTGTACATAACGAAAATGTTATGCACTTGGCCTTTATATGTCCGTTGTATGCCCGTGTGTACAGTTCAGTACTTGGCCATTTTTATCTTTTGATCAAGTTTGGCCGTCCTGGTTCCGTATGTGCTCCTATAAAAAATGGTTAAAAACTCTACGGCCATCATACCTATGTCCCTTAAAAACTCAAGCGGCCGTTGTTCGCCCGTTGTAAGGCCATCCGTCCACTTAGCTAGGAGTTGGTTGGCCACTTTCCTAGGATCGCCCCATCACACAGTGGGACCAAATCCAAAAAAGCTGGCCAAAAGTCTAAAAAAAAAGTTTATAGATTGCGGTTTTTTTTGGGGGGGATGATTCGAGGACACTTCCAATAGTGAGCAATCAGTCACGGAAGGTTAGATTTTTTTCTACGGACTGAGAAATTGTAGTTGCTACTTTACTCTTTTTGCTTATTTTTAAACGTTAATATTGTGAAAAAAGGTTCACGTTTTCAAAACGCTATAAAAAATTAAGTAACCAAGCAATCGTGGTCGTGTAAAGTGGAATTTTCTTTGGAAGGTATGTAGAGTATAAAAAAAATTGCACTATACCCATTAAGCAAGTATATAATACACAGTAAGCATCTATTACACGTGCTTTTTATGAATTAGGATTGTTAGAATGCGATGTATATTGGACAAAAAGTAATATTGCTCCACTCTGCTCCACTGGAAAACTTGCTGGGCGTTGTTGGTAAAGGTGTATTCCTTCACCTCCAAAAAAAATCCGCTGCCCAAAATTGCCCCTCCGTGTTTTAAGGAGTCACATACGTCCAGCACTAGCCCATGGAAATGGTATTTCAATATTGCAAAAATGCGGGACAAGGTTTTATTTTTGGGATGTGTAGGGGGAGGGGGGGTCAGTGTAAGCTTAAATCTGAGTTTTCGGGATTCTAACCCACTCCCCCCCAATTTGGCCGCCATCTTGGAAAAGGTGCGCAAATGGTTTTTCCATTATTTATCTCCGTAACAGTACATCTTACAGAAAATTTGCAAGGGCGCTTTTTGTTTATAATTAAATTATCTACAATATATTAGCAAAATATTTTTGGGTAAATTTAATAATTAAGAAGTTATAAGCCTTAGAACACCAAAATTAGTCACAGTATTTTCTTTTAAGGGCTATAGCTCTGAATGTTCGACATCAGAAGATAAAGATACAACTTTTACTTGTATTCACAATGATTTTCATCTGTAATTGCATTCTTAAAAATTCTTAGTTTGTTTTTCTAATAAACAATAACTTCCTAATAAAATAACTTGCTTATAAAAAAATTAATCAAAAGTATTAAACATTATATTAAAACAAATTTTTTGATTTTTTTAATAGGTTATGTTAACCATATTGAGTCCGCCATTTTGAAAATCGAAATTTCGACACCGGATTCGTCATCAGCGACCCCGAAAACCCCTAAGTGAGATGTTTTGGTATCATTTACTAAAGTTTTTGACTATTTGGAGGGGTTATGTTAACCATATTGAGTCCGCCATTTTGAAAATCGAAATTTCGACACCGGATTCGTCATCAGCGACCCCGAAAACCCCCGAGTGTAAAATTTGAGAACATTTAATGCACTTTTTGACTTTTGGCCAGCTTTTTTGGATTTGGTCCCACTGTGCATCAGGGCGGACGAGGAATCTTTAACGAAGGGTGAAGAGTACCAGCACAACTACATGTGGGTCCCCACAACACAACTACATGTGGGTCCGCATGCTACACAGGAATAACATTAATTATATATAGACAATAATCACACTAAAGTTAAGACGTTTCCCTTTTTTTCAATCGGGAGCTTTATCTACCTTTAGATCCCTGAAAAGGCTTTTTTCTTCTATTCAACCCTCTTGTGGATCGTCTTCCTCTCTACAACTGGCTGACACTAACAAACCTTCACCCAGCCTCGTACATTGGCCTCACATTGATTGTTTCCCCTACGTGAGTGCTGCCGACCTCCGGGGTATATCTTCATGCGGTCTCGCCACGGTCTAATCACCACGAGAATGCTCGTCAATGGGACTTTCAACTAGCCTTCTTAACTTCCTTCTTCTTCTTCTGCCCCTTATGATGCACGCTGCTGATGGCCCTCTTCGTCAAGGATGCGTCCTGATGGTTGAGAATAGTTCCCGGAAGTGGTGGATGCAGGCCACTAACACATTGTGGATCACTTCTACCCTAAAAATAAATTCACGGGTACGGAAGGTACTTCTCTGTTAATTTGTCCTGAGGCCTATACTTCAGCCGGCCACGCACAGCATACGGATCTAGAGAGCGGTTCAGCACAAAAAAAAAAAACTTCCCAGTTCGGACTCCTCTCGAGTCATGAACGTCCCTTCTAGGTCCTCACGGCTAAGTCCGTTCGCTCCGGTATGGATGACTTGGCGGCTCCCTCTTCCTTTTGTTGACCAAAAATCTCCTTCTCCAAAGATGATGTTCTATTTTCCGTGCAGACAAATTCTTGCGGGCGACCTTTCATTACAGCGTTTTCCCCCTCGCCTCCAGGGAATCCTCATCCGTTTGCTTTTTTACCTCAGTTTTTTTTTGTTTTCCGGTATCCTCCTCTGGTCTGACTCCCTCGCTGATTTTGCGAAAACTCATATTTTTTTGTTCCGCCCCAAAACAAAAAGTTTTCTTTCCCCCACTCCCAAAAAAAAAAAATTCCTTGTATTTTTTTTCCACCTAACTATAGGTACTTTCCTTTTCGATCACCCAGTTAAACTAAAAATTTACGTTAAAGTGGCGTTGTGATGATTTCTTAGCAGAGATAGGGCCGCGCGCCGTTACAGAACGCAAGGGTGACTGTCTGTTTCGTTCGCCAACGTACTCCCAGGGTGAGCCCGCGTGATGGACTCCTCACGCGTACGTGGAGGTCTTCGTCATCTCACACTTTTAAATTTCTTTAAAACGCGGATAAAGGCAGTGTTTTAAAAGAGATACAACCCTTAAGAGGAACATTCATAAAAGAGCTAAGAAAAGTGGAATTTAAAAAAAACAGTGGGAGATCGACAGTTTAAATCTATCTAGCAAATTTGTGGTGCCTCGATTTACTTCTGTTCACTTTAGAACATGCCTGTGGCGGGAGCGTGCATGCAAGGAACTGATAACTTTTATTCCCGAGTAAAAATGAAACTCGCACCTAACATGCACGTTCGCGCTACAAGCATGCACTCGCCCGCCACAGGCATGCACGCTACCGCCACAGGCATGCATTTTTTCTAGACTAAAGGGAGCAAAATTGGGGCTTTCAAAAATTGTGTAGGACGAGGAAAACGGTCAATTATTTTGAGTCTTCTTTTTACTCAAGCGTTGCATGTGGAAGTCGTTCGCGCTAGTGCGTGCCTGCTGCATGCTAGGTGAGGGCGAGTTTCATCTTTACTCAGGATTGAAACTGTGCGTGTGCTCCTGCGTGCGGGCGAGTCTTATTTACTCAAGCGTGCATGTGAGCTGCGGGCGCCGTGCGGGCTAGTGCGAACCTGTTGCATGCTAGGTGCGGGGGAATTTCATTTTTACCCCGAGTATTGCGAAAGAGAGCCAGCTGACTTCGGCAATCGAACAGGAGATGACTTCCTCGCTTATTATGCTCAAATGCAGAAGAGAGGGTAGGAAATGTCTGTAAAGATTTAAAACGAAACGAAAGAAGGAATAGTATTTGAGTAAAAAACTACGGACCTCTGTAATGGCTGTCAAGTCATGCTATTTGTTGAATTGGTGACGAATGTAAATACGCTTTTAAAGGCGCCCTCGAAATTTGATATTCTCTACACAATTTCAATTTAGCCGTCTATAGTGACGAAACAATTACAGGAAATTTCAAAATTCCTAAAAACACCCTAACGAGGCAGCACCTAATTAAAATTCCCGTCGAAAATATTTTATTAATTCCAAAAATCTTCTTAACGCAGATAACAAGCCAATTATCGGCACAATCCCTATCCCTTTTCGGTGGGGGATGAAAATCGACCCCTGAACGAGTGCACAATCCCAGTTGACAGAGGGAAGAAAAATAAGAAAAATCTAGCGCCAGGATAACCTAATATCTGACATCCCCATAAACAATTCGTGGGGGGATAGGATTTATCCTTGGCAGCGAACCCTTGCATTACACATCGACAGCAACAGCAGAAATCCAGCCACATACCAGCTCCCACGTATGGGAAAGGATTATGAATAAGGTATACACCTTGTGCGCATCCAGATAGGATATGGAAATTGGATATGTTGTTTGATGTAGAGAGTATGTAAATATTGGTTTGGGTATTGAGAAATAGTCTTGGCAAATATTTGGTTTTACTAGATGGCATACACACAGCCGTGGCAGCACACAAGGAGCTGTCTTTGAGGAGTCCTTTATAGGCTTTCAATGGGTGTTTGTGCTGTAAGTTCACTCCTCTCTTTTTTGGTGGTAGTTCGGTCTAGTGAATGTTGCTGAATTATTTTATGAGTCTGTTGGGACTTTAACAAAAATGGAATGCGAGCATTCAGTTTGCCGCTCTCTCTCTGCTCGGGATATAGTGTGGTCGTGTATATAACGTCGTTTAGTTTGCTTTTATGGAGTAAGCCAATTTCGCCATCAGAGATGGTGGTTGCTTTTTACAACGCTTTCAACTTATACTAAAATATACACACGTTTCTCGAGGAGCATTTCGTCGTCGTCCTAGAAGAGGTTCAATGTTAAAATAGCTGAGTTGACGACTATCGTACGTTTCTGATTCCTTTTGTGATATTTTTCCGATACATGATAAATGTATTTGAATATTTTAAATATAAATAAATGGCACTGGCTTTTCTGTGGTTTATTCATGGATTGTTGGGATAGTTGGATTCAAATTGGTTTTGGGGACTTAATCAGAATTCTTTAATTAAAGGAGTCGTGTAGGTTGAATGTATAGTCGTGGTGTAGATTGTGTAAGGAGGCAATTGGAGACGTTATGAAAGTGTAATTTGAATCTAAGTAACGTGGACACAAGTTGTGACCCGCAGATAGAAAGCGATTATTGCACTAGTTGCAATTGGAACGTTTTTTCAATCCTACAACCAATATTTAGAATGGTACCAGCGCCATGCTTGTAAATAGGAATACTAAATAGCTATCGTTGACCCGCTTAAGTCTTTTTGCTCAGATGATGTTGTTGTCGTAATATAAGATACTTAGCCAAGGCGTTAGCAGCATATAATTTATTTAGTGCTCAGTTGATACGCTAGTCTAAGTTTGTGTGCCAATTTCATCGTGCGTTGGTCTTTGGGTACTGTGACTAAGGTGCCCGAAGACGAATGAACAAATGGCCTAATGAAAACCAAGGGTGACATTAGATGCCGAACTTCATTGGAACCATTACCTGGGTAATATGATCAGCAGAATGAGCAGAGGGTTTAAAGCCAAATATCATCGTAATGCCAATGGTAAAAATGGGGGAATCAATAGAAGGCTGGTGAAAGATCTGGAATCCAACCAAATTGTACACGAACGGATTTAGACCGAAAAGATCTACTGGCGACCTTCTTGTTTGTCTGACTGAGGCTCTCAACCAAAACATCCATCGCTTCGGGGAGTCTGGTCTGGTTGCTCTAGATATTTCCAAGACTTTCGACAGAGTCCGCAATGTTGTCTAAACTCCAGGCTATTGGTATCGACTCAGTTCTAAGGAACTGGATTGAGAGCTTTCTTTCTAGCCGTTCATTCAAGGTAATATTGGATAGCGTCGAATCCCAACCTCATTCAATCTCGGCCGGCGTACCCCAAAGCTCAATTCTCTCACCTACCCTCTTTCTTATATTTAGTAATGATCTGCTCTCAATCCCCTCCAACTCACTTCACAGTTTCGCCGGTGACGGTACTCTGTGTTACTCCCACACCTTCGATAATATAAGACAGGCACGTGCCAGACCTTGTCCTGTAGACCGTGAACTCATGTCCAATTCTATTAACGGGGACATTGAACTCATTCTTGCATGGGGCCTCAAGAATTGTATCGAATTCAACGCAACCAAATCAAAGTACTCACTTATCTCTACAAAAACCTGAACCACCCGTTCCTCTATCTCAGTTGACAAAAAGAATGTAATGGCTGACCCATCTCTTAACAACCTAGGCGTTACCTTATCTTCAGATCCGCGATGAAATAATCACATATTCCAAATCGCCAAACAAGCTTACCAATGCCTGGGATTCCTCAAGAGATGCAAGTTCCTCCTTCAGCCAACTGCCCTGCCTACAATCTACAAGTCCTACATTCGGCTCCGCTTTGAATACAACGCGTATATCTGAGCGGGCGCCCCAAAAACCACCTTGGCTTGGCTGGACAAGGTACAAAACCGCGCCATCAAACTCTTTGGCGATAGCACCCTTTGCTCTTCCATCGACCCCTTAAGCCACCGTAGGAATGTTGCAGTCGATTCCAGTTGCATTGGGTTTAATGGACATAATGGCACAGTGTGTTTTGCGTTCATCTACACACCTGAAGCTAAACCCATCCACGGACAAAGTAGATAAATCAACCGGATTTGGTTATCCGGGAGATGATCCACGAATGAGCGGTTAAGAACACAGGGATCGAAGTCTACTTCTGCACTATCTCTATCACAAACACCCATCGATCGTAACTTCTTCTACAGAAGCTTAGAAGGGAGAGAGGTATTTAATTTTTATTCAAAGAATTGTCTTTTGGCACTTTTAATCTTGTGATTAAATAGATTGCGGACTATAGTGTACTGTTGTCGCCTTTCTGTCGATTTCAGACTGTGGTAACGTTGATACAAATTTTCCCTTTCAGAAATCAGACGTTTAGTTTCAATGGTAATCCATGAACTTGAATCAGGATTACGTTTAGTGCACCTGCATCTCTTGCTTAACGTCTTCTACCTTCCTGTCTTTGTGGAAGAAGGCAAAAGTTAACCCAATTCCTAAAAAAACCTAATACCTCTCTTCCTGAGGACTTCCGATCTATTAGTATCCTTTCTAGTTTCTCCTTCCTATCTAGGGGCGGAAAGAACAAGCGGCATTTAGACCACATTGAGGATGTACCTACTGATCAAGTATTCGCACTCCGAATGGATGAAAGAATTCGTTGCGACAAACGAAATGTCGTCGTTTACATCGACTTCAAATTCGCTTTCGATTGCATCGATTGGAACAGCTTGTGGAAAGCCGAACACGTGCCATTGAAAACCATCCAACTTCTTCAAGCGTCGTACGATGGCTCAACCCGCAGCGTCCGAGGAATTCCCGATTGAAACAGGTGTCCGACAAGGAGACGTCGCTTCGCCGCTTCTCTTCAGCGTTGTGATCGACGCGATTATGCATGAAGCATTCGATGGACGACGAGGAGTTCGATACGACAGCAACAACGTTGTAGCCGACTTAATGTTCACCGACGACACGAATGCCGAAGCAACGGACATCTTATACATTTCCCGCATCGCCCGGACATAGGGTTAAAATATCAATGCGGGAAAGATCAAAGTGCTCACAACGGACGGATCGAGGGCCAGTGTTCACTCCGATGGAGCCCAAAGCGAACCGATTCCGATGTTCAAATATTTGGGATCATTGGTTGAAGAAACGAAAGTGGCATCCACGGCCAACGTTTACAGCCGCATCGCAGCCAGGCAGCAGCAGCATTCGCCTCGCTCAAGTGGTGCATATGGAAGCGAACAAATATTGTCATCAAAACGAAAGTGCGAACGTTAAACCTTCCGAGTCTTTTTTATAGATCGGAAACATGGACACTGCTCAAGCCGGACGTCAACAAGCTTGAGGTCTTCCAAATGCGATGCTTGAGCCAGTTCCTCGGTGTCTCACTTCGCGATTGCCTTCGAAACGAGATCGTTAGATAAAGATGCGATCAACAGACACTGATCGAAGACGAACTACAAAAGCGACGACTACGGTGGGTTGCCGATCGCTTGTCACGTAAACTTCTCTGGTGAGACCGTCCTCCAGAATATCGAGGGCGACTTAAGGAATCAACGATTATCAGTTACCGAGGCTCAAGACGCCGCCAAAAATCGTTAGGAATTAATTTAAACGAATCGTGAATAGAGTTTTAGACCCAGCGGCACCGACAGCAGCGTATCGGTTGGGGGGACGTCCCGCTTGGACCAAAGAAGAAGAAGGAGAATAACATATGGTGAGAAAATCTTCTGTAAACTCGATTCATTCTCGCAGCTTATATTGAATGTAGTATTAAATTCTATTGTCCGATACGTTTGTAAAATCCCCTCATTCAATCACGTCTCATCATAACCGCACTCTGCAGTTGCAAACGCACTCTGCAGTTGTTTAACCTGACCTGTCTTGAGCTAGGCAAACTGCTATACCTGTCCAAGCGATCTGCCATACAAAGCTGAGGTAAAGGGTTTGGACCAAGCTAAAAAAAAGTCCAAATGATGATCGCTTTTGCAGAAAATCAATGGCAGATCACTGCTCCTGGCTTATCCCAAGCGTAAAACGTAAATGCTGCACGCATCACTATTCATGCGTATGTCGCTTAACTACCCGCACGTCTGCACATACTTTGCATTACTTTTTTGATTTGCTACGTGTTTTAATCACGATCTGCTTTGTAGGTTACATTTTGAACAGAATGGGTGATTACACACGAGCATACACACGACACGACAAAAGTCGGCTGCAAAGGTGGTTTTTGGAGAAGAGGGTGAGAGAGGATGATGGGAATTGGGTCCATTCGACTGCCCTCTCTTACCTGCTTCTCAATAAACTACTTTTGCAGCTGATTCTTGTCGTGTCGTGTGTACGCTCGTGTTGAATCAGGCAAAGCCATGATTTGCGTTTTAACGAGGCTTTATTTTTTGATCTGGTTCTATTCTTCAATGAAAACAACGAACAAGAGGAAAAAATGTCTTGAATCATGCGGAAATTTGATTTGGTCCTTATGTCATGGAATTGCTAATGTGACAATGGGCATTCTGTGTATTGTCCTTTCATGTCATAGGATATCTCTTGATGTGCACTCACACGAACCACATCACAATCTCTCCTAAAAAGTCAAACTCTGTTCGGTTTAAAAGCTGTGATCATAACTTTCACGGACTTAGCTTTGATTGTTCCCAGTGCAAAACGGTTTTCCTTGTTAGCCTTAAAATAATTTTAGACCAATATCAGCGCCGAGCAATAAAAAAGGGAAACAAGATAAGAAAAGTTTATTCTGTTAACGCTCGCCCATCTTCTATCAGAAGTCGTTAAAGCTTTCAAAAAGTGGAGAGGAAAAAAGTGGCGGAAAACAGTGAATAAGAAAAATAACGAAAGAAATAAAAGTCACTTCCTTTAGGAAAAGTTTATTTCAGTTTCGTACAAATTTATTAACCGTTTTCCAAGATCCTTTTTCAACTTTGAATAAAATATATCCTTTAGAAACATTTCATTTTCAGTACCTTCCGCTCTCTCTCTCCCTCTCTGTCGCTAGTGGGACTTTCTCTCCCTGACTGACTTTCTTTTTACTTTCTTTTTTTGTTGGGTTTGGTGTGCAAATGAGAATCTTTGGATTTATTTTACTCCGACAGTTTCTATTGGCAGCGATTTTTCCGTTCAGTCTTGGCTTAAGCCCACCCATGAGTGAAATCTCCTGAGAAGATAGCGCGCGTTTACCACTGCTTTTCGGGGGGGGCAAAACTTGATAAACCATGGAAAAGTTTGACTGCTGCTGGCACGTGGAATTCATCTCTTGAAAATTTTCATCCGGGAAATTACTGAAAGTTTAACTGGAAAGTGTAAGTGCAAGTGGAGCCATAAACTTTAGCACGCAGTTAATGGAATTTTGTTGCCTTTCGCAGCATCGCTTTGATGAGTTTGAATGGCCTCGGTTTTGTGTGTGTGGGGCCTAGATTTTGGATGGTGGAACGTAAAACGTTTCGAAGGGATTTGCTGATACTATAATCCAAGCAGGATTGCCTTCTACCCTGGCGCACACACAGGAACAGTTTCCGCTTAATTGCGGAACCACATAGAACCACCCCCGTATTACTGCCGGGGGACTTGCTACTACCCCCCAGTTTGCTGGCACCCATTATATTGTAGCACATACATACATGGGCCCAGTATGCAGCAAATTTTTACACGTTCATGAAAACAACCAGAAATCCCGAATATTATATCGCAAGGATACAGGAGGCAACCGAAACCTGCAGCAAAAATAAGTAGAAGCAATTTTGTTGGTCTGATTCGTTATGTTGACTTTGCTTGAGGCCCCCGTCCGTTTACGTTGCGGTGTTCCACAGGAAAACAAAGCCGCAGTGTGGCCTATCCTAGAGCCAGAAGTTAATTAAAAACTAACAAACTTAAAACGAGAAAGTTACGGGGTGGCCCTGGCCATAGTCAAGTGCAGGCCTGCCTGCCTCCTAGTAGTGTTTTTCTTTCATTTCAGGTGTTGACGGAGCTTACTCGTAATTTTTGGCTGGGCTTCTGGTAATTTCATACATTATTTAGTACTAATACAGTTGCACGTACCACGACCGAGTGCCCAGGAAACCCATAAGATAAGGGGGAGAAAACTCGAACCCTTGAGAATTTATTACGTGCTTCCCGTTGCAGCTATTCAGCCGTGCTTTTTGGCAATAAACTTTCGTTTATAAATACATAGCCGTATGCTAGACGTCCTGGGATACATTTGCACTCATCCCAGAAGATTCGCAGGGAGACCCCTAGGTGCGGTGGTTTTACCGGGGGGGCATGGTGTGCGGGGCTATACCAACCAGACCAACTTTACTGCTGGGTGGATACACTGGGAGTTAATGTTAATGACATTTATAAATTTTTGAATTTAATTACACTGATCCAAGTTTTTCCGTTCTTAGCCGAGTCTCTTAAAAGTACCAAGTTTGTTAATTAAACTTAATTTGCCGTTCCAATATTCCACCCACTTAATGAATTCGTCGAATGGGAAAGTTAAATGCAAAATTGCTACTGGAAAATTCTTGTGTTTTCTTTTACAGATTTTGTGGCTCGCTTTTTATCTGCTCTGCTTTGCTTTTTCCTGGCGCTCGTAACTCTGCCAACTATGGCAGAATGGCCTCTTAATGTTGATTTTTGTTAACGCGAATTATTTACGTTTTTTTGGCATTCATAAAAACCAAAAAATTAAAATTTTATTCAGAAAATGTGAAATTTAAATTAAACAAAATTCGGTAATGGTAATCTGTAAAGGACAACCCCCAAGTTGATGGCCACTTTTTTTTCCTAAAGCTTTTTAAAATTCGTGTTCAGAGCTTTTATTACGTCATTCGAATTCAAGTTTTTATGCGCGCACTGTGATAAAATAAAAACGCTATTTTTATGTAAATAAATGAAATTTGGACTTTTTTTAAATTGATTTTTTTTTCTAATTGCAGAAGTTTTTAGGATAGGGCTCTATTATATATGTAGATTTATGTCTACAATTTGTTGATGATCTTTTTTGTTTCAGAGTGTTCAAAAAAGTGTTTTCCATTGTCAAAATCAGTACTCCTTAGTACTATAGTATAAAAGCGGTGTTATGGTATTCTTTTGTGTTGAGATGTCAGGTCTTAACGTGCTGAGTCGTCACTTAGTGTATTGTACTGCATCCTCACTTTCAGAATCTTAGGCCAGACCTATTCCAGTGGGAAAAATTGCGAGCGAAACACAGGGCAGCTTACTTGGAGCACTCTCAAGGGAGTTTTTTCATAAATGGCTATAAAATATGACATTAGCACACTCAATAGCCCGGCTCTCGTTCGATACGGAGGGCAAGCAGCTTAGGAAGTGGATAGAACTTAGTTGGGGGACTGCTTTGGTAAAGCCACTCTCGGGATTGGAAAGAAAAAGGCAATTGCAAAAGATGAACAAAATAAAAGCTTTTCGTTACCGGATCACATATCCACAGGCGCTCATGAATATTTCTTTTTTAAAAAGCTTTTTTATAATGCTCCTAGAACGCTTTTGAGGAGCATAAAAACGTACATATGCTCCCTGCAATGACATGCAATGTTAAAAAGTATATGGAACTGGTATGGGAACGGAAGCACTGTAAGCTCCTTTTGGAGTGCTCAAAGATGGCTGTTGCAGCACTCCATTTCACGCTGGGATGTTACAATAATACAAGGTAAAAGTTCATAAGGAAAAGCTTTGTTTCCAATTTGAAAAGCTTTAACGCTTTTTACTTTAGAAAAACTTTGAGCTAAGGTCTGAATGATGTTATGCGGCCTACAGACGATCACCTTGAGCTGCAACCTGTTATCAACAGAAAGTGTACAGAAGCTTCAACTTGTTGTCAACCAGCTTGTAAATATCATTTAACTTTCTGTTTTTGATTGCAAAGCCCACTGATGTTCACTGCTCAAGCTCATGATTTAAAATACAGTTGTCAACGACACTACAGACGCGCAAACTGGTTGCTAACCAGGAAACTCCGCCTACCAAAAATCTAAAGGGGCCTACAGACGCACGACATGTCTACCAACCTGAGTTGGAAATCGTCAAATTATCACGTCTGTACACCGGTTGTCGACATGTCACAACAAGTTGACGAAAAATCAAAATGTTTTGATTTTCTGAGACATGTAGTGTGTTAGTACAGAAGTTGTAAACTTGGTTCTCAACATCAGTGTAAAAGCTAGTGCCTTAACCCATAGTTTTACTGATCGCACACAACCTATCACGGTAAAATCCTTTCCCAAATAATGTCGTTAGGTAAGTTTATCGACATGTAGTTACGTCTGTGCGTGATTAGTTATCGACATGTAGACAAACATGTCGTGTGTCTGTAGGCCCCTTTAAAACTTTGATTACGCTCCAACCATTTATCAACGGCTGTTTTCAACCATAAACATGACTACAGACGTGCAACTCGTTGACAACTTTGCCTAGTTGACAACGGGTCATAAACCCAAGTTGATCGTCTGTAGGCCGATTTACGGGACCTTTATGAGCTTACCTTGTAATTATTTTATCATGGTCCAAACCGATTGAAAAAGTTCAGTAGTTTAGTTAGTATTTTTCTCTCAGGCTTGACTTTTAGACCCTGATCATATTAAACGACAGTGGTAGAGAAATCGAAGGTCAGAGACAAGCCTACAGAATTAGTCCTCCAAGTTTATAATGTTATATAGATGGCTATTTAGAGCGCCGTGTCTCGAAAATAAGCAAACCTGCACTTCCTGCACTACACTATTGGCGAAGTTGAACGAAGTTGGTCGTAGTCGAGAGTGTAGAGAGACACTTCAATTCACATTGTGCAACTTTACCTCGTCTCTGGTGACTTCGCTTCTTTGGAAAACTATATTCCTTTTATTGCTTGCTTCTTTGGAAAACCTATTCTTTTCAAAACTGGAGATGATTATCAAAAAGGTGAATGAGGTACTTAAAGTCGAAACTAATTCTAAATTACAAACAGTACGTCTTCAAAGAAAAAAGTCCACCGTGGACCTTTCATTGTGACTGACAGAATACGTTCAACCAAAGGATGTACCGATTTGGTGAATATGGAGTGATAGTTCTGGATATCTCAAAAGCTCAGACTCACTTCTGAAGAACCAGATCTAGAGTTTTCTTTTTGGCCGTGGAAAAATTCACAAAACATCAAATAAGCACTCGGTGGAAAACTACAACAGTTTTGTCATCTTATCAACGATTCCTAAACTTTTCGAGAGACTTGTTTACGATAAGATTGCCTCTCTAATCGACCCATGTCTTAATGAACAGCAACGTGGGTCTTATTCTGAGAATCATGTGACATTGCAAGTGACGTGACAGTCAAGGAATGGTATTCCTTCCCGAGTCGAGTCAATAGACATCTCTCACTTAAAATTGCCAAACGTCAGTTTCATGTGACATTCCCAGAAGTGAGTTAGCTGCGTTTAAGTAGAAGTTTTTAGTCGTGATGTAAAATGTAAATGTCATGGTTTCAGAAAGGGACGGTCGAATACTACAAACCATAAGATTCAAACCTACGATCTGCTATGTTTTATGGAGATACGGTCTATACTGACTTCAGCAAAGCTTTTGATCGCGTTGAACACCATATTTTAAGTAAACTATTACTATTTGGAATATCAGGTCCTGCCCTGAAATGGATTAAATTGTATCTCGACAACAGAACTCAGGTTGTCAGATTCCAAGGATTTCTGTTAAAAGATATGGAAGTAACTTCCGGGGTCCCTCAGGGTAGCCAACGTTCCGGTCACAAAATCTCTTTTCTGTTCACTCGTCCGCCCAATACTGCGTGTAATTAATGTACAATCAGATGCAGATTGAATCGGCTGGGAAGGATCGATGGGCGTATTCAGACACGGTTACTGCCTCCTTTCATTCGCAGCGTCCAACAATTTGATCGTTGGCAATAGCATCTTTCGCCAGCCACTCAATCGCTAACTCCCCTGGAAAAATACATCCGGCAATGACTCGGCGATGTTAGACTACGTTTTGATCAACGTTATCTTGTTCGAACCAAATCACAGATGTGATTACAAAGAGCGAAGAAAACGGAGCAACTACGGGAGCCGGCCATTGGGCGAGAGTATCAAATGGCATTATCCAACAGATTCGCAGCGCTCGCAGTACCGGACGATATCCATGTCGAAGAAATGCAATTATTGTAGCCAATTTGTGGGGTGTGCAATGGAGTTGTGTCCACCTATCCGTAAACCTCGTCGATCAGCGGAAATGAATGAAACACGTCGATTTCAAGCCATACCGAAGATTGAACGAAGAAGTTCGACAGAGAATGAAATCCGAACGGGAGCGTACCGGAACAAAGTTCCGGCTGACATGGAAGAAGCGACGTAGAGGCACGAGCACCTGACGCTGTACCAGACAAACCGGCGACTAGGCGGCAAAACAACATCAACAAACGACATCAAAAATTCGGATGGAGCATTCGTGACCTCTCCCCATGGGAGAGCTGTACAACCACGATCCGCCACAAGGTCCAGCCCCCGAACGACGATTATAAAACAGCCGACGAATCAGTTTTTCGACACCGACACCGACCAAGTAACTGCAGAAATGATCAAAGCCGAAGGTGATAACTTATGAGAACAACTCCATGTCATCATAGCACACATATTGGCATTCGGATCGTGTCCCGTCGGGCGTTCGTTGTCTCAATTTTGAAGAAAGGCGACAGTCGGGAATGCAAGAATTATTGCTTCTTTTCGTTTGTCGGCAAAGTATTTACGAAAATCATACAATCGAGTCTACAGAAACATCGAGAGAAAACTAGCAGGAAAAAACAAGCGGGATTTAGACAGCATCGAGGATGCATTGATCAAATATTCGCACTCCGTCAGCTAAAGGAAGAAAGAATTCGTTGCGGCAAACGAACTGTCGTCGTTTTCATCGATTTAAAATCCGCTTTCGATTGCATCGATTGGAACAGCTTGTGGAGAGCCTCAATGGCTCAACCTGCAGCGTTCGTATTCGAAGCGACTTATCCAAGAAATTCCCTATTCAAACAATTGTCCGACAAGGAAATGTCGCTTCGCCACTTCTTTTCAACGTTGTAATCGACGCGATTATGCGTGAAGAATTCGATGGACAACGTGGAGTTCGATACGACGACAACAACTTTGTAAACGACTTGATGTTCGCCGACGATAGCGCCGTTTTCGCCAACATGGATGCCGAAGCAACGGACATCTTATACAACATTTTTCGCTGGTATACGGGTTAAAAATCAACAGGGAACACCAAAGTGATCACAACGGACAGATCGAAAGTTAGTGTTCGCCTCGATGGAACCCAAATCGAACAGGTTCCGATGTTCAAATATTTGGTGTAGGTGAAGAAAAGAAAGTGGCATCGACAGCCGCATCGGCCACGCAACAGCAACATTCGCTGTATCCGCTCGGACAGCCAGTTAACTGTTCAAAGAAGAAGAAGAAAAGGCCTGAAGACGTATACATCTGTTGTATAAGCTAAGAAGGTTAAGAGCCACGCCATAAAAATTATGCGATGTCTGAAGTCAATCAACTGTTGGTAAACTTAAACGAATTTGAGCAACAACGGTCATACCGAGTAAAAATGCTCCATACGCATTTTGTTTGCTTTGCGTGCCAGTTGCTGGCGCCGGGCAGGATGCTGCGTGCCTGCTGCATGCTAGGTGCGGTCGTGTTTGATTTATACTCGCGAACTCTCAAACATGCTTTCTACCAGTACCGTCTCAACTTCATACACCAAACTAATCCTTATGGACTCTGCCAAGTAATATGAACCATCAATCACAAGTAAAAGGTATAGAACGGCTGGAAGATGAACCAAAGTCCTAGTTATTCCTGGATCCGTGAAACCCTTGAAGAGAATGATATGCAATAATAGTATGAATAACAGCGGTGAGGTACTCCGGACTGATCTTGACTGATCTTTGTCGGCATAATTTGTCAACTTCGCTGTCATCATGATTTATATTCGCCCAACCAACCTGTTAAATTGTGGTTAGGGCCACGTTGTGTGACGCGACGCGAGAGACAACTCCAAGCGATACATCTCTTGACAGCGGTTTTGATTACTTATCGGACGTCCAGATAGCTACCGCCCTACTTGTAGATCAGGCACCAGATTAAACAACGAATGAACGAATTTTCCTTTATCATAATACAAACAAGTTTTGGCTTTTATTTTATAAACATTTCTAAGAATTTCCTCAGTTTGAAGTAAATACCCTTTTCCTCTCCAAATTTTGACTTCAAATGAATCCAATTGATCTGAAATTAATAAAAAAATTAAAAGTATCTGCAAGAAACCCCCCCTTGTAAATTTTCCCTTAATTCTTCCTTTTTTTGCAATAATTGAAAGCTTTTATCTCCTGAAAACGAGGAGTTCCCAAGAAGGGCCAATAAGGGTTTACTGGGCGGTGCTTTTTCGTAAAATTGTAATAAATCCTCAAATATTTGCGTTGTCTGCAGTCATCCCGTCACTGGCAGAATGTAATTGGCGCCATTTTCTGTGAAGCTCCTTTCATCCGACATATCTCTATATTCATGCAGAAAGTTTATAATTTGCATAATACAGAAACGTTGCTGCGTGTGCCTGGCACATGAATTACTGCATTTCAGTTAAAATCGCTTTAAGGACTCCCGGATCATTCGCAAGGATATTTTGCTGCTAAGAAGTTCTTCCACATATTTAACCCCGAAAATGTTTAAATTGCCAGCAATAAAGTGTAGCCCTTCACTTGCATTGCTGATGATGAAGGTTGTTGATTTTCTTTTGTTGTTCGCATTTTTTTTTAATGCGGATAAATTTTCACATCTAAAATGTTTCACGAGAATTTCGAGCTGCAAAATGTCGGGGGTTAATGCTTGCTTCAGGGTGAAGATGAAGTTATTTAATTAAAATTGAAGGGTTTTAATATTTGTCGTGTAGTTTCGAGCAAGGGGACAAAGTTGCGAGACAAAAATTAGTAAAGTAACCACATACTTAAAGCTCCACTGTATTAGGTATATCATAAACTTCAAGGAAACGTTGAACTCAGGGGTGTTTATAAGAATGTCCTTAACCTTAAAATAGAGGTAGACGGAAAAGTTATTAAATTTATGGAGCCGTTATTTTGATATTGCAACTTTTATTTTAATTGCGCCTAAAAGTACTCTCGTATATCCTTGTTATTTTAGAATATTTTCACATCCAATATTTAACTCCAACAGTTCATTACAATTAAATGTAAACTATTTAGTCAGAAAACTCGAGTTTAGAGTCGAGCTATAAACCTAAATTTGAACCCTATAGCGGAAATTTTAATTGAAGTAAATCAAGCTGCAAAGAAATGTACATAAATGTACCTCTACCAAATATTTGCCGACTTTCAACAATGTTATGATTCTATAAAAAGAAAGACTGCCTCAAAGCTGGTACGACTGTTAAAATGCGCAACGAATAACTCACCGGCCCAAGAAAAGATACAAAACGCAGTAACACAGGAATTTGAAGTTCGAACAAGATCTTGAACAAAGGGATGCACAAACCCGATGCTTTTCAACCTTGTCCTAGAATGGATGATAATGAAAACGTCAGTCGAAAGAACTATGTGCAGGGCAAACTCAGGTGTTTAGTTTCTCAACACTTAGGGCCGTATACATCAACGAAGGTAACCCTAAATTGTAAGTTTTAACATGAACATCAACTAGGTTACTCCGTGTAAATTCCAAGATTGGGCGTAACTTGATAACCTTACATCGCATTCGCCAAGTGTATAATCTCGAAACCCAAAATAAGTGTAATCTGAGAGTGAATGAGAGCGCAAATGCTTTACATTCGAATAGAAGTAGAAACGCGATACTCATATGTGAAAACGTGGGCACAAGCTGCGATACAAAATACAAGCGATTTTCGAAAAGATTAGAAAAATTTTCAATCCTACCTCATGTCTTAGTATTTGATGTTTCAGCATTTCAAACGTACCACCCATTGTGGGTAAATGAAATCCTTGACTCTTGGTTAAAGTAATCCCTCAGCCCCTAAAGTGTTTAAACCGGTTCAAACATTTCAAGCTTCATCTCTTGTTTTGCACTCATGTGCGAGTGCCGTTTCACCAAGCAGTCTCCCCACTAAGTACCAACCACGTTCCATGCTGCTTGTCCCCTGTGATTGAACGAAAACCAGTCTGTTGAGTATGATAAATGGCACCAATGACAGTCGTGAGCATAATTGCCCGTTTATTTCTCCAGTAGTGTTTTCTGTTCTATATTGATGGAGGAGCGCGTCAACAGGTTTGACAAAAAAGTTCTCAATGGCATAATAAGTCCAACGAGAGAGCAATGAATGGGGGGCAAAACCGTACCGTCACCTCCTCGCTGGTGCCTCCTGGATAACCAACCGACGACGGACGTACCCAGTGCCCGGGGGTATAGCTGGGCCACCCTATCCGATGGGGTATAATTCACGGATCCGGTCCTCCTGGTAGTGGGGTTGGGCGTTGGGCTAACTACCGGACCCTGTAAAAACACATCAGTTAAGAAAGCCTCGGAACGGACGGGAAAAACGGCAACGACTACGGCAACAGCACCTGGAAAAGATTTTCGGAACATGGAATACGCGAAGTATGTACAGAACTGCAGCAGTTAAGTCACTATTAGACGAAGTGAGCAGATATAAAATAAAATTACTCGCGTTACAAGAGATCAGATGGATAGAAGACGGGACAATGGACCTTGGCAACTACAGGATATTCTACAGCTGCGGAAGGGAACATCACTTAGGAGTAGGCTTCGTAGTACACAAATCAATTATAGATAATGTGATAGAGTTCAAGCCAATCAGTGAACGATTATGTTCAATACGACTCCGAACGAAGTTCTTTACCCTCTCAATCATAAACGTACATGCGGAGACGGAGGAGAAAGCGGACACGACAAAGGACACTTTATATTATAAGCTTGAGCGCGCATATGATACGGCCCCTTCCAATGACATCAAGATGGTGATAGGAGACCTCAACGCCAAAATTGTAAGAGAGAACTGGCACAGACCGACCATTGGAAAGGAAAGTCTTCACGAAACATCAAACGATAACGGACAACGTGTTATCGATTTCGCAATGGGTAAAAATATGATCGTCAGCTCAACATATTTCCCAAGAAAGGACATTCACAAATACACATGGCAATCCCCAGCGAAAGATACTGCAATCAAATAGACCATATTCTAATAGACAGAAGGGCAGCTTCCAGTATCCTGCAAGTAAGAACCTGTAGGGGTGCAAATTGTGAATCGGACCACTTTCTAGTTAAAGCTAGATTCAGATGTCGGCTGTCTACTCAAGAAAGAAGAAACAGCAAACAAAAGAAATTCGACGTCGATCGCCTCCAAGAACAGCCCGTGTTGGAGAGATATCAGGAAACTCTAGCAGAAAGGATAGGTATAAATAATGAAGATACAGTCGAGGGAAAATGGATGAGATTGAAGACGGTACTGACAGATGTCACTAAGGAAATTGTAGGGTATAAACGCACAGCCAGAGCCAGTGACTGGTACGACGAGGAATGCAAAGCAGCTATAGAGGCCAGAAATAAAAATGGGAGAATATACATAGAGAGACCGACGAGGAGTAAGAAATTGAAATACGAGGAAACAAGAAGAACCGCAAAAAACATCTGCAGGAAGAAGAAAAGGCAATTCCTCAACAATCACATCCTGAGAGCAGAGGAAAACTTTGCCCAAAACAAAACACGGGAAGCATACAGGGAAGTAAACTTCTTTAAGAAAGGCTTCAAACCCTCCTCCGGTATATGCAGAACAAAAGAAGGCACTATAGTCACAGGCAGCGAAGATGTAAAGAAAAGATGGAAGGCATTTTTTAGCGAGCTGCTGAACGCAAACGAGAGCATCAGAAATGTACCAGAACCCCGTCTACAACATAACGATGACACCAGAGAAACAAATGTACCCACTCTGGAAGAAGTACAAAGTGCCATACGATCATTAAAAAACAATAAATCTCCAGGAATTGATAACATCCCAGCAGAGTTGATCAAACAAGGAGGCGAATCGCTCTCAGCACTATACACGAATTACTATGCTGCATATGGAGGAATGAAAAAATGCCTGAAGAATGGGAGCAAAGCATTATCTGCCCAATACACACGAAAGGGGACAGATTCAACTGTGAAAACTATAGAGGCATATCTTTTTTAAGCACAGTATATAAAGTAATGACCAATATAATTAAGACCAGACTGGAACCTTACGCAGAAGCTGCAATAAGCGAATACCAAGCTGGATTCAGAAGAAATAGGTCAACAATGGATCAACTTTTTACAATAAGGCAAATCCTCCGAAAATGCTGGGAATACAACATTGACGTGTATCAACTTTTCATCGACTTTAAACAAGCATACGACAGCATCGACAGGGAGCAAATGTATGCAACAATGCTGGACCTAAACTTCCCCCTGAAGGTAATAAAATTAACAAAAATGACAATGGAAAATACAAGATGTGCAGTCAGAATACAAGGAGAATTGACGGAGTCCTTCCCAGTCAAGCAAGGCTTAAAGCAGGGCGATGGGCTGGCACCCATGCTATTTAATATCTGCCTAGAAGGAGTAATTCGCAAGGTTAACATTGATGCGAACGCAACCCTGCTTAACAAATCCAAACAGTTGGCAGGATATGCCGACGATATAAACTGCCTTGCAAGATCACTGTCATATCTTAGAGAAATATTTACAGAATTAGAAGATGGAGCAAAACATATAGGGCTGCAAATAAACGCAGAGAAGAGTAAGATTCTAATTCAGTCAAGGGTGGAAAGAAGAAGAAGAAACCACAATACCACCTGGGGGGAATATAACTTTGAACGGGTAAGCCAATTTAACTACCTGGGGTCCACAGTCAGCGAAGACAACGATGAAACGATATACGTACAAAGAAGAATAAACGCCGCGAACAGAACATACTTCTCACTACTGCCAGTAATGAAATCCAGAGATATCCACAGAAAAACTGCAAAAAATATCAGCCAGAAAACGAAACAATATGTTCTTCACCGAAAAACCGAAACAATATCTTTTTCAGCAATAAATTGAAACAATATCTTTTTCACCAACATTTTGAAACAATATCTTTTAAGACCCATCGTAATGTACTACAGAGATAAAGTTCATCCTGATATGTGATGCATTTGTTTATATGACGTTGGTGTTGTGCTTATCCACGCAATTGATGTAGAAGCTGTTGTTATGTTTGCGAGACTAATCAAATTTCACAAATAAGGCTTGGTTGTGGCAGTTACTTCCTTCATTTCTCTCTCTTCCTTCACTATCTTTCAACTAGGGCTTGCTATTCGACATTGCATTCTTTAGGGGAAAAAAAGATTGTCGACAGTACAGAGGGCTTTCTCTGAGCTCTCTTGTCTTTCACATAAAACAAGTAGATGAATTGTATGTATCTACTTTACCATACTCACCGATCACTGATCCATTAATCAATTTGGTAGTCCAGGATGACTAATGACACAATGAGTAGCTTTATGTTTCCTGTATCAAGTGAAGGTAATTTGACAATCTTTTGAAGTAGTTACTGGTAGAAGAGAGTCGCTACAACTGAGCGCAATTCTGACATCCAAAGACCCCATTTACGTTCACATTCTTAGCTGGGACTTATGGGGATGATCACTTTGTAAAGTAGCATAGCCCATGATAGATTTATGGCATTCCTTTCTCGCAAAGACCGTAAAAGGAAGCCTTCCTTCCTGTATTGTTATCTCACCAGCCAGAGAAGACAAGTTCCTTACACGCAGGACTAAAGCTTGCTAGTCTGTTGGGCTTATTGTAGATGGGGATATTGCGCAAACTGTCAAATTTTGTGTTCCTTGTCCACCAGTCGCAGTCAAATAATAAAACATTCAAGGTTTGCAGCTGGCACAATATTATCTATTGCAGTCCATTCTTACTCGAACGGGGGATCGATCTCTGAACTATACTACAAATAAATCGTCAAACAGAGCTTCTAAAAGCTTTTTGCGCGTATGAGTTACCAATTGAAACAATTATATACGATAAAACTTCACATCAGCGGAATTCAGTAAGTTTTGAAATAGCAATATTTTTGTATAAAAATTACCAGTACCATTCCCATTCAGTACCATTCAGTGCAGTGCTCATGAATGCTCGTTATTCTGTCTGCCTACTATCCAAATACCTTCTTTTCGAGCTTTGGCAAGAAAATGATGGTATATCATCCCAAGATTTCTACAGCCAGAAATTTGAGGGGAAACTAGGTGAACTACACGTTCAAATTCTATAAATCGAACTTTATACCAAGAGGTATACTTGTTCTCGCCTGGCCCTAATCCACCAAGATTCTGTGAGAAGAAAAGAACCAAGCGTAAGCAGACATTATACTATAATTTAACAAAGTTTATAGGTCACCATACGTTATTAGTTTTTGTTCTATATTTTACACTGTCACATCTTTATATCATCATACAGAACGAATTCTTATATACAAAGTTAGCCTAGTTTGGTATATTCTTCACAAATCGGAAGCCTAATTGCAATAAATATTCACTATTTATTTTTTTCTATTTTAACTTTTTGTAAAAACAAAAGCGTCGTGGTACCAGGGCGGGTTTTTTTTTTTGTTCAATTGATGTATGAAGTTGAAAGACGATTTACACCATCAGTGAGATAACTGTATTTTTTTGAGGTTGGCCTCTTCGGGCATCCAACCCAAGGCTCACAGCACAGTTTGGACATATTTCACATCAAAATTACCACAGCTAAAGCAACTGACTAACCCTTCCCGTGCAGCAGATTTTGATAAAGTTAAAGCTGCGATCAGTGGTTCGTGACTTTTTTGCAACAGTCGAGATCGACCGAGAAAAGGTCACGAACTTTTTCCCAGACCTAAGAAAATGAAAATGGAGATCGCGCCTAATGGTAGGCAATTTCGATAACTCCTGAAGGGTAGTTAGTACGTATACATGATGAGTTGAACTCAGGTAGAACCCAAGTTCAACTTCATGTAGACGCGAGTCGATTCAGCTCTGCTACATGGGTTGAATTAAAATTATGCATATAGACGCGAGTTTAGTAGTTGAGTAGTCGAATTTAGTTGATAGTACCATCTCTGTGCTTTGTTTTTGATTTGTGACTCTGACTAAATTCAATTCAACCTCAACTCAAATATTCAACGCACCATGTATTCGTAGTAATAGTGTCATTCGAACACCTATCCTGATTGACAGGAACGGATAAAGGTTTATCAAAATTCATTAGATAACAACATGCCGAACCAAAATAAGCAAATCGGAAGCAATGTATCCAGTCGACGACAGGCCAAAGTCATACGCGCACGCAAAGTCCATAAAAAATTGACGAAGTTCATTAAAAAAGTCTAAATGTAAATTTTTATCATTCCGAAACGGTTGGCACCCTTATGTTGATGAATCAATAACGAATTTTAGCTTGTGCATATCCGCCCGGAACTTCCAATCAGCCAATGCAACCGGAAGTGAGCAATGAAAAAAAAAAGATCTCCTTGAATAATGAGAGCGTTGCCAAGGGGCCGAGCGCATCTTCTGCCACTGGTAAATCCAATGAATTCCGAAAAGGGAACGAAAACAACTGGAACTGCTGGCTGGTATCGTCTTGTTTCCCGATTTTTATTCCACCCCATTTCTGTGTTTCGGGGGAGCATTGGAAATTGTGGCGCAAACCCATCCATCCCCCCTGCTGCTGCCCCCGAACAGAATTGTGTTATAGCTTTATTTTGATCGTTTTGAATATTTAAAAAATAATTTGCACGAATCCCTTGGGGTACTCCGCAATTTCTTTGTTTTTTTTTTTTGGGTGGGGGAGACGGGGGTTGGCTGGTAACAGGCTGCCGGCGGTGGAGCACAAGGGTAGAAAGGGCAACCGACAAGCTGCTGCCTCCATTTGAATATGTTCTAACAATTTTTACATTCCCCCGGGCGATGGTGGTGCTATGCCAATAGACCGAAACGAACCGTTTTATTAATTCCCTTTTATGGTTCAGGAATTACATAAAAGCAGAAATTTTTAGCTGAATTCGTTTTGTTTCTTCCCTTAACAAGATTTCTTTTCATCTCCGTGATCTTCTATGCATGCCGAATTTTGATGAACAGCTAATTGTTGCGCATCCCCCCGGGTGCTATTGTAAGCTGCTAGAAACAACCCTGAATGTTTTGACGTGATGTTCTCTCTGCTCTCATCACCTCGAGCGAAGGCAAGGCTCTTTAGTGTATGAGGTGTACAAGAGGATATACTGTATCTCTCGAGCAGCTGCTTATCTGTACCAGGCTCAGGATTATCCAAAGCAACAACAGCAACAACAAAAAAAGGAAAAAGAATCCAGTTTCTTGACATCCGACTTCTTTAAACAAAGTCCCTTAATCCGGGCTGCATGCGAACGAGGTCGGCTAAATAAGTGAAAATGACGGGGGCAGTCTGGCGGCTGTTTGCCGAGCAAACTTTAAGCAAAGAGAAGAAACTCGAAACATTTTCAAATTAACATTTTCCGAGCTTTATCCTTAGCGAAAAGGCGACGCTCCCCAATTATCGTAAACCAGCAGCATTCATTCCTGGACGTCCAACAATATTTAAGAAAATGCTCCAGAGCAGGAAGCTACACCTGGGTCATTCCCCCCTTTCGCCGGTTATTCTTATTTTTTTTTTCTCGGTATTATGTACCAAGACTACACCCGGGGAGGATTCTTCAAGTCTGAAGAAAACGAGAACAGCTTCAGTACAGCATCTCCTCACATGCGAAGGGTGAGTGCCCAGGGGTGGGTAATGGTGGCTGTGTAAGTGTTAACAATTGTAACGTTGGGGGGGATGCTTTAAGTTTGTTTGCGTGAAACACCCTATAAACGGAGCAAATATTTAAACTTCTGGTAGACTTCATTCGGTACTCGACGCAGCAAATACAACCAGTTTCCAACCTCTTCTTCTTCTTGGGGGGAAAAAATATGCTCTCCTCGGTCGGGACACAGGAGTCGAGAGGTTTATCTCTCAAGAACATTCATCGGTGGTGGTTTATGTGTGCCCCCGGAAGAGCAGCTCAAGATTATTTTCTTTAGGTTACGGTCGTAATGCAAAACCTTTTGTTGCTGGAGTGATTGATCCGGTGCAGAAGTGATACCCAGTCCTTGGGATGATTAAAAGTTAATGGTATGATAGTTTCCATTTCGTTTTTGTGTAACTTCAGGTTGTGTATCGCAATTAAGTTGGTACTGAGTTGCAGGATTTTATATTACGGGTTTCTTTAGAAGGACTAAATATGGCCCTTTATGAGAGAACTGGGTAGTGGAAAGGAGCGAAGGCCGTACTCGGTATGAAAGTTCTTACTTCGAGTCTACAGTATGATTGAATTTATGGCACGTTGCACATGACGAGCTTATTGAAGTTGCATCAAAATCTGATGAATATCCTGTGCTGACCGCTACCAAACCTAGAATAAGTTAGCAATGACATAGACTGGCTCGAAATAAGAAGATCTCCGGTGTAGGCGGCATTAGTTCCATGCTGGTCCAATATGTACGATCTATTATAAAGCAACTGATCCATGAAGTGATTGCTCAAGTACGGAAGCAGGAAGCGATGTTAGACAATTTTAAAAAAGACGTGTGCATAGATTGAAAATTTTTGTATGGTTCTTGGAGATGGCTGAACAGGTGAAGATATATTTTAAGTCCATTTTATGACTGGTATTGTAGTGATAAAACGAGTCGCCACATGCTTGGTTCAAAAATACTTCGTTTTTTTATCGACAGCAGGTTGTCGTTGAAGATATGATTATCCAAACTATATGGATCCCGACCCGAGTTAAAGGTGTACGAGTAAGAGTAGCCAACAGTAACTAGGATGGTTCATTCCGAATACTTTTAGGACAAGCCGTTTAAAACGAATACTACTTGGGCATTAAGGTGATTACACACGTAACTGCATGCGTGACAAGCACGCATATTCAATATTTTTGCGCATGCTTGCACAACTTCTCTGCAGCCTTAACATAACGGAATCATGCTTGAAGATCTGCAGTTTACCCTTAAATAATGTCGGGTTCTGAAAGTGATACACACACATCACACACTCCAACTTTTGTTTTCAAGCGAAATTTGTTAAACCATGCAAATGAAAATCATCAACGCACAAAAAATCCAATACACTCACTCAAGTCTGCTTGCACAAAAATATTGCACATGCTTGCTTGTCATGCATGTTAGGAGATTGTTCAATAGGCCACAACATACCGGGTATTGGGATGAATAAAGGCAAACCTTAACAGCCTACAACTAGGAGTTGAGACGTTCCAAAAGGATTTTCCTGAAGAAACACCCTACCAGAGTCAACTAGCCTACAAAGGCCTTCTCAAAAGGGAGGATGGCTCCTAAACCTATAATCATGAGGAAACTTTGATATATCTGCTCAGCGAGCATTTTCCTGGGTCAATCGTTCAGGCCGCTTATCCATTGGATGCTGGGTGTAGTCATAGGGCTATCCCAGACCGTTATTCCCGGAGCCTTTCTGGGAATATCTTCGATCGTGACAATGTTAAATGGGCAGTGGCCGAGGTCCTCACACAATTGATTGGATAAATGGCATACTTGTCGATCATGATACTTCTCCTACCCTAGATGTCTAATGGTGTAAAAGCTATTAAGGGTTGCCCTCAAGGTGGATTATTTTGCCCTTTACTCTGGCCATTAGTTATAGATGAACTTTTGACCAAATCATCCGAATCTGGTCTCGATGTCATCGACTATGCAGATGACTTGCCATCATCGTCTCTAGGAAGTATAATCAGAAGTCATGAGAAAATCACTCCGGGAAGTTCAAATATGATGTACCACAAAGGGTCTGACAGCCCAAATAAGGCTGTGCCGGTTCCTTTCAACGCTAATGGTGAACCTAGATCCTGTTTGCATCTAAGGCAACACAGTTGAGTATTCAGTCAAATATTGGGAAGTAAAGTTAGACAAGAGATTGGACTGGGGCGTTCAACTGGACTACGCCATCAGTAAAGCCACAAGGTACATATGGGCCTACAAAAGGTTTTTGGGTAGGACATGGAGTATGACACCACAAATGATGTACTGAATGTACAATACAGTTAAATCACTTATGCCGCAGTAATTTGGTGACTCTTGACGGAACAGGTTACGTCGCTCCTAAAGTACAGCAAACTGCACCTGCTTGCTTTACCGGAGGCTTGCGGACCTGTGATGGAGGCAATTATTCTATTGACCCCGTTGGGTCATATTCTATGGAAATTTGCCGCCATAAGTGCCTTGAGAATTCAGATCTCTTCTAACTGGCCCTATACAGTCAAGGGATACATGAATATCCTTAACAATATCCCAAATATTTTCATTTGCTCAATGGATATTCAGGTCGCTTATCCCGGGTAGTTATGAGTGGGAAGAACTTAGTTTCCCAGGAACTTAAATCTGATGTTAAAGTGTCGTTTCTTCGCTTAACCATCTCGAGGAAGTACTGAATCTTCTAAGTTTCACGATTCCAATCTTCGAGATTTCCGTAAGCGTGTTTATAAAGGGGTTCACCAAATGCTTCGGGCAGATTGCGCTGGGGTTTGATAACTCCTTGTGGAAAGGATCAGTTCCGTTTTTACTGGGTTAACGCTGAGTCTGCAGTGGCAGTCCAGCTAGAGAAGGTTTGTAACGCCGCCTCCACGAGATCACAGAGAACTTGAGAAAATCTCCCTTTTGTGGTGATAATAACGTCTTGTGCGTACGTCAGGACATAACGCCCCTCTGTTTCCATGCGACGCAGAAACTGGTTCATAATTATAATCCATAGAGGCGGGAAACGTATTCCTCATTGCGAAGTGCCTCTATTTACGGCCCTTCGGAACGAGCTGTCGCCTAGGATCGAGCTCACTCTCCTGCCAGTAAGCATTTGGTGGATGAGAGACATCAGAGATGCCTTTATCACCTGTTCCGTCAAGGCTAGTGTAATGGCGCCCCGGAGTACGTTGTTAAACGCTCCCTCTATGTCAAGAAATGCTACTAATGTATACTTCTTGACCTCGAAGGATTTTTCAATGGTTGAAACCATTGAGTGTAGAGTAGTATCAGTAGAGGCAAAGTATAAGCGTGTTGTGCACCAGAGAGTTCCAAAGTTAGTATGGTTTACTTTAGATATATTTCGATTTGCCTTTCTAGATTTTATAATTGAAAGGATGATAGGCTGATTGTCCTGAGTCTTTGGATGTTACGTGGGAGGTTTTTCTTACCTTAGGTATAAAAACTATTTTATTTTGTAGGCACCCACTAAACATGGCCTAATAGTACATTGCTGTTGTGCCGGCACTATACCGTCAGGGTCTGGTGATTTTTAGGGCTGAAAGGTGTTTAGAACCCATTTAAGACTACGATAATATCTAAAAGGCCTCCAGCCGTTTTCGCACTTCTTGGGAACCATATGTAAAGGTCGTTTTATACATAACTATTTGCTTGTGCACGCTGGCTGGGGCCAGCCGGTGAAAATGAACAGGTCACACATTCAATTGTGAATGTCACCACCGTGTGTCGCTCATGCTAAAATACCAACCTCAAGCCGATTTTCTTTGAACACATATTTTGTCTGACAAGGCTTGAGCAAGCAAAAAGTTACGTTTACACGCAACGAATAACTTGTGCAAATTGCCTTGTGTTTGATTTAACTTGTGTTTGATTTTGATTGGGTGAAGCCTTCTCGGCTGAGCATAAGGTAAACGACCGATCGTTACCTTGTGCTTGACTGGAAGTGAGTAGTCTGGAGAAGATATCAATTCGGGGAAATTCTTGCGGAGTTCGGCAAATTTTTTCTCGCAGGTAAAAATGCTTGGCTTAGGCGTTTTCGTGCTTATGATAGTGCCGTAGATCCACGATTAAGCCAAACTTTTTTTTAGAAAATCTGCTCCTATTATCGGCCAGTCAATTGCTGCTATGGTAAAGGGGTATGCAAAAGAACGACGAAGCCCTAAGTCTAGCTGGAGCCGCTTCAGCCCAAAAGTTCTGAAAGGTGTGCCGTTATCGGCGATTATATGATAGTAAGGGTTACTTCGGGCGGTTGTAAAGAACGAGTGACACATCTGTTCCTTTTTCTATGAGAAAAATCTGGTTGGTAATTGGACACCTAATAAAACTTGTCATTAGCCGAAGGTTTTATACAATTTTTGGCTTTCGCCCCAAATTGACTGTGGATCAACATTCATGTAGGTAGATATTAAAGGTCTGAAATTTCATCAAAATAACATCCTCAACATTCTCATAAAAACCTTGACATTTCATAACCTGCAAAGTCACCTGAACAATAAAATAACGTCTAATAAAAAAACATCACTAAAATGGAAGCTTTCCTCTTTATGCTTGCTACAAATTATACACAAAATCATAGAATAACAAAAAAAAAATCATATAAAATCCATTCGCGTCGAATTTGCCAGGTTAACCACAATAAGCGGGCGCCCAGGTGTTAAATTTGAACATGGCAACCGACTTTTATACGCTATATACTTTATTAATTGTTGTATTTGAAACGCATTATTTTTAGACCATTTTCGGCACTAAGGTTATTAGTTCCGCAGTGAAAACGGCTCTTAATGGTCTAATTTAGTTTATTAAATTATACTTTGTTTCCGTCTCGTTTCCCCTTCTAGTAACTTTTATGCTAATTTCAATATTCTTACAGGTTTTTTTCTTCCTTAATTTCCCACCCGCCATTAGTAAAAGTGATTTGGAAGCTAAGGAAAAAGGAATAAAATGAAAACAAATACACTGTGAAAATGTTATTAGAACTGTTGAGAACACGCACCAGGATATGCTTTTTTATACGTTGTGTTTCTTCTCTAAGTGTTTTAATCAATATATTGTTGTAATCACCATGAACGGTGATGGTAACTAGCATTTCATAGCGCCTTAATTCAACTTCCGGAGTTCTGCTATATGTATACAAAAGGATTTTCTAGATGGTGGACGGGGGGTGCAAAATGACTTGCGGAAGCTAAAAATATCCATGGAATATATACAAGAAAAAAAATCTTAGGTGTTTATAGTATAGGACAAAATATCCTTTTTTATGTTCGCTTCATTTTATACAGAAATACCAAGTCTCAATCAGCCAAGGTTTTTCACTTGATAAACACAGGGGCAGATCCAGAAGCAATTCTTGCAATTCAAAATCTGGAGATGATGTTATCTGAAATAGTATTCGGTGTACAGTAAAAATTATAGTAAAAAACTTGGCTGCCTAAGAATAAAATTACTAAAAAAAAACCATTGTAAATCCCAAAACACCACAAAAATGAAGAATATTGGAATTTTTCTCGTTCTTAGAAGCTACGTATTTTCTAAATGGGGTCACCCAAGTTTCTTTTTTCCGTAAATACCCTGTATCGTAGTGGATAGTGGAAATAGCCGGGAATCACAGTATACAGAAACAAGGTAACATAAAAGACTGTATATCGTAAATAGTATTTTAGTGCTGACGTCACGTGAGGCCCACTTTCCATATAAAATCGAAGCTGTGGTTGTTGTTTCTGCATTAGGGCTGACGTCACTAGGCGCCCATTTTTTACGGAATTCGAAGCTGTCGTCTCTTTTACATTACCTTCTGTTTCTGTATACCGTGTCCGGGAATCACCCCTGAAAATATAACCCACATAGTCCTACTTGCCATAGGCCACATCGTCGGTCATGTCATAGTGCGATGTCTAATAGCAAGCTTAGCTTGGAGATATACATATGAAGGATATGACAGATTAAGGGCAGCCTGGAGAAGGCAGTGAGCCTAGCGGTTGAACTCTTGGATGTTGTATGAGTTTATTTTTTCTAACAACCGACTCAGCCACAACCGTCGGGGTTGGCTTGAGATAGCGGAGTGATATACCCAGGCCTGTCACAAAGGGGGGCAACTGGGACGATTTGCTCTGAGCCCAAGGACAGAGGATTCGCCGAGAATAGAGTGAAACTCAAACGGTGAAAACCCCACATCCCTGCGTATTAATCGTCTCTAGGCGCCATAACTAGCTTGAAACCCATAAAGCCAGAACCACCATATCCCTGCGTTCTATTTGTCCGTTATCGTTCGATGTTTCGTAGAGACTTTCCTTTCCGATGGTCGGTCTGTGCCAGTTCTCTCTTCCAATTTTGGCGTTCAGGTCTTGATGTCATTGGAAGGGGCCGAGTCATATGCGTGTTCAAGCTTATAATAGAAAGTGTTCTTTGTCGTGTCCGCTTTCTCCTCCGTCTCCGCATGTACATTTATGATTGAGAGGGTGAAGAATTTAGTTCGGAGTCGTATTTATCATAATCGTTCACTGATTGGCTTGGACTCTATCACATTATCTACAATTGACTTGTGTACTAAGAAGCCTACTCGCAGAGACCCAAACAGTTGAATCCGGTGGTTGTTAAATGATATTCGTTCCATTTTTAGCCAAATGTTCACGGATAACGATGGTGCAAGATCCACGAGTTGTTTGCCCACAAAACTGGTATTTTTTGGCGAATTGCTTCACGCAAACGTCTCATAACGCCAAAATAATACTCCTTGTTGACGGTCTGGCCTTGTGGAAGGAGCTTATGATACGCAACACCGTTGTAATCCATGAAAACTGTGAGCATCGCCTTCTTTTTCGACTGAAAACGACTTGGTTTTTTCGGTCGCGGCTCATTCGGTGCACACCATTTGTGCAAGTTACACTATCATTCATTTCGTTTATTAATATTACCCCCATACACAAAACCGGTTTTTTAGGCAAGGGGTCGCAGGGAAGTACAATTCATGCGTCATATGACTCCTCACTTTTGAGCCAGAAAATTTGCCAGACTCACCCTCCATTACACTAACACAAATAAAACATCGGACCCGGGGACTTTTCCCAGCAAACCAATCTTTAAGATAACTTAACGAATTCGTATTAGTAATGATTTTGATGATAATGATAATTTAGTAATGATTTAGCAAAGCTTTTTACCCCTAATAAAAGCTTCACATTCATATGCCATTTACTTAAACTAAATTTCGTAACGATTTCGAAAATAATTTTTTAACGATGTCGTGTCAACCCCTTCATATATTTTTCTTTCCGAATTTGTTCAGAATTCTATTGCGAATTCGGGAAAAATATACGAATTTCCGTAACTCTTAAATGGAATTGAAACAATTATTATTACCTTGCTATTTAAAAAACACACTTTTAAAAAATACTCACAAAAAAATACAACAAACTTCAATTTCACAATAATGCACTTGCGCACTTCACTTTGACACACGATGTAAGTTAAGACAAGTGTTCCGATTTCTGGCCTACTTCGTTAAGAAAATTTGTTACCGGCTTCGTTGTGACATTGTTGCGAAATTGTTTTCCGAATTCTTTTCGATTTAGTTTCGACTAATCGCCACATAAAAAGCTTTAGTTTTTGTTGTTGTATTGCTTTCGAAAATCTTTCGACTTGTAGGAATTCGGAAAGTTTGGTTTGCTGGGTTGCTTTGCACACAAATACATACACATTAAAATCGCTACACAAAAAAGAGGTAGAAAAATGAATGCTTAGTGTAATATCCGCATCATACACAAACCGTTTTGATGTGAGTATCGAGTGATGGATAGTGTAACTTGCACCATTCACTCGCTTGATGCCTGGATTGCGTGTCATACTCATAAATCCACTTTTCGTCTCCAGTAATGATCCGTTGGGTCGGATTCGGCCTTGGAAATCATGACTTTTGCGACGTCGACGCGGTCCCTTTTTTGGATGAAATTCAGTTCTTTCGGCCCCAGCTTTGCAACGATGCGTCTGAGGCCCAAATCATTAACCAAAATGTCTTGAACGGGTCAAAAACCAATGTCCAACTACTCTGCCATCTTTCTAGTGGTTAATTTGCGGTCTACGATCATCCATTCTTTGATTTTGTTGATGTTTTCGTCGGTTTTCGATGTCGATGGCCTGCGATTGCGTTCATCATCGTTCACGGATTCACGGCAACTTCTGAAACGTTCGTGCTACTGATAAACGACTGTTTTGTTCAGAGCATCGTTGTCTAAACACTTTTCTATCATTTCCAATGTCGTTGCACCATTGAAATCGTTGTACAGGTACACGTTGAGAATTTCTTCATCAATGCAACAAATGCACTGAAAGGGTTAAAATGAATGTGTCCCTTGAGATCTGGGAGTTTAGGCATGGTATATATACGTGAGATGGTGCAGGTGTATATACGCTCATACCAAGAGTAGTAGGACATTTTAATTGAGGCCCCAGTACAATTTACCATCGTGTAAGGGATAAATGTACTGTCTCGCATAAGTCTTGCTCAACTCTAACGGTAGGGAATGTGTTAGCCAAATAGCTTACAGAGTTATTGTAGCTAGATGTTGCTTCTAAAATAAGCTGTCCCTCACTCCTCCCCACCCCTCTTGTATCCGACACTGCGGAATATACAAGAAAAAAAATCTCGTCTGTTTATAGTTATATGTAGGACAAAATATCCTTTTTTTATGTTCGCTTCATTTTACACAGAAATACAAAGTCTCTCAGTCAGCCAAGGCTCTTTAGTTGATAAACAGTTTACATTCCTTCATTTTGGGGTTAAACTGAATGAATAAGATGAAGAAGAAGAAGAAGAAGGGAAAAAAATGAAATAAATTTTATATATATGTATGTATATAATAAAAAGAAATTCTCATGGAATGAAATGTTATCCTTCCATTTCGTGAAGAGAAGAAAGCGCTTTTGTCAGTAATTGTAAGACTCCCTGCTCCTTGGCTTACATAAAGCGAGTCAAAGGATTTTCTCAGTTGACTTACATACATATATATTTATATGTATATACTATATATATATTTTTTTTTTTTGCGTTCCATATTAAATTCTTTAACGCCTTTTGAGAGTTTGTTATGAAACCATCCTTATGAGGTAAAAATGTGTGTCTCCCTAGGAGATTTTCCTGCATTACCCTGAGCCTTGTGAGCCTTATAACAGAAAGGATGCTTCCTAAAAATGAAGGAAACGAACACTCAACTAAAGTATAAATGGGCACCCAGCCACACAGCAGCGCACAGATAGTGTGATGTACAGACTATAACAGAGTACAGTGTTTGTTGTATTTTTTTGTTCACACCCTAGGTAGATGTAGATGGGAGATCATAGCCTATCATATTTAATATAAGTATATACATATATGTATACATACATTCATATAAAAAAAATAATAATAGTGAGCTAGGCAAGAACTTTAACGACGGAACAGCAAACGTCCATTCAACAACAAAAAAAATTTCGGTCGGTCGGTCGGGTGTATTAAAATCCGTCGTATTCTCAGCTTCGTTCTCGGTTGTCTTGTAGTGAGTCTTGCTTCTAGCACTGTGTATATTTCGAAACAATCAGCTCAGCCCCGGTAAATATGCAATATATATACGTATACTATAGTTGAACCCTCTACTTTGGAGACTTGGGAGAGAGCAAAAGTGGTTAACGAAACAAAATGGAACGCGCTATGCCTGGGAGAATCGTGTGCCGTGCCGGGGCAGCACACAGCACCGTTGGAGGGGGGTATGGGTATTTTGTGTATTGTGGCAGAGAGCAATTTCTATGGTGGTAAAATGAAAAACAACTGCCACCCCCCCGTTCGCCCCCCGGTCTATGCCCCGCGCAGTCAACCCTGACAACACAGTCGACAACATATTACGAAACAAGTGTAAACAAAATCCAGTGGTGTTGTATCGTAAACAATAAGGAGGGGCATTATTATTTTATGTGATATTGAAGAAAAATTTTCATATCTCATCGAATTTTCATCGTAAAACAATGAAAATTAAAACATTTTCCTCGTCGCCATTTTATCTTTCAAATGAAATTAATAAAAAAAAAAAAAGAAAAATCCATAGAGAGGGTTTTCCACACAGAAAACTTTGTTCTAAAAAAAGACCATGTCGAAAATTATTTGAATCAAGCACCTCCCAGTTTGCAGATTTTCAGCTCCGCCTCTGCAGTATAGAGTATGGTGTATAAGGGACTCTGGGTACACGACAGCGATAACCGAAAACTGTGAGAAACACACACATTCACAGGGAACGATAAAAACGGGAAAAACACTTTCCCATTTTCCCTATCAGTTTAAGGAGACATCCAAGAGAGGGTTTTGCCAACGTTTCTGATGGGTGGTCGGTCTCTGCTATGGGATATCTCTCTCTGTTGTTGCCTTGCCTTGCCTTTATCCATGGCAGCTCTTTTGGTATAAGTGAGTGCGCCGGGTTGTACCCGGCTTCATACGGTTCTCATCATGTAGCTATGACGGAACATGGATATCTCTCTGTGTCCCGTACCGTACCGTGGAGCTCAGAAGCAGAGCACAGTTCGTTCTCGTGCTTTTCATTTAGAATAGAAGGACTGTGTGCCGTTTGGCTCTGTTTGGTAGGTTCATGATAGTCAGCTAACTCCATCTATATATCTATATATACATACTGTATACGTTGGCGCTGCTGCTTCTGGTGCTGGGGGCTTGGATGTCGTCGCTTTCATTCTCTACTACATTTCATCAACAACGACTCACAGCGGCCGTTAACAGCAATCATAGTCTCAGTGTAAAATCGGCGGCGGTGTATATGACATATAACTGTTAAAAAACGGATATTTTTTTCGTTGTTGATTTGTTATTGGGTGTTCTTCTGCCTGATCATACTCGTCGTTGTCGTCATTGTAGTATACATTGTGTGTAATTCGCGTATCTTTTACGTACAAGTATTTATTGGCTTGATTCTGACGTATAGCTTATTTGGTCTAGGGGGGTGGAAATGACGTGTCAAAGGAAACACCGTTTAAATCCTGTTGTTTAATCAACCTACTCCCCCCCACCCCAAACTTCAAACCATAGTATCAGTAGTTAATACTCTCGAAATTTCTGCATGTACATATATCCATAGTGGGCGACAAATTTTTGTTGCCAACAGTGAAATTATATAGTGGACTTGGACCATACTATTCTGCTCCTGACACTATATTGTTGTTGTTATTGTTGTTGTTGCTGGTCTACACCACTTATAGCAGCACATTCGGGCCAAATAGTGAATGGAAAGCTCGTGTTTTGGATACTTGCAGCTATCATTGCGACATAGTGCGGTGGAATATATTTACCTGCAATACGTATAAACCTACCTTATTTGTTGCATCGTCGTTTTTTCTTGCTCCTTTTATACAAAAACATAAATTTTGTGTGTTTTTTATTCTATTTCTGCAATATACTCTAATTTTGGTGCGGATATTACCTAAGGAATAATCCATATATTTTTGCTTGATGAAAATGAACGAAATATGTAAGTTTAGTACTTATTTTGATAGGAACTATGTAGATATATGCTTAAAATAGTAGCATTTCGTTTTTGTACCGGCTTAAAATGATCTAACCTTACTTTTGTACAATGTAAATATTGTTTATACCAATTTTAGACCAGTTTGTGGGGGAATGCGCAAACGCATGCGCCGTTGATATTTTGATTTTATTTTTTGGTAGCAGTCTTATTATTTTTATAATTTAATAAGATGGAAGAAATTTTATTTTAGGATTTTAAAATATTTTTGTAATATGGTAAATATAATTCAAATTTTATTTTGTTAGTTGTAATTATTTGATTTTTGTTTTTATTACAAAAATTATTCCGTAAAAGCGACTGTCAAAATTTTAAAGTTTCATTTAGACCATTTTTTAGACCTTTTCTAGAGTTGAATGCATCTATGGTGAAGAGTTGCTGTTAGCATGCTTCTTATGCTTTTATAAATTTTTTCTTTGATCTTAATTGTTTAGATATTATTTGTAAGAAGTGGTACGAATAATTCTAGAAAGTATAGATAGAAGCTTTCTCTAAAATTGATACTATGACAACAACCACTTGACATTTTATTTCAAGTTGGCAGCACTAATTTTGAATATTTTTACTATATTTACTAATACTATTTTTTATTGTATACTGCTTTACAGGTTTTTTTCTACAATATGAAAATAAAAAAGTTAACCTCATTTACTGTTCTTAAGCCGGATCTACCCGATGCTATGAACACTCTCCAACGTTGGACGCTTGATGGTAGGGCGCATCGCCTACGAGTGCCCAATGTCAATCGGTATTGAATCAAACGTTGGAAACCAACATTCGCGTGAACGTCCGCCGCGTAGTGTAGAGCCAGCGAGCAATAATAACAAGAGTGATTAGGTGGAGCTCAAGGACAAGTAAAAGAGTTAAACATATGAAAGAAGAGATTGGAACTACCATTATTCAAAAAGTCCAAAAAAATATTAACAAATGCGCGATAGATATACATTTCATACAAAAAACACAAGAGTATGAATGAAACAGAACATGTTGCTTGCTTCCCCTATTGGAATGTTTACATTCAAATGGAAGTCGAATTGGAACAGAGCACATGCAGCCGACTCTAATATGTTTATATGTATGCGTGGGCAAATTCTTGTTGGTACACATCGCGACTCTAAAACTTGGCTTTGTATTGTACATTAAAAACGCGGGAGTTTTGCAATTCTTCCAGTGTTGAGCTAAATATTGGCTAAATTGGAAAATTGGCACTTCCCCTTCATTTTTTATCTTTCTTTCACACACGTTGCGTGTAGTGTGAAAGCAATTCTGCCTCCTTTTATCATAGATATTACATCTTTGATATTTTGACTTTTTCACTCCTACTGAAATTTTTATCAGCTGATCTCAAGGGCATTGAAACATTTTTGAAAATTTGTTCTAGCTCATCACTCTTATTATTATTGCTCGCTGGTAGAGCCGGCTGTACAATGTAGTAGTAAGAACTATGTTTAAGGCACTACTCACACGGGGATACTCAGATCACGGATACTTGGCGACTGGGATTCAGAGACTTGGAGACTCGAGATTGTAGTTGCTAGTCATCTTCATACTGCCGAAACTGAAATTCCTATCAACCTACCTACGTTCTTTAAGCCGGCTCAATACGATGCTATGAACACTCTCCAACGTTGGACGCTTGATGGTAGGACGCATCGTGTGGCCGATACTCGAACTACGAGTGTCCAATGTCGAGCGTCCAACGCTGGTGTTTGGACACGTTCGAGCTGTTGTCGGTATTGAATCAAACGTTGGAAGCCAACATTCGCATGAATGTTCACCGCATCGTGTAGAGCCGGCTTTATTCAGTGCACTTTGCAAAATGTCTAGTCGTTCACAGTGAAAAAAACCAAGCATATGAGCGGCTGGGAGACTAGCATGTCAAGTCTCCTAGTAACTGATTGCTCAGTTGCTGAATATCCGCGACTAGAGTATCCTTCTATGAGTGTCGCCGTCTGATTACATCTCTTAGGATCTCTTAGTCGCCGAGTATTGCAGTAGCTCAGAGAATTCAGTATCCCCGTGTAAATAGTGCCTAAATTTTTACAAATACCAAATCGGATTACTGAATGTATGGTTTTTCAACAAGATGTGTCATTAGCATGCTAACTGCAACTCTTCACTTCATCATGATTTTTTTGTTAGGTATCTAAAGTACAAACCATTGGATTAATAATGGAACACTATATCGACCTTGGTTCTTCAGTGGCTGTATTCCACCAATAGCAGCTGTCTTACTATCTTTTATGGCTTGAAGCGTTTCTGGAACGTTGGCGTATACTTTTGCGTTAGCGTAGCCTAAAAGAAACACAGTCGAATGGTGTTGGCATCCAGAGGCTAAAAGTGAAGTTCAATTTCGATAAATCATAAATTTTTTTACGCAATAAAGTCATTGTTGGACGAACTGCGTGGCATGCGGCGCCGTCCTGCTGGAAAGAAATGTCGTCCAGATCCATAGCATCAACTTCAGACCGAAATAAGTTGTACACGGCGCTTTATTACTAGGCTTATTGGATGATTTGAGTAAGATTTTAGACGGTCTTATTTCCAAAATTCCTTTGGTTGATTAATTTCCGGGCCTTGGTATTTTGTCCCTTATTGTGAGGATATCATTCTTACTACCTCTGTGATGATGGTACATAGCGCTCCTGCTCTCCTTTCAGCTGGATCCGCGATAAGAGCCTGAATCTCGTGGGTGCAAGAATATTTTCCCTCTGCCAATTCATTCAATGTCTTCCCGATTCTGGTAACCTTAAACTCGATATTAACTTGGTGTAAATGAACTATTACAGCTGTTTATGTCGGGGTTTCAGTGGTTAAAAGTTATGCTAGTGGTTAAGCAACCGGAATATTATCCTAGAGGTCCGTGGTTTAAATTTTATGCTGCGGCACAGTTCTTATCATTCCATTTGCCACAGAAAAATGTATGGTTTGATTCAAAAGATTTTTTTTTCATTTAGACTATTCAGTAGTCAAGAGTTTCAAAATTTTTTTGGTATAAAATTACACTTGCTATTCTGTTTGATTTCTAGCACTTGCGCACACAAAGAAATTGAAGCTGTACTCAGTTAATCAATTCTATACAACCAAGATGGTAATGTATATGTATGTGTTCTTTAGAATGTGCTTCGAGTGTCTAGACAATATTTTAAAAACACTTTCTTCTTTGCGTCTGCGTCCTAAAAACCATTCATAAAGATTTCTAAAAAAAAGATTTTTTAAGTTTGATGATGGCTTTTAACAGTATGTCAAAATAGTCTTAATATTTCTTAAATTTTAGATGATAGCATTTGTGTACTAATAGTTTTGTACGACATATTTTTCTTTGTAAAATTCCCTACTTGATGTAATGCCTTACCTACCAATTTTCCTGTGTTTGTTTTCAACCCTACTAAGATGCTATCGGGTCGAAGAGGAATCATTCTTTTTGTCGTTTCCCCTAAAAAATATGTACCAAATAACCCACTTTTATAAGAGCAATGAATTAGAAAACAAATCGCCTCTCCAGTTTCTTTCAATAAAGAGCTGTGTAGCGCCGTCCTAATGAAACCACATATCTGCAACATTAATGCCTTCTAATTGATACACGTAAAAGTTAGTAATCATGTCTGTACCGTTCGCCGTTCATTGTAACGTTCTGACCATCATCATTTTTTAAGACTTATGGACCAATAATTCCACCGGCTCATAAAGCGCACCAAAGGGTTGCTTTTTATGTATGTAATAGTGTTTCGACAATGGCTTCGGGACTATCATCGTTCCAAATACGGCAATTCTGTTTGATGACGAAGCCAATTAATCAAAAGTATGCTGCAGCACTAAACAAAATTTTCAAATAAAATTCTGGATCAATGACAAGGCAATATCTCCTTCGGCACATAATTCACGTGATGTGCTGGCGAATTGATCCGTGTTTTATTCAGCATAAATTGCCAAACCAAAGTAACCTCAAAACAGGAATCCAAACCCAATAAAAGGATGTGCAGCTATTGATGATGATTGTAATTAGTTGTATCACTGAACATATATATGGGCTTGTCTTCTTTTATCTTCTTCTTCTTTGACTGTTCTACTACCGCGATCCGAACCTGGCCTCTCGCAACTGGTCGCTCCACCGGTTTCGATTCTGAGCCGATATCATCCAGTTTGGCATCTTTATGCTTGCCTGAGTAAAAATTGCACTCTCCCGAACCAAGCTTGCAGCAGGCACGCGCCAAAAGTGTCAATTGACAGGGGCGAGTCAAGCAGCATTGGACGTGGTTAGTACTTTGCTGGGGGACTGCTTAGTAAAACTACACTCGTATTTGGAATGTCGATTACGCGGTTGCGTTCATGCCTGTAGCGGGATTTTTAGATTTTCGTGTCTGTGGCGGGAGCATGCATACTTTTGTGGCATGCCTATTTGTTCAGTATGTGTGTTAGGTGCGAGCGAAAATTAACCAACTAAATTATTTTTACTCAGGCGGTCTGTCCAGGTCTACGCCATCCTTTTAGTGGAGCTTGGGACTCCTAGCGTCTAGAGAACGAAGCTGATGGAGGCCAAGCGCTCGAAGCCATTATGTAGAGCCATTGAAGAAGTAAAAGAATGAGAAGTTGGGGAATAATTTGCAGTATTATTACGACAATGGGAACAACGCTGCGAAAGCTTTTGAAGAACACTGGGGTGTTTAAGGTGAATGAATTTTATTAAAATCTGGTTCGCCGGAATGGTTCGATCGCTTTCATTTCAGGAATTTTGATGTGAAAGATGAGTCATGCTCTGGTCAAATCTGATAAAATTTTTGGAAAAGTCCAACCAGATAGGCATGTTAACAATGTCGATATTGGTATGAAACTAGACATTGGCCACAAAACTGGTTTGAACCATTTACACAAAGCTGGATACAAAAAAAAACTCGATGTGTGGATTTCTTATGAGTTGATCCCGAAATGTATGGTATACCGAGTTAACAACTGAAACGCATTAAAATCGACCCTTTCTGAAACCCCTTATAACTCGCTATGAAAAATAAAATATGACAATCGGGATCGTCAAAGATAGTATACAAGGAATGGGCGAGTGGTCACAAGGGCTCGCGAAGCCAGAATTGACGTCGAAGAAGGTCATGTTGTATGTGCGGTGGAACAACCCAAATTGAATAACAAGAATCGTGTTTTCTTCCACCACGGCAACGCCCGATTGCAGACTTTTTTGATGACCCGACAAATATTGCGACCGTTTGATTGGAAATTGTAGATACATCCACCGGATATGATTTGTTCCGGTCTCTGCAGAACTCCTTCTTTAGAATTAAAATACCCTCAAGAGAAGCCTGTGATAACTATTTGATGCAGGTTTTCAATCAGAAACCAAGGAGCATATTAGAAATGCAATTTTCAAGAAACGGGCAGACAGCACTGCCGAAGGAACCAACCGAAATTTCTCTATTAATACTCCACCATAATATATCACATCTTCATTGCATAATTGTTTACAAAACCTTGAACAACAAAAAATGCTTTTAAATTCATCATAATCATTTTTTTCCACCACATTTATCTTATCTAAAAAATCAACTCCCAAATTCAACAAACGTGTCTTCATTCACCGTCGGCTAAAAAAGAATCTGCCACTGAACTATTTCGACGTGTTTGCATTGTGTCCTGCGAGAGAACAGGTAGTCGGATTTAGTTGTTGGCATGAACTACGTGAAACATTCCGAATTGGTCTCGATGCCAAAATATTCTCACGAAATATTCGGAAGCGCCAAGCTGGATTATCGTGTTGTCACTCAAAATTTTTCTTAGCATTTTACTCTTGAAATCGAGAAGAAACACTTTTCAGATACGTCAACGTCAGCGGCTAGAAGCAATTAGATGCGGAATTAGTTGAAAGGTGCCTTTAAAAAGTTGTTTTGAGATGTCATCAAAAACAAGAAATTTGGGCGCTGTCTGATTAAATGTGTTTTTGTTTGACAATTACAATTGTGTTATACAATCAACAAAACAAAAACAAGAGGATCTTTTCTCAACTGTATTTATACTGACAAACTTGTTTTATTTCGTATTTACAAACTCAATGAAAATAACATTATCAAGACAAACTTGAATTACTTCAATGATTTTAAAAACCATTTCAAAATCAAATCCAAAACCCAAAAAACCATTTAAACCCAGACTGCATTGCACCTTCACTTATCTCGATAATAGCCTGCCCAAAAATACCCTCGCATGACACTTGGTAGATGACTTAATTTGCTATCTTTGGACTCGGATCAAAACTTTCCGTTTCAACTGAAAATGTCAACAATTTTCCTGAATCAAATTCAAGCGGATTCCTGGCTGCCATGAATTTCCTTAATTTACCCTGCGCACAAATGTGAACAGCGTGAGATCGTTTGCCTCATGTGCCAAGAATTAAGGCTGGTCGTCCACTGGAAGCGTATTCGAGCGGCTTCGCGCTTCGGCCATACAAATGAGCCGCTTGTAGCCGCTCATATGTATGGCCGTAGCGCGAAGCCGCTCGAATACGCTTCCAGTGGACGACCAGCCTAAGTGATTCGAGGATGAGTGATTTTGTATCCAGGCAATAACCATTCAGTCTGAGGGAATTTCAACGAAAAATTAGAGGAGAATATATGATTGTGATTATGATGCAATTTATTGTTGTAGGTGCATGTTGATCGAGGTGATCATAACCAGCTGCGTTTTTAGCGGATCGTTAAATCAGTGCGGATCATAGGATCAGAGCGTTGCAGTATTTCATTGTCTTAATGGAAATGTGGTTAATATGTAGCTGATGTTGAGGTGCTTTAAATGAACATCACATCAAATGAGTTGTGATTTAATCTGCACGAGTTTAATATCCCGATTCTAATTTGATAGCGGAAAATGATCCTAAATTATCGCAAGGAAGATCTTGGTGTACCCTAATAATGGGATAAAATTCATGAGCTCGAACCTCATGGAAGGGCATTGGACGCCACGCAACAATTTTTTTTTTAAATTTTAGACTTATGAATCACTCTTTATAGTGCAAATATTTTGTACTGTCATGTCCGTTACGTCATGGTGAAATGTCTGGTAGTAAAGGGCCTCATCCAAGAAGAAGAATGTCATGCAAGAAAGTCATTTTCCCGTACATTATCATGCATTCAGTCAATCCTCAGTTTTAAGGAAGAAGCTGTAGTGAAAAGTTGATGTTAAATATGAGTGATACAGTTTTCGCTCGGTTCCAGTTCCTTATATTTTTCTAAAAGGTCTAAATATCCTCTATGTTTTAATTGTCTGTTTTCATAGTCTTTACTTTTCACTTGCCACATAGCTCATTATGACCTCGATATAACTCACAAACAAAAACTTTTATTCACGAAACTCGCTATTTATTATTTTATTTTGCAAACTGATTTTGTTCCGATTTCGCCTACTCACTCCGAAAATCACATTCGGATTGACGGAATGATTGACAGCGATAGCATCCACTATCCTTCATGCTGTCATTTACTTAGATCTGCCCACAGGATTTCAAACTCTTTTGATTTCCATCATGCATGCTTGTCTCTCCATGCTGCTAGCATGCATGTCAGTCAGCCTTGAATGTCACGCATGCTTGATCGTGGATGGGTGTCTTAACTTTCTCTCGAGGGATAGGAAAGGATAGATGACTTAGATGGAATCTGCTGAGTATCGTAAAAAGTGTCGATGAGGTTTGAACTTTTTTTAAATTGTACGAATTTTGGAAAAATGGACTGCCTTAGGTTGTTTCGGAGTTGAATAGTTCTATTTAAGCAGGAATTTTTAGAGTGTGCCTAAAAACGGGGCATTAGGCTGTAGGAGGGAACCGAGTGGGCTACTCTGGTGTTGCTGGAATAATTTTGCCGTCACTACAAAATGTGGGGTTTTTTCCTGTGTGATAAAAACTGCGGAACTGCGGCTATTCATGGTAATACACCCTTATACCTCATATTTTCAGGCTGGACCGCTTCAGTCTACCTAGTGGCTTGTCGATTAGACTTGAATGTTCATGCAGGGACTCCTCGAACAAAGAAATCGTGCTCCTCGCTATTGCAGGGCCTTCCCAGAGAAAGTGGAGAGCAGACTCATCCTCCACCAGGCAAAGTTTGCATTAAGGGTCCTCCCCCCTTCCTATTCTCCATAAGCGGTAATTTAGAGCACAGTGACCGGTAATCAAGCCAGCCAACAAATGTCCTGACATCATTTCTACTGAACCCTAACAATTTTTTGGTCGTCTTAGGGGACGGTACAGGAACGAACCGCTTAAAGTTGGCCAGTCCAGCGTTCAGTACGTTTCATCAAAGTCCGCTCGGTCAGGCCCTTTTACAGCAAATTGGTGAGTACCCCAATAGCCGGCTCTGGACCGATGAATGCAATATCAGAGCTCGAACGTCCAACTCAACAAAAGCACGTTGGCAGTCCCAAACTAATTTCGACTTCGTCCTCAGGACCTTATCGATCTAGTTGCGGCTTGGCTATCAGGGAAGTTAAAAATCCGTTTATTTTGGTAGGCCCTTCTTAAGCTCTCTTGAGTGCATGCTAGAATAGCGTACACCTTTGCTTGAAAAGACAGTTGCTATAGTGCCTAGGCTTATCGCCCTGCTGAATCTGGTGCTTTCACTCCAGATTCCGGTGCCCACACTTGTCTCTGTTTTAGAGCCATCCGTGTACCATTAGGGTGGTTCAAAAATGCCAAAAAAAATTCAAAAAAACGTGCACCCCCCTATCTTTAAGTTCAATTAAAATGATGATTTTTGGCGGCAATCGGAGAATTTTTGATTGACGCTAACCATTGCCGCCGAGCACATTTCGTTTTAGAGATTTGCGATTTTTAACAGTTGTTTTTGACAGCTGTCATGTTGCAAACTTTTGATTTGACGTCATATTCGTAATCAGCGACCTCGAAAACCCTCTATAGCACGAAATTTCACGTCATTTTGAAAAAAATGTAAAAAATGTAAATGTAAGGGTGTGGCAAGTAGCGCCGTCTTCTTGGAAGCAAATACCATCGAGATCACTTGATTCAATTTCACTCGGCAAATAGTCCATTATCATAACGTATTCACAGTTACATACATTTCGGCTAACCTCATTTTTGAAGAAATATGGACCCTAAGGCCTTCCTCAGACTAGTCCACCATATCAAAACCAAACGCAGTATACAATAGGCATTACAATCGTTACACGAAAATGATAGAGAAATGGGAGTTCAGTGTGTATTATCAAGCTCATATTAAAATCTGTTTGAAACGATAGGCAAATCCTCGTAGGGTCGTTGTTTTGTCTGGATGTAAAATCAGATCTTGATCCTCTTTGGGCTGCAATGGGTCTTCTTTAAGCTTTTCAAGACCACACACACCGAAACGGTGACCATTCGGAAAGTCGGTCCGCTTCAATTCTTGCACGAGGTGTGGTTATTATGCAGTGAAATATGATAAGTTGTTGTTGAGATCAGCCTTGAATTGATTTCCATCGCGTAAACTCTAAGCTCCCGATATTACCATAGCAAGGTTCGTCGGCATCTATTCACGCACCCTCCAGAGCCTTAACTTATCCTTTTTCCCTATCCTTCAAATCAAGCTTTGTGCAGGAATTTACCACTTACCACTATGATTTACTTAAAAACCCCTTTAAAAAATATTGCTTATATACTGCGCGACCGCGAACTTTTAAAAATAGTTTAAAAACGTCAAACGATACTTCCTCCTACTCTTTTTATAACATGGGTATAAACTACAGACAAATTGTAGTTTGTACCAGAAATGGTAGAAAACTTCAAGCAACTTCATTAAATACTCTGTTTATGACTAGGTTCAACCCCGTTTGAACCCAATAATAAACGGTGGTCGAATGAAAACTGGGTCCATTCAACTCAACTCAGCTCTCCTATCTGGGTCGGGTTGATATTTTGCCTCATATACGCGGGTTGAGTTGTAATTGGGTTGAAGTGATATTTGTTTTGTTTGTTTACCATCCGTGAAGTCTGCTTTCTGCGTTATATATAAATATATATAAAATTATTTCGTTCTGATTACCTTCCAAGCTTTCCAACAAAAATTACGTATCAATAAATAAGAATTTCGCACAAAAATTTTAAGTTATAATGTCAGTTCAATTCTATTTCAACCCACAGTGAACCCAACGTGATATCATATATACAGTGGTCAAAATTTCAACTCAACCTCGACTCAACTTTTGAACCTAGTCATAAACGGGGTAAAAGATGAATGGAGTTATATTTGCTACATTCAGAAAAGAAACGAAGATATTAATGATCATTGGAACTTAATTTCATGTGATACAAATCATATGATGAATGAAACTCCTCTTTCAATGATCATTCGTTGGTGTCCGTGTATCAACCCTATTAGTTGTTCTAAATGCACGAAACACATTCGTCGAAGAATACTGTTTTTCATAATAGAACTAAAAGTCAAACAATATTGATTAAAAACACAGTAACAGTTTGACGCAAGTGACTCACATAAAACCCTTTAAAATAATATTTTTAAATGGTTCACACGTTATAAATAAAAACTTGACTAGTGCTCCAGAAGAGTCAACTATTGTCCTGCTTTTATCTAGATCTTGTATGTAAAATATGGCCTCGCAAGCATCCTTAAAGATACGGAAAAACTTTGGACGAGCAGCAGGTAACCACACTATAAGTACTGGAAAACTCTTGGAAAATCCTTAAGATTTTGAAGCAATATGGAAGATCATCATTGAAATCATCCCGAACTTAAGAATTCTTAAAAATATTTGGCGAAAGAACGGAACCCTTCTATATAGAAATTTTCAAGGTTTTAAACTTCTTATGGATCCTTAAAACTTACAGCTTGGCTTGAAAGCGTTTTTTGGTGTTTTTTGATAACATAGCACAGTATATTGTATTTTACACCACAAAGTTATAAACTTGATAAAATTTCGAGCAAATATCAATCACTTTAAAGGTCAAAACTTTAATCCAAGAAAAATTAATAACCAGAAAAAATGTGCCCAATTTATTTTTGTTCATTCCGAAAATTATAATATCACCACTTAACAACAATAAATTTCAGGATCATTTCATGTTTCAATTACGTTTTATTACTTTGCTCATAAAGTAAAAGTATACACTCGGCTCCAGTAATGCCAATATTAACTAAAATACAGCGAAAGTTGCTGTCCTGGGGGCAATAACTTAAGAATTTGGCAAAAATTAGGCGCAGAAACATTTCCCGAAGGTAATATAAACACGACAAATCACTGCTGTACAGTAGACTAATTGCATATTGAATGTAATTGGAAGTTAACAGAAATGTAACGTCTCTCTAGTCCTCGAAGCTGCCTGGTAAAAAGGAGATCGGGCGGGCAGCATAACCCTCCGTTCGGCTTCATTGTCATGTACCAGCATTAGTGCTGCTCTTTGAAGGTCTAATGAAATTGAATAATTTAGAAAGAGTATAGAGAACTCCGGTGTAACACGGGTATATACGGGCCCTCCGTCTTTGATAGAATTGCGCCACCATCATATGCCAACCCATCTGAGAGCCCAAAGTTTATAATTAATTCAGGACTCCATTCACTCTCCAGGCATAAGCAGGAAGTATTTGATAAATAACATCCGACCTTTTCTACGCAGGACTCCGAGATATATATTGTATACTCTTCTGGGGTGACCAGAAACATGAAATTATGGGGCTGCCTTTGACTCTGGGGCGAGCTAAGGATTAATTGAACATGAAATTATCATAAGGAATCAGTCGGGAGGCTAACAGCGAATTGATCCCCATAATACAAAAATCTGATAAAATCTCTAATCCGTTTTCACTTTGAAATTCTTTGTCAATTTTTGTATTATTTCCCTTTTATCTTGTGCGAGCAGGATTATCGTATACGGTTCCAGGTTTTTACGCATTATTAAAGAAGTAAGGAAATTTAATGCAGCAGAAGCTGGACAAGATTAATATTCTTAGAAATGAGGAAGAATTTTGTTACCCTAATTCTCTGCACGTTTCACTTTGGCGTTAGTTCGATAGCACAGGATTAACTCTTACTACTGCTCGATTTTATCTACCAAACAATAGGTTCATACATCAATAGCGAACACCATTTACGAAAACGTTTAAACTCCATCACACCATCACCATATTTTCTGGACGGCTCCATATAGAGTGCAGTAGGTACTAGGATACTTGGGCCTGGAAGCAAGCTGCCATTGACACGCTTGAGACCAAGTACAAAATCTTCATCAATTTAGTTGACAACCATGCGGACAGGTGTTGACTTTGACCTTGGTCTCAATCGCTCCAATGGCAGCTTTGTTCCCACGCCCAAGTGTCATACTACCCACTGAGTGCAATGTCGAACAGCAAGTACTATTTGGAAAGATAGTAGAGATAAGAGTGAAAGAACTGACGTCAGCATACGGTTATACTACTCAGGCTTCCAACCAATACTGCCCTATCAGGTTACTGACTTCGCCGATCAAACAGGAGATGGATTCCATTCTTCACTAAACTGATGGTTTTAAGTCTAAGTTCAAGAGTCAATCTTTCGTCCGTCCTTATTTCACATTTTGGTTCAATCTGTAGTAGTAAACTTCGCTCCACAGTTACCCTTTCTGTGGGGGAGCGGGCGGAGAAAAAGGCAATGAACTCTGCATACGCAGAGTATGTACTCTAGGATGTTATGAGTGTGGGAATACTGACTGTAGACGGTTGTTCCATGGTCGGCAGTCTTGAAAATGACTGCAGACTTGGGAATGAGCCGAGCGAATGATGTCATTCACAACAGCTTTAACTGCACAGTTTTGCACCTTTTCTAGTCACGGTAAAGTTGTTTTGGAGGCTCGGGTGTAGATAAAAGAGATGAATTAACGGCGAGTACGAGTAAAGTTATAGTGTTGAGGGCTGCATGGCAGTAGGTGGGTTTGTACTATCGTTTAACGATCTCCTCTGGGCCCGAGCGCACCCAATGCCTTATTCTGATACTCCTGGGGCTTTTGTGGACCAATTAATCCGAGGAACACCACGAAGCACACCCGAGCCCCGTTTTCGTGAACTCCTTGCCTACATACCAAAGGCAGGACGGCCGCCGATCGTCAAAAGTTTCTGAACCCGCCAGAAAATTGGCAGAACCAGCTCCTACATAATCCAGGAGGAACATTCCCATAATCCAGTAGAGCAGGGATCCCAGAAGAAGAAAAAAATTATAATAAAAATTGGGAGTCGCAATAACTCTCCTACTGGGATAACAAGCAGACCCAGACCGTGACCGTTCTGCCCAAAAGTTCTGGACTCGCTAAAGAGCCAAAAGAAGAGCACCAGAGTGGAATTGGGTGGCCCACAAGGCTGAAGGTAGCACTGCGTTTGGGATCCCGGGATGTTGAAACTGTCAAGTGTAAGCGTACAAATATGAGGTATAGGAGTGTAGTAGTACAATAGGCCAAGCGAAACGAAAGCAGAAAATACAAAATGGTCCAAGCCCACGGCTAAAGGAAGAATTCGTATAATGTAAGATCTGAATCCTTTGGTTTGAAACCACCCGTTGAAGGGCCTCTCATGAAATGACTTGCTGGACTATATGACTGCTGATTGACATGAGATGAGTTTACAATTTATTAAACTAGATTAGTTTCCAATCGAATTAAAGATGTAATTAGTTTTACAATATAGTAAAATTGCTTGGTGTCGCCCGTATGAAATTCCGCTCTAAACCACTTTTACATGGAAATCGATTACCAATGTAAACACCATCAATTTCTTTTTCCAGAGATCTGTTAAAAAAGTGTCAGTGAAGCACCAACAGTACCCCAGTTAGAGAAATACATAAATGTGAGAGTATTCAAAATGTATACAAAATGCACTGTCAGGAATCGTACTACATTCCTTTTACATGACATTTACATGACGTCTTGTGTTCTTGACTTGAAATTCAAAAGATATTCATATTTAGCTTAAAATAGTTCCGCATTAAAATCAAACAAAATTAATTTAAAAATATTGTCCCAACCGAAATTATAAAAGATAGAATAACAACGTTTACAAGAGATTTTAGTGATTTAATTTTTTTATTTATTTAATTCCAGTATACAGAAATCCAAAGAGGTGTGTAAGCACCTGTATTTGGAACCGAGTATATTTGAGTTTGACTCGAGTATATTTGAGTTTACACGGCAGACAGACAGTTGTTTACATGCAGTTACTTGAAAGCTCTTTCATGTTTACTTCAAGTAATCATGTAAATGTAATAATAGCTGAGTTCTTTTTACACTGTGATCCGGATCAGATCATCCAAGCATAAAAGAACGGAGTTGGATTATGGAAGAAATTTAGTTTTTTAAAGTTGTAGTTCTGATGTTGATGTGTTCTGTCGCAATTTATATCAGTCTCTATTTCTGCTTTAAAATCAATTTATCAAAATGCCTGTTTGACGTTCAAAATTAATAAAACGCAATTTTCAATAATTTTTTCCAATGAATGTGCAGAATATCTCTTCTTGCTAGTGCTAGTGTTAATTAAAACCATAACCTGCCTATACATCGTTACAGCATTGGTTATCGATGCGATTTCTGATCGGCTACGTGCCTCTGCTCTGCGATCAAAATAACCTCCCAACGTCGAATAATCTTTTGTAAAGTCTAGTTGTAGGAGTAGAGGTAAAATCCACCATCACGATTTTTCTGATGCTAATCCGTTCAAATTCATTTTCTCATACATTTTGTATCGAAGGGCTGATTAAGAATCTGCGGTCAGATTTTCAAAATTCAAAATGGCAGCCAAGATGGCGGACTAAAATTCATTTCATGGAAAAAGGTTCATTTTTTTGAAAATCTGACCGCAGATTCGTAATCAGCCGCCAAAAAAACCCCTTTATACAAGTTTTTGGTGAAAATTGATGACATTTCAACTACGAGTATATCCAGGTTAATGGATTCAATAAATATCGTAAAAAATTAATGAATTTAAACAAATACTCATAACTTTCGAAATCCTTAAGATCCCATCGAGATTTTTGATCGAGGTGTTAGAGTGACTTCTCCCGAACATTTTGACACCAAAAACGTCCATTTTCGTGATGGGGTATTTGAGAAATTGAGTTTTAAAGTTTTTTGCTATTTTTTGACCTTTTGACATTGAATTCGAAAATATTTTTTTTTATGTGGTAAAGTCAAGCTTAGGAATTACCCTTTGTACTACTAGTTTGTCATGTCGTTCGAGTCATGGCCAGTCTCTAGTAGTAAGCTTGCTTTGAAGGATAGAGGAGAAAGGATAGGATGTTTTTCAGCATATTTGCTATTGGTGGTTTATAAACAACCCCTCTGACCAGAAAACATGTAAAACCTATCAAAAACGTCGACCCCAACGAAAGATATAGAGCCAAAATCGAGAAAGAAAGTCAAAATTCATAAAAATCCTTAAAAAACGCATTTAATTTTTATTGTCAATAGATTGTTGAAAAAATTCTAAAAATTTTTTTTGGCCTTAAATAGTTGCCCAAAGTCCCTGAAAATTTTCAGCCAAAACGGAGGGGGGTCGAAAAATTTTGTTCGATTTGACGTGGAATGTCCCATATGTATGTATATGTACATTTTCTCAGCAAAAAATTTGGTGGCAGCGGCGGAATTTTTAAAAAATTGTATAAATATGTACGTTAGGGTTACCCTCCATTATATGGAGATAGAAACTGCTTAAATTGTAAGTCGCACCCCCTAGAAATATAAGAATAGCCAAAAAACTAGGAAATGTAAAATTTTCGACGAATCGGCCAACCTTTTTGAAAAACGGAGGAATCGACATGTTGCTTAGAGCACGAATCTGTGCAAGAACCTGACGAGATGGCATACGACATGGAATTAATACAGATCCAGATCCATTCGTACGACTTCCCAAATGGGAAATATCAAGCTACTCTCCCATTTCCTGGCAATAGGCTAGGCTACTAGGAAATTTAATAACCCAAGCGCTAAAACGATAAACAACACTTCAACGATTTACCAAGAACCCCCAACTAGGGGAAATGACAAGAAATGTTTAACTAGAGCACATAGTTCCGGTAAATCCTCCTTAAGAACATGAAGCCTTTTATTGCATACCGTACCATGCAGTCTTTAAAGATAGTACGAAAACGAAAATGAGAGTGGTCTTTGATGCCTCTGCTAAGGCTAATGGAAAATCTCTGACTAAACAACTTTTGACTGGGCCAACATTACAGCCTGAACTCTATGCTACATTGTTCAATTAGAGAAAATTTCAAAATAGTGAATGCCGACATTGAGAAAATGTATCGAATGATCAAAGTTCATCCAGATTAACAAACCTATCAGCTGATTATGTGGCACCATCCGGATACAAAGGTGCAGCAAGATTGCAAATTAAATACGGTGACCTTTGTCATAGCATGCGCTCCTTTCTTAGCAATCCGCACTTTACTTGAACTAGCAGAGAAGGGACCGGGCTCATATCTTGCGAAGCAATATATCATAATTTTTATTCTTGCTAACTGGAGCAGATAACATTCAGGAGGTTAAAACGCTACAACACGAGCTACTCAACATCACAAATGCAGCAGGATTCAAGCTGAGAAAGCTGGCCAGAAACGAGCCAACGCTACGAGTCACTGTTCCCTTGCAGGACAGGGAACTGAAAACTACACTTACACCGACATTATGTATCAAATCAAAAACAGAAAAACTGAGTTAAAAATATTATAAATTTTTAAGATTTCGTTCCCAATGCGCCATGGCACCTCTAAATCTTTTCCGATTCGTCTAAAATTTTATATTTCGTAGTTTTCTGGCTATTCTCATATTTCTAGGAAGTGAGAAATACAATTTAAGAATTATTTATACATTTTTTTGGCTTTTTTAAAAATCCCGCCGCTGCCACCAATTTTTTTTTATTCGTCAATTTTGAATTCTACTATTTCTAATCCGAACCCAAGATATTTTGACTTTAAACTGCATAAAATTCATTTGTTCAAGACGTATTTCCTGATTACAACGGCTGTCTTCCAGAATTTTGGTTACTTGAATCAACGCCGCTCGTCTGCTCCGTGATCTGCGTTGAAATAATTTCCATTTTATATATAATAAAATTGCTCCAGGCAGGAAGTAAGGATAACTACTCGCTTCATTGGATAAAGATATTTGATTCTTCTTCAAATAAAGTAAAATTGCTAAAAAATGAACTCGTCTCCTTCCCTTTATTTATTGAGTCCCCCTCCCCCGCTAATCTATTTCCAATCATTGTGTTCCTCTTTCTGATTTAATTTTTCTTCTTGTTCCAGATGAATCCTTGAAAGTACAAGCACAAAAGTGATGGAACAACGGCTCCGGCAATTTAACTTGCGATGCAACATTAACTGGATGCCCCTGTGACACAGCGGAAGATTTCATTGTAGAGAATTTCACAACAAGCCACACAATCTCCGAACAGGATATCAGCCACGCACACAGCCATATTATGTATCAGCTTTGGGGCTGCTGCTTGCTGAAGTAAAAAGCGAAACTGTTCCGCCCGCTTGTGTACTTTGTGTCTATTTATAGAGACTGGTGGGTGCCAGAGGCTAAAGGAGACACAGCTTTAAATTAAAGTGCGCTGAGCTGAAAAATTGGTTTTCACTGACTGCTGCAAAATTGCTCCCAGTGCATCCTGAGCCGCCGTTATTTGCTCGGTGTTCATGTCTGCAGGATCCCATTCAGACCACCGCTGAATAGTTCAGTTAGGCGAAACTAATTGGGCACTAGCCCAAGCAAGCCAGTTATTTGTCTGCACTCCTGCAGGAGGATTCTCTGATCAAAGAGGGTGTACAGCTCCGGTGCATTCCTGTTAACTCATCTAGGCTGATTGCGGTGTTTATGAAATAAAATATCGACCGTATACGGCGAGGCTCTATTCCAGTTTCCAGTTAAAAACAAAATAAGCTCTCCAACGGTACCCGAAGCGAGCCCTGTGGGGCTGCGCTTGGTCGGGCTGGTACCTTACTCGGTCTGGACGCCGAAGGCACCAAAGCCGGCCTCGTTCAGTCAAGCGCGCCTAGCCGCTGCACCCTATGGCGTTCCGCGAACTGTAGTCGGGGCATCAACCAATCAACCGGAGAAAATTTGTCAGCAGTGCCAGCAGCAGAAGGAGGAACAGTATCACCACCAGAACCAGCACCAGAACCAGCACCAGAACCAGCACCAGCACCAACACCAGCATCAGCTTCACCATCAGCATCAGCAGCAGCAGCAACAAGCCCTCCCGCCCCAGGCCCAGTACTCAACCCACGCTGCTGGCTTGTTGCCAAGGAATCCATCAACGAATCATCAATCATCGATTCGCAGTGCTCAACCTAAGCTGCTCGTCCCCGCTGCCACAGCAGCGCCAAGTAATTCAATGCTGCTTGTTCCGTTCGCTGTGCCGGGATTTATTCCCGTTCCGGCTCCTGCTACCGGGATTATTTCCGCTATCAACACAAATCCAAAGGTAATAGATTTTTTATGCTTTAGGAGTTTAAGTAAACGTGTGCACACGGGTGTCTGCATTAGACGGCAGAGCCTTGAACACGATTTTATGGTTTACCCTGTAGCTGGGCTGTATCTGGTGAAATTGTCACATAAATTCGCAGATTTACTGCTAAAAAGTGCCAAAATAAGATTGGATTCGATCTGGAAATTTTCAAAATGCCTTTATGCTTTGGCTTTTGCCTACTTCGACAAATAGGCCTTCCACACTCGACTTCCCACTCTAAGTTGCAAATGGCCTCAAATCCATAGCTTTTATTTATATTGAAGAAATCCATCTTAAGTTATGCGGAAAGTTTATGATTTTCAGTGATTTGCAAGTTGATGAAATTCTGAATATCTTGGAACTCAACTGAAGGTACATACATTGATCCTACTTTAGTCCCTCTTGGTCTTATACAACTCACAAGTTCTTCACTTCTACTAAGTAACAATTTTCGTAGACTTTCACGTACCGAAACACGCCAGTTCTTTTTTAGACTTCTTGATTCAACCACGTGACTTACATCTACCAATTGTGTGTAATCACAGTGAAAACTTACATCAAGTTCGAAAATATCATCCACACGGCGCATAAGGTATTTTCCCTAGTAAGGCGCTGGTAAACATTCTTTTTCCTTGGTTTAATGAAGATCTCTGGAAACTCAGGAAGTTATTAAGGAAGATCTTCAGTAGCTGCAAGGTTACTCTATAGGAGTCGTCTTAGGCTTTGGTAGCGATTCAGGGTAGTGGTACAAGAAAACCCTTGCCTAAGTCAAAGGGGATACCTGGTAGGCTTACTGACAATTTATCAAGAGCTGAGGAGACTCTGCCAGACTACATATGCAGGATTTTGTCCAATGAAAATTCTAGTCTCCCTTGATGAAAAAGGGGATCGAGGTTGGACAGTTGCCAGAGCTACTAATGAACAGACTAACTTAGACTCCTACTTAGACATTGCACAATAACGTGTACGACATGACGGACTGGTAGTATATGAGCTTAGACTTTCACATAAAAGAACAAAGTGCCCCTGATGTACGATTGGAAGTCGAAACCTCATGGAAATACCACTGGAAGAAGATTTCTGCTATATCACAAATAAAGAGTTTTATCTGGGCAATACATTCTCCCCCTTTAAAGTGTACCCGGTCCGGGCGGCATACTGCAGAAATTTCCTGAGTTAGACTAATGCTCATGTTTAAGATCTGAGCGTAGATCAGTGCGTTAGTGGAGGAGGCAGATTAACCTAACATTCGTCATGATCAAGACACTGGAAAGAGTCAGCGACTCTCGCATACGCTAATCTGTAGATGTGACTTTACTGTCACCAGCACATGACTATTTCAGAGGTAGATCTACTAAGCCAGCTTTGGTTGAGGGATTAGAACTATCGAATTGACCTCACATTACCAACAATACTCCCTGGTAGACTTGTTAAACATAGAAGGTGCCTTTAATCCTGTACGTATTGAATATATTTGAGAAGTTGTTATAGCCTCAAACGTAGAAGCACGCCTTAGGCTGGTAGTAGTGTTTCACATTTCTCACCCCTTTTAATTTCTCGAGAAAAGAAAACACACATTATTTTTCTCGAGATTTCTTGAGAAAATAACTTATTAAAACAAAAATCTAATGCACTTTATAATATAAACTGAAATTCATTTTTTTATTATAGAACAAAATAAAAAATAGTAACGTAAAAATAAATTCTTCAAGTTTCACAAAAATATATAAAAAGGTTTATAAAAATATAATAAATTTATCATTTTTGTGATTTAAAATAATGTTTTAAGAAACACAGAGCATCCAAAGTTGAATCTCCCATCCTTGTTCTTTTTTTGGTAACATAATCTGTTGCAATAGAAAAATTTCGCTCATTTTGCGTAGAAGTTGGTTTAATGGTCAGAGGTGCATCCAAAAGATTCTGCAAATTTGAGGTTCTCTTCCCATTGGCTTCAAATATTTTAAATTCCTTTGTTAATGATTGAAATTTATCAGCATTCGGACTTTCATATTCTTTTAAACTTTTTGAAATTTCAAAATTTATTTGTTGCTGTAGACTTGCTTCTTCTCCTCGATCTGGACATTCTTCAATATTTTCAGTTTCATCAGTTTCTTCAGTATTATCGTTATCACTGTTTTTAGTTTCAAAAATTCTAGATGATATAGATTTTAGCCAATTTATAAATCTCTTGTCTTGGTGCCATGTCGAAAAAACTATCATTTTCTTTCTGTGACACACAAGCAGGATTCTGTAGGAGCCTAATAGCAGATACTAAAGTAGAATCCCTTCTTTTAGACATTTCCTCCTTAACTGCTTTAAGGAGGTCTCGACTTAAATTAGTGTTTAATTTTTCCAAAGTTGTAAACAAAAACCTGAGAGCTCCTTCAGCAGATAATAGTGTAGAATCTTCTCGGCTAAGAGCTTCAATTGTAATCCGGAGAGGTTTTAATGTTGCTAATATTATTTTAGCAACCTCAACATAGTCGTCGTTCCACAAACTACCCTAATTTAATTCAATCAATAATGCTTTTTTTATTGGGCCGCTAATTCTTACAAATCTTTCTACCATAGTCTCCATTGTATTCCATCTAGTAGAACAATCTAAGACTACCATTAGCTCCTTTTTCTCCTGTTCCACTACATATTTTTGCAATATAGCATTTTTAACGGGGGAGTTTCTAAACATTTTTGATATTTTTCGAATGGATTTAATAACTTTTTCGATTTGGGGCTGCAAATAAACCTCAACGTCTTCCACAACTTCTATATCAGAATCATCATCAGAGTTATTATTTTCATTTTCTAAATCTTGTACTTCAGATACGTTATCAGATTCCAGTTCTCCGATACAAGCAAAGTTATCAGGATGTCTCTTTTTGGTATAAAATACTTTCAGAACAGCCAAATGCAACCCGTGATTGTAACAAAGTTGGTGAAAATAAGAAGATAATTTTCCAAATTTCTGCATTACAGCAGCACCATCACTCATTGTAGCTACTATATCGGCATTAAATATGATATTAAATGATTTTAATTTTTCTTCTACTAATTCCAATGCTTTTTTAGCAGGACAACTACCAACGACAGGAACCATCCCTAAGTTGTCTGAATCTTTGTTATTATAGTAAAGGTGTACATCCATATATCTTTTATTTTTCATGCTGGTCCATTCATCAATGGATATACTGAATTTTTTACCATTATCTTTGTGTTTAATTATTTTTTTAATCAGATGTTGTTTTATATCTTCATAAAAGTTCAGCATTAATTGCATCACTTTGGTAGGGTTTCGTGGTAAATTAAATCCTTTGCCACTCATAGATGTTCTAATGAATTCACTTTTAGTAATTCTGTTAAAAGATATTCCATCAACAGCTGCTAACTTTGAAATTAATTCACCCATAGTTGGTCGTTTTAAGAAAGATTCAATTACTGAATTATCTCCGTACCTGTATCTTTTTGCTGAGATACTTTGACCATCATTATTTTCTTCTCTTTTATACTCATGACACCTTCAAGATGCCTACGCAGACCAAGAGTCGCCGAACCTTTGCATGAAAGTGATTTAAGACATATCTTACATATTGCCAAATCCTTATTCCTTTCACTTTTTTTAAAATGTTCCCAACAGTCCTGGTAAATTTTACTCACTTTGTGGGTAATTGTTGGTTTCTATTTTTTTAATTAAAATTATTTTAAAAACAAAATTTATAATAAAAGAACCTTAAATTTATTATGTAGGTTTATCTTACATATATGGTACTTCCTTTTTTTTAAAAAAAAAAAAATCGTTCACAACGCAATTGCTGATAACTGATGATTTATTTATTATATATGTAAATATACTATCGGGAGTTCCCCGAATTGTTAAGCATAAAACAACCACAACCACTGAAGTTTGAGACAATTACCAAGTTTATAGCAAAAAAAAATTAAATCGATTTAACTCAAAGTTACGTGAAAATTTCGAATTAGCGTATAAACGGGTACAAATACATTCTTTTAACTATGGCTTAAGCCAAAACATTTCGATTTAAGCCATAATTCGAATTTCCTCGTTTATAGGGTAAAAAATTTTGGATGATCCAAAATGCGAATTATTTTTGGAGTAGCTATAAACTAGGTAAATTATGAATAACAAAATAGAAAACTAACGGTGTTTTTAAAAGAAATTGTATGACAGTGATGAATAAGAAAATGAAGAAAACGGCAAATTATTAAAGTTTTAAGAATTTCCAAAAATAACAAAGTTTTATTCAAAAAATTCACTAAATTATAATTTTTGCATATTTTTCGAGAAATATCTAAATTTCTCGAGAATTGTGACTTCATAATTTTATAATTTTCTCGAGAAACACTACTGATAGCTATATTGAGTTTGAGAACAATCCAAACGGAAAATTTATTATGGAAGCCACTGACATGAAAAGTGCCGTCACGGATATGTGTAGATCGACTTTTATCCGTGCATTCAATGCATTTTTCTTGGCGATTTAGCCGCCTCTTAATTTGGCGGTCTGCGTGCTGCGCCATGATCGCTGGCCAGGCACGGCCTTGAGTGGAGCTAAGCTAAAACAACCTAGAGATACTGGTGTTCTTTCCCAGATATAGAAACAGATGGGAACTAGAGAGCCAACTACCTAACCAACCAAGGAGCCCCTTTTCGGGGCTTGGAAATTGAGTTGGTCTACAGAACAATAGGCGGGGTCATTGACTGGAGACCTGCATTATCTGTATTAAAACTTGGCCTATTTACGTCTTTTGCCATAGCTAAGTGGAGACGAACGAGTTACACTTGAATACTGTGTAAATAGCCGGCTCTAGCCTAAGCCAGGCAGCGCAAACTAGACACCAACTTTCTGGAAAAACTAAAAGATATCTCCAGGTAAAGTTTTTTCTTAGTTCTGAATGCCAAAGAGCCTCTTGCCAACTACCGCTCATGGTTTCTAGATGCAACGAAACGGTGTATGGGTCGTTGGCGCTGACTTCGCAGGACACACATTTTCTGTTTATTTAGCAGCGTCGGAAGCGTACCTGGCTGGGCTCTGGCCCCCCTGTGAAACGTGAGGCAGATATATGTAAGCGTCAGTTGAGTTCCCAGAAGCATAAGCTCCGATTATGTTAGTTTACTGTATAGGCCCTTTCAGATACAATACGTACATTTGAGACTGGCAATTCTTGGCATTGTCCGTTGTAGCAAACGCCAATAAAAATAAGTTGTACCAAAAATTTAATGAAATTAAAGCAGATGTCAATTCGATGGACCAGATGCTCAGCGGGTACTCTCGCATGCATGGTACAAACCGTCGGACGCTGCTGATCATTTATTGCCATGAATCATTCGTTTCCATCTCAGCCAAGTTCTCGTATAACTCACGCTTCTAAACTCCCCGTTGAAGAATAGAGCAATAATATCTCTAACTATCTCTAAGGCATATGGGCCTTGTGAAGCCTAGCCTGGTCACTTATCGCCTCCCAGATGGCAAGGCATCCTAGGGTTAAGGCTCTGATAAGCCTACTAAACTTCACAGGATGGCTTTACTTATCCGCAACAGTCGGTTGGAAACAGCCCTATACCTAAGATAACTTTCATCGTCTAGTCTACTAACCTACATTTATAGTCTAGTACTACCTCCTATTTAGGCTGACTTATCAAAATCTGTTTGCTAAAGGGTCGCCAGGGATTTGTTTTTGTCCTTGAAGTTATAAGCTATTTTGATGTAAAAATTGGCCTTATTTGGTACTTTTCGACATAAGTGTAAGTGAAAAAGTACTAAAAAAGTACCAAAAAACACCAAAATTGCTTATTACTTCAAAAGTAAAGGTCGTAGCATAAGACTTGTTTGACATTATTCATAAGAAATACTCCAAGCCTTCATATTTTGGAAAAAAAACTAGGAGTTAAGTACCTACATATTTTCTGAAGAGTAAAAGGTAGTTGAAAAAAAAACACACACAGAAATTTTGACTTTACCGAATCATAACTGTGGAAGTTTTGTTAGAGTGAAACCATTACTTTTGCCTATTTTTGATAGGTATTTTGCGTACACTGATACCTCACTGTACAGTTCTAACAAGAAAATTTCGAAACGTCCTAGCGTAACGGTTTACGATTTTCCATACTTTTACCCATACGATTTTTTAGTGCAATCTGGTGGAACTATCCCACCGCTGCCACCATTGTTGAGCGCTGCTGGCACGGATTAACAAAATTACGGTGGGGTTAACTATGTCTCCTACAAATTGGCTTTCTTTTCCAATCTAAACGACGATTTTTTTCCGCTGCACCATAGTTAATAACGAACATAGATTACCTACACTGTGTAGCCTTCGAACGTTTCAAGATTTGATAGTCATGTTTCGTTGCTACAATTCGTTGCCAATTAGTTCGTCCTATCTGTGGTTCCTGCTATTCCAGGCGGCGAACCAGGCTTAGCTGACCTTGCTGTGACAAAGTATCAGACGGGTTTTCGTAGTATTTGTGGTCCGGTGGTTCATCAGAAACTTGGACCAATTATCAGCAATTCTGAATTAAGGAAACTTTGTGCATGACTTAAATCCGATTTTAATTATTTGTGAAATTCTATCTCTCTTTATTTGTTTAAAGTCATGAATCTTCTCCAATTACATACAGTCTTCAAACCCCCACAAACACTTTTAAATCAAACCCCGTTAAACTAAAACAGAAAAACCTCCACCATATAACCTCCACTTAAATTCACAATTTTTGTTTTACTTTTATTATTATTAAAACACACACTTTCTCTACGGCCCGTCTCAACGGTGGCTGGGCGCGCTACCTTTATCAATAAATTTAATCAGTCCCGTGACATAAATAAAATGAAAGGAACAATTTACGACAGGCTCAAAAGATTATGGCTACGTGGGCGGAAAATGTACGTGGTCACTTATTTCCTGTCATAATTCATGGATATATGATTTATATCAACTTAGCTCATTTGATCCAAAAAGGAAAGCTTTGAGTTATTTTAGATTTATTTTATACACAGTGTGGCAGTCCTCTAATATTATATTATATTATATTTCTTCGGTGTGTGGGTGGTGGGTTTTTAGACAGAGAGAGAGAGACTTCAATTTCTATACTAAAACTTAAAATAAAAACGGACTTAGAATAATGATTACCTACTTATGTGTCCTTAATGGCAATGGGACCACAACCACTTTGGAGTTGAGTTTTTTGGAGAGTGATAAGAGGCACAAATCAATTTATATGAAATTTCCGTCGATAATCTGATGAAGTAAAGTAATTTGTCTTTAACATTAAGGTAACTAGAATATCATTAAGTTTAAGAGGCTTTCACTATTATTGATCGATCAATCGGCTGGTGGTGGTTTGGAAGCCGCATGTGACACAAGTATTTTGATCTGAACCTGTGTGTAATATAAAAAGGAAGAAGGCACTCAATTTTGCAACAAGTATTAACCGAAATATGATCTGAAAAGATTTTCATGAAATTCGGTCCAGCCGTTTTTTTATTTAAGCGACGTAATTGATTTTTGTACATGCACGATATAGCACGAACCAACCATGATACCGACTTCTTTGAGGTGCCGATCGTAGCGTATTACCGAAAGTACACTTTGAAAAGATTTTCATAAAATTCGATCAAGCGGTATCTATGTTTAAAGGGCGTAAGTGATTTTTGTACATGCTCGATAGAACGCAAACCAACAATGATATTGACTTCATCGAGGTGCCGATCGAAGAGTTGGAATGACACCCGTTCAAAATGAAGTTCACTTTTATGGATTCAGCCGAGCAATAGCTTCCCAAAGAGTCATCAATCGTCAAAATCCGAGTTTTCTTTAAAAACCATTCAACAAATATGTTAACCATTACAAACATGACGAAATTTTCAAACTTTAGTTCAGAACTGATTGAACGGCGGATTGCTTTCCATGTCCTACAGTTTTGGGAATTGAGTTCGGGATTTCCAGTGATTACAGTTTGGCCATTTTGGACAAGTTTGACAAATCCGTTACATTGATTAATTTTGGTACTATCTCCTGAAATCGTTCGAATTGAAAATGAAGTTTTTACCATTGCAGTTTATCATCAGCGCGTCAACACGCTCAAAATGAATTCGCTTTATAGTGTAGCGAACGAAGTGCCAGGGACATGTCTGTTTGCTACTGTTCAACAAAAAAAAGTTCTGTAGAAAAGCCTTGCGGATTTACCATTCTTATCGTTATTTCAAAGAGCTTCCTTCCATCATACTGGGAAGTTCATCGTGTGGACCGAAAGGGTCGAACCCACATCCCAACTAGTTTAAAATAGAATTCGAAAATTTCAATTACCCCAGCTCTACCTGTACTAATGAGTGGCAAGGACGTTGCGGTCTTTGCATACATTAATAATTTACCCCAAATTCTGAATCGTCCAACGAGGTTCCTTGAACTTGTGGGCCAGTTGGAAGTTGACTTACCCGCAGACGTTGTCTGAATGACAGACGCTCCGTCGTGGGTATATTGTATTAAGTTGAGAAATTCCTTTAACAACATCATCAGGAAAGGCAAATCAACATTTGACGGCAGGTTGAGAAGTAAGATTCTAAATACTACTGTAGGGAGTAAAAACTAGTCGAAATCAACGTATCCAAAACAAATCTTTAATAAAATCTGCACGGTCCTTCATTTTGTCTCAGTGTACTAGGTGAACCTAGTGGTTGATCCATCTCTTACCATTCTAGGCGTAACTTTAACTAGATATCGGCGATAGAAATATCGCATATACCAAATCGTCGAACAAGCATCTCAGTGCACGGGATTTCTTAAAAGATACAAGCTTCTTTTTCAGCCATCTGCCAAAGCTGAAATCTGCAAGTTCTACGTTCGGCCGGCATTGAATACAACTCTCTTAACTTGGCATAATCTCTTCAAAAACTACTTTGGTGTGTCTGGACTCTTTTAGCCATCGTTCCTTTCCAAATTTTATCGCTATAACCATAGAGACTGTTCACTGAAATTAAGAACTTCTGCGTAAACCGCAACATTCTTCCTTCAATGTAAGACTCAACATTCAACAGCTAAGACTGGATGATCCTTTCTTTCTTCATGTTTCACGTGGAAAATTTTCAATATCTTTTTAATTTTTTTCATCCATTAATCTTCCGATCATAGTAAGGTCAAGTATTCTCTGCCGTTAATAAATTTGACGCCACTTATAGAGCCAGAGGCAAACAATAAATTTCGGATATTGTAGGAGAAAAACAATCACTTCGTTAGGCCATCTCAGATAGGCTAATCGTCTTGTCCAAAACAATAGAGGCATCCCCGATATGATTGCAGGAACCCATGAAGGCTTTGACGCCATGTAACTAGTGCTCCCATAAACTTTCTCGCAATAGGCTGAGAATATTTCCTTGCTTACCTAAAGTAGACTGGGGAATATTTCCAGGCTATGTAAATCGAGTAATTGAAAGAAATTTCTAGTTATCTGCGGATTCTAGTTCCTGTATTATGTACTTATTGTAAATAAATATGTTTAATAAATTAATATAACTTTTTAACATTTCCTGGTCATCCAGGTCACTCATGGACCCTCCTCATCTCGACGTAAAGTGTACAGTATTTCAGTCCATCGATTCAAAGCAGACTACAGGAATCAACTTTGTAACGGTTAGTAAAGTAACTAGTTTAGTTTAGAGGCTGGGTTTCCGATAATCGTTCCCAACCATCTAAACACAAGGTGTGAATGGATGAGCTGGTCAGATACTTTAACCCTTTAGTCGGGATTTTTTTCGGTTGCTGATTTACCACTTAAATTTGGCTCAAGTCAGGCGTGATCTTCTAAACACAATAATAGATTTCAGCCTTCAACGCATAAATCTAAAGCTGCAGGTCATCTATGTTTATATGAATCTTGCAGTCCAAAGGAAGACTATTTAAAAAATAGTAGGTATTGCGACGGTTTGGTGTGGGAAAAAACCGGTTTGGGTCGGTAAATGCTAAGGTCAAGGGCATACCAATCAATCTTATATAGTTACTCGAACAAAATTGACCATATTTCGATTAACAGCCGTCTACTTTCAAAATGCCAGGGTCGGATCACTCGTAGACAGCATTTCCGCATTTCCGAACAGGAAAAAATAGGAGGCGAGGTGCCGGAAAAAATCATTGTGCTGTTGATATTTGGCTCTGTTGACTAATGAGTTTGCCGACGACTGCCCAACTAGCAATTTGTCTTCATATTTTGGACGTAGCGACGTATTCCCGTCGAAATATGTTCCTATTTAGCAACCCATTTTACGTAATAGAGACGTTTGAATACCTTCCATGTTTCGAAAGTGGTGCAGAGATATTCCGTGTTCGTGCTAGTAACTGTTACCAACACGCACCCTAAAAGTTAGTTTTATGGTTAAAATGTAGTAACTGTGACTTATTAATATAGGCGGTGATACTATTTTGTGCTGTTTTGGTGTCATATTGGGCATATTAATAGTACACATTTCAGTGTTTCCGACAAAACTAACAAGGCATATTTACGTTTCAGTGTTCATATATCAAAACCTTTCTCTCATCTCTCAAATACATATGTATGTAGTTATGAGAACATTTTCTTTTGAAGAGAGAGGGCGAATTTGTAATACAAACATGATCTAATGAATGAAAAAAACTTTTAAAGACAAAATTGCTCGTTTTTATATTTTGGTTTTGACGTATAATAAATTAAAAATTATTTTACTTTTGTCTGCTTTTTTAAACAAATATTCATAAACAACAAATTTTGTTCGGTAAATGTTAGCATTATACTTCTTAAAAATTAAAGCGCCTCAACTATTTCTAAAAATATAAAAATATATTTGGATTTAAAAAAAATATCGTTTTTGTAAAAATTAGAATTATCATTTATTTTTATCTTAAATAAATTTTATGTTCCATAAATCACTGTTTCTATATATTCATATGTACAATCAGTGTTTCATTAAACATTTTTAATTTTGAATTTATTGAAAAATAGGTTACAAATCACCCGCCATTATTATGTATAACAAGTTTATACATGCCTAAAAATATATTCAATTAGGCGGTGTTACTCCTTTTTGCCTAAAAAGGCTTTTCCATTGAGCGATATTTCTAATAAATATCTGTTACAGCGCCCATTAAGTATTTGTTTCTACTTTTTATCTAAAACATAGCAATGAGTATACACAAAATTACTAAAATGGCACACTTTCTATTTGGTTACTTTAAAAATTCCCATATGGTAGTTGTTCCCAGTTGTTGCGTGCAATGTTACTCCAATTTGACGCACTATAATCTGACAGTTCTCAGTAAGCTGCCTAAAAGTTGAACTCTTTCGATATAATCAGCCAACATTTCTTTAGCTACATTTATATGTTTTGCATAGACTTTACTTGAGCAGATCGTTACAGCACAAAAAAAAAGTAAAAAATGTTCATAAATGTAGGATCTTAAAAAATCCCTTAATATGACAGGACCAAGATACATAAGAAAAGTCCTAAACTCTGTACCTTTCCAGAATTTTAAACAATCAAGGGGTCTAACAGCACGATGAATCTCTTCCGGAATATTGGAATTTGATTTTTTTAGCAATTCAGATATATTTTTGATATCGTTCGCAGACCATTTTGCATCAAAAGTATATACATATTCCTGTAGTCCATACAAGTAAGAGCTTCTTCATAATTCCCAAATGAAGCAGGTGTAACGAATCTGCAACAATGAAGTCTTTAACCATATCAATTGGAAGAACTTCCAATGGCGATTCTGCTTTGTGATGGTGCTCATCTTTGCGACTACGGAAGTTTTCATTCGTTCTTGGTGGACAATTAGTTCTAGGAAAACTCATTCTGTTTTCTTCATATTCACCAATTGTCATACATCTAGTGCAAGCATGATAAGAATTAAAGTTGACGGTACCTGTAAATTTAAGTTAAGATTTTAAGCTAAGAATATAGATTAAATTATTAACCTTTTACAAAAGCTCGAGCTGGGGAATCACATATAAAATATTTTAATTGAACGTGGATTTTATGCCCCCTACAATTTAGTCCATTTTTCAAAATTATTGACATTTCTTTAACAAATGGATCCAAAAAATTCTTTAAAGGTGGCTTAGTTTCACCACAATAAATTCCCACTATAGCAGTAGGCAATTCATCGATAGCACAAAGAATCGGCCAAAATTCTGTTTTACTACTGTTAGCAACTGGTAATCCATCTATATTAATTATTAATGAAACTTTTTTAATAGTTAGATTTTCGACTTTTAGCAGCATGTTTATCAAATTCTTCTCTAATCCGTTGTCCCAATTTTCTATTATTGCAATATTTTCTACAAAAGTTGGCGTATGCAGTAAAGTTCGACTATCCTGTGGCAAATAACTGAAGCCTTTTAATCGCAATAATTTTAGTAAATTATTCATTGCAGTATGTGTAATTTTATTATTTAAAGCCCACGACCTTAATTCCTCTAGAAAACTAAGTTTTCTTTCTTTTATGTGCTCATTTTGGTTAGAAAGTGCTTATCCAGCATTTCCATCTTCATTAGAATCATTTGAAGATTCGTCTTCTTCTGAAACCATTGAGCTTAAAACAATTGTTCTAATACTGTAGTCATGGTCGTGATTGAAATCTTTAAGATGATCGAATGATTCAGTAATTTTATCTGTAACACAATTTTCAGGCTGAAGCAAATGTTTGTTGCTCTCGACTACACTAAAATTTGTATTTCCAATATTTTTACATATTTTGTGTTTTTTCACTCTTCTGTAAAAAGATGTACAAGTTTTATATGGCCGCTTTTTGAAACTTAAAACACTATAATTACAGTCGCACATCTTTTTTAATAAACTTTTACTCAAATAGATTAGTGACAGAATTGCACGTTTCACAGATTATGATGTAAACTCCAATATTTTGATTGTGTTACTACGAAGAAACAATTTTGAAACAAAAACCAAATCGTTGCAAAATTGCAACACAAATATTAGGTGCTTTTAAGACACTGTTTCCATTTACACGCATTTCTGAAAATGTAACGAAAGTGGCTAGAGATACGTAAATTAGACTAATTGTCTTCTTAAAAAGGAATTCATTCATAATGGGCATAAAAACGAAATAACTCCTAGAAAAAAAAGGCCTGAAGACGTCGCTGCGTCAAAAATTTTATGCAAGAAACATTTAGGCATAAATTGTTAGTTGGGTGGCCTAGAGGATATTCTTCATCCCTGGTGCGTTTTCACAAACAGGTGCATGATAGGCTAATTCAATTCCGGATCAATAAATACAATACTATAACCCAGGGCGTTCTACTTTTCATTTTCTTCAGAGTCCTGATGGCCTGGACCCATATATACGAGGCTCTTAATTTCTCATAGGTACGTGACAGTATAGAATTCAAAATCCGCTTGAAGCACTGTTACCAGCGTGTAATCCAATAATTTTCAGCATGTTTTGGTACTTTTATAAAATACCAAAAAACTAAGAATTATATCAAATTTGTTAACTTGAGATTTTTGGTGTCAAATCGTCCTCCTTTAGTTTATTTAGAAATGTTTCTTTTAAATAGTTTCCTTATTCCTCTAAATCAAATTAAAAATTGGAATGGTTATTTCCTTGGTTAAGGTCAATGGACTTTTTATAACATTTCACCACCATAACGTGTTTAGATCAAATATAATCAACCTTCCATTCAAATCTAAACTATTAATCCCCAAAAATAATGCGTTACTTGTCACGTTATTCTATACCAAAAATAGTTAAATAATTCATAGTTAAGATAGTTTATTGGCTTTTACATTAAAGTGGCCAATGTTTTGTTGTTATAGGTCACGAATGGTATATATGTATGCATGTATGTGGAATACAAATTTAGGGGTAAACCATAACACAATATATACACAAGGATAACAAGAAAACCTCAGAATGACAAACCTCAATTGTGGAATATCTAAAATGCATGCCAACCAACCGTTAGGCACAGATTCAATCAAAACATAGAACGCTAATGAGCAACCTGTTGACATATTGGTTTTTAGGTATCAAAAAAGAAATTCCCTTAAATTATCCCCCAGTGAAATATTAACGCTTTAATAAGCGCCTGTTTGTCTAACCCCTAAAATCCTAACCCTTCTCCTCTTTCTCTGGCTGGTTGGGAAATCGGTTGACATTTCTGCCCCATCAAATTCCCACAGACAGAGACGATTTCGTAGGGTCTCGGGTTTTTCGTTTCGCTAGGGCTATGGTATGGTATATATGTATATGTACTACCCCTTGTTCCTTAAGCACTTTAAATCTTCGGAAGGGTCTAAGCCAAACCCCCGTAGCCCGCTAACCGCTAAGAGCGCACGATGAAAGGGAAGAAAAGCCTACGAATTACACCGTTCACAAGTGCCTTTCATAAAAGAAATAAATATCGACCCGCCACAGCCATACAATCGCATTTAGCGTCTGCAAATTAAGTTAAGCAAATCTGCCATATTTCTTTCAGCCGAGAGGATTCCCTCTTTTTTTGGTTTTATCTACTCCGAAAGTCCCTGAATCCTGGCTGAAGGGTATTCAATATTCAGACCTTGTATTCTGGCACCGTGGCGGAGCAGGCTCTAGGGCCTTTCTGGGCTGCAGGAGCAGCGCTCCCCACATAGATAGAACTACATCGGGGCATATGCTCCACACCATATGGGGCTGTGGAAGTAGGAAGGATAAAAAAAAGGAGAGAAGTAAAAAAAAAACGAAATAAAATTTATAATGTATGGTGAATGCTTAAAAAGCTTTTCGGGAGGGCATCCACTCCTTTCTTTGGTTCGTCCGATGTGCCCACCCTCCTTGGCTGGCACTCCCGCAGCACCAGCAGCAGCAGCAGCAGCACCTTCTTCCACCCCCGACTTACGGGGTGAAAATGTATCACTAAATTTATGTGACACTTACTTAAGAGTTCTTCCACCATAAACCATTAAACTGTGTTTATGTGCTCATGTTTATATATGGCCTCGCTTTTACTGACTGAGTCGGGATGAATGGAAAATTATTTTCCTTTTTTCCTGTGCTGCTGCTGTTGAGAGCTGCATAGACACCACACCACAACACAGGATCAGCAGTTGGCAAAGCAAAATCACACCAGTATTAAAAATGCATAATATGTTTTCGGTGTGGAAGAATTGAAAACACTTGCGGTTGACTAAGTGTTAAAACAAGTATGAAAACTCCCAGCTTCTTTTTCCGTTTTTTTTCTAGAGCAGAAGGAGCAGAGGGTGTAGCTTTTATTTAATCACGCCTTTGGATGATAAAATCGATTAAGTATGCATATCCTTCGGTAGCAGAATATTTGCGGAAGAAATTGTGTTTCACACCAGCCCTAGAAAGAGTGTCGAGCTGGTGAGAGAGTGTTTTACTTGCAAGTAAACTATTGGCACACAGAAATGGAAACTGCAGGCGAAGTCTATAGACTACTTGACATTTAGAGCTCCGGGAAGTAAGATCGAGTTTTTTTGTGCACTATTGGTGCGGACGTAACATTTTCAATCAATTCTTCTTCTTATTTTGGTGAGGCGTTGGGTTCAAAAGTACCGCGGCCACTGCTTGGCCTGTTGTACTACACTCCTACACCTCATATTTCTAGTCCAGACCACTTGAAAAGATTTATTATTCTGCCTAGTGACTTGTCGCTGACACTTGACTGTTCGAACAAAGGTATCGCTATCGAGGGGCCTTCACAGAGAGAACATGAAGGATATACCCATTCTCCTTAAGACAAAGCCTGCAGGTGGGATCTTTCGCTTTTCCTATCCTGCATAAGTGATAATCCAGGGCGCAGTCTCCGGTAATACTTGGGGGGTGGGAGGTACAATTTCTCATGATTGTCAATACCTTCTGCTAGTGATTCCTACGAAATGTACCTCAGCGCAGAGAATAATCAGCATACTACACCGTCTATCTAATCGGTATGGACTACCACTAACCATTGTATCGAGCAATGGAGCACAATTCTGCTCAAAAGAAATCCAAGACTTCCTTAGAATGAACGGCATTACCCACAAAATGCACAACTCCTTTCCATCCTGTCACATGGTTGAGAATGAGAAAGGCGGCCACAAGAACAAACAAGGCCCCAGATTACAACTAGAATTGATCTAGTACAGGAGTAGCCAACAAGTTGATCGCGATCGACCGGTTGATCGCAAAGCCAATTTTTGTCGATTGCTCGCGACGTCTCTTATTTAACGTGTTACAATTGTATTTTACTTATCTAATACTAGCTAGAACACGAGGCGCCTCACCCATAAGCCAATAGTATGGCGTGCGCCAAAACAATTGGGAATCTCAAAATCACTTTTTCCATGGGAGTCTCAAATCAAAGCCATAGATTGCTAAAATCGGGCAAATGCAGCCGAAGTTACTTCAATCCAAGTTCAGGCAGACGAGTCCTTTGCGAAAAATCTGCTTTTTCAATAGAATTGTACGACAGAATAGAATTGTAAATCACCTCCGATCGATCTGAAACTTTGGGAATAGTATTTATTTTGGAAAAAGCAATTATAAAATGGATCTGAGTTCTTTAGCAGTAATTGGAAGAGTATCTCCCATACAAAAGTTTTCGATTTTACCATATCGGTACACTACAGCTACCCGAAAGGTTTGAGATAGAGCAAATAGGAAGGAATACTTAACATACCCGAGAACCTCTATATACAAAATTTCTTGCCAATCGGATGAGCGGTTTCGGAGTCTATAAAACCTTTACAAATAGGCACACAGACAAACTTTCACTTTTATATTCATATAATTCCTTCGCGGTGAAACTCGATGACGTTATAATTCGATAGCCGCTGGGCCGATTTTCGTGAAATTTTTTTTCCGTTTTGTTCTCATTGCTGTATTTCAGGTTTAGGTCCGGAAAATCCCCCGGAAGAGTCAGAAAATCGGAAAAGTAGATTTTTTTCGCATTTTTTTTTTCAAATTTTACGATAGGCGGCGTTGGGAAGTACGCGAAGCACATAGTGAAATCGACAAAGTGGGACATTGCATAAGACCAGATCTGCAGGCAAGCAATTTGAGAGTGCATATAATGAGAACTGCGTCAAATCGCACTGCTGCTGGGAGAGAACAAGCAAGTTCAACTCGAACAGGCACCAGACGCGCATCGTTGACGACCTACGAACGACTGGCATTTCGATATAAACCAAAAGAAAACTACGGTGGTGATGCGATTTTCGATATTGGAGCGATGACTATTATGTAGCAATACTGCAACGCGCTGAAATTCAAAGACGAAATGCCCGGCATAGTGAAATATTGGTTCCCTTAGATGCACCTTCTGATCCATTGAAATCGTTGAGTATTCTAGCAGAAACGAAAGTTGATGATGGATGTAATCGTAAAGCATTGAGTGTACAGCATTACAAGGTGTTGGAAGTATTCGGTCGATTGACAGAAACGTGGTTTACCCTACGCACATATTCTGGTTTGGCTGATGAACCAATTGCGGTCTGACGAAGTAGATGATATCCTATCAGCTGAAATCCCTGACCCAACCGTTGCGGGCAAAACGAGTTATGCCGGCTCCAGTGGCATGTTGGTTTTGGCCATATACTCTACCTCTACCGACTCCGTGTAGGTGAGCCTAGTGAAATCTACGGTTAGACGACAGTCAAATTACAAATATCTACTCTGTTTACATTTACTGACCCAACGTGAAAGGCTGAGTGACCGCGTGTTCAAGGTTTATTTGTAGGGGTAAGTTTTATTTTTAATTTTCACTCCCTCTTACCCAGGGCCGTGCCTGAGTATATAGCTGCCTGGGTGCCACTGTATATGGCCGCCCCCAAAGCAAAGAAATGGTAAATGTTTAGAATTGAGGCTCCAGGCCAAAACTACTCAAAAAATCTGGGTGTTTTTTGAGTAATTTCAAGGCGGGGGTGACTTTTGGGAGCGAGGAACTGGAGCTGCATACCAAAGTAGCTCCTAAAAGTTTTTAGTTATTCAGAGTGATTTTTGAGTGCCGACAAATTGAATTCTTATCCTCCTCCGCCGAAAATTGTTAAACATTCATTTTGTCAGCACACAAAAATCACTCTGAATATATAAAATATTATTGGAGCAATTTTGGCCTGGAACCGCATTCTAAACATTTAGCAAAATAAATGTGTGTATTGTAATGAACGCGTAAAACTTTGCCATATATGACAGACTTATGTATGGCTTGGTCTTACAAACGAATATAGGTGGTCTTGGTATTGCGCAGCCTAAATGTTGTGCGCTTATCAGTATTCGACGATTTAGGCGTTTTTTATTCCAGCCGTCTGCGTCCTGCACACGCAATGCACGCTGGCCAGACACGACCCTGCTCTTACCCCTCCCCTATGTAATTACTTTTTTCCCCTGTAGTGGACGAACAACTACCAAACTTGAGCACGCGCATAACAAGAATTTTACTACGCTAAAATTCGGCGAGGCCCTTCCTGTATTTCTACATATATTTTAAGCTTTGATGCTGTATGCTCTGTCCTCTTAGTCCAAGAGCTAGTGACAGATTTGCAAAGTGATTTTGCAGAGGATGGGCCTTTGATATATGTTAGATTACTTAAAGCACAACTGATTAAGACTAATCGCCAATTCGAGTCTACTTAAGTTTTAATTTTATGACCTTTTGAACTTGTAGATTTTTTGACCATGAAAAAAGTGATATTGCAGAGGATGGGACTTGGTATCTAGGTAAATTGGGTTGCTCCCACCTCATATTCCAATTGCCATCTCGTTTGGAGGTTAGGTTTGAATTTTGGGAATTTTTGAAAATGTCGGTTTAGTCCAGTTAAACAAAGTGATATTGCAGAGGATGGGATTTGATATAATGGTGAGATAGACCAGCAATAGCCCAAATTCGGGTGCCCATCTCATATGTAATCAAGGTTTCCATTTTGGCGGCTTTTGATTTTGTGGCGATTTTGGGTATGACCCAAGTGATTTTGCAGGAGATGGGATTTGAACATTAGGATTCGTTACGACATATATAATACTTCTCCACTTGCCCATCTCTTTCCTATTTGTAGAAACCCATGCCATCTCCAGTTGAAGTTGGAAAATCGTAAAATCAAGTTTTATATATTAAATTTAGTTAAAATGAGTGTATATACACATCTGGTAGCATATTTATGGTATATTTTTAAGATATAATGAGTAGTTGGGTATTGTATGTGATTAAATAAAAGTAAAACTCCACCGTCGCATGGTCCCAAGCCTAGGGTGTGAAAGGAGGGGGGTGGTCGACCTGCCGAGTTGACCAGAATCGTTCACTATGATGACCGAAGAAACTAGGTAGGGAACCGCATTTTTCAAAGCGGCACCGACAGCAGCGAATCCGTTGCGGACACGTCCCGCTCGGACCGCCAGCTAACGGATCAAAGAAGAAGAAGAAATAAAAGTAAAACATAATTTTCAGATAAATAATAATTGATATACTTTTATCATAAATAAATTGATTTTCTTTTTTCCAATTTTCAAATTTTTTATTTGTATATTCATAATAATAAATACTAATATTATTTTTTATATACATAAATATGATAGACTCATTAACTATCGCTATCAGGGTCATAGTTGTTAAACCTAGTTACGCATATATGTATGTATGTATAGCATGTGTAGTTGATATCTCATCTTCCTCAATTTCTTCAACAATAACGTCTGACACTTGAGGTGGCACCTCGTCACCATCAAACCAGTTGAATAGAAGCTTCAGATCCTCATCATCATCATTACTGAGCTTCCACCCCCATTCTTCTGGTTTGTAACGCGTTGGAACTTTTAAATAGGCGTGTGTCCAGAGAGTAGCTATATAGCAACTACGTTTTATTTGCTGTGTCAACTCGCTTTTACATGGTGGTAGAGAGGAACCATCAAAACTCTTAATTTTCTTTAAAAAAGCTTCAGTTACTTTTGATGTCTTGTAATTCGCAGAAAAAATAGCCATTCTACCATCGTTAACTCGGTTTATCTCTTTTAAGGTGTACATTTAACATACAAACTCTTCTAAAACATTGAACGTTTCATCCGATAGCCCAACTATACCTTTTCAACTTCAAATTGGGACTAAACAATATCAAATTGGGATTAAACAATTTCAAATTGGGACTAAACAATGTCAAATTTGGACTAAACAATTTCAAATTGGGACTAAACAATTTCAAATTGGGAGTAAGTTAAAATTACCAAAAATTTTCTTTCTTTGACTTTAGATGGTATGTTATTTACATGAAAAGATATGCATAAGGAACCACAAAGAGCGAACAGCGAGAAAAATAAAATTAAAAGGCGTAATTATGCTCAGCAACTTTTAGAATATCAAGCAGAAAACATTCCCGACTTAGACTTGGACCATATAGTCCAAGGACTAACTATCGAGCACGCTTGTTCAAGCTTAAAAGCTAACGTTAAAATAGAATTAGCAATTCAAACGCTACAAATTCTAACCGGTGACGACAGGGCTAATATGACTCAAGCCGAATATCGTTTACAACGGTTACAAACCATGTTAATTAATGATAAAAGAAATCAAACTGTTGTGAATTGCACAAAACTGCCCATGTTCAAAGGTACGATGCATTAAATATGGTGGATGTTCGTTTTTAAATAATGTTTTTATGTTGTTTATCTGTGTTCATATTTATTCCAGACTTATTAAAAATAATAATTAATACTTTAATCTTTACTAATAGTTGTTCATTTATTACTTCAAATTGTTCGATCCCAATTTGAAATTGTTTATTCTCAATTTGAAATTATTTATTCCCAATTTGAAATTGTTTATTCCCAATTTGAAATTGTTTAGTCCCAATTTGAAACTGTTTACTCCCAATTTGAAACTGTTTAGTCTCAATTTGAAATTGTTTAGTCCCAATTTGAAGTTGAAAAGGTATAGACTTATGTTCATAAACGCCCTTATATATCTTTCATTCTGCTCCATTAGTTCAAATGGCTTTGTTTTTCCCCGTCTATAAAAGGACGGGTTGAAATCACATCCAGTGAACGCGTGGAAAGCAGGCAATGCTAAAGCCAGTAAGTAGAGTTTTTTTTAAAAAAAGTGTCGGGAAATTGGTTGTACCCCTAAAACTAGCAAATTTTTCATAGGAGTTTCCATTCATGAGTTATTTCGTTTTAAAGATTTCAAATACTCATACCCCCTAATCCGCAAGTTGTATGAGTCTTCAGACGTTCAATAAATTCTTTGTTGGACAACGTGGCTAATATTTTTTGGGGTGATTGGATGTATTTGGAGAAAAAAAAAAGCTCTAGAGAGGAACCTATCCCCACTACCCACTAGATACAGGGTGTTTACGAAAGAAAAACATATATTTTTTAAAATCTACTTAAACTTGAATAACTCCTAAACTAATTAACGTAGACCAACATAATTAGGTTCATATTTTAGATAAATGTGTATTATTTTATTTGATATTAAGAAAAGAATTCCGTTAAGAAGGTATTTAGTTAAAAGCGTGAGGAAAATCCTAATATTTTAGCATTTTGCTCATATTTTGAACCTAATATACATATCTTATAAACGAAATCACTCAAGTTTTTGCTCTTTATGCTAAATAAAATAATACACATTTAACTAAAATATGAACCTAATAACGTTGGTCTACGATAATTAGTTTAGGAGTTAACATTTAGTTAGGGGACTTCATTAGAATTTTGCTCTGACGTCAATCAACCAATTTTTCTCAATTAAACTGAAAATATTAATGGAAAGGAGATGGGATTGAAAATGTAGCATTTGGTAGATACCAAGAACCTATGGTCCAAATTTTGGGTTCTGCAAAATCACTTGGGTCATACCCAAAATGGCTACAAAATCAAAAGCCGCCAAAATGGAAACCTTGATTACATATGAGATGGGCACCCGAATTTGGGCTATTGGTGGTCTATCTCACCATTATACCAAATCCCATCCTCTGCAATATCACTTTGTTCAACTGGACCAAACCGACATTTTCAAAAATTCCCAAAATTCAAACCTAACCTCCAAACGAGATGGCAATCGGAATATGAGGTGGGAGCAACCCAATTTACCTATATACCAAGTCCCATCCTCTGCAATATCACTTTTTTCATGGTCAAAAAATCTACAAGTTCAAAAGGTCATAAAATTAAAACTTAAGTTGACTCGAATTGGCGATTAGTCTTAATCAGTTGTGCTTTAAGTAATCTAACATATATCAAAGGCCCATCCTCTGCAAAATCACTTTGCAAATCTGTCACTAGCTCTTGGACTATCTGTGCCGATCCTTGTTGGAACTGGTTTCATACCGACCGTTTAGAAAAGGAGAATAAGGAGAGACTGTGTGGTGTGCGTTATGACGTTAGCCAGCTTCTGGCTGCTCGTGCTATCGGGCATATATACATTGTTTTGCTGCTGGCGGTTTGACGTGTTTCTCCATATGTCCCCCCAAGACCACTCCCCTTGCACTCAGCCGACTGGGACCAGTTTTTTCCCAAGCCAAACCGTCCCAATACCTAATATTTTTATAAAGGGCCTTCCTTTGGTGGTAAACGATTCTAAGAATCATATGTACTCAGATGTTGTGTTGTTTTATATTTATGCGTCACAAGTTCAAATCTATTATAGAAGATTACGACTGACTTGCGTTTTTCTTTCGTCCTGGTCTACTTGAACCTATTTCAGCTAAGCCCAACGAAGAGCCATTCTATGCTTTTCTATCCTATTCCCATACCTCGTTCTACTATATCAGGGGCTAATTTTAATCGTATTTAGTAGGGTTCCCTCTCGTTTGCGTTGAGAATGTAAAAATCTAGGAGTGATTCTGAATAGTAGTATGACCTACTATTATTACAAGCAAAACATATGAGCTTCTGTCGAAACTAAGGTTCGACGTGAACGGACTAGACGAAATGGACCACCACAATCATAACAAAGCAGCATTTTCCAGTCCTATTTTTCTGAATTATGTAAGGCAATAAAATAGATTTATTTACCATCGTATCTTTGGCTCACATTTCCCCCTCCTACGACAAAATTTACATTTCAAAACATACACGCGCTTCTGGAATCGAAAAAAAAAACTGCTACTCAAATAACCCAAAATAGATTCATTTTTAATCTCCTTAGTATTTTAACAAAATCCGCAGGGTTGTTTATACTACGCTGACCACTTTGATATGTTGTTTAAAAAAAAAAATCTAAAAGCAAATAACCTCAGGATTGTTGTATCCTTTTCAACCAACCAGAAAAAAACCAATCACCCCAAAGTATCCTTATATTCGTACGGTTGGTATCCAGAAGTTCATGGTTTTTTGTGTTTTATTCAGTAAAAGATCCATTTTCCCAAAGGTGAAGGGCATAAAGCCCAGGGATCCCACATAGCCGTAAACACAAATCACAGCGCCATGTATGTATTATTAGCCGTTATGTTTTTTTCATGCTACAAATCGAGAGGTCGAGCATAATCTGTCTAAGGGTCGAAAAAGGGAATCAGACTAAAAAATCCGTCTCTTTGCGGTTGGGAGACATAATAAAGACGCGGTCGGACGTAAGGAATAATATCCTGTATATTTTTGGCCAGTGGACTTGGACTTGGTCCACCCCTACTACCCCCTAGCTACGCTCAGGATCATTTCTGTCCTCGCTCCGCCATGTAACATCGGTTGCCGAAAAAAAAGGAACAGAATTTCTCATATAAATGTAAACTACATGGATGGACGAATCTTCCCCTAGGCAGTGCTTGTCCTTCGAGATACCGAACCGACACTGGAGCCCGCCCGGCATATACATCTAAGACGACAAGCTGTACGGGGCTGTGTATGGCCAACAAGAACCGTTCCTATATACCTAGAGACATATGAGGGACAGTCATAAAGAGGTTCCTTTTAAGATTGTGCATTCGTTCCATTTGAATGTTAAATCTTGCTTGAAATGGCTCCTGGCTGTGAGAGGATATCACTTCGTTGGAAGTGACTCATGCAGAAAATTCTAGAGATAAAGAGGCTCCGCTTGTTTCATCTTATATCGAAATTATAGCCGTCGTCCAGGCCCCGGTAGTGGGGCTCCTTTTTCACTTTGATCAAGAAGGGTTCCCTATTCTCGAGGATGTTTTGATTTCTCACATATACTATATATAGGCCTTGTGCCTTAAGTGGATTCCTCTCTGGCAGAAGCATACATATACCTACCCCGTCTCCCCTGCTGCTGCTCATGTGCCTTCCCTTTTGTACGGAGTAAGCATGGCAGTCAAAAGTGATAAATGACTTCCGAAAATCTTTTGATATGCTGATGCTCTTCAGGGGACGAAATTCCATTAGAGACAAATTGTTTCTGCAAATTGCTTTGCGATAAATAACTAACCCTTCCTGAGATCCTTATATCCTTTAGATAGGATGTCAGAGATAATTTCTCGTTATGGTGTTACTTGACGGATTATTATAATCTTTTTGAACATAAAAAAATATTCCTTTTCCTAGAATTTACAGTTGGACAGATTTTTGTGATAGATCTTGTGAGGGTTTACTTATAATTGCTCTTTTAATAGGCAAGGGATCAAAAGATTTCGTCTAGTTATACTCGTAGCAGTCTCTTTTTGTTGTACCTTATTTCTGGCTTCTTCGACACCTTGTAAGATGTTGAGTGTCTGTTCTTTCGACTTACGTCTTTCAACGACTAGAATTCTTATCTACTTTCTAATTATTAAGCCGCATTTACATCCGAAAGTCAAAGTGAAATTTCACTTTGAAGTTCTTTTATCGCACCGAATTTTTGTATGGTTCAAGCATAGTATACAATTCTCTGTGCGTTAAAAGAGCTGGAAAGTGCACTTTCCCGTTGACTTTGGGATGTAAACGCAGCTTTACGCTGATATATTGGGGTATATTGATCACGTAGAATTATTATCAATCCACGATATCTGTAAATTTCAAAGTTAGCCCTCACTGTGTTGCTTTGTGACATCTGCAGTATTAGCTTTTTTGGCGATGGTGCCAACGTCTTTTTCATTTCCTGCCATTTCCTTGGGAGGCCTCGGTGGTCTAGAGGTAAGGCGCCTGACTACTATCCCAGAGGTCCCGGGTTCGAATCCCGGCCAGCCCCACGGTCCTTCGCCTTTTCCATTTTCCCACCCACATAACTTCCCTTCTTTCTTCTCCCCTCTTTACATTCCCGATTCCTTCTGTCATAGCCTTCACTAGTCCTTCCCCGCTCCACCAAGCGCATGTCATCGGTTGGCTGATGAGTTTGAACTCGTTTCAGGAGGCATAACACTCCAGCGAGTTGTTTCTCAAATGCCCCGATGCCAGAGTCGCGAAATGGTTGGAAGTAGGTGGAATAAAATATCGCGGCTAGGCAGCTCCTTCCTACTTCTCTCTCTTTCTATTCTTCTATTCTCGAAAAAAAAAAAAAAATAGATTGTCGAACAGTACAAAGGGGCTTTCCCTAAGCCTCTAGTCTATCACATAAAAAAAAAATATGCTCTACAGATTCCAGGTCATACTAGGTAATCTTCAATCAATTTGATTGACAGTTGCGTTGGCCGCTTTTGACATGTTGTAGGTAGGTAGGCAAGAGTGGCAGTCCCTTCCAGTAGGCTAGGACACAATTGGCGCTAAGTTTGGTAGTTAATTAGGGAAAACACTCCAGCCCCTACAACCGACAATGATTTGTATTCGTGTTTGTACAAGATAAGGTCATGGTCCTTGTCAGGTTGGAAATCTTCCCATACCTCTCTCCAGAGCCGGTGTTTACGTATTTTGCGTCCGTTGCACAATGTCATATTGAGCCCCATCAGCTCTTCATTTTTTAAATCCTAATGAAGGACAATAGAAAAAGCTCTACATATCACCCTTTTTCTAAATCGTAATTTCTGAAATTGCGCCCGGTGGAAGTGCACCTTTTGCACCTATGAAAGCGCCGCCCCTGTCTCTCTGGTAGGGATCCGGATATTGAGGTCACTAGCGAAATTTAATTGAGCGACTGTGTAATCGGTAGGTCCTGATACTCTTTCATGTGGTAGAGAGCACAGTATATTACTGTGCCCATAGGTCTTCTCGATCCAGCAACCCGTTTTAAGCAGCTGAAGGGCAGTGCAGGGGCTACTATACGGAGGACAGTACCGGTATAAACAGTGCCGTGTATAGCTAGCGCACCATGTGCGCCTTCAAACCTCATCTCTTACCGAAAGTCTGCTTACAGGTATAAGAAGGCATACTGGCCTTTCTTGATATTCGATCCTCACTTCAGCTGGGTTCAGAGTAAGACCCATATATTTAACTCACTGGGATAAGCTCAGTATTCCACCGTTAAGTGAAGGTGGACTAAAGGTGGGTATTTTATTCCTGTGGATGAAAAGCATCATTACTGCCTTCTCGTTTGACGAATAGCCATATAGGTTGAACCAAGCGCTAACCTTTCGAAGTGCCTATTGCATAATCGCACTGATTGTGCGGACGAGTTTTCCTGATACTAACATCATCATGTCCTCCGCATAGGCAACTGCTTTTAATCTGTAGCTCCCTAGTGTCTTTAAAATCTTGTCCATGGCCATGAGCCAAAGCAGAAGCGAGAGGTGTACCGCGGCACACCAACTTTATGACTCTACTATTTCCCCATCTGCTATGGTTGATTCGAGTTTTTAGCATACGAAGGATCCATTAACTAATTCCGGGTCTAAATGGAGTCACTCAAGTTTCTGTTAGCATGTATACATGATGCGTTAAGCTCAGGTTGAAACCAAGTCCAACTACAAGTAGGCACGAATCGAGTTAAATTAGGATCGACTAAACTCGACTCAACTCTGATACCTGGATTGAGTTGAAGTTATGCATATAGGCGCGAGTTCAGTGGTTGAGTAGTAGAATTTAGTTGAAAGCAGCATCTCTGTGTTTTGTTTTGAGATTTGTGCGGCCGAGTCGAAAATTCAACTCAAACTCAACTCAACTATTTAACTGATCATGTATACATATGTAGTATGTGTTTCGTAAAGACGGTGTATGCAGAGGTAGCTTCCGCTCCAGAACAATTTTTTTTAAATATATCGAGGAATCACCCCTGAAAATATTAGTCGCGTAGTCGGACAAAAGATTTCGTAGCCGACCACGGAGTTCAGAACCCTGCTGTGGCATCTCATGGTCCACCTCCAAGTCCCTGATAGAGACGTAGGTTAAGGGACTAAATCTAGAATCTTAGACATTCTAAAGATCTTATAAGACCCTTTGCCTTTAGAGGCATATCACTTTAAACACAATGGAACGAAGACTGTGAGTGGGTTATTTGACTGGTCATGTAGGGCTGCGGTATCACCTCCACAACCTAGTCCTGTAGAGACAGAATGCCGAGTCTTCATGGATGGCGACGAGACTTCCACACATATTCTCTGTGTATGTCCTGCTCAAGTCCAGTCTTCTTTAACTTGCCTTCGTCCGGAAGACGGATGGTCTGTTCCCTTAATGGGGAACTGACTGCTGAATAGAGAAAACGTATGGATACAGCAATGTACTATAGTCCCGGTAGAACGGGCCATCTACGTAGATGACATCGAAATTCAAGCGAAAACCATAATTTGTTTGACAGAGCAATGGAGAAATTTACAATCTGACAAGTACCATGAAATAGATGTCGAAGTCTAACACAGAGTTGGTTGTAAGCGCTGGACTTTTCTCCAGAGTAGTACCACCAGCCTAATCTTGCAAGTGTCTTTTAGGCAGAACTGCTTGCACACCTAAAAGCTTGCTGGGTATACAAACGAACTCAACATCAGGATTCGGAGTGATCTTGGTGTCGGATCGCCAACCAACTCTGAAGACACTACCTATATGACGTTCAAGCTGATCGTCAAAACTAACTATGTTCTTTGGCTAAGAAATGCCGGATCACAGTACTAGTAAGAGTAACATCGAAGGCAACAAGCAAGCAGATGAGTTGGTCACACTAAGAACAAATGTTCGCTTAAGCTTAAATACATAAGAGCATATTCAGTTTCTAGATTTTTTCACAAGTTCGCTCTAAAACAGTACTCTTTCAGTGACAATGGTTTTCCCGCGCACCGTCTTTGGACACGGGGCCCCCTATACCTATGTCTCCACCATGTCAAATTAGAACAGTATTCGCATTTATTATTTGCACAATAACTCAAACTTTTTGTTATTTTTCCAAAAGTAAACATAATCACCTGCACGAAAAGCGGCACTATCTATGCCCTGAATTCCATCATGGCAAATGCGAATAACCTGCAAAATATTAATGATCTGATAAGTGGCCATAGTTACTGGAGCTTGATAAGCATATAGTACGGATCCCTGCAGTAGTCATTCATATAGTACGCGACTTTCCGACTAATTAAATATTAAATGGCGGATGACGGAGGAGTTCGTCGGCGATGTGTTACCCAGCAAATTGCTTGTATGCTCTCAAGGGATGAAGATTCACAATTAAAAAAAAATTTTACACGTGCTTTTTTTGTCAGTGAACTTAGCAACGAAGTTTGAACGATTATGAAAGAGCATAAGGGGGGTGGGGGTGTTTTTTCCCCAACTTAGCATGGTATTTTGTGCCTGTTTGTGACGCACTGTCACAATGTGATATTGTGCGGTATTATTCATTTTTTTATGGGGAGTGGGAGAAGAAGATCTGGTAGACGTTTATTTTGGTATTGAAAAGAAGAAAAAACATGTATTTGAAATCGATAGGGAATGCAGGAGGAATACACTCTAAGAAGATTTTTTAAGAATATATCTGAAGATAACAATTTCAAGTCTTAAATTAGCAAAAGACTAACTAAAACCTCTTACTATAATAAGAGGATAATGAAGTAGCATGAATTTTGTAAAAAATATTATCATTATGCGATTTTCGTAAATTAAGCTCAATTTTGGATATTTTTCTTCCTGTAAAGAAGGCAGTTCTTAGGGAGCCTTAGGCCATACACGGTAAATGGGGGGCTTGAACTGAAGTTAAACGTAAAGGTCGCTCGAAACATAGTAATCAACTGGAATAGTGGAATGCCATTTCGGTCTGTTTTGCATTTCTGCCTTCTGGCCAAAAGGCAACAACAATTTCAAGTACGAACTGAACATGAAGTGGACTTTAGCCGGTGAGGCCACTTATGTGGTTTGAACTGAACATTATTGAACTGAGGCTGGTAAACCCGGGGTATTAAAATATTTCGGGTTTCGAAGTTTTTCACACGGCATGTAAAGTAATATTATTTTGCCCCTAGCTTTGTATTTTATTCTTAATCTAGGTTGATATTTATGATAAACTAGCATAAAACCCGCGTGCGTTGCAACGCCTTTAAATAAAAAAATTATTATGTGTGTGTGATTATGTGTGCATAGTCAGCGGTAGAAAAATGGTATAATGAGAAAGAGAACAAATCTGCAAAAACTGATTTTGGATACATAAAATTTAAAGTTACATATGACAAATATGTATGTTACAATTTTTTTTGAATTTCACGTTGAGCGCCACCTATCGGAAGAAGTATAATAGACACCTGGACATGTTGGTGTTAGTGAAACAGTATTAAAAAAAATTGCAACTATTGGGCGCATAGTATAATCTCAAGAAAATAAGTCATATCGGCAGTGTGCTATAATAATTTTTTGGGAGGCAGGCGTCAGTTGCCTTGGTTTGCTCTTAGAGCGAGTGACAAATCGATGACACAGCCCTGAGAGGGAGCGTCAAATCGATGATGCAATTTGCTCTAAAAGCACTTTTCGAGCAAAAAGGGCAGCAAATCGATGACGCTATTAGTGAATGTCCACGTCATTATAGGGATGCAATGCCAAAACTTCAGCCCTATAACTTCAGCGGTTTGGATAAACCCCATTTCACCTCTTTAGGGGATGAATTTTGAAAAATCACCTTTTAGTGGATGTCCACGTCATTATAGGGATGCACAGTCAAAATTTCAGCCCTATTGCTCCAGCGGTTTTGGGTTGACCCCATTTCACCCCCTTAGGAGATGAATTTCGAAAAATCGCTTTTTAGTGAATGTCCACGCCATTATAGGAATGCACTGTCAAAATTTCAGCCCTATAGCTCAAGGGGTTTGGATAAACCTCATTTCACCCCCCTTAGGGTTGAATTTCGAAAAATCGCTTTTTAGTGAATGTCCACATCATTATAGGGATGCAGTGTCAAAACTTCAGCCCTATAACTTCAGCGGTTTGGATAAACCCCATTTCACCTCCTTAGGGGATGAATTTTGAACAATCACTTTTTAGTGGATGTCCACAGTCAAAATTTCAGCCCTATTGCTCCAGCGGTTTTGGGTTGACCCCATTTCACCCCCTTAGGAGATGAATTTCAAAAAATCGATTTTTAGTGGATGTCCACGCCATTATAGGGATGCACTGTCAAAATTTCAGCCCTATAGCTTTAGCGGTTTGGATAAACCCCATTTCACCCCCTTAGGGGATGAATTTCGAAAAATCGCTTTTGAGTGGATGTCCACGCCATTATAGGGATGCACAGTCAAAATTTCAGCCCTTTAGCTCTAGCGGTTTAGGTTGAGCGTTGTCTGTCAGTCAGTTACTTTTTATACAATAGAAAAAAAAAGTAAAGAAAAAAATTCCCTTACAACTCATTGAACCCCATTTCACCCCCTTCAACCCTTTTCTTCTCCATAAAAAGTAGCCTATGTCCGTCTCCAAGGTTTAAACTATGTCTGTAGAAAATTTCATCCAAATCGGTCCAGTGGTTTAGGCGTGAAAGCGTAACAGACAGACAGACAGACAGACAGACAGACAGAGTTACTTTCGCATTTATAATATTAGTAAGGATTCACGAATACTGATTGTCCTATTAGGACTGTGCTCTTCCTTCTTCTTCTTAGGTGGCTCTACAGCCTAATTCGAGCCTTGGCCTCCATCAGCTTCTACCTCCAGACGTCTCTTTGTTTCATAGCTTGCCTCCAGTTTCTTGTGTTGAGCGGTTTTGTTGCATCGGCCTTAACATTTCCTTCTCTACTTGACCGTGGTTTGCCAACTGGTATTTTTCCATCTGGTAGTATGTAGATACAGGGCTTTTTTTGGTATCCTTGCCTCATCCACTCTTTGGATATGACCGACCCAACGTAAATGCTTGGCATGGGTCGAAAGTTTATACTCTTTGTATAAGTCGTACATTCCGTGATTGTAGCGCATTCTCCATGCATTGTCTTCATTGACTGGGTCGTATATCGTTCGGAGAAACTTTCTCTCGAATATATCCATCTTGTCTGCGGATTTCTGCGAGATACATCCATATGTAGCTGCTGTACGTATGATGGTTTTGTAGATTCTTATTTAGGTTTGTCTGTGGATGTCTCTGGATTTCATGACTGGCAGTAGTGAGAAGTATGTTCTGTTTGCGGCGTTTACTTTTCTTTTAACGTCTATCGTTTCATTGTTGGCTTCGCTGACTGTGAACCACAGGTAGTCCTATCGGTTTACCCGTTCGAAATTATGTTCCTCCCAGATGGTGTTGTGATAACTTCTTCTTCTTTCCACCTTTGACAGAATTAAAATCTTACTCTTGTCGGTATTTACTTGCAGCCCTATATGTTTGGCTCCTTCTTCTAATTCCGTGAATACTTCTCTAAGGTATGACAGTGATCTGGCAAGGCAGTTTATATTGTCGGGGGCATATCCTGCCAACTGTTTTGATTTGTTAAGCAGGGTTGCGTTCGCATCAATGTTTACTTATCGAATTACTCCTTCCAGGCAGAGATTAAATAGCATGGGTGCCAACCAATCACCCTGCTTTAAACCTTGCTTGATTGGAGAGGACTCCGTCAATTCTCCTTGTATTATGACTGCACACATTGTGTTTTCCATTGTCATTTTTGTTAATTTTATTATCTTTAGGGGGATGTTAAGGTCCAGCATTGTCACAAATGCTCTCCATATATAAGAGGAGGGTGTGAAGCCTTTCTTGAAGATGTTTACTTCACTGTATTCTTCCCGTGTTTTGTTTTGGGCAAAGTTTTCGTCTGTTCTGCAATTGTTAAGGAATTGTCTGTTCTTCTTCCTGCAGATGTGTTATGCGGTTCTTCTTGTTTCCTTGTGTTTCAATTTCTTTCTTCTCGCCGGTCTCTCTGCTTTGTATTCCTCGTCGCACCAATCACTGGGTCTGGTTGTGCGTTTATACCCTACAGTTTCCTTCAGGGCATCTGTCAGTATCTTCTTCAGTCTTGCCCATTTTGCCTCAGCTGTATCTGCATTATTTATGTTTAGACTTGGACCTTTCCTTTCTGCTAGAGTTGCCTGATATCTCTCCAATACGGTCTGTTCTTGGAGACAATCACTGTCGAAATTTCTTTAGTTTGTTGTTTATTTTTTCTTGAGTCGACAGCCGACATCTGAGTCTAGCTTTAACTAGGAAGTGGTCCGAGTCACATCACAATTCGCATCTCTGCATCCGAGTCACAATTCGCATTTTGCTTGGAGGATACTGGAAGCTGCCCTTCTGTCTATGAATATATGGTGTATTTAATAGCAGTATCTTTCACTGGGAGATTGCCATATGTATCTGTGAATGTCCTTTCTTGGGAAATATGTTGAGTTGACGATGATATTTTTACTCATGGCAAAATCGATAGCATGTTGTCCGTTTCGTGGAGACTGTCCTTTCCAATGGTCGGTCTGTGCCAGTTCTCTCTTCCAATTTTGGCGTTCAGATCTCCTATCACCATCTTGATGTCATTGGAAGGGGCCGCGTCATATGCGTGGTCAAGCTTGTAGTAGAGGAGGTCTTTTGTCTTATCCGCTTTCTCCTCCGTCTCCGCATGTGCGTTTATGATTGAAAGAGTGAAGAATCTCGTTCAGAGTTGTATTGAACATAGACCTTCACTGATTGGTTTATGACATTATCTATGATTGACTTGTATATTACGAAGCCCGTCCCGTCTCCTATCTATCTGATATCTTGTAACACAGTAGTAGTAGTAGTAACAAAAGCAGTTTTATTTTATATATGCTCACTTCGTCTAATAGTGACTTAACTGCTGCAGTTCGGTACATACTTCGCGTGTTCCATGTTTCGAAAATCATTTCCAGGTCTGTTGCCGTAGTCGTTGCCGTTTTTCCCGTCGGTTCCGAGGCTTTGCTTCGGGTTTCTTAACTTATGTGTGTCTACAGGGTCCGGTAGTTAACCCAACGCCCAACCCCACTACCAGGGGGACCAGGAGCGCGTTCAAAAACCTTACTATGGTTAACCATGGTTAACTATGGTAAACTTTTGTCGTTCAAAAACTCCGTGGTTAACTACAACATAACCACGAGCATAACTTTTTGGCGTTCAAAAACTCCCGTGGTTAACCATGGTGTAGTTAAATTTTAACCATGCTCGGGAGCATGGTTAGCGATAGTTAAGAAGAAGAAGAATAAAAACAATTTTTTGACGTTTGTTTTAATGTTAATAATGAACAAATCAAAGTGGGATTTGTGAGATTATTTGAAATAAATAATTATTGGAAATAATTGAGGGAAATAGCCGACACTATTTTATGGAAAAAAAATTTAAATTTTCTTTACCACGTAGTTAACCACGGTGCGTTCAAAAACCTCCATGGTTAAACATAAACTTTCGTGGTTAAGTGAAGTGATGTAGCATAACCACAGCTTACCTCGTGGTTTACTATAGTAAGGTTTTTGAACGCGCTCCAGATCCGTGAATTATACCCCATTGGATAGGGTGATCCAGCTATACCCCCGGGCACCTGGTACGTCCGTCGTCGGTTGGTTATCCAGGAGGCACCAGCGAGGAGGTGACGGTACGATTTTGTGCCCCCCCCCGTGCTCATCCTAAGTGTTTGCTAAGTTTTCCTAGGTGATCTCCATGAACTATGCATACAAATTAAGTCATCTAGAGTACCTGGTTATTCCAATAAAAAACACAACCGAGTGAAACTAAGAAGTCCATTCTCATATGTCCATTTTCACTATGTATTTTTTTCATAAATAAAAACTCCCAAGAATATCCAAAATAACTAACAAAGTCTCACTTCACACTATCAACAACGAAACATGGTTTTCCAATTTGACTTTTTAGCAAGAACTACACCGACATATCTCCTTGAATCCTTTCACGAGCCTAGGGCACCTCGCAGCAAGACTCTTCCTTCAAAGTCAACAGAAAGGAAAAAAGTGCTGCTAATAAGCAATTTAAATTTGCAAACCGGCTTCCAGTGGCAACAGGGACTCTCCAGCTAGTCCACACCACCAAAAACACTCTCGTCAACACGAAACAACAACAACAAAAAATACATTGAAGAATCTCAACAGCAACAACAACAAAAAATATACAGAGGAAAAAAGGATTTTAAGGCGCAGCAACTTTCTGTAAGGGCAGCAGTCCACAGTCATCCATGTTTCTGGCTACTATGCTTAAAGGGTATAGCAGCAGAGCAGAAAGGGGTTGAAGGGGTATTAGTATGTGCATTTGTTTTTGCTGTACATAAAACTTGTGAGTTTTAGGTTATGTTTGTTTTCTGGTGCACAACCGACTGTGTAGTCGGCAAATTATTCCCTTAATCTGATTATGAGCGCTTTGCCATGAACTTTACATAATTTGGGTTATTCCACTGGGGTACTCACATTCCGTAGCCGACAACCCTTCAAGAAGACCCCAACACGAGACCGTAAATTTTTGTTTGCTAGCAAGGGATTTTTGCCCAGACAACACAGTGTTAAGTTCTTCAGCCGAGAGGACTTTTCGTGTGTATTAAAGTTATACTTAATGTTTTAGCAAAAGTGATGGAAGAGATGAATTCATACATTTGACCGGGCACCTTTAAACTGTTGTCGATGAATAAGGATTAACCTCATTATCGCTGGGGAATTTAGGAATTTATGTTTATTATATCAGAGGAGTTCATCTGCACTACGCTCATTACATTTTCTATTGTTGTAAGGTTTCAGCTGAAAGTTTTCATCCAAAAATGTTTCTTGGAAGGTCGATCTATGTCATATCGGCTCTGTACTAATTAGCCGAAGTAGGAAAGAGAAGATCATAAGGATAGTAGAGAAGGACATCCTCACGTAACCAACATTGAGAACTAACTGGACAAGTTCACCAGAGAATGCTTAAAGCAGCAAGAACGACAAAATGGCGTGTGTGAAAGAATATGTGCTTGAAAATCCAAAAATCCTGCAGCGTAAGATCGTAACCTTTCCTATTCTCCTCTACTCTTCAAACCAAGCTTACTACTAGACATTGCGCCATGAACTGAACGACATGACGGACTGGTAGTATAAAGGGTTACTCCTAAGCTTGGTTTTTTCATATAAAAAAAAAGATCTACCGAATCCAGCGTCAAGCTGTGCCAAAAAGTGTAAACTATTCTGGACCACATGATGAAGACGGAGGTTGCTTGAATTGGGTAGAAATGATCATGAGGGTTATCCATTGGTTTCATTAGTCTTGAAGCTAACGTGCCAAACTTCCATCCCGAAGGTCAGCGAAAAAGTAACCTCCAGTTCGATTGCCGAAGAGTTCTTGTTCAACCTATTGAATGGGAGCAGATGGACTTAAACCTCTCGGTTGCGTTTTAGTCTTTTAGTCTTTAGTCGATAATGTTAGTATTGTGGGTAGTCTTACCACCCGGAAAATTTCAGAGAAAATTTCTTCCAGCCCCAACTTCCCGGCTTCCAGCTTACCTTGCACCTTCCCAACCCATCCTATTTCCTGATCATGTTCTTTGGATGTTTTTTGGTGACAGTGGCGTATCAGCTATTGATTGTAGATCAAGGCCTCGGTAGCCAAGGGGGTAAGGCGACTGGCTACTATCCGAGAGGTCCCGGGTTCGATTCCCGACAAGCCCCACGGTCCTTCGTTCTTCTTCCCTCTTTACATTCCTGATTCATTCTGTCATAGCCTTCCTTAGCCCTTCCCTGCTCCACCAAAGCGTATGTCATCGGTTGGTTGATGAGATTCAACTCGTTTCAGGAGGCATAACACTCCAGCGAGTTGTTTCTCGATGCCCCGATGTCAAAGTCGCAATAGTAATGGTTGGAAGTAAGTAGACTAAAAATATCGCGGGTAGGTTGTGGCAGTTCCTTTCTTCCCCGACTAGAGCTGCTGTTCGACATTGCAATCTATACGAATAAAATAGATTGTCGACAGTATAAAGGGCCTTTCCTGTGACTCTAGTCTTTCACATAAAAAAAAAAAGATCAGCTTTCGCCGAATTACACATAATAAAAAAAGAATGCTCTTGATCCAGGATACCTGGACATACCGGGCACATCGGCGAATCATCGTACAGGAAATGATGGAGGTATTTACTAAATCCTCCATGCCCCCATTTTCATTCAAGAATTGCCTGAGATCGGAACTTGCTTCAAAACACTCCCTCGTAACCCATATCCCAACGTTGTTGACAAGTTTATGGGTCCACTAACCCTTAACAGACTCGCCTCACTTCCCTTTTAATTCCGTTATGGACTCGCATCGCTACCGCACTGTATTTGGTAACAAATTCGGGATCATAGAGAAGCATGCCTGCTCTCACCAGTATCTCTATGAGCATCATTCGTGCTATAACCTATGCCAAAACAATTCGTAATCTCAAAATCGCTTTTTCCATGCGCAGTCCGAGTTTCAATTCCCCACCACAATAGTAAATTCATGCCACTCCATTCGTTTAAAAATCCGCTCATTTATATTCTCGATAACAATTTAATCACTTACAGTGTGACTATTGTCGAGGTCAGATACTATGGGGGAGTGTCGTTGCCCGTAAACGAGTCCCGAAGATGAAATTACAATGCCCGAGCGCTTATATTTTATCCAAACATGAAATGTTAATTTGTACGGAATTGTCATTTCCCCACCTGCGTGTAAAATTCCCAATTGTTTTGGCGCACCCTATATCACTCACGCCGTATCGTTAGATATGGTCCTGTACACTCACGGAGGTAGTTTGGTCTGTATGTGGTCATATATTTTGTGTGTGAGAACATGAGCAGACATCTGAGAATATCGGGGCACATTTTAATCGTTTTCGAGGCACGTTTTAATCTCTTAAGCCGGCTCTACCCGATGCGGTGAACCTTTCATTCGAATGTTGGCTTTCAACGATTGAACCAACATCGACAAAAGCCCGAACGCGTTCCAAATACTAACATTGGACGCTTGACATGGGACACTAGTAGCTTGAGCATCGGCTACACGATGCCTCCTACTTTCCAAGCATCAAACGTCCAACGTTGGAGGGTGTTCATAGAATTGTGTAGGGTTTAGATAGGTTCATTCGCGCATAATTCAATCTCATGATATAAACATACTAAGGGCAGCCGACGAACCGCTGTATACAGCGAATGTTAAAAACGAATAGAATACGTGCCGATCGAATCAATTGAATTTTGAAGTGCCTTTTGAAATTTAAAGAGATCAAAAATCATCTTGCATCATCTAGCTTATCAATCGATAGATAGCATTGAACTACAAATAGTTGAATTTTATTCCTTCGAAAACGCCTAACTATTGCTATCACAATAAAATCCTGGCCGAATAAATCCCCGACGACGTGGGAAAGCAGCAATTTACACTTACACGCAATATGGCGCCGACCATTTACTTGATAAACATTGTTCTGAGTTGATGCTTTTCCTCAACACTTGAGTCAATACAGTCATGGGTTATCAATACTATAAATTAACTTATTACAATTTTGTAAATAATTTTTAAATACGTTATTTTTTTCATTTTTTCAAAATAGTGTCAATAAAATACAGTTTCAAAAATATGCCCAAATATTTACTGAAAAACTTCAAATCCATCTATAAGTGGGCATTCTCTGGCGATTGTTGATTTTTTTGCACTAAAGTCCTGTCAAGTATATTTTTCCTGAAATTTTTAATTTCGATATTATTTACAAAAAAAAAAAAAAAAAAATAAATAAATAAATAAAAAATAAACATTTCCAGAACAAAAAAAAACGCGAATTTTTATTAACAACATTTTATTTAAGCGTGCATGACTAAGCTTTCGACTGCGTCATTTCCTTGCTTCCATTTAAGCAATTTTTAATTCAAGGACTCTTTAAATCCACTCAAATCATTTGCACCACGATTGCCGCCAATCGATCCAGCCATCATCGGCTTTTAATTAAAAATTCATGCCTTTCCGGGGGGAGAAAAATGTAATTTAACACAAAAAAAAAAAAATTAAAAAATAAAAAAATCCGCAAAAAATCAAGGACACTTCCAAAATATAATCTGAGACACTTTAAAATCTGCAGTAAAAGGACTTTCCAGAAGCTTTGTTACAAACCTTTTCTCTCCAATGATGCAATTTAGTGCAAAAATCTGCCACGAGATGGTGTGTCATGTGCCCGTTGCTCCCAACTCCTTTAGCTTCGCTTATTGCTTTCTAGTCCTTGCTGGTCCTTACCTATCCTCTAAAAAGAGCTTTTCAAATATCGCAAGGACATGGACACGGGCATATTCAGAGCTGCTGCTGCTGCTGCTGCATGCTATAGTAGAAAGTTTCGAAGTTCTGCTCCAGGAGCATTCAGACATCGGGCCATTGGGCCACCGCGCCGCGCCGCCCACCCACTGGGACCTGGCCACAAGGGACAAGCACAGGACTTCAAAATTCATCTCAGGCAATTTTGTGCTCGGGATTGAGGAGCTTTTTTCGGGGCGGTTGACGATGAGAAAAGGTGAATCCTTTTTTACGAATTCAGTTCGGTTTTAAATCCTTTTGTTTATTGCCGTTTTAGGGGTGTTTAAAAATAAAATTTAACGGGATATTTTCTGCCTAGAAACCTTTTCTTTTGTGTGTGTTTGTTTTGAGATATCCCTGAAATGTTATAAGGAAAAAATGCACGAACGGAAAGTCCTTGTTTACGAATAAATTGAACGAGTACTGGCGGAGCTGGAAATGGTCATAGGTGGCTAGTACAAAAATTGAACGCTAGGAGGAAAAAGTACTTGCAACTATCGCTCCAGTTCTGTTCGTTTTTGATAGAAATCTTGTTTTTGGATGACTACTATTTCATTTTCAGTTTTTGTTTTAAATGCGCCGAACTAACTTAAGGACTCACTCTTTGAGTCTATTATGTCTCTCAGGTCATTGTGAATTTTCTAGTAGTAAAGCTTACCTCGAAGGATAGAGCAGGATAAAGTGGATTAAGAGAACTAGAGGTGCTAAAAACCAAAAATAACATTTGAACTCTAGGATAGTGTTAGCTTTCGGTATTATTGGCAGCTGGAGATTGTTCCACAGCTAAAAAAATTGTTCTAATTAGGTGGAAAAATGGTCCTGCTTCGTGGAAAGGCCAACAACGGTTACAATTGGCATTCAAAGAGAAGGAGCGGCCATTTACGTACCTGAAGAACAACAGTATGGCAGAAGTAAATATAGACTCAGTCTGTCGTATTACGGTACCGGATTAAATATCATATTTCAAGCTTCCAAATGTACTGTGTCTGGTCGTAGGCAGAGAAGGACAACTGCAAAAAAATGCTTGTTGGCTTGCTTATCCCACAGCTACTATAGTGGAATTCTTAATCTGACGGCACGTTGTTTGCAATTTTTTTTCTAAGACCAAGCTTTGGAGTCACTCCTTATGCTACAGGTTTGTCATGTCGTACTGATTGAGAAAAGTCTAGTATTAAGCTTGGTTCAAAGGAAGGAATACAGGACACGAGTGCGGCGAAGAATCTTGCCTTTGAACTCATGAATATTGTAGGAGTTAACACCGAAAAGAAAAATTCGCACTAGGCCACTGGAGAAAAGATCAAATCAAATTTTTTTGTAACGGGGCTTTGATTCGCAAACTCGATATCCGGAACAGCCGCCGGATGAGCCAGACACAGGTTAGTGGAGTATCACCTCGTCGGAGTGTTATCCCTCCTGTTATGCCAAACGCTTTGACGACGGCCGTACCAGCCTACCAGATGAACACGGAGGAGAAGTGCCGTCCGCTAGGTGAAGACCAGACCAAAACAGAACTTCAGTACTCTAGTATTAACTGGTCCCCAGCTCTGATCGACATGATCCTGGTGAACCCCTTCCATGGCATCATCAGTAGGTCACGTAGTTTCATGTTGTTGTTGTAGTCTAACTCGAACTGCATGGTTACCCGATAAAAAATAAAAAAAAATGGCCTTACAACGGGCAAACCCCGACTGGTCTCTGCCATGCGAAGGGCATAAGAAGATTTTTTGTAGAACAGTAAGGTTATGCACCAGGTAGTCAGTCATCAGCGGAATAGGAGAATAACATGTAGCACAACATCCACGTGCCGCAACTATTTCGGACTGATAGAAGTGCGATCATAACCTCCTAGCGGTGTCTACTGGTAACTATCCTATTAGAGTGGATAGGCTAATATGACCGGGCTTCTCCCTTAGGCCCTTAACCTAACCTTACCCGGAAAAAAGAATTATTACAGACGACATTTGTACCGTTCAATGTAGGAGTGGTGTGGCTCCATATTCTAGAATATTATAGGTTGATTTACTTTGGAGTTGCATTTTGTCAAATATTTCGCTGTGGGGTGGAGCGGTTCCAGAAGTGCACTACAAGTGCAATTATAGAGCACTTCTGGAGTTGCTTTGGTTTTTGTAGCGGGGGAACTCCCAGACGGCTCAACCTCTTGTGTTTTGAAGTGTGGAGTTGCACCGCTTTTGCAGTGAATGACACATTTGTTGTGAGAGGCCACTTCACGTGCAACAAACCGAAAAAAATTGTTAAAAACTCTACGGCCATCATATGACAAAAGACAGAATGGCCGGTGTTCGCCCGCTGTGAGGCCATTTTTGATTTTTCTCGGGTGATTTTCACGTACCTCCAAGCCAAAGAAGAGAGTTCCTTTTCACAGGTATCCTTGGACGATATGTAAGCCGCGTCGTTTAGCTACCTAATAACAGTGTTCCCTGGCACTCGACATTGTGCACGTCTGCATCTCACTAGGCCGTAGTCAAAAATTGGCAAGTTTCGCGTGGGAGATCTTTGGTGCCTGTATCCGTTTCTGATTTGAGGCATAAAACCCTGTTTTCCCATTATTCTCTGGTGGGGATCTGACTATAGAAATCTGGGTTAAACTTGAGTTTCGATGTCATATACTCAAATGGATCATCTAGCATCTAGCGTAGTATACCGCTGTGGCCATATGCCTTCTTCAACCAGTAAACCTTTTCTCGTAGCCTCGGGCCCGGCTGCCTGCTTCCTGTATAGATCAGATGGCAGTAGATCGATTCATGTTTACTGACGGTTATTCAGGATGCGGATGCCGATGTGGGGGTATTTATAGATGTTTATGGCTGCGGCGGGAGGGTGCATACTCTGGAAGTTGGTAGAGTGGAACTGCCACCTTTTCAGTTTTAGATAGGTGGAAGTATACTACCTTATTCATGGAAATAGATTGAACGGGTACAAAAATACAGAGTAATAAGTAAAACTTTAACAACCAAAATTTCAAAGTCGCTAAACCGTTACGATTCTTACCAGGATTTGTGTGATTTGTGAAGCAGATTCGGTCCCGGCCTATGTTATCCAGTTTAACATCCCTAAGCATTGACAGCTCCGCTCTACGCCATACTTCCAGCGGAAGTACCTCGCCGTCGAACTCCATAGACCTTACCTCATCTGTATGTCTGTCTGTCTATTTGTCCCGGATAATCTTGGAATTAGCTAATCCGATTGCGTTGGAATTCTCACGGGAAGATTCAATATTTTCTTGTGCATTTTTCAGGCTACTTTTTGACTCGGATAAGACCATCGGTTCAGACAAAAAACTTGAACCGATAGTCGGAGGAAAACGAGTGGAATTTTTTTTTACCATTCCAATAGTAAACCTCAAAGCTCGGAAACGGCTAAGGGTGAAAACATAGTTGAGCGGCGAGGCTAGAGTGTAGCGGGGAGCGTAGCTGTGAGGTTTTAGACCCCCGATGGTAGCGGGGCTCGACACGCACATAGTGGAGCGGCGAGCGTAGCGTGGCAAGCCAAAAGGTTTGAGTAATCTTTAGTCAGCAAAATGTCGTCGGACAGTGATGACGATATGTTATACGAGAGCAGTGCGCTTAAAATCGTTACAGTTGTAGGCGGTTTTAGATCATGTGCAGTGCACCCCTTGAATTCAAATCGCAGGGAATTGGGAGAGTTCCACCACCTTTTTCCACAGTTTAAACAATATCCGGACCGCTTTTTCCAATACGCAAGAATGGAGTACAATACGTTTGAGTATATATTAAACCTGATCTCTCCTCATATGGAGGTGCAATATACGAATTTCGTAAAGCAGCCGATTGAATATGATGAGAAGCTACTTATTACGCTGAGGTATGTTTTATAATAAGGGGTGGTCAAGGGGGGTCATATTTTTCCAAATCTGACCCCTCTTTTTTACTTTTAAAAACAAGTTATTGTAGACTTAAATTTTACCTTAGTAGATTACTTACCAAATTTACCATAGTATATCACTTTGCTTCCAGGACAGTAATAAGAAACACAATTTTTAAACCAAAACAAGTCATTTTATTGACTTGAATTACATATACATAATTACTCAAATTCTCGGTTCGACCAGCAAGGCTCGACTGAACCCTCTACATAAAGAAATCTATGTAGAATTCACAATCGGAGATGGTAGCGGGTCGCCGCGGGAACCAGCGCCACTCCACGCTCCACTATGTTTTGGCGCGTTTGCTACGTGTATTATTTTCAACCCACTCAGCTACGCTCCCCGCTACACTCTAGCCTCGCCGCTCCACTATGTTTTCACCCTAACCCGATGTTAGGACTTTCACGGGAAGGTTTAGTGTTTTCTTATCGTGCATATCGTCATCACTGTCCGACGACATTTTGCTGACTAAAGATTACTCAAACCTTTTGGCTTGCCACGCTACGCTCGCCGCTCCACTATGTGCGTGTCGAACCCCGCTACCATCGGGGGTCTAAAACCTCACAGCTACGCTCCCCGCTACACTCTAGCCTCGCCGCTCCACTATGTTTTCACCCTTAGGCGTGTTTAGGCTACTTTTTCACTCTGATCCAACTATTGAGATGATGTTATTTATCCATTAGCTGTTAGCATCAAAGCAAAATAATTAGAACTAACTTCAAGCTATGACAAAATAATTCAAAAGTGTTAACAACTATTGAATATTGTCGAGGGAAGGGGGGTCAAGGGTCGGGGGTAATGATTGTCTTAGATTAAAATATATTGGTTCGCCAATACTCATGATCAGTGAACTCGGTCCGCAGTCTTCTGCGGAGCAGTATTAAGGGATGGATTTTTAAGGTCGGGGTGGTAGTGGTGGGGGACGAGAGGGCAGAGAGAGGAGAGACTTTTGATCTTCATGAGGGTTAGATGATCAAAGGTTGAAATGTTGCTAGTTGTGTACTTGGTAATTCAGTAATCGAAAAATCCATAGGGTGGATCGTGGTTGCGATGGAGGAACGTGGAAGGAGAGGGATGATGGTCGGAGGTTGATGGGTCAAAGGGGTCGTTGTTTAGGCTGGCCATTTGCTGGACTACAAGAATAAATTGTTTTACATTCAGAAATCAGTAGTTTGAGAGAGAGATCAGTGGAATTAGAGGGGGTTTTGCGTCCTTTGAGACTTTTAACGTTGAGAACCATAAACCTGCAAAATTTCAAGCAATTTTCATAGCAAAAGTGCGGGGTCCTTTTGGACCTGCTTTCGTTCTGTTTGGGCCGAGTTTGTTTGTTTGAAATCAAGCTATCGTTTCAAGTTCTAACCAGAGCCAAACTAAACTTGGAATATAAGTTTGAGCCAGTTACTGCGTATGTATGATGAGTTGAGTTTAGGTTAAGTTGAATTTTGGACTCGCTTCACAGATTACACAAATCACAAACAAAACCCAGAAATTCTGCTGTCAACTAAATTCAACTACTCAACTTGAACTCTTCTACTGAACCCTCAACCACCGACCCGAAGCCGAACGAACCTCGAAACCCGATTACTGAACTTACTTCTGTATGCATAATTTCAAATCAACCCAGGTAGCAGAGCTAAGTCGAGTATAGTCAACCTTAACTCAACTCGAGTTGGCTCTACATGTAGTTGGACTCGGGTTCAACATGAATTCAACTCATCATTCGTATACATAAGTGTTTCATATTTTTGCTACAAGTTTACTCCCGAATTGATCATGTCATCGATTACTATGTCAGATGAGTCGACAAGAGGTAAATCAAATTAACTAATTTCTTTGTTACGGACCCGCTGGTATAACTCCATTCCATAGTTCCATAAAGCCATTTCATTGTACATAGTGCTAAACTACACATCAGCGCCGGCTAAATACTTCTTGAAGATAGTTTTGATCTTGGTATTAAAATTCCAAGTGTAAATCAAACTCGATTAAACAGTATAAAGTACTTAATGTAATAACAAGCAGCTTTAGGATGGGTTAAACATTCATAATGCACTCGAAAGATTTCCCGCCCAACTACAGTGGCTTGACCCCCAATCGAGTCAACTTCTTATGAAATAACTAACGACTTTGTACGTGAGAGCTCTGAAATGGTTAACTTTGCAACTCGTTGAGTTAGTTGGGGGGTAAATTCAATTTAAAACTGATGCAGCTGTTTACCTTCTTATGGAGAAGCAGCTACTCCTACAACTAAACTTCTTCACTCTGTCAAGTTGTGAAGTTTGTTAAATAAAATCCCGAGACTTAAGTTTGACTTTATTTCACGAATTTGTGTAATATGAATCCTCCTCCCTGGCAAAAATCACACAACAGGCCCCGCGAATGCGGCTGCTGTGTTTGGTGGGGCCCTCGCGGATGGTTGGATCGATGGGGGTGGAGTGGAGGATCTCCACATCTCCATAAATCGTATGTGAAGTTGATTTTATTCACTCCACAATAAAAGTTCTCCTTTATAACTTGATTAGTGACGTATTCCCGGTAATAAAAGTCTCTTCCAAAGGAAATTTCGAAGTCGTGAACTTAAGAAGTTTAATATACGGCTCGTTAGTTTTGGCGGTTAAATGGGGAGGAATCGCTCCCGGCCATGCTTTACGAGACAGGGATTGTGGGTGTGGGTGTGTGTGCTGCTGTATGTGTTTTATTTTGTAATTTGTTCCTGATTCCTTTGTGCCATAAATTTTGATGCTTTTGTATAATAGAATCATTATTGCTTTTATACACATTCACTATGATGGCTGTTGATGATCACTATAAAACTAAGGTTAAAATTCACTCTAGTCAATGTTTTAATATTATTACATTTAAAAAATGCTCCCCACTAGTTAAATAATTAATTTTTATAACCATTTGCAACACGAAGCAATCTAGCTTCAAATTGACCACCATTTCTGGGCATAGTTAATTGCCGTAATTTATCGGTGTTGTTTAGTTAATTTTTGTGTCATAAAATAATTTCCGAAAGCCATTTTCGCTAGGCTAGTCCTGTGCATGGGGGGGGGGGCTTCGATTTAGCAATTTTAATGGCAATTCAACTCTCCGATATATCCATTTTGGCTCTCTATAGACCCTGGGAAAAGTTGTTAAAAGAAAGACATTTTATGGCTTGACGCCATTAGTGTGTGCTACACGCAAACATTAGACTCGACTCTCTCTATATATTGTTGGTAACCATAAATGCTGCATATCGTCATTGATTTCATGCAAAACATGCCACCACAATAGCCGCCACCAGAGGCTAGAGGGATATGAGAGCACACGTAAAACGAGATAAATTTTCACCTAACTGCACGCATACACACACACGGACATACACACATATGTATATGCAGAAATAGGAATCAATCAATATTAATTCCTTTCGGGCAAATTCGATCCCATTCCATGAGGGATTGTGAAACAAAAAATTTTGTATTTTATCGAATGGTGGAAAATGGTTAAATGGAACTTATCTCTTGTTTTAGGGCGCAATTTTTAATTCAAATAAATGAAAATAATTGGTTTTTACTTCGTGAATGTTGCCTTTGATGGGGGATAACGCTGGAAAAAAGGATGTAATTCAAAAGTGTTGAACTAGAAAATTTTGGCGTTGACTTGTATTTAATGATTTGGATGTAGGTGTGGGTATAGAACGACACTGGGAGTTTCGAACATAATGTACGTATATGTACTTATCAGAGATGATTTTATTATTGGGTGGTCTACTGTCCAATCTTTTTCTGCATTTGCCACAGCCATTCAAAGATACTTAGTCTTTCCAAATAACTTATAGAATATCATACAACCATAGACTTGCTTCGCATCTTATTTTGCCCTACTTTGGTCTCTTTTACGATTTTGCTTCTTCCTAACAATATTCCATTTCTCTCATCATGTCACAATTGCGTTTTCATTAATTGACATAGTTGTACCTCAGTTTGTTCATACCCATCATATTACTTCATAGGTTACACAAGGATCAATTTCGAGTCAACCCATAAATTATTGCAGAACTCTATGCTGACTCGACCATTCCATATGAGCTGGGGGCGTTGATCACCTCCTTTAAAAATATATGCCAACATTAGTTATGCTAGGTTTCCACTAGCCGTTTTGAAATTGACAAATGACCTATTATTACGTAAATTGGCAAGTGGAAATAACGGAAACCTGCCTATAATTGAATTGACCAACAGAACTTGTCTTTTAAATTCCTGGTCAGTCATTGACAAGTTCTGTTGGTCAATTCAATTATAGGCAGGTTTCCGTTATTTCCACTTTCTTTCTTTTTCTAAATGACGTATTAATAGGTAAGTTGTCAATTTCAAAACCGGCAAGTGGAAACCAATTAGATCGATTTAGATTAAGCTTGAAGCTTGAAGAGAAGGCTATATTCTCCCTCAAACTATTGACTCAGACAAACCATTTGACGAATCTGACGAATTTACTGCTTTGTTGTTGAATCTGTGAACTCAGTAGTGAAGGTCGAAGATGTTGTATAATTGCCGTGTACATTTATTGCAAACTCTTGATTAACCAGGATTGCCTTCCACTTTACGCCCTCTACCTCAAGGGTGGCACATAGATCATGTCGAGGCATGGCACATAGATCATGTCGAGGCAGGTAGCATCCTAACCAATGCTGTCCTAGTGGCTTTTTCCGTTGTACCCTCCAAGGTCACCCCGAAGTTGTGATCTCTGTGAAATGTCACTGCCAGATATCTAAGTGTGGGCCTTGATCGGAAGACTTGATCATCTCCTTCTACCGCGATCTCGACGCTATCGACGAAGCACTTCATCATGCATGATGATCCACAGGAGGGCGTCTAGAACGAAATCTTGGATGACTCTGCAGGTTGTTCTGTGCTCCCCCCTCTGACTCGCAGTGTAATGTTCTACCTAGAAGAAATTTTATCACAATGGCATTAGATTCTTTAATCTATCCGATATCAACGCCTCGGCGATCTTGTTCCACTTCGCGGTGTTGAAAGCCGTTTTCACGTCATGGCTTACCATTTCGCAACTCTTATTCACATCTTTGCCACTCTTGTTAAGCCAGTCTCTGCACATTGTCATCATATGTAGTTTATTTACCTGAAGTCGAGTTGTCTTTCTGAAACGCCTCCTTCTCTTTTGGCACTTGGGAGTAGTCTGATATGCATATATCACTCGTTCGAAAAGCTTTTCCATGGTGTTTAGGCAGTACCCCGGTCTATAGTCCGATGGATTCCCTACGGGGTAACTCGGCTTCAGGACGAGCACAAGCTTTTGACGCTTCCATTGCTCAGGAAACACTCCTCTTCTCAAGTACGCTGTGAATGCATGAATGCTGTGGAATGGACACAGACAAAAACTTCATAGCTTTTATCGCGACTAGTCAACGCCCAGAAAATGTCTTCTTCTAATGGTCAAGGGCGAGTGAAGGAACCGAAAAGGTCTTACACTCCGAGTTAATGGTGAAAAGAAGAAGAAAAAGGCATAGGAACGCCAGCAGGATTATAGTAGTAAGATAAAAGACAACCTTTCTACTTACGAGTATGTTCGGACAATAAAGAGGACACGTCGGTATGTGGTTGTTAGGGTTTTTATATGTTCCGTATGTGGTCGGACCGTAAACCTCGACAAGGTATAGGAAACGATACCAGGAACATTGTCGGTTGTACACCTCGTCAAGGCCTGAAAAGCATTCCACAGGTATTCGGTAGTGGTCGATATGTGGCTAGTAGGTGACATGTATGTGTTATGTCTGTGGTCTGACCGTGCCAAATAGTACACCTCGACACGGTACAAGACCGGAGAAGATGATCTTTCCGGAACGAGTCTGGTGAAAGACTGTATTTGGCCTGATAAAGCGGTTTCTTTTAAATAGAACTAGAACAACGGAAAGCCACAAAGAAATGAAGCAGTTTAAAACCTGCTCTTTAAACGCCTCGATAGCTACGACCGAAAGACCGAACGATTCTCTGGGCAGACCAGACATTTGGGATTAGTCTCTCAGCTTACCACAGACGTTAGACATGTGTCGGGTAAACAAGAGGTTGTCGTGGACTCCTTGACGCACTCCTTAGCAACCGACAACGTTGGCCCCTGTGCTGACAGTCGAGTCGTCACGATACGACAAGCCTTTTGAATTGAAAAAAAAACGACGTTTCAGTCGAATCACGAATCAGTACAGGGGCCTATACTCAGCTTAGCGGTTCCAATTTAGGCCCCTGTGCTGAAAGTCATAATTCGACTGAAACTACCCTTTCCTTAACTCAAACGACTTGTTACGAAATGCGACTTGACTTTCAACCCAGGGGCCTATGACTATGACTTTGACCTGCCTACAGTAGCCCTCTCTCTCTGATCTGTTAGCTGGCGGCCAAGCGGGAAGTCCCCGTAACGGATACGCTGCTGTCGGTGCCGCTTTAAAAAATGCGGTTTCTTGTCTAGTTTCTTCGGTTTCCCGCTTCTGGTCTATTCGGCAAATCGACCACAGATCGCCGATCGGACTTGGGACCAGACGACGTCGGAGTTTGCCTACACTAGCTCAGGCTCAACAAGGTGACACATGACGTTATGACGTTTCTACAAGAGTACCCCAGCAGCAGCTCACGGGTAAAACTAGTTTTGACACCAATACCATTTACCACTCATCAAGTGTGGTGTGAAATTAGTACAGGCATTCCTAGGCCTTATATACCCACTTCCTCACATAAACTAGCTGTAAACTCCGATCATAGTCTCTCTTCTGCCGGTATTCGACGAGCCGTTACCAAGAAATACTTCTGACCATCGATCAATAAAGACTGCATTGAGTGGTCTCGATTATGCCTTGGTTGCCAAAAGGGCAAAGTTTCAGGCACACCAAATCTATATTTGAAGCTTTCAAACCTTCAAATAATAGATTTCAGGGTTGGCTTGGTGCCTTAAGCGTTAAGGTATCTGGTTAGCATCGCAGAGTTACGTGGTTCCGTTTCAGGCAGCAGCATATTTCTTTGTCTTTTCACTTCTCCCTTATGTATTATCTTTTCGTTCTTGTCTCCGCTGTATGAATGTAGTTATTTGTCCAGTAATTTGCTGAGTAATTTTAACTTAACCCGGAAAATATTTTTATTGAAAATATTCGAAAATCGGCCTAAAAAATCCACGGCATCAAAGATTAGTGAGTTATACGGGTAGAAGGTAGTCGATGGTAAAAAATTGGTGGCAGCGGGTGGAGGTTAAGAAGATTCTAGATCAGGCTTGGCAGCAAAATAGATGGGGGTCGAAGGGTTAGACAATGTTGTATTTTCTTCAATTCCTCACTCATCTTAAGATCGTACAAACGAATTTCTCAAGTCCGATAATCCACCACCTCATTCCTACCCGGCCGACGACGACTTTCGCAAATTTATTCCAACTCTTTAAGAGCTCTAATAAAATTAGAAATTTTTTAAACTTGAAATTACAAGAACAACTTTAAACCCTTAATAAAATCTTTTTTTTATTATTCAAATCACATTTTCCTTAACAATTCATCTTAACTTTTCTCCAGACATAAAAAGAATTTCAACTTTATTCTATTTTTTTTTTATTTTTTTTTGGGTGCTCTGTCAAAAGAGGAACTTCCTGGTAATTTTAGAGGAGTAGACGTCCTCGCAGTGCGCTCAGCCGAACCGAATTTTTGTATATTTTGTTGTTAGTTGGTTGCTCGAGTTTAACTAATTACGGCTTACGAGACAACTTTGAAAAATCGTCTCTAATTAAAGTGCCGCCTGAAATATTAAATAAGGCCAGGACAAGACCATTTTCTTGCATTTTTCCTGGTTGAGAATGTCCTTTCTGTGGGTCTGGTCTCTGCTCCTCCTCCTCCGTGAGCCTCCGATGTCCGGCATCTGTCAGTGACGATTCGGCCTAGAAGAGGAGGACAAGGGGACGCAATCAAGAAGAGACCAACTCGATAATTTATGCTAAATTCTTGTACGCTGTTTTTTTTTGTGTAAATGCGAGAAAAAAGAAAGAAAAACGAAAAGAAAATGCCAAGGAAGAGGGAAGAAACGTTTTTTTTTTTTGTAAATTTATTTATAAGGATCCCTTTCTTATTTCGAGATTACATCACGGACAGTATACAGGACTACTGTGCCGCTTGTTTATATTCAATTCCTTAATATTCTGGGTTTTTGTTGCTGAAGAGGAGAAAGTAAAGAGAAATCACCAGACTCTCAAAAGTGAAATTTTGTTGCGTATGGAACTGTGTGCTGTGAGGAGCCGGGGCCTTTTAAACACAATCTTCGGAATTTTAGCTATTTATCAAAGGCATCCTCCCAGGGAATGTTGGTATAAAAGGTATCTGAAATTCATTCATCTGGCCTCTAAGAGGGTTTCTGGGGGTAAGGAAGTGCCCGGCAGTTTTCTTCTCTTACACTTGCCCCGATATATATATAAGGGGGGATGGGGTGAGAAAATATGAAAAAAATTCACTCTGCTATTCTGTGAATTTTCGGAAGAAAACCCCTATTTAGGCTAATAAACGGGGTAGTTGCAAATTGCTTTTAAATATTTTCCTGATTTTGAGGTTTTCACTTTCATTAATTTAAATTCCCCGTCAAAACGTCATTTGCAAATTGTTAACATTGAAAAAGATGCAAATTGTTTAGTTAAAGGTCCTACAACCTATATTACTATACACCTGGAGAATTTTACGATCATCAATCTTCATCTGACGTTTTTTCTTTATTATTATTATTATTGTTGTTGTTGTTGTTGAAAGCAGTTTGTGCGGCCCAAGAAGGTGCCCTAAAATGAGCTACTGTGGGAGTATATAGAGGAGAGAGTGGTTCAAGGTTATAAGATTAAGTAATGCAAATGAATTTTATTCAAAAATTAAAATGAAATCATTTTTTTGTTTGCTTCAACTAGATTAGACGATAAAAAGACTATGGCCTATCTATTGAAGAATTATGCCCGACATAAACGATATCTAAAAAGTATCGTCATACAGTAAGAAACCAGAAACAAAGCCTCGGAATCGAATGGTAAACGGCGACGAATGCGGAAACAACGCTTGTAAATGGCTTTTATAACATTAAACATTAAGTTTTTACAGAACTGCAGCACATAAATCACTACTAGATTCTATAGCTGCGGAAGGTAGCATCCCTTCGGAGTTGAGTTCATAATACAGAAGTCCATTATACAAACACTGCAAACTGAAGTGTTTAGTTTCTAAACACTTAAAGTGTTTAAACCGTTGTAATCGTGTTTCTAAGTACCAACCCTCAGCTTTCCAAGTACCAATCCCGTCCAATGCTGATGAGTATGTTAAATGGCACCCTTTGCTGTTGCCAACATAATTGCCTGTTTATTTCTCCAAAGCGTTTATCATAACTAAGTACTTACTATCCTATTTTTTATTTTTTGTATGTGAAAAAACCAAGCTTAGGAGTCACACTTTGTACCACCAGTCTGTTATGTCGTTACGGCCATAGTGCAATGTCTAGACCTAGAGTAACCTGAGGGATAGAAGAGAATAGGAAAGATTAGATGTGGTCTGGGGGTCTTCGAAGAGCTCTCGGTGAACCTAACATCTGAGCTGTAAACTGTTACAAGTTCGGAAATACTGACTGCGGAACATTATTCCAAAATCGAGTTGTTCTCTTCATAAACCAACTTCTAGACCGTATTGTTCACGAAAGGGAGGGCTGACGGTAATGAAGGTAGGCCAAGCGGTCTAGTCTTGTGTTGTCAGAGAAATATTGCCGAGCAGGAGGTTTTTAATTTCAGTGGAATGGTCGCTATGGTAATAGCGAATAAGTATGGAAAGGGGTGCTATATATTCCTATGGTGGCTCAAAGACTTTATGGAGCGCGCAAGGTGCCATTTTCAATGATTTTAATGGTATGATTTTGCTCCTTGTCGTGGCAAGGGAAGGTGGTTTTTAGTCTAGCAAGAAGTCAGGTCTTTCTGGAATTTGGCAAAAAATATGTGAACTGCATTTCCGTTGCTTCAAGCTATAATGTTGTTGGAATTTCTTTTGTTAGCTTGGTAATCCTTGCCGATATTTTAGGAGCCACCTTGCCTTTATTTCAATCATTACAAGCCAATGAAATTGATATGCTTGAAGTTCAGTTCATCAATACGCCCATATCCAGTCTGGAGAGGCAACGTGAAACTAGCTCGGATGCATTCAAAAAGCTTTTCGCTCTTGCTGAGGCCCTTTTGCAAACGAAATTGACAAATCATACAAATAGGTTAATAACTTTATTGATGCTGTAGAAGAGATTTTTCCAGGTGCTGAATTGTATAAAGAGGACCTGTCGTATTTTTTGCTTTGAAGGGAAAGCTGAAGATTTACAAGACAATATTAGAACACTGTGCCAATTGTTGTGCACGTTTCCTGTTGCAGCTGAAATCTGTCCCAACCTTCTTCTTCTTCTTTAAACTCCTTTAATCCCTCATGGGACATAGGGCGGAAACAGTTGCCCTCCAGCGGACTCTGTTTTGCGCGACAGCTCTTAGCTCCGACCAGGATCTCCCAGTTGTTGCGGCTTCTTCTAGTAGGGTTCTCCTCCACGTTGTTCTAGGTCTTCCTACTCGACGGGAACCTTGCGGATTCCAGTCAAGGGCCTGTTTGGCTAGATTTTCGTTTTCGCGTCGCAAGGTGTGGCCAACCCAATTCCATTTCCTTACTATAAAGAAGTGATGGTCGACTGGAGGTTTAATTTTACAGCATACTTGGAGGGCATCCGCTATTTGTGCAGAATTTCCAAGAATGCTTTCAATCGTGGATGCCCCTAGACCGAGCTGTCACTTTTTGATGGCAAGGGTGCTAAGCTCAGTCTTGCTGAGTGTGGGCAGCAGCGTTAATTAATATGGCTTACAGAAGAAAATGGATGGCCGTATACAGACTTTAAGCCTTCCGGGAGTGCTTCTGGCAAGAGAAGGCATGCATCGCTATGATCCAGAATTTGTTAGAAGGGAACCCAATACACTGCGGAAGCAGATAACTGCGAGTCCGTAACGAAGTGGCAAGGGAAGTGGGACGGGTCTGTCAAGGGTTGGAAGGTAAGATACGATTTCACGCAGTTCTTGAATGGTCATGGATGATTTAGGAAATCAGAAAGATCAGGAACACATCTTCTTTTACTATGTCATATGCGGCGAATATAGAGCGGAACTACACTACCACCGAATAGCCGAACCGCCACTACCACCGAATAGCCGAACCGCCACTACCACCGAAAAACAACCTAGGACTCACGATGAGGAATGATGATGGGTGTGGGAAAGTGGAAGGGGCGCTGATAGCCATACACAGGAGATTTGGGCTACAACCTAACAGTATCATTGAAAACAACTCTTAGATGGTGGATGTCTGGAGCGATAGTTGAGGCCTCCAGAATGTTTCCCCTAGGCTGACCAGTAGCAGGTGGTAGATCGGCCGAAAGGAACTCTATGCTGCATAAGTTCCTGTGCCCGTGAACCCAGACATGAGTCACGTTGCGCTTAATACCAACCCTAGCTCAGCCCTGCATCGTTGCACTAGCTAGGAACTCATGGCTAATAAATCAAGAGTTTTTATAGAGGCTGGAGTATATGTATATGCAACATCCTTTTAATGGTTCGAGGTTAATTGTCTGGCACCGAATGCACCGAAAGATGCCATTGCAGTCAACTATTAGTCATTTATAGATAGACTCCTGCCCTGACGCCCTTTAACGTTTTGGACCCGTCGTTGAATACCGTATACCGAACTTCTCCACTCTCTCATTGAGGATATTTTGACGGAAAAGTCCTGCCAGAAGATCAATTTAAGTTTAACGTAGACTGTGTTTGTGGCGATCATACCCTCAGGTAGCAAATCCAAGCATGACTGCAAAGTTTTGGGGTCTCGCCCCAGATTTCTTCAGTTTTAGGGGCACTGCATGAGACCAAGTGCTTGATATGAAGGTCTCAAGGGAGCAGGTTATCTGCGACCTATTGAACCTACTGTTGCTATCTCGGCGAACCTTTCCAACTTTATTATATTAGATCCTGCTAAACAGAGGCCACCATACCCTCGAACCGTAAGTGAGTACTCGACGCACCGTGGCTCTGTACCTTGACAGGACCATCTAAAGCCTGAGACCCCAAGTTTTGTCGAAGGTCTTTTTACAGATGCAGAAAATTATACTGGCTTTTTTACCTTTTCCTTGGTGTTCTACTTCCAGTTGAGCTTTGAGTGTAAGATAAGACTCAGAAATTTCACCCAGGAGGATATAGTGAGGGTGTGTTCATCCAACCAACCATATAGTATAAAGGTGAGAATTTTCTCTTCGAACAGCATTCGCTCAGTTTTGCCTGGGTTGACTGCCACACTGTGTGCATAGGATAACCGTACAGTTTTTAACCATTTTTAACGGGAGCACAGGATAACCAAACAAGAAAAAAAAAAGATTTATATGGCCGAGTACTGAGTTGTACGCACGGGCATACAACGGGCATATAAAGGCCAAGTGAATAACATTTTCGTTATGTACAGTCGGCCTTTGGATTTTTATTAATCGTAATTATATGCAAACAACTGGGGAATAACCCGTCTGTGTGTATGTGGCAGAACAGTTCTGAAAACAAGCTGGTCAAGGACTATGTTTCTATCACAGCCGGTGTTCGCCCGTTGTAAGGCCATTTTTCATTTTTACTCGGGAATTCATACTGGAATTGGCAACTGGCACTTAATCAACAATTTTGTTCTATTACATTTATATTTTTAAAAGTCTTATTGAACTGAATTGAGACAAACCCCAGTAAATAAGGACCTTGGTTGACAAAATTTCAAGTTTTAATTTTTTCAACTATTTCACCTTTTCTTCAAAAATTAATACCAATTTATTTGTCGAAATTGTCCAACAACTTAAAGGAAGGACAAACAGAAATTCATTTTCTTACCCCTTCGAAATTTATCCGAACAGAGTTATTCCATATTGTTCCAATTTGTGGTTTTTCACCAACCCTATTTGACCAATTATATTAAGATGTTGTTATGGTGAAGTGGAACAACTGCAACTATCTAATGAAGCTGCAACAATGACATAAAATTTGTCCACTTTCGTGTGGATAGAGGGGGGGGGGGGATTGGTCTCGTATACCGGTCTAGAAGTGACCATCGCCGCAAGCATTCGTCGTTTCATCAAGCAGCTTCTAACTTCCTTCAAATTGTAATGGAATTAAATTTTCGAGAGGATTAAATTTCTTGGCATCCACTCAATTTCAGTTGTCGTTTCAATTTGTTTCGTCTTTCCTTGTCATGATGGTTCCTCTACTGTGTGTGGATGTGGTGGAGCTGCTGCTGCTGCTTGTAAAATGGGTGGAGGCTGTGTGTGGTGGGGCCGTTTTTCCCGAAATGAACCGCAAAACTTATTCCAAGTCCCAGCACGTTGCTGATTGACCGTAAATTTTTATTTCGGTCCTCTCTTCTGGTATGTCGTCCCGTACCATTAACAATTTATATGGCAAATGGCAAACATGAAATGAACAAATAAAATTTAACTGAACGAGATCCATGTTGTAATCCCGCAACTTGACGTCAATATCCTTTAACCAACGGAGAAGGCAGCTCACCAGCTTCCTTCCACAAAAGCTAAAACTTCTCTCTCGGCTGGAGATGAAATCTTAAATAGTCGAATGGAGCCAGGCCCTGCTTTTGTTGTATCTAAGAAGACCGGGAGTTGCTTCTTGTAACATGGGATAGGATGGAGTTTTACGATGAATCATCGTAGGCTTTACTATTGCCGAAAGATAGATGTCCCAAAAGGGCTAAATGAGAGTGTCGCCCATATAGGATGCAATAAAAATTATTTATGTGCAAAAATTTCACCGCACGATTAAGGTGCACCATCAAAGTGCGAACGGATTGGGACTTTTGATGTCGGATGCCAAACAGAGCCGAGTTACAAACTTCTTCTTTTTTGGCCAGCCAAGACTTCCAATTAAGCGTTTGATTTGTGAATACGAAAATAGATCTATGCGATGAGCAGAGATGAACTGCAGAGCATGAAGCCACCACCACTTCAAGGTACATTCACGAAACATAATGCCGAGATAATTAATTAGTTGTAGTAGGTACCTTGTCGACGTCCCATCACCGAAATCTTCCTGCATAACAAAACAAAAAAAAAAAAGAAAACAAAAAGAAAAGTATCACAACGACAAGGAGGCAACTTTTCTTAGAGAAGATTCGGAATTCATCTCCGGTGGAGCGAGGTATTTTTAGCGTTCATTAAGGTGGCCGTTCTATAGGAGGCGCGCACGTTCCTCTACGGGCTCGAATGTGCGGCTTTAGGTTTACAATTAAAAATTCATTTTCAGTCGTAAGAGCAGTCGGACACGTAATTATCCCTTGTCAGACTAGAAAATGAGCGCCTTGTTGTGGTGATTAATTAATTAATTTACTCGTTACGGTTAAGCCATCAAAAATTAAAGTCACTTTGTGCAAGCCAATCAATTCGAGATGTTATCCGCCCGTAAAAGTAATGGTTCAGATTGTCTTTGCGTTTTTTGGGGCGGGGTACGTGCAGAATGATGGTGAGTATTGTTTTTGGGGTTTTGGGTTTTTAAAGTGGGGGTGGGAGTTTCTTTTCCAGGAAATGTATGTTTCTTTTTGCAACGTTTAATATGGCACCAAACTTTTATAATATTAAAATGCCTTACCAAAACAATGTCCCACAGTTTCAATGTTGTTCATTAAGTTATGATACTGCCACCCTAAATAGCTCAAGAGTTTAGTCGCCCGACAATCCCAGAGGCCAAGATTGGATTCCACTGCGCGGCATAGTTTTTCTTTTTTTGCTTTTGTCCTACCTACATAAAATTTACTATTTCTTCTCTTCTTTTCAACCGGAATTTCCTGAGGTTTCTTCTACGATCACCACCTGTAAGCATAATAGGAGCCCATCGGCGAATCTCGAGTAGTTAAAAAAGACGTGCTCTGCGTCCTCTTGAATCTCTGGGAATGCTAGGCATAGCGATGAGTAATCGTGCCAAAAAGGATGTAGGTATATCCTATAGCCTCTATGTTCGCTCAGGAGCTCGTGAGGTCGTAGCTTACTTCCCCATGCTCCCTCGTAACCCTTATCTTCACGTTTGGAATAAGCCTTGAGTCAACGACCCTCAACAGACTCATTCCTCTTTATTTGCCATTCTATTAAGGACTCACGTCGCGCAATATGCCACCGTATCATTTTAGGCTCCACGTTGTGATATTCCGGATCATAGAGACGCATGCCTTCTCTCGGCTCTATGTCTATGGGGATCATTCCCAATATCTTACACGACGCATCGTCAAACGTGATTCTGTATGCGCAGCACACATAGCCTGTTTGCGACCCTCCATTTTCTGCTGTTTGCAGCACTGTTTAACGCTGCTGCCCACAGTGACGCTTCGTATAGAAGGACTGAGTTAACCACACTAGCCATAGGTTCTTACGTTTGGCAGCATAACTACGAGAGCAGTACAAATCTGGACGCTCTACCATGCGGGCCGTGCATGAGTATATGGTCGTCTGAGTGACAGGGTAGATGGCTCCTCCAAGGTAACATCATATAAAGAAAAAGTAAATGTTAAAAATTGGGCTCCAGACCAAAATCGTTCCAATTTTTTTTCAGGCATTCAGAGTGATTTCTGAGTGCTAACAAATTGACCCAGGTCGTGCGACGGCGGCGGCTGGAGGAGGTTAAATCACTCAGAATACAAAAAATAATATGGGGCGATTTTGGCCTGGAGTTTCAATTCGCATCCCACTCCTGACTGCGATAAAAAAATGGTCTCCCCACCTTTAAATTGTTATTCGAGCACTCAAAAATCACTTCGAATACCTGATTTTTTTGGAGAAATTTTAGTCTAGAGTCCCGATTCTATACACCGGCTTCTATTGTCTGCTAGGCCAGGCTAGGCTACTCGTCGGAACAACACGAAAAAAATAATAATAATAATGAAAAGAAACTAAAACCGTCATATGCACAGACGACCTGACACAGCAACATACCAGATGCCAAGGACTACGATGCCTTCCCTCCTCGAGGGAGTCTCAGCTTGCTCCAAGTAGGGCATCGCCAGCTCTAGTACCGACTACAGTACTTCAAATTCAACTAAAATAACCGCAGGCGTTTCTGAAGTCACCAGCCATAGTGATAATTGCACATCTGAGAAACAGAGGTCACGAGCGTCCATCCGTTCTCTGCAGAATCGCAGAAAATGAGGGCGCTGGTACCAACTCGGAGAAGGACAAACCCAATAATGTAATATTTCAAGCAGTCGTGGAGTGGAAAGCGCTCCAGAACGCAAGGACAGCAGGATCGGTAACCTCCCGCACTGAAAGATATACCGGGAAGATAGTTCAGCGCCTACAAATATTTACCAAGCATAAAATCTCTCAAAATCAACAATAGTCGAGGAAGATTTTACTTCAAGAGCTCAACAATCAGGCTCAACGGGTAACAGGCCAAAGAGCGAAGTAGTGAAGAACTATTTTCTTGTGGCACTAACCGATGCCAATTATTGTATCAGCAGACTCTCAGACCTTCTCTGGGCCAAAATATCAGAGATGGTCATGGAGTGGTAATTTCTCATGTATACCTAGCAATGCGGTGAAAGTCAAGGCCGGGAGCCGGATGCCATCCCCTCATGGAATTTCGTCGAACAGCCACGCTTAGCGGGCCATAGAACAATATGAGATTCGTGGGCCACAGTTAGACGGCCGCTGCCCTTATCTACCAGGTTCTGCTCTAAGCTTAATTCTGCAGATTGCACCCAAATGCGAATATCATGACGAACTAGTGAAACAAAGTGTGATTTTAAGCCATCTTGGCTACTTCCTTATGACTTCGTAATGTGGAGCTCACCGAAGCACGCAACAATTAACTTGTGGTTGCGCAAGCTAATTTGTGCAAATAAGCTATTATTTACCTCCATTAGTTATTGCGTATTAAATTTATACTTATGTATACATTTTATTATATTATATTGATTATACATATAGTCGGAGGAGCAGGAGGTCGAACGTCACTATTCACTCATGCCCATGTTGAGGGTTGTAGCTGAGGCTTGAGCATCGTTTTAAAGCTGATGCCAATACACTAATCTCAAGAAGATTTTCTATCAAGACATATTTTGCAAAAGCCAAGGCTTCACGATGAAAAATAAAAATTGACCTTACAACGGGCGAACACCGGTCGTGATTGAAACATAGTCCTCGCCATATACCGGGCTTCAGACGCTTGTTTTCAGGACCGTACCGTACATAAAACATACACACACCGAAGGGTAATTTCCCAGTTATTTGAACATAATGCACACAAAAAAGGCAATCCTTAATCTCCAAATTATTTATATATTCAAGACGGACACCCGGCAAACCACATTTGCCACAATTTAACTCCTTACTATCCAAAAGTGGCAAAGTGTGACTATCGGTCCCCAACAAAAAAAACTCCGCGTATTTATTGGAGAAAATATTATGAAGTCTGGAGCTCAGGTTTGAATTTGAACGTTTCACAATTTTTATCGATGCCCTCCAACAAAATGTCTCACTAAACTACACCCCCCACACTTTACCTACAACAAACCGGCGACTGATCTTGTTTCTCTTGTGCATCGGTATTCTTAAAGTATGATACTCCAACGACCGATAGCGAAAATGTTATGCAGTTGGCATTTATATGCCTATCGTATGCCCGTGTGTACAACTCATTGAAATCTTTCGGTCAAGTTTGACCGCCCTGGGCCATATGTGCTTCCGTTTAAAATACTTAAAACCTCTACGGGTATTATATGCCCCTTAAAACCCCAAGCGGCCGGTGTTCGCCCGTTGTAAGGCTCTTTTTTAAAACTTACTCGGGTCACGGAAGTCAAGCCTTTTAGTTCACACGGAACGCAACCCCGTTTGTACAAGCTAATCGTTGCGTGTAAACCTACCTTAAAGCACCCATAGCTGCCATATTTGTTGAAGCGTACTGATGTCCTCGGTCGAATTTTTGCGATAGATTGAAATAGTTTGGAGCATCATCCTGTCTTATGAAACTTCTGTTTATAGATATCTATGTATATATTTTTGTTTGTAAAACAAAATTGGATAAGTTCGAAGAAAGTTCCCAAAGACATTTTGTCGGCCGTTGCCTTCAAATTTCACAGTCTGTACACGTGTCGCATGGAAACAGTCCTTATCATGTGGATCCACAATTAGGCTAGTGACATATGATAAGGTTTTTCCTGGACCGAGTTTTTTTTAGTGCAAAATGGAATTCAAGCAATTAGTACCCCGTTTATGACTAGGTTCAACCCAGGCTTAACCCAAGTTCAACCCAGTTATAAGCGGGGGTCGAGTTGAAACTGGGTCCACTCAGCTCTCCTTCCTGGGTTGAGCTGATATTTCACTCATATACGCGAGTTGAGTTGTAATTGGGTTGAAGTGACATTTGTTTCGTTTGTTTACCATCCGTGAAGTCTGCCTTCGGCGTTACTTTTGGGTTCGGTGTTTTTGATTGCACAGGAATAAAAAAAATTATTTCGTTTTGAGTTTGAGAATGAGAATTTCACACAAAAATTTGAGGTTATGTTTTGAATTCAGTTCAACTCTATTTCAACCTAAATTGAACTCAACTCGACATCATATACGGTCATAGCCGGCGGAAAATATGGGTATGATGGGTAGCATTACTAACCTGGAAAATTCTGGATGGGTAAAGTATCCACCCGGAATTTGAGGCTAAATGAGCGTGTTACATGAAGACTGGCTCTGGTTCAGAACAAAAATTGGTCTACTTCCAACTTGTCCTCATTCTCGCATTAACCATAGTCTCAAATACCCAAACACAAGCATACGCAACAAACACATGCACTCGTCGTTTCGATTTTTTGGTTATTTGTAAAAGACTAGACGGAACCTAAGCACGCAACTGTCTGTAAGCAATAATACGCCGCACTATACGTACGCACGTATCTGTTGCCAACTTTAGTCTGTATGCGGCACTCCTTTTTCTGCTGTTAGCTCTCTTTCTTACTGCTGCGTGTTGCCCATACTGGCACTGCGTAAAGCTAGACTAAGCAAACCACCCTCGCCAACAGGAAGCGATAGACCGGTATACCCCTCACTTTGGGCAGCATTCTTGTAAATGATGCACAAATAGTGGAAGCTTCATCCGCCAAAGCCTCTTAGTGTGTTTTAAAACTAAGCCTGCGGCCGGTCATCACTCCTAGGTATCTTAAGGCGAGTTGTGATTAAATGATCTGTTCCCATACCTTGATTCTACGGATACTTGTTTTCCCAGGTTGCTGATCAACGCAGTTACAGTTACCCACCCGGGCCCAACACGATCCGCCGGCACTGTATACGGTGGTTGAAATTTCAACTCAACCTTGATTCAACTTTTCAACCTAGTCATAAACTGAGTATAGGTTAGCTGGGGCATACGTTAAGGTTAAAACCGAATCGGTTTCAGAACCGAAAAGTATGTAATCACGACAATGGGAAACTTGCGAACGATTAACCGTACGGGAAAACCTAATCGTATGTCGCTAGTCTTAGGCTTTCGTTTGACTGCACTTCTGTTGACCGCGTTTTCTTTAATTTTGTTTCTGCCGAGGATTTTCAGTGTTAGCAAGTTAACACAACTAGATCAATACAAATTCTTGTACTATGGTCCAAAGTTGAGCTATTCTGACACTATGGTAAGCTGTTATCAATCCCATGAAAATATGTCAAGAGTATATCCGAATGTTATGCTCCCAATTTTTTTCTAGATTTTAAAAGAACTGTCTGTCGAAATTGAAAAAATTTTCCGTATATGTATTTCAAATCATATGAATTGTCCTTTATTTTATTCTTTTCAACAAAGTAAGAATTACTAATAAATTACCAGGAATCGTGGTCTGAATGGCTGCGATAAGCTGCGTGTTAGTGCGATTTCCTCCTTCATAATGCTAGAAAGATTTTTCGTTTGTGGGTATATTGTAGATTATCAAAACACATTTTATAAACAAATTAATGAACAACTAAAACTCCATATTTTTGTTATCCTTTGTATGTTCATGTATATATTCACCAAAACGAACAGAAAAAACATAGCCTGGAAATTCCTGCATAAAAGGAATAGTTTACATCTGATTATCCTGGAACAAGCTAATTTTGGAAGCAACTTTCCCTGTACAACCCCTAAAGAGGCCCTGGGTGAAAGTAATACAATTTTTTCCTATTAGCTGGTTACATACTAAAAAGTCTAATCAAGAGCAAAATAACGGCTTTTCCCTCAATTAACTGAGCGGATGCTTATCTCGGAAATTCCCCGGCTCCGGCATTTATTATTTTAATTCAGACTACTTAGGCGTAATATGACCTGATAGTCAATTCTGATAATCAGGGCCGCAGCCAGGGGAATGCCAATAAAATCAAAGCATTGTAATGCCGCCCGGAATGGCATCTTATTACCCACGGGGCAGTAAAGCAGCCGCCGCGCGAAAGCCGTCGTCGTCGCCGCTGCGCCGCCAAAGGGTCCGCTCTTCTTACATTACCTTAATATAAAATTATGTAGGTAATCTACATTAACAAGTAATTTGCATTATTTATATGCGAACTAATAACCATAATACACGTGAGCCTTGAAATATTACGCCACGGATACACCTATACACACACACGCACATGCCGCCAGTCCCCACGGGTGGGTGGGTGGATTAAGGGTTGGTTTTTAATAGCTCTCGTGCCATTTAATTTATATGAATATGGTGGTAGACTAATTAACAGGCTTTTTCTCTTCGACTTAACCGCACATCCACGAGATGGAGCGCCTAGGGGCTGTACGGCCTGGGAATGCTACGGAGGAGGAGGTGGAGCGCCCCGGGGCTGGGGGATCCGGGATATGCTCCACCAACACAAAGGCCAATTTTTATGTTTCAATTCTTGGCAAAGTTGCTTTATCAGCGCAAGTTATTTCCTCACGCTCGTTGACTCGTTTCAAGTTAAGTGTTTCGTAAAAGCTGATTATGACATACATAGCACTAACGGAAAATAGGGGAGTATAATAATGCATTTGGCTTCAGTGCGGCATTACATTCGACAAAGGAATCCTTCGCTCGCTCTCTCTCTCTCCAGCTATGCAGTAGCTTTGTGGCATGTCAAGTCTCTGCATGGAACGAAAACGATTGAACTGTGGCAAATGTGCTGTAAATGATTTATTGGTTATTGGCTAGTCCAGAGGGGGTTTCTTGATCAAGACTGTACTTTAAGACTAGTTTGTCCTTTATTTCAGGCTATTATGAGCCACAACCCCGGGGGCTTACCTAGAGAATTAAGAGGCAGTTGTGCAAGATGCAATCTGAACGCTTTCTTCTAGAAGCATTTTTTATTGCAGGTCTTTGGTGCTAATGTCTCTTTATGGATTGCTTAATGATCGTAGTTGAGCATGTTGCTAAGGAAAAGTAGAAAGAAAATTATTGAAGTGAAACTTGAATGCAGGTTAGTTTCAGTTCAATCATGCAGAATACTCTCGATTTACATCCTTCAAAGCATACCAAGAAAAAGTAAACGGTATCGTGTCGAGGGGTGCATATCGGAGGAAGTTCAGTAGTGTCGCCTAAGATCTTCTCTAGGCAGCAGGCTCACATAGTCATCTAGTCCATGCTCGTGCGACCTTAAACATAGAACAGTGGACGTACTTTTTGCTTCACATTCGTGGCACCTTAATGGAACAAACCAAAAAATAACAAAAAACATTTGGGGACTGGTGAATCTGGTCTTATGAACGTCAGCTCAGAATCAAAATCACAATACCTCCCCAGTCAACTTAGGGAATGTTGAAGAACTGCTTGCAAAGTAATCAGAATGGGCCTGTCAATCAGAAGCTTCCTGACCCTAGCAGGATAAGAAGGGCCAAGGAGAAGAGGGCCGAAGAGGAATTTGGAGCCATAGAGAGCAAGCCAAAACATTACCTAAGTGAACTCCACCTGACCGACCCAAGCTCAAGAGCTTCTGGTATTCTTTCTAACCAGCAGTAATCAGAGAGCTTTCCACAGGAGAAAGCGGAACCCACACGGCAACAAAAGAGAAGCCGCAAAGGCCACCTCACCGAGCTAGAATCGCTTGCTACCTTCATTGACGATAGTTTGGATTTAGACATAAACGGTCTACTCACGATCTTCTTGTATGTTTAACCGAGCATCTCAATGAAAGCATAGGTACATCAATTCGGTGATCCTGGTAGAGTTGAGCCGGACTTACAAGAGGCAGTTCATTTGTTCCGTACACGATAGTAAATTGTACTGAGGCCTCAACTTTTTTAAATGTCCCGGTTCAAAAATAATGTACTACTGGGATATGAGCGTGCATCGTGCGTTTGTAAATTACGAAGTGGAGAGACATTTCTTACTTCTTTTGCAGCAGCAAAATATCCAATCTGAACTGCGCCGAGGTGAGATTGTAAACACGAACTGGAACAACATTTTCTTATTTCTTTTGCGACAATAAAATATCCAATTCGAATTGCGGCGAGATGAGATTGTAAACACGAACTCCATAGATATTTTCTTACTGTTTTTGCCGCAGTCAAATATCCAATTTAAACCGAGCCGTGGTGAGATTGTAAATACGAACTGGAGAGAAATCTCTTACATTTTTGAAGGAGTGAAATTTTATACTAAAGAGACAGTTCTTACATTTTTCGAGGGAGGTAAATTTTGTACTGAAGAGACAATTCTTACATTTTTTGACGGAGAGAAGTTGGAGAGATATTTCTTACATTTTTCATGGGAGGTAAAATTTTATTTTTATTTTTTAATCTCTATCTGGAACAAATAAAATATTTTCGTGTTATTTTCAATTTTTAATTAAAATTTTAGAGAATATTTTTGTAATCAACATTCATAGGCACGATAATTAATATTTCCATTCATGCATTCATCATTTATCGTATCCTCTCTTTCGCAAACGCAATAGATCTACCCGCATCGCAACATTTGAGCCATTCACTACGTGACGTGCTAGCAATACAATGGCACCTCGCCTCATTTGAAGTGAGACATTGTACTGGTTCAAAAGGAAAAAGAGGCTCCTCTTACAAACTCATTTTATTATCGTGTCCTACCCAACATTAGATCCTGGTCTGATTGCTTAAGTATGTAAACTAAACTCCAAATTATTAGTATAGACTTAGTTCTGGCAGTTCAATCAAGGTAGCATTGATGGCATCGAATCCAACCCCTTCACCATTTCGGCTGGTGTTCCACAGGGATCAATTATATCACCCGCACTTTTTCTGATCTTTATAAATGATCTGCTTTTAGTTCCCTCCAATTCACTTCACAGCTTCGCTAACCACGGGACTCTGTGTTAATTTTATTATTTCAACAATGTAATGGAATAAGGGGTAAGATCTTATCTACACCATCGTGAAATGATGTCTAATTCAATTAAGAGGGATATCAAATCGATTTTTAACCTTATGAATCGAGTCGAATTTAACGTCTACCAAACAAAGTGGAAGCTTATTTTTAAAAAAACTTGCACCAATCTTCCTTCGTGTGGATCGGATCGTGTGAATCTAACTACTGATTCATCTCTCAATATCCTAGGCATGATATTTACTGAGGATCGGCGGTCGAACGATCACCCCTTTCAACCCTTTTATTTTGGCGGGGCTTTAAAAAGCACAGTGACGAAATTTGAGAAAGTAAACAGCCTGCTCTATAAAACTATTCGGCGATCTTTTGCGTTAGGTACCATTGACTCTGAGCCATCGCAGGAATCGTGGGTTTTTGACCGAAAAGTGATTTTTGGAAACTTTGACATTGAATAACTTTCAAAGGGTTAATAGGGTCAACATTTTTGTAAGAACTAAAGCTGTAAAGAATTTCATTGTCAACATTTTGGGCCATGGGCACAAAGAAAACACGGAAAAACGCGATATCTCCGGTGGCCCTGTTGTTTTTCTTGTGGTTCCGAAATTGTTTTCTTAAAAAGTCCCAAGGAAGCTGTGTACCAATTTTCAACCATTTTGGAGTTTCGTCTCCTACTACTGTTGTACTCAGTTCATTGGAACAAATTTTGATAGATATGGGCTGCGCCATCTAAACTTTCGGTATTTCTTCCTTCTCTGACATTTTTTAGTCGATTTTGTCGAATAAGCTAGATTTATTTAGGATATTCTCTACCATTTATTTCAAATCAGTTTTTGAATAAAATGTCGACTAAAGACCACCTCCATTCCGCGCATTTGTCACAATTCAACGATTGTTTTCGATGTAAAATGCTACAGTTTCAGCGCATACTTTCGGTGTGTTTTGACTCATAGCTAAAATGGTACTGAATGACTTTTCAGAATCGTGTACATTTGTCAAAATCGGCTAAAAAACATCAGAGTTATTCAATGTTGAAATACTGAAGGTCTAAATGGCGCACTCCACTTTCGCCAAGCGGCATGCTTTAGAGGGTTTTAACCTTAAAGTAGTTGAACTGAAGTGCCTCCCGAAATACGGATAAAACATATTCTGGGTTTCTAAAGACAACCCAGAACCGGTTGATAGAATCAAATTTTGTCATAAAATGGGCAGAAGCTTTTGTAGTAAGTACTAACTAAGATAATTGTTCTTTAGTCTCGGCCAAATTTGGGCAAGGGAGATCGGCTCGAAAAGAGCTGGTTGCTGGCTCACACGATTAGAAAAAACTAAAGAATGCGGATAGTCCAGGAGCCAGGTTGCAGCAGCATAGTCTTATACAGGGCGTTAGGAACCCAAATGGGCTTGACAAGCTAAAGGTTAGGGCGCTATACTACCATATAAGAAGTCTTCGGTTCGAATTCACTTTGCGACAGAGCCCTTCGCCGTTCCATTTCTCTGATCTGGATTACTTTCCTTCTTTCTTGTTTGAAGTCGGCGTTCTTGTCCCGTTAGTTTTAATTGAGAGCTGGTGAAATAAAACCATGTGTTTGCGTAACAGTTTTTTCACTCGTCTTTTCACTATCTTTCCGACTAGAACTTGCTCTCGGACATTGCACTCAATATTAGAATCGTCGATAGTATTAAGCGGAATTACCCCTGAGCGGTGGTCTTTTCCATAAAACATTCGACATTCTGGTACAATTACGAGTTGGTAAGTAATGGTATCATTAAATACTTATAAGTAGAATCGAAAAATACTCAATGAGTACTATTTACTCGTTCAAAAGTACTCCATTCCTCAAGAGTCAATGAGTAATTTTTGACGTATATTCGAACTTCCTTAGCGTATACATTACTCAATTTTCGACTACCATAGATAGCAAATAACTGTGTATGCAGCTTACATCCCTAATAAAAGCACGCATAGTAAACAGATGCGCCTGCCACTCGGGTATGCATGCTTCCGCTAAAGGCATGAAGTTCTAAAACTGCCCTGCCAGAGGTATGCATGCCTCTGTTACAGATTTTGATGTAGTCGCAATCGATCATTCCAAACGCGAGTGTCGTTTTACCAGTCGGTCCCCCAACTAAGTACTCAATGCGTCCAAAGATGCTTGACCTGCGAAATCGAACGGGGACCGGTCTACTCAGTATAAATATTTTTTAAAGTTCCAATGTTGCCATCAAGTTCCATCATGACCTAAGTTGTCTGTGCTGCTGCCATCTTTATGTTTTCTTAATCCTGTGTGAAAACTGGTTTCCCAACCAGCTTGATGTCTCCGTAGTAGGTACTGTTTTTGTATTAACGTAATTTAAATAACAAAAACGTTTAACCTAAAACCTCTAAACAGCTTATTTTTAGTACGTTTATCACAACGAAAATATGAATGGAAGAAGGCGCACATAACCGGTACGCGTTAGTTGCAATGTGCCAGTCTATTGAGCCGTGTGCATACTATCTTAAAACAGCTGTAGCTATTCTCAATCTTCACCCAATCAAGTAAAGTGCTATAATATTTCTTACATCTCCCCACCTATATTTTCATTACAGTAAATTTATACCCATTTCCATCATCATCGCCGCCGCCATTACATTCTGCGCCCAACAGAAAAGAAAGATTTAAAAAGTTATAAAAAAGGCACTGAAATCAATCCTTTACTACTAAAAAACTCTAAAAATAACCTTTTTATCACCACCATAAATTGGGGTTTCCCTTAGAAGAAAAAAAGTGATTTTAAACTTTCGAACGAAAAAAATAACAACAACAACAACAAAATTCACTCAATGCAACTTTAAAGTGATAAAAAAGTTATTAAATCACTTCCTTGCCCCAATTCGTGTCAAAAAGGGAAAACAGTAAAAGCACCTTTTGCCACAGGTGCTGCTACACATGTTTTATTTATTACGAAAGTTTCCGTGTTTAGAGGGTACAGCGGGGGCGGTGACAGGTGACTCTAAAAAATAATAAATAAATAAATAAATAAAAATAAAATTGTCAAGGAGAAATAATAAATATTAATCACAGAATTTTTGGTTGTTGTTGTTGTTCTTATCAACAGAAGATGTAAAAAATAATTTGATTTACGAAAATCAAGGGGTATTTTAACTAGGAAGGTCTTTGAGAAGAATTCATGGCGGAATAAGCTCCGATGTCGAAAAGCTTTTATATTGCCTTTTCGTTCTTTCAAAGGCTAGTATCGACAGCGGTGTTTTACTAAGCAGTCTCCCAACTAAATACTAACCAGGCACAATGCTGCTTGACCTCCGTAATCGAAAGAAAAGCGGTCTATCAAGTATGCTAATGGCACCTTTTATCATCATCACTATAATCTGCCGGATTCTTTCTCCTATATAACTTTTTAAATCTCCAATATTACAATCTTCGGAGCATATTGACATCGCACCAAGTTCGCAGTTCTTAGTAGCGTTTCCAATTTCCCGGTGGGCGGTTCAATGTTGTATTTTGTGGGCAATTGCAAACATTGGCTACTATTTCTTAAAATTTTTAATTTCTAAAATTTGTATTTCCTCTCCTTGATACTTCCTTCGACGTCCCAATGTAGAAGTAAGATTAATCAGTGCTTCGATTGGTAATTCAGAAGTAACACTGCTAAGTTTTATCCTTGAGACGTCGCGAAAGCAAAGACATAAAGTAGAAAGGTAATGGTTCTATGCGTTTCCAATAATCCTTTAGGCTGAAAAAATTTGGTCTGGGAAAATGTTCGCGGCGTTTTCCTAACAGATGGTACCCATCTTACTAATATTATAAACGTGAATGTTTGTATGTATGTTTGTTACTCTTTCACGCAAAAACTACTGAATGGATTTTAATGAAACTTTACAATAATATAGCTCATATATCAGAATAACATATAGGCTATAATTTATAAAAAAATTCAAAATGGCCGTGCCAATATGGCCGACGAATTTGCCAATTGTGTTCCGATTCCAATGAAAATCGAAATCTGGGGGATTTTAAGGTTGCAAATAACGAATTTATGATCAAAACTTATAAATTCAAAATGGCGGACGAATTTTTCCAATTGTATTCCGATTCCAATGAAAGTGAATATCTAGGGGTTTTTAAGGTTGCAAATAACGAATTTATGATCAAATCTTATAAATTCAAAATGGCGGACGAATTTTTCCAATTGTATTCCGATTCCAATGAAAGTGAATATCTAGGGGTTTTTAAGGTTGCAAATAACGAATTTATGATCAAAACTTATAAATTCAAAATGGCGGACGAATTTTTCCAATTGTATTCCGATTCCAATGAAAGTGAATATCTAGGGGTTTTTAAGGTTGCAAATAACGAATTTATGATCAAAACTTATAAATTCAAAATGGCCGCGCCAATATGGCCGACGAATTTTTCCAATTGTATTCCGATTGCAATGAAAATCGGTATCTGGGGGCTTTTAGGGCAAACAACGAATTTATGATCAAAGCTTATAAATTCAAAATTGCGGGTCCAATATGACGCACGAATTTTCCCAAGCCACATTCTGAAATGTAGTAAATTTCTAAAATTCCCTCTAACCAGTATAGAAACAGTAAAAACGGTAGAAAGAGTCGAAGTTTGCAAATTTGTGCGCCCCTACATTGTCATCACGAGGTTAAACGATGTCATCTATCGCTTCCAAAAAGTTCGATCGGAAAAAACGGGACCTGGAGGAAGCTGTGTTCGGGACGAATACTGAGTAAGAAGGGAGCAGTGTAACGGCTAACCGAAAAGAGAAAGTTAAAATTCCAATTCACCGAGAAGTTATATGTTTAGATGCATCTACTTGAATACATAACGCTGTTCTAATTGAATCACCGATAAGATTGGGAAGAGGCAATTTTTTTCCAGATTTATTGTTTTTTCATTATACTTTTTTTCCTACCGCGTACAACGCACACATAATTTTTTTTCCGATAGGTGGTGCTCAACCTCGAATTTTAATAAATTTGAAGCATATTTTTTATAGGTAACTCTAAATTCTTTTATATACCCATAACCATGCTTCATTATAACCATTTCCTATCACGGAGTATGCCCATATAATTTTTTTTTATTAAAAGGCGTTGCAACGCACGCGGGTTTTTGCTAGTTACAAATAAGTTACGAGTTACGATTGCAGCAATGCCACTGGGGAAACCTCTGTGGTGAACACTGCGGGCAATATGGGCCTATTGTGCACATGCCCCGAAAACACCGTCGGCCTTCTAGACGAAGCTAAGAGGGTCTTTAGTTGAAGTAAACCAGACCTGACCTCAGAAGCTTTCTGATAAATCAGATCAGAGCAGGATACTTGGGAACATCGTCGCCTCCATGCAGAGTTGGCATTCTGTAATAAAAGACTCCTAGGTTGTGGACCCTTTACCGAAATCCGATATGGCCAGTAGGTACCCCTAACAAGGCTAGTAGGTACCCCTAATAAGGTCGGGTCTTCTCCTAGCGGACGGTGCACTTCTTTGTTCATCTGGTATTCTGGTACTGCTTGCGTCACACCCTTTGTCGGTTTGTTACCGGGATTCTCTTCTTTCAGGAGGCAAAGCACTCCGACAAGGATATCTCTATCTATCTATCTATGTGCCCCTTAATCCCTCGTGGGACATAGGGCGGAAACAGTTGCCCTCCAGCGGACTCTGTTTTGCGCGACAGCTCTTAGCTCTGACCAGGATCTCCCAGTAGTAGTAGGATATCTCTAGCTAGCTCCAACTGTTGTGTTACAAGTTTTTTGAGTTGAAGAAAGTGACGTTTCAGTCGAATTTCGACTTTCAGCATAGGCAGGCTAAACTCAAACTTAGCACTTCCACTGCTGGAAATCGTAATTCGATTGAAACGTCACTTTCTTCAACTCAAAAAAACTTGTCACGAATCACGACTCGACTTTCAGCACAGGGGCCTTAACCTATCATATCCTTTTTCTATCTAGGCATTGCGCCATGGCGTGAACGGCATTACAGTGGTAATATAAAGGGTGACACCTAATCTTCCACAAAAAAAACTTCCTAGCCTTCCTCCATCTAGAGCCAACTACTGAGAAAAGGTACATGAAGATATCTCGAACGGGTTGGGCGTTATTTGAGCCGAGCATAATGCCTTGATGGCTGCTTGCCTATTTGTTATAAGATTGCCCTGATTCCCTGCCTTGGGTACGATTCAGCTATACAATCGTCTTGTAAGAATGTCAGAATCTCTACATGTAAAAGACTGACGAAGTTACGCAGGTGGTAGAATTTTTTTAAACGAAGGGAAACAGACACGTCTATGTACAGGTCAACATCATGGCCCTTGTCAGGTTGGAAATCTTCCTATTCCTCTATGGAAGGTATGTGAATACTGAGGTCTTTGCCGAACTTCACTTTTTGCCACCATACAGCCGGTGCTTCTCGCATTTCCTTTTATAGAGCGCAGTATATAGAAGTGCCTGAAGTTCTCTTCTAGGGCCAGAAACTCGGGTCTCACAGTGATAGGGGCCTACAGACCGCCTTTCATAGCCTGTTGTATAAATGGTGGTGGCAGCTGGTCAAGAATTACGTGAAGCGCTTTCGTTAAATCTTCCGTGTATCGAACTCAGTCTGGATCTGTTATACACTTTCGTAATAGCAGGCCACCATACGACGGTCCCAATTCTGAGCATCCTTTTCTACGAAATCATTCTTGTTGAAGTTTGGGTCCACCACGCTGTGGCACTGCATACATCTTATCGCAGAGAACTTTCCGAGTAAATTCTTCTTAGCTCATACATAGTTAAATGCGCTGGCTACTGGAGCTTACAGATCATCATTAAAGCTCACAGATCTTGTAGTGGTAGAGTCTCCGGAATCGCAATTCTTCAAATTAGGGACCAATAATTCTCCGAAGCACAATCTGTCGCGGTCAGTATTCTCGGACTCCTACAACATCCAAGAGTTCAAACGCAATGTCCATCTCTATCTTCTCCAGCGTTCCAATGACTCCGGATAACCTTAAACCTAAGCAAACGCTCAAACTAAGCTTGCCACAACGACAAGACGGACTGGTAAGGGAGGACGGAAAGGGTAATTCGTGAGCTTAGAACGGCCACATAAAAAAAACGGTAAGACAATGGTTGCGGTTAGTTTGGATGTCACGGTTAGATGCCTGGATTTGAAGAGCCTTGACAGGCTTTGTTGGATGTTAGCACCCGTGCGCGTACTTCTGGTTCCATGCTGCTGCCGGCTGATACTATTGACCGAAGGTTGGTAAATGATCAAAATTGCGCACTTGCATCTTGATTGTAGTACTTAGTTTCAATTTCGTTGATGTCTGCATAAGCTAGTTATTGGATGGACTATTAGAGGATTGCGCCCCTTGATTTACGCCCTAATCTCGAATCACTTTCTCCAAGGTCATGTGGCAGGTCAGACCGACCCTTATCGGAGTCCATTACAGATGTTCATTGGTCTGGTCTAGAACTAAGTCTAGGAGCGTAATCATACTGTCAGAATTTTTTTTCAATTTCATTTCTTTTATTTTTACATATATGCGTACATAAGTCAATTATCAACATTTATCTAAGCCAAAGTCGTCGACACTTTGCAAGCCTATCGCATTATGCAGGTCCGTTTGCACCTGACGATCAAATATCCACCATTTTGGGTGTTGTATTTTGTCTCAAACGAAGAGTTTTGGAGACTTTCACGATCACTATATTCCAACTGCGGCGGTAGACTTAGTGTCCATAATTTGAGGCTCAAAAAAATGGTGGCAGCGGTGGGATTCGATTTCACTTCTACGAAGAATTCTACTTCACAACGCATCGGTCATGGTTGAATTGTACAAAGATACATAAAAGATGATTTTCTAAGGTAGTTTCGTAGTATTAAACCCTTCTGAAGAAATGATTAAAAAATCCCCTCTGCTGTCTTTAATTAAATACCAATTTACCACACACATACAAACATTTTGCAATCATAATCCGCACAAAATCCATCGTTAACCTGTGTACAGCAAGCAAAGCGAATTTTTGTGCTGTTTTCATTTACTTTTTTTTTGTTGCATTGACCTGAATTTTAGTGAGCAGCTTTCAATACCTTTGACATGCACTTAACAAGGACATGGATATCCTTATCAGTGTTTTTGACAGAAAATCTCAAGTTGTCAAATTGAATCCGTTGCAAGTGAAATCCAGCTTTGCACAGGAGCTCGCTCTCTCACTCACTGCAACGTCGGGATTTCCACCGTAAACCAAAAAATTGCTCAATAAAAGAAGCTCCTCTAAGATAGATGTACGCCATTAGAAGCTTTCGTGTAATCCTCAAAATAACGAACCGGAGCTCCACGGACTACACACCTCTAGCCGGGGTATCCTGGTACGGCTCTGCAGCTCCAGCGAGTGCTAGGATGGTGGATCCGTCGGGTATAACGTCCGGATAAGTGTGTATAGCTGGTGCACGTGCATGAGCCTCGGAGTTGGCTGGCAGGTCTGTATAAATTTTAATAAAGCAATTTCATTGGCCGTAGGCAGTACATGGCACACTGCCAAAAGAGGTTGTTCGTTAAAATTTCCTCAACAACTCGAGGAAAATTCACAACCTGAAAATGTTTCTCGTTTTTTTTTTTTTGTCTAGTTCGTTGTCGTTCCTTGTTTTCCTTTAACACGGCCCCCTATCCATCGTCCTCGTCCTGTCATTTGGCTGCTCCTGTTTTGGTATCGTGAGTTTTCTATTTTCGTTCTAGTAGGTAACTCTGCTTCTTAGCCTTGTGTTGTTATTTGCTTCTTCATTGTGTAGACAGAGGCAGGACAAAAAGATTTCATAATGAGATCTAATGATGACAAGCATAAGGAGAAATAAAATAACAATGGGCCAACGGGGGCTGGTCCGGGGGCAAGGACGAGCGCAAGGACATTGCAGGAGTGTTATAGTTTTCAGCATTCTCTTCCGTACCCTCTGCAATGTGTAGGGGGCCTGGGTGTTTTCATCTCTCTCCTGTGTGTAGTCGTGATTTACCTCATTTCGGGTGCGATAAAAATGGGTGGATTACGTTATTTTAAGATTTTGTCTGGGTAGCGGGGGGGAAGGCTTCCCAAAAGATCACGGCTAATCACCTTTTTCTCCTTCCGTGATTTAATAAACTCAGTGCTGGACGTAAAGCAGGCATAAAATTAAAACCACTGATAAGGAACCTCAGGATATACAATTCTACCTTCGAGTTGGTGGCCCATTCTCTCTCTCCTGTATACCTACCCAGGTAAAACTGGGCTTCGCGCGATGATTTATGCTGATTAAGTAATCATCAAGTTTTAGCAACGTAACTGCAGGGAATTTGCGGCAGAACGAGGCGGAATTCTTTTCAGGATTATGGTCTTCGGTCGGTCGGGGGGGATTGCTTCTTTACGGAGGAAGAATTTGTTAAAGTTGAAAAACTTAAATATGAAAAAGTTTCCGTAAAATAATTGCAAAAATTCATATTCAGCGCGCTTCTGTGGAAGATAGTTTTATATTTAACTTGTTTCGGGCTTAGTGTAAGTTTTTGTTATCTAGAATTAATACTGCGATACTTTTGACAGGTTTTATATGAAATTTTAAACAGAACTTGTTTTTTGACTTCACTGTTAAGCTAGTTTTTAATGAAACTATATTTCTGGTGAAAATTGAATGTTTTTTCTTATTTAGGTAGCCACAGGTCTGCTTAAAATTAAGAGGCATGTTTATGTGGGGTGTTTGTGTACAAAATCATAATTTACACAGTTTATAGAATGAAAATATGAAATTATTTAGGAGCTATAGTCTTGTGCGAAGAATCGGGCAACCATTTCGTCTGTTAATTAAGGAGATCTTTCTTGCAGGTCTTCCTTCAATTCCAATCTGGCATGTTTTTACCAATGTGGCATATACTGATCTCTAGTGCTTTGTCGAGGCTATGATCGAACACATAAGTAACTGCGTAGGTATAGAACCACTCTCTAAACCATCTTTAAGCTTTTTTATATTGGATAAAAGTAATGATAAAAACTTATATCGTACAAAATATAGCCGCAGCAATGTAGTATATTCTTGTTGTTGGGTATATTCGCGGATTTCGACAGATTTATATATCCGTTTGTTAATATAGGAATTTCTTACGTTTTCGTAGAAGCTAGAATAGCTAACCCTTATGGTTTAAATTTATTGATTTATTTCTTTATTCAAGCCAAACTAACTAAAATTGCATAGTACTGTGGGATTTAATAATTTAGGGGTTGATGGCTATGACTGCACACTTCTTCTTGTTCATCATTTCCTTCCCCTGCAACAGCCACAGTTCAGTACCTTTTACTACAAGAACTTATCGACTTTAAAGCTGAGGTTCCAGTTGACCACCGACTAATCCCCACTTTCCACCCTCCTGACCCTCATCTGTGTCAGATAAACTGTCCTTCATGGATGCCTACGTTTTCATATTGTCGGCTGAGGAGGTCGTCACCATAGGTCCTTCGTGGCTACCCACTCTCCTAACATCGTAGCCGTCATCGTTCTTAATGGTAGTTACCTCGTAAGAGCCTAAGAACAAAAATTTGGAGCTACTAGATCACGAATAGCATAGATATTGCGTATTTTCTCCTCAAGTTGTACTGCTTATGGTTTTCGGTCTGGAACTTAGGGATTTGCTGTTTTCCTTGTGCCCTTATTACCCCTAGAGAATCCTTGAATTCCTTAAGCATTTCTTCCTCTAGAATCTTTATCAACTAATATTCTATGCCTTTCTTCATTTTGACGCCAATCATTAATTCGGAAGGACTTTTTGCAGTACCTCTTGAGTTAGTTGAATTGAGTGTTGATTGTAAGGGTAAAACGAACTGAAACCATTTCAAAATTCTTCCACTGCTAGCTTTGACATAGTACAGAGATGATCATTCGACTCAGCCTTTCTACTTGTCTGGGAGCTCTTGTAGTAGTGAGCAAGTGGCTTATCTCCTTCGCGCAATATTCTTTGAAATTATTTGAGTTGAAAGCGGTCCCTTTTTCCAATACAATACCACATGGGTCTATAAAAGTTTGACTTTGCAATTTCTTCAAGGTATTTTCTGTCGTCACTGTATTCACTGGATATATCCAACAAAAGTTAGTAGACGCATGAATAACAACGAAAAGATATTTTTAACTTTTCGCAGTGGAGGAGAGGGGTCCAAAGTGATCCACGATATATGTGTGTAAGGGTGTTCTCACCTTTTCAATGGGATTTAAAAATCCTTCTTGTTGACCTTCCTTGCGAGCTGCTAAGATGCATGGTACACATGTAGTGACAACGTCTTAAACTTTCGTCGCCAGCTTTTTCATAAAGAATTCTTGACATATCTGAGTTTCCAACTTTTTCTTACTGATTATGCTTTTTTGCATGTTTTGCATGTTTTTTGCAGCATCAGTTGATGGCACACGACACCAAATCGTACAACACAAACGGTACACTTTGGGTCAATTTTCCATAATTTTGTCGCAGGGACGGGCTTCTATGAAGTGAAGTTCGCGAGCGAAACGAGCTTAAAAATGTTTGGACTATCCGTGGCCTCTCGCTGAATTTTTGCACAGGACCTCCAATGGTTTGGCCAAGGCACTCTTTCGTCGTGATCTTCACATTAAAAGCCTAGCCACGTGCAGTGCCCTTGCACTACGAAAATCACAGTCACGGACATCAAAAGCCTACGCTCATAGCAAAGTTTTGATTCATTCAATCATACATTCTGCAAGAGAAGCGCCTTAGCGGGTACTGATACCTATTTTATTTGGTCTATTGTACCAACTCCGTCGTTAAAAACCTTATAGGTTAAGACGTTTGATATAGCCTAAAATCGTTTTGTTATTCATACCCAAAATCTCACTGGAAGCAGGAAAGTTACGGTGGAGGAGACTCAATATCCTTCTCGCTGTAGGCTCACAGTTTTACACAGATGCTCCGCCTCGGTAGTCTAGGGGTAAGGCGCCTGACTACTATCCCAGAGGTCCTGGGTTCGAATCCCGGCCAGCCCCACGATCTTTCGCCTTTTCCACTTTCCCACCCACATATAACTTTCCTTCTTTCTTCTCCCGTCTTCCTGATTCCTCCTATCATAGCCTTCGCTAGCCTTCCTGCTCCACTAAGCGCATGTCATATCTTTGATCTTGACGCTTTCATTTTTACAACATAGTTTTGGGAACTTGTCTGGCTAAAAACTAATAGTTTAGGCAAATATAAACTTCAATAAAAGTGTCCCCCATTGGCCACCATTTTGTTTACGTACCGAAAGCGGGCTATGGAAACACCAATGATGGCGACACGTCCAGAAGATTCTTTGAATATTCTGAAACCTCTGAACATATCACTGGAGTAAATGTAGATTTAATTAAAAGATTTGGAGTAATCTTAGAAGTTACATACCTATATCATGCCAAGACATATATCATGCCAAGTTCGATAGCTATGCCCAAATGCAACGAAACCACCACTGACTGTTGAAAAAGACTTCCAATTTTTTTAAATAATTTTTTTACCAGACGACAAAGAAGGGTGTGATGCAGGAGTACTAGACTGCAAAGAGGTGCGCCGTCTGTTAGGTGAGGACCTGACCCTCAGCGGAACATTGGTACCCTATTATTAACCGGTTAAGCCGGCGGGATGCCTTATGAACTTCAAACATGCACAAAGATGTTGTATCGCAATTTCCATAGATAACCAAATATCTAGATTCGGTCACTATGTGCTGCAAAGTTAGTGGAGCGTTTTAGAGGTGAGTTAAATAAGCTCGGAAAAAACCACAGCCTGACTCTCGTCTAGGTTCACGGATATAGGATCTTAGATGAGTATAAGTAAGCCGACTATCTAGCCAAGCGAGGAGTTCGGAGACCGAGTTGGTCTGCAGCCGAATATGAAAGGTCAAAAACATTATTTTTGACTGCCAGCTGGTGCTATCCAGCCAAAAATGGAATACACTGAACACCCGTACTATTTCTAAGTCTACCCGAGTAAAAATAAAATATGGCCTTACAACGGGCGAACATCACACGTCATTAAAAAATAGTCCCCGGCCATTTGAAGGGCATCAGAAGGCCAGTTACAAGGCAGTACGGCAACAAACAGACAACCGGCGACCTCGTTCCCCTTGCACATCGGTAATCTTGTAGGATAAATCGAAAGGGCCATTCGTTGTGCATAACGAAAATACCCAAGTTCCCATAAAACAAATTCAACAATACATTTGGTTCAAATTTGCCCGTGGAATGACCAGGTGCACAGCTTAGTACTTAGCCATTTAAATCATTTGGTCAAGTTTGGCCGTCATGAGGGTGCGTGTGCCCCCATTAAAAATGGGTAAAAATTCTACGACCTTTATATCGCCCTTAAAATTCCAAGCGGCCTTGATTCGCCCGCCATATGCCCATTTTTTATCTTTACTCGGGTAGGACTTGGCCCACTTACAACAAAGAAAGAACGTTAGACCTCATAAGATTCGAGGAACCCTAATAAGGCATATCGCCAACTGACCAGGCTAAAAATAGGGTATACAAATTTCCTTGTGTGGAGCTCCACCTAGCGGACGGTGCACGTTTGGAAGTCGGATCGTCTGATAAAGCTGGCCTCACAGCTTTTGGCCATCACCTTTTATTTCAACATCCTTCAGACCTTTATTAGTCTATTCTGTCCTCTATTTCTTCTTTCGACCCAAGCTTTCTACTATACATTGTACAACATGACAGAGTGATAGGAAAAAGGTCACTCCTAAGCTTGAACTTTATAAAATAATAAAAAAAAAACACCAACTATATCTGAAAATAATTTGGTTAACTAATCGATGTTTTCATTCCATTATTTTTCTTTTTTTTTGCGCATATTAGCAAACATCAGAATATACTATAAATCCTTGACATGCTATGCACATTCGGCAAATACGTGCTACTTCCAGCTCCTGTTCACTCCTTGGCTTATTTTCTAAATGGCATATAAAATCTCCTTTCAACATTATTACACAGGAAAAGGACCAACGTAACACATTCATTTGTTATAGTAATAATAGACGAAATAAGGCAGTGCACAAGCTCTAATTACTTACCAAAAACCCATAATATCCGGACATTCATGAACATTATCTGACGATAGCAGTTCCCAGTGCCTAGTCAAACTGGGAGAAAGTTGTAGTGACTAAGAAAAGTAGAAAAAAAAAATAAAAAAGGACAACAACAACCAAAAAAAAAATATTGGAGGAAAAATGATTACTGCCTAAAAGCAGCACAGTAGTTGCGACTTTATTGTCAGAAGCATTACAGATGGCTATCAAAAGGCGCCTTCTTAGGGGCCCGCACCTGACAAGTTGCCATATAGTGTATATAGTACCTTGAAGGTAAACACGTCAATAATTTCACAAACGACTAGGATCATAAAATCCTTCCGTCGATACTGAGGCCCAGTTAGCGCTCCATTCCCCGTCAAGTAACTCTACTATTCGCTTGTTTACAGCAACTACTTACGAGCCATATGTGCCCTGCCAACAAAATGTCAAGCAAATTAAATACCACTGTTTGCACTGAATGAGTAAGGAAGGAAGGAAGGTAGCAAGGCCTGGTTGTGAATATGTGTGCGGGGGGTTGCTCGTGTACGTATGTGGTACATACCGCTTAGTTTTGCCATGTGTGGGGATGTGCTGTGTCCTGCCCCGAAGCAGGGGTAGAAGGTGGCTGGGCCCGGGTAAACCTATGCGGAGGAACGCCCGAAGCCGGTCGTTGGGACTCTTGATTGCGAAAGGGTCGAGAGCATATACGACGGCAGCAACTAACTATCCGGAGACAGTTGGGGAAAAAATGGCTGGCAACGTTTTAATGCCAATAATAAACCTTAATGTTTCAATTAAAATTCCCTTGTCAGATGTATCAGAGGCGAATAATTGCGCCTTGCTCTGCCCTTTATGAAATCGCCCATGGCCGCTTGAGGCACAGTTAACGCATTCATGGCGTCCCGTTCCTCTGTACTATAGCAGTACAAGACCCCGATGGGGCTGCCAAAGGATAATATGCTGCCACCCTCATCCCCACATATAGTAGTAGTGATTCTCTCCCTTAGAAACTGTTACGCATGGATGGAAGTATCAGCGACTCAAATGAATATTTAGGGCTTCTATTTACATAGGGATGTGGTAAGGGCTGTAAAAAATAATGTGGCCCTTCGTCCTCGTTTGTCCTATTCATCGGTCTCTGGCTGAAGGTTGATACCGTGTGAATGTTGATATGTTTGTGGGGCTGTACACGCTACCCCGGGGCTGGGGGTGTAACAAACGTAATTATTACTTAGAATGTGTCTAATAATTTCTAACACAAGAATTTCATTTTAATTTCAGGAGGCGAAGGTCAATCCTAGCGGAGCTCCTAGTGCTCCTCCATCTACACCGGCCCCACAGAAGATTGATACCAGCAGTAAGTACAGTATGTGATTCGTTAAGCACTTTTTAAATGATAAATTAAAAACAAACAATTTCGGTCTGAGTTATAAAAGTGGAGAGTCGACTCCTTTTTCGGGGCACATCCTTGACGAGATAAGCAAATTAATTTGACATAATAGAAATTTAATGTTTATGGTGGGGGGAAAGGGACGAGAATTCGTGTTAATTTTTAAAGAAAAGTGCTAGTTTGTGGAAGTGTTTGGGCTGTAACCTAAATCGCTCTAAAATATCATTTAACACCAATCTATGTGGAAATAGAAATAATTACTACCTTCGAGTTGGGAGGGTTTTCATTTCCACGAATTGTATATTACTATATATAGATGAGTGTTTGCTGCGATGCGGGCTAGACCAAATTTAGATACGTTCCTAATACCGCATGCCGCAATATAATTTTTGTGTAAATTCTGGTGTCGATTGGTAAAGGTGCTTAATATAAAGCTATTTCTTAGTAAGGTTGATTTTATCATACTAACGAGAGTGTAAATTGTTTTCAGAACATTTATTTGACTTGGAGCACCGTTTAAATGCGATAACCTCGTGTACCTAAGGTTAGGTATTTCTTTGATCAAATACAGCGGTTACCTCAAGTCATCATGTGGAGTTTAAGAAGCTTATCAATGATCTGACCTCTAGTTTAGAGATCTGTTTTAAGTATTCCAGTACGAAACTGACTAGTGTGTACTATACAGCTTTGGCTGGAGCCTGGCATATACACAGGAGTAAGTGTTTCCCATTCATTCGTTTCCTCGCATCATGAGCAACAGACGTTGTCTGATGTATTAAACTTGGCAGCGCTGTCTCGTATGACTCAATGTCACGTGATGATTGCTGTCATTTTTGGTAATATCTCTTCGAGGTCTGCTTACAAGACCCGTTGCCTTTGAGCGAGACTCCGGATGTCCTACCTTAAATTCATGCATAACGATTTACCACGAAAGCTTAATGTACTCAAACCTAATACAATCTGAAAGAGAATCAAGAATTTGCAAAATTAACAACTGAACAAAGGGATAAAGTGTGCTAAGTGTGTTTTTATGTTTAAAAAGGGTCTGGAAAAAACCCGCCCTGGCACCTCGATGTTTCCTTTCTTACAATTCAGGGTTTCAGGGTTCACAACACGTACACCAGGTAAAGGAAAAGTGCGGAACAACAATCAATTTAGGCCACACTCAAAAGTTACTTAATAAAATCTATGTGAACCAGGACATCTGAAAAATTCATAAAAATCGGAGCGGCACTGTATATACAACTATCACAACTACTTGAAGCTAATAAATCCTTTTTTTAAACGTGCACGTTGTATTTATAGCAAAAAATATAAAAAAAAACATAAATTTGCTGTCAATTTATTAAGGTGAACTTGGTTACTGCAGATTGTTTCCTTCAGGTCACTGTAGTCTGGATTTCTACTGCCCGACTGTACTGTTCGGTTGCGGCTGGTTCATCCAGAAGATAAGGGGGTTTACAGCTTCGATTTTACTCCTTCCTACTATCTAAGCCGGAACTCGGACTTTCAGTATTGATGTGTGATGAAGCCCAGTGATGTGTGATGAAGCGATAACCGGAACTTTCCTTTTTCTCTTTCTTTCATGTTAATTGAATACTCAAATTTAACAAAAACTGAATAAAAACCAAGGATTTTTTTCTCAATAATTTCTCTCTAAAAATCCAAAACAAACTCCTCGCATATCCGTTTTTGCTCGAAAACTAGGAGTGCACCCAGAAATTTTACCCTGGAGGATAGAGTGAGGTTATGCCCATTCTTTCTGGGGCGATGGAGCATAGTTTTTACCGTGTTGACTGCAACATCGCAGGCAGATGCGTATGCTACTACCAAAAGCTCCGTTTTTGTCTAGTTTTTAAATTTTTTTTCTTGTCTCTTGTGAGGTACTAGATCCAAAGGCGCTGCGGTCATTCAGTTGGCCTATTGTACTACACCCCTATACCTTATATTTCAGCTCAGCTCAGCAGTCTGCCTAGTGCCTTGTCGCTTAGACTTGAATGCTCGAACGGGACTCCTCGACCTTGCTTCTCGCTATTACGGGGCACTCCCATAGAACGTGGAAAGCAGACTCTTCCTCCTCCAGTTAAAGCCTGGTGGTGTCCCCCGTCTTTCCATAAGTGGTAATTCAGGACGCAGTGTCCGGTAATCAAGTCAACAAGAGTGTTCTGACATTATTTATACTGCGGCGTAACAATTCCTTGGCCGTGTTAGGAGAAGGCCCAGGAATGTACCGCCAGTCCAGGCGCGGACAATCAGCGTTCAGTATGTTTTATCAAAGTCCGATTCCTCCCTCGAGGGATCATAAATATCCATAAATCTCAATCAAGTAATATGTGCAGTTCGAGACGATGGGCTGGCCAGAAACCCGTCTCTTTTGTAATAATAGTGGAAATATTCTCTCAGAAGTGTCTCTGCCATTCCTTGATGCTTCAACTTGATTTTCGTGCTCTTTTTTTTACAAAGGACGAACTGCATTGTTCTTTGGAGAACATTCTTTTGGCAGAGTCTCCGAGGGCAGTATTGGCATTATAGAGGACAAGGTTTCCAAAGACCTTTTTAGTGACAGTTATTGAAGGTCTTTCTCTTTAATCTCTTGAATTTAAAGAGATCTTTATTCCACCATGGTGAAAATCGTTGTTTTATAATATTGTTTCCGAAAGTATTGACCCTACCTTCGATTGTCTCTATAAGATCTATCTTTTCCTGTGGACACTCCCTAGAGAGTCTCGCTCTCAGGAACCAAACAAACTTCTTTCATCTATTCTTTCTTGGGTTCTGTACGGTTAAAGACCTGAGTAAAAATAAGACTCCCACACACAAAGCAATTAGCAGGCATGCACGAACAGGTGAACTACTATCTAACACTATCTGCGGGCGGCGTAAGGGCTGGTGCGTACCTACTGCATGCTAGGTGCGGACGAGTTTCATTTGTACTCGAGAATCAAACTCGCCCGCTCCTAGCATGCATACTCCCGCTAAAGGTATGCATGCTCTCGCCACAGGCACGCATTTTTTCTAGACTAAAGGAAGCAAAATTGAGGTTTGGTGACAATAGCATACTCAGTAAAACGTTTCTCGTTCGATTACGCAGGTCAAGCAGCATTGGACGCGGTTGGTAGTTAGCTGGGGGACTGCCTGGTAAAACAACACTCGCCTTTGGAATGGTGTATGCCGATGGGGATGCATTTATAAATGCTCATGCCTGTAGCTGGATGTTTTAGATTTTCTTGCCTGTGGGGGGTGCGTGCATGCCTGTGTCGGGATAGTGCATGCCTCTTGCCAATTTTTTTTTTAAATTTCGTGCCCGTGGCGGAAGCGTGTAGTAAAAGGTGTTGTATTGCCTGTCCAGGACCCCTTTTATGTTCTTTACTCTAGGGCTCTTCTTTTAAGGTAACATCCAGGTTTTCCTGAAGGACTCCTGTGGCTATTTTGGAATGTTGTCTGCATGATCTCAAGAATCTGCAGATGTCCCGTGGAGCAAAACTTGATACTCTTCTCCAACTTAAATTCCTCCACATTAGGCGGCTTCTATTCCTCTTCTATGTGTATCCAAAGGGACTCCTCGGAGATTAAATGAAATGCTGTTTTTCTACAGTTCCTCTGCTATGATGGTCTGCCCGTCATGCGTATTTTTAATACTATGTTGTTAAGTCTATTCGGTTGTTTAGTCCCCACCAGCAGAATGTTAAACAATATGAATAGTGAAAATAAATTAAAATTGTCATAACAGCGGCTGCCAATTGGTAATTTGTAGTTACTCCATAAATAATGTCGTACCTATAACTCACCATGGAAGAATGGATGATAGAATTACTCCAGTAAGGCTAAAACTTGATAAATTGTACTTGCACAGGATTTCCCTCATGAAGCGTTGTCCCTTAGTTTCGCTAGTGAAGTGCATTCTAAGAACCGAATATCAAATGTTTGTTTCTTATATCAAAACTATAAATAACATCATCCAAATACCCAAATAAATACCCGGAACAATCTTCCTCCATCATACTGAATAGACTTCCTCTCAATATCACAGAAATATTTCATAAACAACCAAAAATTCCACAAACACAAGTACATATGTACATTGTCAACTACTATAGACTAAAAAAACAGAAATAAGAGGGATGAAAAATTATTGAAAAAAATATTCACTAAAAAATTCAAATTCAATACTAAATCAGATTCGAGAATGTATGTACATGCGTAATTTATGTGAAAGAATGCAAAATACAAAGCAAATAGCAGCTTTTATCAACATATTTCAATATTTTCACCAAACACTTTTGCCTGCACAAAGGTCCTGTCTCTGTGTATCCTGGGGAATTTATTTTTTGTAAAAATGTATATATGCGGATGCTAGTGTATCCTTTCCCAGAGCTCTATCATCGCTGTGCACGTCATGAATACCCAAAGTACATCACCATGAATTTATATGTAAGTAAATAAATATTTTACAAGTAATATGAACACAGGAAAAAAAAATGTTTGGTATATGCTCTTGATGGGTTACCAACGAACCGTCACCCCCGCCATGGTGTTGGTAGAGTGAAAACTGAAATTTTATGGTATTTTAAAAATAATAAAATGAAATGAAATCCTGTTGCGGATTGGGATGTGTTTTTTGGTGATAAAACACTGATAACAAAAAGTATTTCTTCTTCTTCTTTAACGGCTCTACAACCGGGATCCGGTCCTGGCCTCTCGCAACTGTTCTCTCCATCGGTCTCGATTCTGAGTCAATGTCATCCAGGTTGGCATCCCTAAGCTCTGAGCGTCCTGGTCTACGCCACTCTTTCAGCTAAGGTTGGGTATCCCTCGCTGTCGCACCCCATAAGTCTTTACTCATACGAGCTAGATGCCCTGCCCACCGGAGCCTACCGAGCTTTATTTTCGTCACAACAACTATGTCACGATAGCGCTCGTAGATCTCGTCATTGTAGAATCTCCGGAATCGCCCTTCCTCACATCCCCTTGTCGGAGTACATTATAGATGTTGATTGGTCTGGACCGTGTTCCGGATATCTTTACTTGGCTTGACACATTGGTCATGGTCAATCTACATAGTCTTGTCAGTTTGTTGGGGATGCCGAGCTCTCTCATGGCTTTGTAGAGTCCTGCTCTGGCTATGCTATCCCGCCTATGATAGCATAGCCAGAGTAGAACGAAGTCTATGAAGAGCTGTTGAATTGAGTTTTGAACCTCTAGACATTTTTCCATAGCCTGCCTCAAGGTGAAAATCTGTTCAGTGGGGACCTCGGTAGTCTAGGGGGTAAGGCGCCTGATTACCATCCCAGAGGTCCCGGGTTCGAATCCCGGCCAGCCCCACGGTTCTTTTTCGCCTTTTCCACTTTCCCATCTACGTAGCTTTCCTTCTTTCTTCTTCCCTCTTTACATTCCTGATTCCTCCTGTCCTAGCCTTCCAAAGCTCATGTCATCTGTGGGCTGGTGAGATTCAACTCGGCCCAGTAGGCGTAACACTCCAGCAAGTTGTTTCTCGATGCCCAGATGTCAAAATCGCGATAGTAATGGTTGGGGTAGGTGGACTAAAACTATCGCGGGTAGGTTGTGGCAGCTACTTCCTTCGCAACTCCATCATCAAGAAGGTCAAAGCGTCATTCGATGACAAGTTGAGAAACAAGATCCTCAACACACGCGTAGGCAGCAAAAACTTCTGGTCCTTGGTAACTTCCATCAAGAAGAATTTTACGTCTTCCACAACCCCTCCATTTATTTATGGAGGAAAGGTGACAGCAGAAAGCAAATCCAAGGCCGACTTATTGGCATCTCTGTTCGCCTCTAATTCTTCCTTGCCTGAAACTGATACGCTTCCCCCGGTTCTCGAACGCAACGCCCATTCAATGGACGGAATTTTCTTCAGGACTCGCGAGGTGTACAAGTGTCTCAAAGTGCTCGACGTCAATAAATCCACTGGCCCCGACAATATCCCCCCTATGGTACTCAATAAATGTGCCTCACCCCTGGCTAAACCTCTGCGCAAACCTTTCGCCCTGTCCTACTTCTCCGGAGTTTATCCAAACTCTTGGAAACTAGCTCATGTTCAGCCCATTCCCAAAAAAGGTGAAGCCAGCGACCCTTTAAACTACCGCCCAATAGCAATTACTCCTGTTCTCTCCAAAATCATGGAGACAATAATCAACAAAAGGCTGATGAAATATCTGGAATCCAATCAAATTCTACACGACAGGCAGTACGGCTTTAGACCGAAAAGATCTACTGGCAACCTTCTTGTGTGTCTGACTGAGGCCCTCAACCAAAACATCCATCGCTTCGGTGAGTCTGGTCTTGTTGCTCTAGATATTTCCAAGGCTTTCGACAGAGTATGGCATCTCGCTCTGTTGTCTAAACTCCAAGCTATTGGTATCGACTCAGTTCTAAAGAACTGGATTGAGAGCTTTCTTTCTGGCCGTTCAATCAAGGTAGTATTGGATGGCGTCGAATCCAAACCTAATTCCATCTCGGCCGGCGTCCCCCAAGGCTCTATTCTCTCACCTACCCTCTTTCTCATATTTATTAATGACCTGCTCTCAATCCCCTCCAACCCACTTCACAGTTTCGCCGACGACGGTACTCTGCGTTACTCTCACACTTTTGATAATACAAGACAAGCGCGTGCCAGACCTTGTCCCGTCGACCGTGAACTCATGTCCAATTCTATTAACGAGGACATTGAACTCATTCTTGCTTGGGGCCGCAAGAATCGTGTCGAATTCAACGCATCCAAAACAAAGTACTGTCTTATCTCTACAAAAACCTGCACCACCCGTCCCTCTATCTCAGTGGACAATAAGAATGTAATGGCTGACCCATCTCTTAACATCCTAGGCGTAACCTTATCATCAGATCTGCGATGGAACAATCACATATTCCAAATCGCCAAACAAGCTTTCCAATGCCTGGGATTCCTCAAGAGATGCAAGTTCCTCCTCCAGTCATCTGCTCTGGCTACAATTTACAAGTCCTACATTCGGCCCCGCCTTGAATACAACTCGTATATTTGGGCGGGAGGGGGAGCCCCAAAAACCACCTTGGCTTGGCTCGACAAGGTGCAAAATCGCGCCATCAAACTCATTGGCGATAGCACCCTTTGCTCCTCCATCGACTCTTTAAGCCACCGTAGGAACGTTGCAGCACTTAGCAAATTTTACCGCTATTACCATAGTGAGTGTTCCACCGAAATTAGAAACCTCCTGCCGAAACGGCAATTTTTTTCCCGCAACACAAGACTAGCCAACTCGGCTCACCTCTTCACCCTTCAGCCCTCCCCTTCGCGCACATTACATTTTAGTAGTTCGTTTATAAATAGAACAACTCGGTTGTGGAATTCTCTTCCGCAGTCGGTGTTTCCGAGCTCATATAACATCTCAGAGTTCAAACGCAAGGTTCATAGACATCTACTCACGCACCCTCCAGACCCCTAACCTATCCCTTCTCCTCTATCCTTCAAAGCAAGCTTACTACTAGAGACTGGCCATGACTCGAACGACATGACAAACTAGTAGTACAAAGGGTAATTCCTAAGCTTGACTTTACCACATAAAAAAAAAAAAAACATGGCACTCTATACGAAGAAAATAGATTGTCGACAGTATAAAAGCCTTTCCTGAGACTCTAGTCTTTCACATAAAAAAAGTCGCACATAAAAAAGCCTGGGCTGAAGCCACACTGGTATTAGCCTATGATGTTTCTGGCATATGGAGTCATCCTGTTTTGTAGGACAGTGTGGAATATCTTATACACGGTACTCAACAACGTTATACCGCGATAATTGATGCACGCTGTGATATCTCCTTTTTTATGTACCGGGCATAGGATGCCTTTTCTCCAATCTTCTGGCATCTCTTTCTGCTCCCATACTTGCACAATTAAGTCATGAATTCCTTGGTGTAATGTAAGCCCTCCATATTTAACCAGCTCCTATGCGATGCCGTCTAGGCCTTGTTGTTTTTGAGCCTGATGATGGCTCTGCTAACTTCTTCTGTGCTTGGTGGCGGCAGCATAGCATTATCATCAGATATTGGTGGAGACTCCGAATCCGCACGCCATTTAGCAATCCATGAAAGTGCTCTTCCCATCGCTCCAAGATGCCTTTAGGATCGGTAATCAGATTCCCTTCTTTTTCCTGGCAGTATGTTCAACGTGGTGTGAATTGCTTCATTCTGCGGACTTTTTGGTAGAACTCCCGCGCCTGGTGCGGCTGTCGTTCTCTGTACTGTTCTAGTTCACAGACAAGATTTTTTTCCAGGCTTCCTTTTTTCGTTTGTGAATTCTCTTTTCTGAGCTCTTTATAGTTCTCTTCACGTACCCGTGTTCTCTGAGACTGCTGCATTAGCTCGGTACGCAGCATTCTTACGTTCAGTTGCCAGCTTGCATTCATTATCGAACCAGTCGTTCCGATTTCTACGACTTCTGATTAAGATGGAATCAGCAGTACCAATGACAGTATTTTTAAGGCGTGTCCACCTCTCGTCGACCCCCGGCATTTCATCCCCACAACTTAGGGCGGGTTCCAATGCATGACCGTAGCTGTTTCTGGCCATTCCATGACGTAGTGCAGCTGTGTTGATTCGAGCCTGATCAGCGGATACAAAACGTTTCAGTGATGAAATACGCTCTCAGAGCACCATACCAACAAGATAGTGATCCGAGTCGAAGTTTGCAGCTCGGTACGTTCGTATCGTCATCAGATCCGAAAGATGGCGGCGGTCTATCAACACTTGGTCTATTTGGGCGCAAGTGGCTCCATCAGGAGATACCCATGTGGCTTTATGGATATCTTTACGCGCATTTCTAGTACTTGTAAGGACTAAGTTCTTACCTGCTGCCATCTCTACAACTCGCTGTCCATTGTCATTAGTGTTTTAATGCAAGCTGTGGTTACCGACATATTGCCTGTATACGAACTCCCGATCTACTTTGGCGTTCAAATCTCCCAGTATGATTTTTACATCATACCTGGGGCAGGCATTATGTTCCCGTTCAACTAATTCGAAGAATTCTTCTTTATCATCATCCGGGGACTCTTTTGTAGGTGCGTGAACGTTTATGAGGCTGATGTTTTTTAATTTACCTCGCACCCGAAGGGTGCATAGCCTTTCGTTTATTGCTTTAAAGCCAATAATGGTAGGCTTCAATCTTTTGCTGACCATAAAACCTACTCCGAACACATGGTATTTTGTATGACAGCTGTAATATATGTCATACTCAGGTTTTTGCAAAACACCATTCCCTGTCCATCTCATCTCCTGAATGGCGGTAATGTCAGCTTTATACTTTGACAGGGTATCGGCCAGATGTTTTGAAGCTCGAGTTCTGTACAGAGTTCGAACATTCCATGAAAAAATTCGTAAATCGTTTTGCCTTTTTCGTTGCCGTGGTCGTCGTCGTTTATTCCAGTGTCCGAGGCATGTTGCTCGTTCCGTAATAATTACTTTTTACGGGTAAGGCTATTAGCCTCACGCCAACCTTCCTTGGAAGGGACTAGCCGGATCATATTAGCCTATCCTCTATCATAGAATAGTTACCAGTGGCCACCGCTAGGAGGTTATAATCGCACTTCCATCGTCCGAAATAGTTGCTGCACGTGCATGTTAAGCTACATGTTATTCCCCCCATTCCGTTGATGACTGACCACTGGAAAAGTATTTCAATTGAAACTTATTTTCAATTTTAGTCCTTAATGGTCTACTACTAGTGTACAGCCTCAGTATAACTTTTCCAAGAAGAAATTGTCTAACTAAAAAGTTGGAACTTATCTTTCACACTGTCTATGGAATCGAAGACTGATTTTCCAATCCAAACAACTGCGTATATCTACACCGAAAAAAAATCACCAACGAAAATGAAAAACATCCCACGGACCACCCTCTGTCACCAACAGAATGGCTGCAGAAACTTGCCCAATTTAAGAAAGTATCTGGCGAATACACCTGGGCAAAGTAAGACACTTTCAAAGTGATTTTTAAGAATCCAGCCATCGATCTTACTCGTGCCGATTACCTCTTGACAGCTATTTTGCGCTGTGTAATTTGAGCTAAACAAAATAATTTAAAAAAAATAAAAAACAAAGAAAAAAAAACTTTGAAACATGTTGCTATATTCGTTTAGTGTAAATACCTTATCACTCCCCTGCGCACCAGGTTGATGGCTACCACCATTCCCCAATTTTTTTTCCCTGTTTTTGTTGCTGTTGTTGTGTTTACCTTAGCCTGTCAACTTTTCAAGGAACAATGTTTACCTGAGGAATCTTTAGGAATCATAATAATTTCCTTTCATGATTTTAATTGATTTAATCGATGAAATCGATATTTTTAGGGGATGAATATGTTGTTTTTTTTTGAGAAGGAAGAAGGTAATTATAAGACGGAAATCAAACTAAACAAACTTTTTTTCTTATTATTTTTTTTTCAGGCTTAAATAACTTTAACGATGATGGATATTTAAAAGCTATGAATTTTACGAAACAATCTACAGCAACTCATAAAAAATTCGGCAGAGTAAAACTCACCCGTTCCTAGCATGCACGCTCCCGCCACAGGCACGAAAATCAAAAATTCCTGCTACAGACATGGACTTTTATGAATACATCTGCATCGGCATAAAGCATACCAAACGTGAGTGTTGTTTTACCAAGTGGTGTCCCAGCTAAGCAGTAACCACGACCAATGCTGCTTGACCTACGCAATTGAATGAGAACCGTTCTACTGAGAATGCTATTGGCACCCATGTGGTGGAGTATGAATGGCTGTGGCGGGAAATTGTGTTGAACGAGTCTTATCTTGAGTCTTACTTTTATTCAAGCGTGCATCCTAGCTGCGAGCATCGTGAGGGCTAGTGCGTACCTGCTGTATGCTAGGTGCGGGCGAGTTCCATTTTTACTCGGAATTCAACCTGTGCATGTGTTCCTGCTGCGTTCCTTACCTACAATTTACAGGTTATGAACTAGGGGCACCAACCTACCTTTTCCAGAATACTGAATAGGTACATCTCAAGTAAGCCATCAATGTCTGGTCATAGACAAATAAGGTTTAACTTGAGAGCTTCTGAAACTCCTCCGAAAGCATTAAGCATTCCACGGCAGACTGAGTGGGGCCTATCACACAGCCTTCAGGTAAGGAGTAAGCCATCACCGATCTCGACCTTGTTTCTGCCAATCTGCATGAAACGATCTTTACAGCCTTGAAAGAAGATGTCCTTCGAAAGCACGAAGCCTTCTGTGAAGAAATAGACAAGCTTTCAAGACTCCTGAAGGTCCTTTACCAAGGAAGAGATATTATGGAGTATATAATGTGTACTCAGTGCCCTGGCTCTTAGTTAACTGGCCCTGGATTGGCCTTAGAATCTAACACTGGGTCGGAGCTACTACTTGCCCATCAGTCCCACAATAGGAACAAACGCCTGACAAACAGGATTTTCCCAACGGGTAAGACCTATGGGGTGCGGCAGCGAGGATGACATCGGCTCAGAATCGGGACCAGTGGAGAGAACTGTTGCGAGAGTTCAGGACTGTATCCCTCTTACAGTCAATCGTAATCGACGAACTTCTTTCCAACCTGAATTCCCTGGGCAAAGGCCTATGAAGACGATATCGTCTTAATGATTAGTGGCAGTCATGATGGCACCATTTCAGACCTCATGCAAGTCGCCCTGTCATATGTGCATAGTTGGTGTTAGAGTAAGAACTTGGGTATTGGTTAATCCACAAAAAACTGTCATTGTACCATATACTAAAAATACGTCTAACATACGGGAGGTAGTACCTACAATAGGCCAACTTAATGGCCGCAGTACCTTTGGACCTAATACCTCACACAGGAAAAAAAACATACGGGAGGCATGTTCGCTACCGCTACAGGCACAAGAATCTAAAGATACAGTCATGCCACCTCAATATCCGGGTATATCAGCCACTCAATGGACAAAGTTTTCAATGAAACTCATGTAAGTGTCTTAAGAAGCTCGACGTCAATAAAACCACTGGATCTTATAATATTCCCCTCATTGTCGTTATAAAATTTGTCACATCCTTGGCTAAACTTCTGCGCAAACTTCATGGGAGTTTGTCGAAAGACTTGGAAACTGGCTCATGTTTAACCCATACCGCAAAAGGTGACTCCAGTATTGAGAGTTGGATTGAAAGTTTCTTTTTCAGCCGTTAAAACAAGGTTAGCGTCGAATCATAACTCTACATCATCTCTGCCAGCGTTCCCCAGGGGTAAATTATGTATATCACCAGCTCTCCTTCTATTTTTATAAATAACCTGCTATCAATCCCCTCCAACTCACATTACAGTTTTGCTGACGATGCTACCTTGGGTTACTCGAATGGCTTTGATAATACAAAGCATGCTCGTGCCTTATGTCCAGTTCTGTCAACAGGCACATCGAGCTCATTCTTGGTTAGGACAAAAAGAATCATATTGAACGCAGTGTTATCTCATAGCTAATAAAATCTGATCCATCCTTGCATCTATTTCAGTGGAGGGCCTAGAACTAACGGTGGCACTTTCTTTTTATATTTTAGATATAGCATTAATAAATGATCAGCGTTGAAATAATCATATTTTCCAAATTGAGGGCCTTGGATATCTTAAAAGATGGAAATTCCTCCTTCAGTCGTCCGGCCAAGCTTTATGCTGTAAACATGCTAAGGGCGAAAATAGTTTCCACAGCGACTGGCAAAAACGAATAGAACACACAGCTTTTCTATGAGTATGAAGGGTGCAGCACAATATGCAGACCACTCGACGACGAGGTCGCCGAGAGTGGCGACTTAATCAATCCAAGTTCTATTTCGTAGCCGTCGCCCCTCAAAGTTGCCTGGGCGGTGTGACCTGTTATTGTGTTGCTATTCTCGTATGTTCCTGTGCGCGTGTGTAGAATTCGGATGTCGAAGATGATTATTCTTGTGTGTGCTTTTTAATTTGTGTGCACCGTCGCCGTCGCCCTTAGCATGTTTACAGCATTAATCTGAAATCCCTACATTCGTTACCGCCGTGAATTCAACTCGTTTATCTGAGCCGGAGCCTCAAGAACCGTGTTGATGTGGTTGAACAATGTGTAAACCGCCACTTTCAAGCTTATTGGTGAAGCCGCTAGTTGCTCTTCAATTAACTCGTTGAGCCCCACAGGATTGTAGCAGTTCTGGGCAAAATTTTACCGCATTTACCATAATGACGGTTTCGCTGAAATAAAAAGCTGCTGCCTCTACGGCAGTGGTTCCCAAACTTTATTTCGTACGGAGCCTTTCTACAATGTATAAAATTTGGCGGAACCCAACGATGATAAAATAAATTAATATATGATGTATATATTTATCCTTCAATATATATTTTAAAACGGCTTTCTTGTCTGTCTGTTTGTCCGGTACATATCTTGCAATCGATTTTTTGAACACTTTCGGTTACCCAATCACCCTGAAATTTTGCACACAACTTCAGCTCCGATGACAATGCAATGTGGTATACTCATTATACCGTTAGATCCATGGCGGCCGTCTCAAGAGGACGGATTACTGTTTTCTTCACGGGACAAATTTTGCAATCAATTTTTCAAATACTTCCGGATATCCTATTGCATCCTATCCCATGCTGAAATTTTGCATATATGTAGCTTTAGCTCCGATGACAATGCAATATGGTATACTCCATATATCTTTAGATCCATGGCGGCAGTCTTAGGAGAGCGGATTGAAATATTCTTCACAACCCCTTCGACATGGGTATCAAATGAAAGATTATGATAAGTAGAACACCATAAGCAATATAGTATACTCAATATATCGTTTGGCCCATGGCGGCCATCTCAACAGGGTGGATTACTATTTTCTTCACAACACCCTCGACATGGGAATATGGAATGGCGGCCAAAGTGTTACGCGGCGTGACGTAAACCAAATTTCAAGGAAGAAGGGCCACTCGCACTTTCTGATTAGCAAGAACGCGTTAAACGGCCGGCGAGTCTGCGAATGTACCTATTTGCGTTTCGGCGCTGGTGATACGGAACCCTAAAATTTTTTCGTGGAACCTTAAGGTTCCGCGGAACCCACTTTGGGAATTACTGCTCTACGGCAACGCTTTTCCCTCAACATAAGTATTCAGTATTACCAAACTTATACAACACCCAAGATTTTAAACGCAAAGCTCATCGCCCTTTTCTCGTGCTTCTTCCAGACTCCTTTTAACCTATCCTATGTAACCAAGGCTTCTTTTACCGGCAATCCTAGGGTTAACGCGCCCGAATACTATCCCAGAGGTTCGTGATTCGAATACACTACACCTCATGGTCTTTTGACTTTCCATTTCACCAACATATAGATAACTCTCCGTTTTTGTCTTCCCTCTTTACAAAAATTTCCTGCCTTGTCTTCTGTCGTCGTTACTAAGCATATTAAACAAGGAAGCCATCTCCTGTTCCACCACTGAAGTCAGTGTTCTATCACGATGCAGCTGGTGGAATAGAACGACGTGTTAGCGACGTCAATTCTTCCACTCTTCTCTATGCTATCTTTCCAACGAAAGCTCGCTGTCGGACATTGCCCTTAATGATAGAACTGTCGACAGTGCGAAGGTGTATTACCTATGAGCGCTAGACTTTCGCACCAATAATTGGCTTGAAAACTGATTCCGAGTAACGAGCTGTCTGCAAATATAGAAATTAGTAACTTTATCTGGATCTCTGGAGCTCTACTTACATAGGGCATTCTCCTCTAGCACAAAGAAATGAAATCAGCTCTAGGAGTAAGCTTAATTCGAATTTCCATACTAGACATGCTAATAGGCAATGAAACTCATAAATTGATGCTGAACTTCTTTGACGAACTAACGAATCAATGGCGACGGGACACTTTTTTTCCACCACGCTTTGATGCCGGTCCCTGAACTTGTCTCCCTGTGAGATTGATATAGGGATGGATGGAAGCACCCACACCACAAATAATATGATTTATAATTCAAGGATTTAAAATCTTCCTAATTTGTATTTTCAAAGGAAGATTTCGAACAATGCCCGAATTATGTTGGCTACATAATAACGACCCTAGATTTAAAAACATCCCCGTATGGAACCGTTCGTCGTTCGTTATACGCACCAATTGTGTCGGCGTAGTTCTCCGGATTACGACAGAAAAAAAGGAATGAAAAATTATGAACTCCATCCGCGACGGAAAAGATGAATGAAAAAATTAAACGGAGAAAGTGGAACTAAGCCACAATAACAGCAACAGCAACAACAACAACAACAACAAAAAGGAAAGACGGAAAGAAAGAAAATATGCCACAAAGGAAAGCCCAGTCGTGTATATCGTAACGTAAAGGCGGAGGAGTCTGGGGAAGGAGCAAGATGCTGGAGCAAAGTGATGGCTGCCGCGTAAAAATTTCCCCGGTGAGGAGCAGTTGTTTCCGAACAATGTCCCTGAGAAGGATTAGGAGGGATTGATTGTTGTATGAAGATGTCAAGTGGTATACAAGCAGGAATTTATTGATAGCTACTATAAAACTTGACAACCGGCAAAAGTTTGATATTTCCTATTAGATTATACTCAGAAGGGGGATTGTTGGCTTAATCGGAGAAAAATTAGAAAAGCATTTTTTTTTTGTAATATTTATGTTAAAATGAATTTGGGAATTGCGTTTCAAAACTTAAAATGGAAACTGCGTAAATCAGAGTTAAATCTATGTATGTATGTGGAAAAGGGCGATACTTTTAATAATAATATTTTTGTGGGTTGCCATTGAAAATGGTTAAAAATTCTACGGCCATCATATGCCCCTTAAAAGGCCAAGCGGCCGGTGTTCGCCCGTTGTAAGGCCATTTGTTATTGTTACTCGGCTGATAATTTAAACTAACCTATACATACAAAACTAGTCTACATATGTATGCAGTGGAGTAAAGTCTCGTATGCCTCTTCCTGAAATTCGCTTGCTGAAACGCCAGGAGATCCTGAACTTTCATATCCTCATTATTAATTATATCGTTTAACAGACGCGTTACGATGCAAAAGGCTCCCGATATATTTTTTACCATTCTTTTTGTATCCATCAGATAGACAAACGAGAACTAAATGCCTCACTGCTGGAGAAGGAGCAAAGTGGCCTCTATTTCGAAGGGTAGACGAAACGGCAATGGATGATTTGAGTCGCCAACGTATTCTAGACCTATACCACCCCAATTCTATAGCAGCGGTTACAATGTCTTCCTCTCAGTAAAGGGAAAATTGCAAGGTAAAATCGATTGACACCGCATTGCATGAAGTAGTTCGACGACCGATGGCTATGGTCAGTGCATCCTTTTTATACTGAAAGTTAGAATAATCCACAGTAGCTTATTTTCTTTTTTATGTGACACACTAGAGACTTAGGGAAGGCCCCTTTGTACTGTCGACCGTGTATTTATTTTGAAATGTCGAACAGCAGCTCTAGTCGGAAGATAGAGAGAGAAGTGAAGGAAAGAACTGTCACAACCTAGCTGCGGTATTTTTATTTCACCTACTCCCAACCATTTCGCGACTCTGACATCGGGGCATCGAGAACAACTCGCTGGAGTGTTATGCCTCCTGAAACGAATTGAATCTCATCAACCGACCGATGACATGCGCTTGGTGGAGCGGGGAAGAGAACTAGTGAAGGCTATGACAGGAGAAATCAGGAATGCAAAGAGGGAAGAAGAAAGAAGGAAAGTTATGTAGGCGGGAAATTGGGAAAGACGAAGGACCGTGGGCTGGCCGGGAATCGAACCCGGGACCTCTGGGGATAGTAGTCAGGCGCCTTACCCCTAGACTACCGAGGCCCACACAGCTTATGCCGGAGCAGAGCGGTATATGCGGCGTGCCGTAGCATACCCCATTGAGGATTCCTGACTCGAAGAAAGGGCAAAGGCCGCAATTATAGCTTTCTATGCCAGCAAGCAGATTTTGGGCAAGAGATGAGACTTAAAGCCAAAGCCACACATGGATCGCTGGCTCTACAACATGGCGGACGTTAACACTAAAAACCGGGTTTTAGGACAGAGGGGCAAAAGGAAGAGAGAAAGTTGTAACTTTTTGAACAGAAAGTTTTGGCGTGAAAACTAATATACCTACGCACAAATGTATCTTCTTATCTTCTTTTTTGGGTCTGATGATGTAAGGACCCAAGACTACGAGAAGTGGGCTGCTGGGTGGAGATTACGTATTGGCAAAGCAATATACTGGCAGGTTTCAATGTCTAGATATTCACCGGAAAGGGATGGGAAATCTTCCAGCTTAACAAGTGCTAGAACCACGCTTTAAATCAGAAGCTAGTGTTTGATCTCTTGTTTTTTCCCCTTGACGAAACTACAAAAATACTTCCAGAAAGACATTCGAACGTTTTCTTTGCAGCTGTATGGCTCTGGTAGGAATAAACCACCCTGCATTTATATATCTTATCTTACAGAACTCGGGAGACATTTTGAAGCTTAAAAAGAGAGATATGATTCGGTATCTGGATTTTCGGATGCTGGATTTAAAGTCACTCCAAGCTCACTGACATGCGCTCATGTAAAGACTTTTTACGCAATCATCCAAGAATTTTCTTAACATTGGAGCTGAACAGCCGCAATTTATAATAATAATAGAGTTTCCCTTCTTATGAAGAAGGCGCACTTCTCAGCTGGGCTGAGAAACATTTACCACGACCACGTGGGCTCGGCTGAGACATGCAAACATAAAAAATTAAGTACCAATAAAAATTGCATGCGAAACACATAACAGTCATCCTTTTTATGCAGGGGGCATATCACACCTTCCGCCCATTCAAGTGGGATCTTTTTCTGGCCCAAGATCGATCCTATAAGTTTGTGTAATCCATTCCTTGAGTCTTGGCTCCCATATTTCCACAACTCAGTTGCTCCGCTATCTTTTTCTGGTGCTTATTGCTTTTATGATTCGTCATAGCTTTTTGTACATCGTCCATTGATGTAGGCACCTCAATTTCATTACCAGTACTAGTATCCCTATTGTTATCGGGTAGTTCGTTTCTATTGGGGTGGTTGACATCACTTTCAATTGCATTTTCGTCGTCTCTATTCATTAGATCGTTAAAATACTCCCCCATCTTTCTAAGACTTCTAGTTTTTAGCTCAAGATATTTAGCAATTTGTTCCTAAAGCCTCGTATTCTTCTTTCTTTTGTGAGTATGTTTTTCAATTCGTCGTTTTTCTTTATAGGTCATTACGGAATTTCTAGTTCTGTATTTTTTCAACATATTAACATATGATTCATTCTTATCTTCCTTTACTCTAGCTCATTCTTCATCGAACTAGTTTTAACGCCCTGCTGGTGTTCCATAACCTAGCTAAGGTCCTTAGTTTAGCTCTATCCTCGTTCATATTGGTATTGATATGATCCGATATGATCCGATGCGCCGAATCTTCTATATAGCTCTACTACATATCCTTCAGATTTCATTTTCTAAAATTGATCTCCCCCAATAGGCGAATGCTAATGGAACTCTCTAGGCATTGTAAATGATGGTCTGGCTTATTTTCTAGAGCCGATTGACATACGTTCTTTGGTCAAAATTCACTGGTCCTACTAACGCACACTTGTAGAAATTAATGTTATTGACTGTTGCTCGACACTTTTCTCTAACTGCCGCTATATTCGCAATGGAATGAACTATAGAGGGCTGCACATTTATTTTTTTTATACGTTTTATATTAACTTCACCTGTATGTTGTATGTAGTATGTAAACAAATCTTGCGACTTGATTTTGACCCGCCTTCATGTAACCAATCAACTTAAAATTTTCCACATTGTATAAAGTTTGCGTGACAGTGTAATCTGACCTTTTTGTAAAAAAATCAAGATGGCGGTTCCAAGATGGCAGCCGTTTTTTGTGTATTGTGCTCCTCGACCCCCGACAAAAGGTAGTAGAATACAATTAACTACATATATGAAGTCTTCTAAAATCCAAAATGGCGGACAACACAAAATGGCGCACTACCGTTTTCTTTACTACCCACTCGATATGAGTATCAAATGAAAGGATATGATAAGTACAATACTATTAGCTGTGTCGCGTCATTCAAATTGAAAATGGCGACCAACTCAAAATAGCGGTTTATCATTTTCTTGACAACGGCCTCGGTATGGGTATCAAATGGAAGTGTATGACGAGTATAGTACAGTACTTTTAAATCTAACATGGCGGTCGCTACCAAATTTGGGAAAACATATAGTAGACTAAAAAGTAGAAAATAAAAAATATAGTTTAGAAAAACTTATAAGTACCGTTTAATTTTAAAATAAATTAAAAAGTAAAAAATAATTTTGAATGTAAAGTTTTTATTGCTCCAGCCATACCAACAACAATCAACCTTTTGAAATGTAAAAAAGCATGTATCCTAAAAGTTGCTGGTAAAAAATCTTCTATACTGTCTTAAAAACTAAAAAATATGTCCTTTATGCATTTTGAAAAAAAGTCATTCCAAAAAAAATAAACATACAATACCTAAGAAATAACTCATTTACTTTGAAAAAAAAAAAAAACATCCCCTCACTACCAGATAACCACGTGTACAGGAATTATTCCTGTTCCACTTGAAATGTCCTACAAAAGTCCTAATTCCGGGGGCAGTTAATCCTTCGAGCCAAGACCGAAAAATTGTGCCAATGTGTCAGAAATACATCCATATACGCATTCCGCCGCTACTCGCTATGTTAGTCTTTCGGTTTCGACAAAAGGACACGCAAAAATGTATGTATGTACAATATATGTATATATGTATATATTTTGTGTATGTTTTCCTGTTTTATATATATATATTTTTTTTCTATTTGATTTGTTCGTTGTTCGCTGCCGCCGCCGCCGCCAACAGTTCGCCCTCGGTTTGGTGTAGTATCCTTTCTGTATGTTACGTTATAAGGCCCAACCATACCACACAAAACTAAATTCACCGTATGCATCCGATAAAGAGTTTTCCCCAAAGGATCTCTCCGGTTAAGTAGTATCCCTTAAAAATATGGGAAAAAAGCTTGTAGATTTTTTTTTTTTGGGTTTTTTTTGTATGGTTGTTTTGATTGTATTGGTGTGCTTTGTCCCTTCATCCCTTTTTCGGATAAAAATAGGAGAAATTTCAGCTAAAATGTATATCCTTCTTGATAGGACATGCGCTATGGTAGCTTGCGGAACAATTTCCCCGCTGGTGAAAGTTGTAGAGTCCTTTTTGTGATAGGTACCCATCTCCTACTAGTGGCACGAAAGCTACATAAACGCCTCAGTTAGAATTCAGTCTTCTCAATGGTAGGATATTCGTTACATTGTTAGTAAGGACGTACATTATACATATAAGCAAGGATTTTATTTATGTAGATATTGATATAATATATATACACATATATGTAGAGTTATACACTTTAGGAACATAGCACACGAGTTATAATAATTAATGTCTTCATTTTTCTGTGTTATCTTCTCGCTTTAAATAAATAAATATAATTTTTTGTTTTTTGAGAACGGATTCAACTGCATAAAAAATAAATAAAAAAATAAATAAAAGTAAAAAAAAAAGTAAAAATAATAAAGAGAAAGTTTTAAGGAAAGTTAGTTAACAACGGTGTTTCACTTCGAGCGATTTTAAGTAATTATCCTTGTGGACTAAGGTTGCCTAAATTGCTTTTCGATTTTCTGTGCTGGTTTAGTTTTTTTGGGTGAGAGAGAAAGGAGAAAGTTTTGTGGCTAAAATTCCGATAGAAGACACACAAGAAATTATTCGGAAAAAAGAAAGTATAACAAAAAAAAAAAAAACTTATAAAGTATAAAAGTGCGGTAGAGAAAAGTGTGATTTTTTAAAAAAAAAAAGTTGTTTTTATATTTTCTGTTTGATTTATGAAGAAAATTTTTTTCCTGTGTGGTTGGTGTTATGAAGTCTTAAGGAGGTACTAAAGCCGGTGCTTGTACATAGTTGAAAACTTTTTTGTGTGGTTTCTGTTGTTATTTAAAGTTGCTCTCTCTCTGTCTGAGGAGAAAACAACAAAATTATATTTAAAAAAAAAACGAAATGTTTTAAAGGGGAAAGATAGAAATTATTAAAAAAATAAATAAATAAAAAATAAATAAAAAAATAAATAAATAAATTAAATAAAAAAATAAATAAAAAAATAAATAAATAAAAACGTGCCCGTAGAATCTACTACTAAAAAAAAATACCGCATTATTTTTTTTTGTGATCAATTGATACGTAAATATCAGCAATATTTCATATAATCACAACTGCACCATGTTGGCTATGCCAACATTAATGATGCCAGCAGCAACAATGGCCTTGGGGAGTCAGCCGCTATCTGTTGGTGGGCCGCACTCCCATAAGCCATACGAGACGAAACTGCTAGCTATACATCAATCCCATATTCAGCAGTCCCATCATCAACAGCAGCAGCATCATCTTCAGCAGCAACAGCAGCAGCAACAACAGACCCAGCAATATCAGATTCATTCCCAGCAACAAAGTCCTCAGCAGTTGTGTACAACTCCAAAGCAAGGTACCTACACTACACACTCTCTCTCTCTCTCTCTATATCTCTTCTATAGATATCCTATTGACCTCTATTGACAGTGTGCCATAAATCGTTATTATCGTCTTCCTTGGACGTTTTTCATTTTGGGATCCTTCAGCCAAACCCCCCAAACACTCCTTGGTATTTTCTGGTGCTCCACTCCACCATTCTGAAGCTGGGATGCTGTGTGTTTTGTATATATGTTGTTAAGGATCAGGACACCTCCCTCGTCGTGTCACCCCGATCATTATCGGGCAATTTTATGACGGCGAGATGTAGAAAGTTCAAGATTCAGAATATATACGACTTTCTCCTCTTTTTTTTTTCTTTTTAATAAATGCTCACAGACGATGCTGTTCAAATGACAGGATACATTGCAGCTATCTATCTTTTTGTCTGAGAATGAATGCAGTCTTGTCCGTTCATAAACGGAAAAGGGTGGACAATAAATTTTAACTCGCGGTCTGTGAATGCTTTCCTGGTGTATGTACTGTACTATAACCATATCCAGACTCCTCTTCTAGCGCTTCCTTGTGCAGAATTTCATTTTTGTCTTCGGCTTTTCTTTACACACACCAAACCCCCCCCCCACCCTAAAACTCCCAAAAAAAAAAAACATATAAGAAAAGAAAAAATCCTTATCGTTTTTATCCATCGAGTCCTTGGCAGGCTATCTTCATACTTTTATCTGTGTTCGATGGTGCGGATACATATAAGTGACCCCGGAGAGTGTAGACCGACCGCTTAAGCTCTAGCCCAGGATACCATCCGGACATACATATATAGTATATACATACATATAAGTATGTGTGTAGCCAAAATTTATGCCAAATATGGATATATCCGGATAAGGTACTGAATTATGTTGGAATAATTTATGGGTGGTGGGAGAGGGTGTATATTGTAGAAAACGACAAGGAACGAGACCAAGGGGGGGTGGGCGATAGGGATGCGATATCATCTAACCAATTTTATCTGATCTGATGGCGGATGTCCTTGCTTGCTCTCTTCATACTCTCGGTATTCTTTTGGTGGGGCCATATATTGTTCCCATATACTGTGACTGCTGCTATACTTCCATAGTATCACAGAGGCAGAGAGGCTTACCGATGCCTGGTGGTAACAGTGATATAAAAATGATTTAATGTGCGGCTTTTTCTGCTTAATTTAATCGACTTTTATGTCATTTATCTCATTTACTCGTTATGTGGCAAATTTTCGGGATAGAATGTAATATGTTAAGCCATTTAAGATTGTTGGTGTACGTTTAGAATATTTTTTTTTAAGATGGTATATGTATCTATGTTCTGGTCTAGGTTTTTTTTTTCTTGTCAGATAGAAAATGTGTAGTACAGATGGTCTATTGCCTGATTTATACTGAGATTAATTGTGATATTGATCTTATATAGTGACTATGTTATAACTAGTTTGGCGCCTGAGTTGAAGCAATATGTTGGTACACTTTAAATGGTAGTTTATATATTTATATATTTTTTTGATTGACTTTATAGATTATTTTAGAGGAGGTTTTATTCATGGTTATTGTTTTTAACGAAGGCTATAATGGCAAAATAATTTGATACACAGAAAATTACAGTCACAACAAGCAGTATTATATTATCTATGAAATTTTATCTATCACTACAAGCATACAGTGAAATTCTTTACTAGAATTCAATCCATAAGAAAGCACCTAATTTTCTTAAATCATGAAATATTCTCAACTATTCTTCAATAAACTATAGCTAAACTATAGATGTATCTTAAGTATGATTGTAAATATTGATACTATAAAAGTCAAAATATACTCAATTTTCTACCCATGTACCCCTTTCAGAAAATTAATTTGTCTTAAAATTGATGTCTATTATTATTATAGTTCTTTTCTATTAATTGTTTAAGTATTTCAACCATTTGGAACAAAGATCGAGGATATTGAAACCATTATGGTAATGATTGAGAATTATTATTTAGCAAATATTATCAAGATTTAAAGCAGAAGTCTTTGTAAAGTTATTAATTATCATGTTTTAATATTGTTTTATCATCACCTTTTATTGCCCTTTGCTATCTAAAAAACATGTTTCAAACACTCAGCTATTATAGTTCTATATACTTCTATATATATTTCGATCTTCTTCTATAGCGTCTAAGTTAATCGATGTCTACGATCCGGGATCAGGTTATATTATTATTTTCATAAGATCGTGACTCTTGACTGTATTGGATATGACCTATCTGTTTTAAAATGTGCATTTTAACTTCTTTCACTTCGACGTTTGCCTTTGGATATAAAGGTGTAATTCATTATTGCAACTTCTTCTTGAAAAATCTTCTACCTAGCCTCCCCCGTATATTATACTTAGCATTTTCCTTCAATTTATTCTAATTTGACCCATAAAGAAAAATGAGAAGTGTTTTCCATAGTTTTTCTTTCATCATTTTTTGCCGAGATCTTAATGTAGTCACTTTGTTAGTGCAATTCCCCATTACATTTCTTCAACTGTTTAGCCATTGTTTTTACTCTTACCTAGGTAGACGAATACCAGTACTGATTCTATACCTATAACAAGTACTCTGAAATAAAGCTTTGTCTGATTAGTCCATAGATAACTACTATATCTTCAATCCATTAATATTTAATCTATATTTTTTTGTGCTGAAAATTACCTTGAATAAATAAAAATGCCATTTGCGCCTGACATGATCGGAGTAGATCTCTTGATCGCGTACTTTGTTGTATCAGTTGATTATAAGCAAACTAAGATAAATCGATCAATCTATCTATTTGAATCCATATTGCTACTTCCTTATTATTCTTTCCTACATACTGTTACATATCTTCTTCTTGAATGGTGTTGCATTCCTAATGGTCTCCAAATGTATGTAGGCACCTATATTTATATTGTCACCTACTTTTTCAACTCTTCATTTTGGTTAAACTTTACAGGACCAAAATACTTTTTTTAAATGAAAGTCCAAGCTTAACAGTCACCCTTTGTACTTTGTACTATACTAGTGGGTTTTGTCATACTCGTCGTTATGAAATGTCTAGTAGTAAGCTTAGTTTTAAAGAAGAAATAAAGTATAAGATATATTAATAAAACTCTAGAGGGTGCTGAAGAGGGGGCGATGGACCTAGATGGACATCAAATTTCTTATGATATGTTGATAAGTATAGCCAGTACTATGATCATAAACGCAAGCAAACGGTCGCGAATAAATAGCCTTACCACTAGCCTATGTTGCTAATATGAAAGAAACCTAAGAACATCTTTAAAAAAATATAAGCCGTGTAGAGCCGCCTGAAGTAGGTACTCTTTTTCCGCCATTGCATATTAAATTAGGGAACCGTAAGAGTGACAGCCAAAAAGAGTTTGTTAGTAAGCTGTTATTGGCCTATCAAGCATCAGGTTGCAATAAGTCACTCAAGATTCAATTTTTAGACTCATACCTGGTTTTGTGCCTGAGAATTTGGGGGACCTGGGAGCGATAAGGACGGAGAAAGGTTCTACAAACTGATATCTTGGGTTTAAATTCTATTCTGCTCTCTCTCTTATTTTCCTCTAGCCTTATTTCTCTCCTCTATGCCGGGTTTCTAATTCTTCCATTTTACGCTTTTCGTAAGCTTTTTTCTACTTTTCTTCTAACTCGGTATTCTTGCTCTCCACTTCGATTTTTAGTTTTCGTTTTTCAGTTTTCTTTTATACGTTTTATTTCTCTCTCCTGTTGCTTGTGACCTACGCTCTTTTGTCGCCAATTTACACAGCTTTATCTCCACAAACCCATTTCTCATGCTGCTCCACATTTCTCCTTTAATAAAAAGGGCCAAAGGTGTGGCTAGTAATATGGACGCTATAGTTTTCCTGTGTTGCAGGGAGATAATGATAACAGGCTGTATCGAATCAAAGTTTGGGGATCGCTTGTTCTCCTGCGCCAACAGTAGCATCTATGTAACTACTGACCGCGTCCTATATACTGCTTGACTTCGACGATCGAACGGGAAACGATGTGTTTCAATATGCTAATGGAACAGCCGCTCGGCAGGATGATACTTTCATTATATTGAGTGGACATTCCTTGATGCCCACAGAGAGCTACAGCGATCTTAGTTTTTTTTATGTGGCAGTACTAACTCTGATGTTGTAAGAGCTCGGAAATAACAACTGTTCCACAGTCGAGTAGTTCTATTTAGAAACGAATTTCTATCTTGTTGAGTGCGCGAATAGACGGGCTGTTTGGTGGGAGTGAGACGAGTTGGGATAATCTGGTGTTGCGGGTATAAGATTACCGTGGAGGCAGGAGAGCGTTTATTTCGATGGAACAGTCCCTATGATAGTAGTGATAAAATATTGTTAGTGCTGCTACATTCCTACGGTGGCTCAACGGGTCGATGGTGGAGCAAATGGTGTCGTCATCATTTAATTTAAGGGCCCTCTTTTGCACCTTATCTAACCATGCCAAGGTGGTTATCGCAGCGCCGATCTAAACGAGGGAGTTGCATGCAAGAAGATGTAGAATGTAGGATATATAAATTAGATTATTTTTTGCGTAGGTATATTGTCTGTATGATAACAGTATAGACAAAATAGAGCCTAATCTTTCGCCTTGCGCCAATACTAGTAGAGTGGCCGATGTAAATTTACCAAACGGTTTCTGAAAGAGGATATTAAAGGCTAGAATTGGTCTAACTTACATTTTTATATAAGTTTGGAGAAATGCTTCTGAACATAGTGTAAAGGGTGAACTTTCGAGACGTATCGAACAAATATCTTGTGGGTGTAAAAAATATAATTTACCGATTAACATAATAAAAAAATCTCTAGTTCTTATTGGACGGGGCTTGTCTTTTAGGTTGTAGTTTCGCCTCCTTTGTCATTGCCAGTACAGCTTTCAATAAATAATTGTTAAAATCAAACTGTACCCTTTAAAAATTATACTATTATAAGAGCATATAGTTTATCCTGTCCTTCTCGACTCTTAGCGGTCCTGCATATTTTATGAGATAATGCAATGTTCGATAAACCAAAATCAATACCTGATAATGAAGTTACTTTTTCGTCAAATCTTCGGAGCTTCTCGATGCGTTATTGCAAAATTGTATCTCTAATACGGTGATTGTAACCTGCTTTTTATATAGAAAATATTGTCGATAAAACTTTAGATATAGCAGCCTTTAAGTCCATCTAATTCCTACTTATGCTATAAAGCTTAGCTTAGGTTTGAAAGCAGATTTACTAATTAAAATTTGCAAAGTTTTCATACATTATTTAACACTAGGAAAAGGTTGTCTATTACTTAAATAAATATCCTTCACACACTTTTCTTAATGTTCAGAATAAATAAAATCTTCATAAAAGTATGCAAAATTAAATATAAATAAGATTTATAAATAATATCGACCCTAAAAGTATGCAACAAAATATAACCGGCACACAGACACGCTAAGACGTTAATGAGAGATGGAGATTGTAGAAGACAGCATTTTTGTACAAAAACGATGTATATTGGTTGGTGCATATCAAAACGTAAAGTGGTGACATACATACATCATGTTAGAATATTGTCGATATATCAATATATTCCTTACATCAAAGTGTCCTGTCTGCCCTCATTTAAGTCCGATATTTTGGCGCTAAGTACTTTAATGTTAATTTATCTTTCGCGAATTCAACGTAGGATGTTTTTGAATGGTGTTTTGTTGATCAATGCAGTAATTATTAGTAAATATTATTAATATGCTTGAAGTTTATAAGGAAGAATATGAATATACTATTTACATTCTGCGACACGACACTGCAATGTAGTTGTTGAAGCTCCAATGTAGTTGTTAATCCGATCACTGGAGTTAAACGTGGTTGAAACGACTGGCCGAGTTGGCCGATCACTGGAGTTAAACGTGGTTGAAACGACTCTAAGCCGTGCCATATACCAAAGCTTCACATGCTTATTAACGACATTTCGCATCTTTTTTTATAGGGAAGAAATCGTCGCATGCCGCTTTGCTATATTTATCTTCATTAAAAAAGTGACGAAAAGCTGCATATGCCCGGCTAAGGAGCATTGCGAAGCAAGATCTTCATCTCCTCTCATACAAAGTGCAACTTAGATCGAATGATCGATCAAGAGCCAGATTTGTTGGACAACATGTTGATGACGGACGAAGCTCATTTTAACCCTCTGGCGGGGTAAATAAACAAAATTGTCGAATTTGGGGAACAGAGAACCCACACGTCTCGAAACACCACTGCACGAGACAGTTGCTGTTTTGGGTCGGAGTGTGCTTAAAAACCATCATCGGACCATTTTTCTTCAAAGCTCGAGAAACCCTCGACGACGCATGCTATCGTTGGAAGTTGGTGCACTTCGTGTGTCCGAAAATGAGTGAAAAAGGTCTGACAAACCTTTTTTCAACAAGACGACGCACCTTGTCACACTGCAGCCACTATGATGAAATTCTTGCAAAAGTAATGCTTTGCTCAGCGATTGTCAAAAACGAATAGAACACACCGCTTTTGTATGAAGCTGCACAATCTGCAGACCACTGCGATAATTACGCCGCCGAATCAATCCAAGTTCTATTTCGTAGCCGTCGCTTGTCAAAGTTGCATGAGCGCTGTGGCATGGGTTTGTGTTGCTATTCCCGTGTGCACTTGTGTGCGTGTGCAGCATACTTGGCTGTGCAAGATGTTTATTCCGGTATGTATTTTTTAATTTATGTTGCCGTCTCTCTTAGTGTCTGCCCGAACAAATTTCGTCGGGCCATTCGCCGTCGCTCTTAGCATGTTTACAGCATTAAGTTTATGGCAGAAGGCCGAAGCTCATTGACGAACTTAAAGCTATAAGGCCCGAAATTAGTTGGTTTTTGCGAACCGAAGGGACTTCATTTAATCAACAATGTATTCAAAAACTGTTTTGAAATAAATGGTAGAGAATATCCTAAATAAATCTTGCTCATTCGTCAAAATCGGCTTGAAAATGTCGGATTTATTCAATGTTGAAATACTGAAGATCTAGATGGCGCACCCCTCATAGTATGCAAATTTCCATATTTTATTGGGGAGTCATAAAGTTTGGAAACCACTGCTCTAAGTACTTGACGACTTGACCTATGACCATATTATATTATATTCACTCTTTGATCATCAATTTTCCACCACAACATTACGGCAACATGCCATACATTGTTAGTTCTGCAAATCATAGCACAGTTGATCGAATGGAATTTTTTTTTTGAAATGCCTACAGTAATTCATCAGTTTATTACACACATGATTATAAACATCTCATATTGTTTTCCTTGGAGCTGCTACTAACTGGGTGTAGACGTAAACACATCATATTCCGCATACTCCTATACTATATGCCAAAACTCTCGCAAGTCCGTCAAATTGATTACATGTATTGATGAAGTTAATGAGAAACGTGCCCGGTGTACTGTGAGCCTACTTGAATCATTATTAACAATTCACTTAAGGGTATTGATTATGGAATTAGCTAATTAATATTTCATGGGCATAATTATTATAATTATATTCAATGAGCCGATAAGAAGCCCGAGGCCCAAGAAAACCTGAAGGACTTCAATCAACAAAGCTTTTGTGGTTAAAGGAAAGCAAAAAGAAGAAAAAAAAAATACGAAGAAGAAAATAAATATATAAATAAAGCAAAAAAAAACGCTTCTTCTACTTCAATTGACTTGTTGATAGGCCATTTACATTAATGAGCTGAACTTCTAGAGTTTCATTAGAATAAACTTTGAATTTTTCCTTTTAATTTAAAAGTGAGAAATTGTGGAGTTATCTCTCTCGTTTTGTTTTATTTGGCTTCAGTATTCGCTTTTTATTTTGTTCATATACTTTTTTTTGAGTATGATGGTTGAATAAATTGAATATGGTCCATTTTAAAAAGTCTGTCGAAAACTTCTAATAAAGTGAACACAATCAACACTTGATAAACATGAACATAAAACATTTAGATATACCGCATATATAGGTATTAAAACGCTAGTCTGCCGTCCAATAAACTGTAGAACAGAAGGCACTTCTCCCGGAATTATATATGGTTTAAACTATCATCTATTTGGAGTGATTGGATAGATAAGTGTGTAGCCACAACACAAATATTTTACTAACACTGTTTTGCCGGCATCACAGGTCTAGCAGTTAAGGTGTGCGAATATCATCATATTGTTACCACTTATCCTGCCCTTTTTTCAGGAATTGCGTACCTCTTCTTCTGCCATCCCCTGGAGTTGCTCCTCAATAAAAAATAATGTCTACTTGATTTCATAGAATTGTGTTAATAGAAACATCTTGTTTTGCACTCTTCCTCTGGCTGAATTTCAAATAGTTAGTTTGTATCACCAAACATTATTTTTATACCATAAATTTGAAAGGCTTCAATAGTAGCCTTCTGTATTTTATAAGATGTGTTTTTATTCCTCGGAGGAAATTAATCAAGCGCTGTCAAAAGAGGCAATAATGCAGCGCTTCCAATTCATATGTTATGGAAGCTATCTGGAAGCACTCACTCTATACTTCCATTTATTGCATTGTTTTTCTTAAGTTTCCTCTTATTTCCCTTATTTGGGAAATTTGTAGTTTTTGTAAAACCGCGGTTAAATATTAGCCGTGTTTTTTTAATGAACTATATATGTAGTTCTTTATCGAGTTCATTAAAAAAACGACAAGGGAAATTTCATGAAGCGCCTACTTCGATGCTTAAAAATTTCAAAATTAAAAGGAAGTTAAGTGCTATTTTTTACACCGTTACACGAAATCCTCGCTAGAAAATAATAAATATGTTTATAAAAAATCAATTATTTGTTATAAATTTGCTCTCATCACTTTCCTGTTGTTTTTATTTTTAAATTACGTCTTTCCGACCCCCGAAAGTATGCAACATGCCAACACCCGAAATTAAAGTATGCAACATGCCAACCCCCGAAAGTATGCAATATGCAAATTAAGAAATTTCCCAAAACCTCGATAGAAACCCCCATAAAACCTGGGTTTTGAGATTTGTATGGGGAAGAACTATATAGTTCATTAAAAAAACACGGCTATTATTTCTGGTGAAAAGAATAAGTGAAATTTTATTATTGAATTAATGCTGTTGAATAATTATTTTAATAAATGTATTTCAGCTATTCGTATAAAAGTCAATTATTGAAACTGAAAAATTTTTATGAGTTGGATTTCAGCGAAATAGCTTTCTATTGATACTATGGGTCACGAAAGCTTCAGAAGCTTCTCAACAGCTTCAATTTCCCATCATCAATTGCGCTTCTTCAACAGATAAATATTAGCGCGTTGGCATTCCTTTTCAGTGCTTCAGAATATATTCAAAAGCGCTTCAATTTTATGCTGGGTTACTTCCGTCAAACTATGTGTAGGTGCCCAAATATTCTTGTTCTTTCACTCTCGTGACACACACAATCTCTTTGTTATCAATTCCTGCTTGATTGAGTTTTGTTGAATTTAGTTGTAAACGATGAAACCACAACCCTAAAATCCATGCCACGAGAAGCCATAAAAAAAAAACACTTCTCGGGGGAAAATAAACACAGACTGTAAAGAGTGGTCTCATTCTTGATTCGATTGCAAAAAGTAGCCGAGATCCTTATGATTTTAGACTGATTCACGAGATAGATGGTTGGTTTATTACGGTTGGGGTACGTTTCTTTACTGAATATTTTCCACGATTCGGTTTGTCACTTGAATGTTGTACAGCTTAAGATACGCAATTTAAACCTAAACGCCGTCTTTTAACAGGGGTCTCTTCCACGTTGTTCCTCTAGGTCTTACGACTCGACGGGCTAGATTCTTATTTTCGCGTCGCAAAGTGTTGCCAATTCAATTCCATTTCCTCCGCCTGATTTGGTCGTCTATCCTTTTTTGGCCGGCATGGCGTCATAGTTCTTCATTAGGAACTCTATCCAGGGTCTCACTGGAATGACATTCCAATATTCCAATTTTTTACTCTCTTTTGAGCAAGCTTTTATTTTCAAGCTCAATTTCATGTTCTAATGGGCGAATTCAGGCTTTAATTTTCGTAAGTTCAATATGTGAAAATGTAAGCTCATACCCCGGCTTCACCGCCAAATTTTCGCAAGTTCGAGCAAATTAGTCTACAGTACTTTAAAATTTCCTGATTTCCCATACATTTTTCACATTTTAAAGTCAGGAAAAATGCCCGCTTTGGGCCTACAGAACATGAAATTAAGTTTCAAAGTAAAAGCTCGCTCAAAAGAGAGTAAAAAATTGGAATAATGGAATGTCATTTCAGTGAGCTTTTGCATTTCTAATTTCTGGCGAAAAAGCAACAACAATTTCAAGCACGAACTGAACATGCTAGCCGGTGAAGCCACTTATGCCGATTGAAGTGAACTTGATTAAACTGAGGCCGGTGAAGCCGGGGTATCAGTGCCAATTTTCTCGAACTTGCACAATTCGGCCGGTGGAGCCGGGGTATAACATATTTTTGAGCTCCTGTTGGTGTCGTGGACCAGGGGCTCGTTTTTGTAATACGCTTATTCGCAAACTTGAATTTCGTAAAACGAAAAATAAAATAATGATAATTTTTAATATTGGTTCACATATTACGAACAAATCAAGTTCGTAAAGTCAATGGTGTTCGTAAGCATATTGAAGCGGCGGCTACTAGCTTATGGCTAATATTTATAACGCTTGGCGACATAACGGCCGTGAATTGTCAATTTTGAAATTAGTGCAAGATTTTCGTAACTTATCAAGTTACTAAATATGTCTATTTGGCGTCATATTTTAGTCTATGAGGAAAATAGAGAAGGTGGAAGGACTCAGCAGTATGAATATAATATTTTCAAACGAAAATTAAGGCATAAATCAAATCCTTTAGATATGCCAAATAAGGAGTAAGGGATAATTCAATTAATTATGTAAAATCTTTAATAAATAAGTTGGTCAACCAATAACATTCATCCCACCCGTACTAAGACTAGCTGTAACTTTAATTATTCTATCTTCTGGCGGGTACCAAAATACGGAGGGAAATGATTTTACTTGTCCAATATCAAAAAGTATGGTTTCAATTATATTACAAGAAATATTAATTAAACTTGAGAGCAAGTTATGTCCGCTTTTCATCACAACAAATGGAAATATGCAAGAAACTTAAGAGTGGTTTTATTCAAAATACCGGTTAGGTATTTATCTTAAAACAATTTATTCCATGTTTCTAATATATTTTACGTTTAACTAGTCGTTTGGCAAGGTACGAACAACTTATAGGTGGCGTAAGGCACCGTTCGTTAATTTACGAAAATTCATTAAATTTTCGTATTACATGGACAACAAAATTGAAAAATGAAAATTAGAAAGTAGATTTTACGAAAAAGCGTATTATAAAAACAGGCCCCAGATAACATCCGCATAGTCAAGATCTTTAAGGCGGTGTAGCAATCCCCATTGTATGCCGCCTGTTCTACTATCTAGAGCGCTGACACGGTTGCCATTTATTACTATAAGAAATAGTAATGGCGAAAGTAGGCATCCTTGTCGTACTCCCCTAAAGATTCCGACATCCTCTAGAATAGTTCTCGATCTGCGGCTGAGGGCCACGTGATCTATTAGCTGTTAGTGACCTAGTCCATGCCGTGATTTCCAGTTGTGTGCTCAAGGCCGTTGTTGCGGCAGATTTGTCCATTAAAACAATGATGTCTCCCCTTAGAATAGAGCGGAAAACCTCATTCAGTTGCATATATAACTCGTCTTTGATGTCATCTTGGTACCCAAGTGCACTGTAATAATCCTCTCAGAAACTGGCGACCAGCTAATGAGGCTGGGCCTGGTTTCTTCGGTGGGTATTACACCAACGCCATTCCTACGGCTTTTAGTTTCGTTTCTGCCAGAATATTACTCACCGTTTGGGCAGATATGCTCCCCGCGTCGTGCCATCTGAGACCATGACCTTGATCTTATAGCGTTTCATCTCGTTGATGACTTCAACCAGCCGCCAATCAGCATGCCGTGTTCTCACATTACATGATCCTTGCTGACTTTCTCGTTTGGGTAAAGGTATCGAAGAACGATAATGACCAAATTCTCGCTTCTTCGCCAGTTCGCCAATGATTACGATTGGGATTTCTTCTAATGGCGTTCGTAGGACCTTTTTGTAAAGCTCCGCATTTATTCCAGGACGAGATTCATCTTGTAAGCTGTAGTTTCCGACTCGGAGCTTTGGAACGCTTATATTTTCTTCTCCATACACTGCATTAACATGGGATGCCAACTCTGGAGATTTCCCCCAAATTTATTTTGAAAAAATTCTGAATAGGGTTTCTTAGGGGTTTGAAATTTTTAGTAATTTTAGGGACAAATGGACGTCAGCGTATTTTGCAAAAAACATCGGGAGACTGTTAATGCGTTTTCGTGACATCTTGAAACATGCTTCAAGCGCACTTTAAGTACAAAATGTACAAATGTAAACGCAAGTACAAATGTAAACGCAAGCAGCTAGGCTGGAGTTATCCAAAAATATTTTTTTGATGGGCTGTACTGCTTGTCAGCTTGAGTGCCCCAAATTGTTTAGTCGTAGTCGATCATCTTCACAAGAAGCTAAATTTAAGTCAATATTTCACTTCAACTAGGCAATATTACTAATCGATTAACACATCAGCAATTTTAAAAATATGTAGATTGTATTTTTTTGGCACGCATACTGGAAAAGGACAAGCCTGACTTAAGAACGCGATCACATTTCTTCTGGATCTAACCACGACTAATTCGTTCCAGAACAAATTCGCTCTATAAGATCGATGACACAATCTGCTCCTTAAGTTATTTTCGACCAAAAAGATCACAAATCGATGACGTTATAATTGAGGATTTCAATCAATTTTTCACATGAAGTAAGATTTAATTTGTTTTATGAGTTACCAAATTTGGTCGTAGTTTGTCGAAGCTATTGATTGGCCCAACAAAACAATTTGATGCTATATTTCCCCATAGTTTTTCCTACCCTTTACGTTCGCCTTTAATTTTATTAATAATAAGCAAATAACGCCACACATAACCTTAAAAGGATACAATTAATAATCATCCAGCTGTTCTACACCTCAAAAGTCATGGGAAATTAATCAGCAACAATTAAACAGCCGGAGGTTAAGTGTTGAAATTCCAGATATATTCCTGGAATTATTTATGCATTTGTGTATGTCTCCCTACCTTGAAGCTAGATATGATAAATACATCCGTCATGTAGTGCCGCCACTCAATCTCAATCCATCACCATCTCTACCCCAAGCCAAAGTTGTGCTCGCTTTTATTATATAGTAGTATAGTATATCCTTTATGGCGAAATCCCGTGAAGACCTCGACGGTGGTGGCGGAGGCACAAATGATTTCAATTCACTTAAGCCGAATGGCAAATACAGCGGCGCCGAGCTGCAGGGTGCATAAAAAGTCGTTTAATTTACGAAATTGAACGTTATTCGCCGGATCCGTCTTTAAGTGATCAAAAATTCTCGGTAAATTATTGAGCGAGCGGAAGCGTCCCGACGAAATGGAAGTGTAACATGAACCAGCCGAGCGGAGATGACGACTATCGACTCCATCTCCAGACTAATCTAATATTCACGATATCGCCGTAATTTAATTCTTAGCCAAGTTTCGGCCCAAAGGGAAAACAAAACCGTCGATGAGAAGTGCTACCAGAGCAGGGCTGTCGGCCGGAGATGTACTCCACAGTGATGGGGTTGGGTCTAGAATAGGGGGCGAACATGGCTGGTCTGGGGAGCGACTGGGGCATACTGCTCGGGGGTGGGTGGTTTATCACGCAATATCCATTTTCATTTTCTGTCGAAATGGTAAATGGTGCTTGCATTGACGCAAATATACAAAGAAGACGGCATGCAGGACGTGTGGACTTGTGGATAGCTTTGTCTCCGTTATATGTGCCTACTACAATATACAGAGTACCCAAAGCGCTTCGAAAGGATACTAGGCACCATCCATGTACAGCCCAGGACCTTTGGCATTGCGAATGTGTGTGTGTTGAGCCAACTCGATTTCATTTCGTGTGTTTTGCATGTTTGAACGAGGAGAATGTCATCAGTAAGGAATTCGTTTCGGTTATGATTATTCAGCATTCAACGTAAGGCGAGGGCCCAACTGCCAAATACGTTGTCTCTGCGGCTTGAGCTTGTCAAAAGATACGCTCCTCTCGGAGGGCATGCAGCTCCACCGAATAACCCCTTTATGAGGCATTCAATTAGTTCGTGGTGGGATTATGTATGTAGGCTCAGTTCGCTTCTCGGTAACGTGGTGAACTAATTATGTATTATTAATTTATTCCGAGTTAAAATACATTTTAAGAGGTAGTAAATATGGTTTTGGAACGAAGACTTCACACACTGGTTTATTGTTCAGCTTTAATCTGTTGAGGGTGGGTTTTGCTATGGATTGAAAGTTAAGGTGTTTTTATTGAAGTGCAATGAAACGTTGTTCATGGGCTTGATTAATTGTTAAGGCCCTCATACACGGTCAAATTGGATGTACATCGAAGCGCGGATGTACAACCAAAACTATCGATTGTGGGCCGGTCGGCCGATCAAAATACGTTGGGCTTATGGGTTTGATGAAAATCTGGATGTACATCCAATTTGACCGTGTATGGGGGCCTTTACAAAAGAAGTTAGTAGCTTGAGGTAATAAAGAAGGTTTGATTAATGATTTATGGCTAACTGCTAATGCATTCTACAACGATTTGTCGAACTATATGCATTGGTCGATAACGAATCCTGGCTGAGTAAACAAGAATCAATTGAAATAAGAAGATGATTCTCTTTCTAATTCTTTGTAATGTAAAGGGAAATCGATTATGCTCCCTTCTTTTTCTTTGATCCGTTAGCTGGCGCTCCGAGCGGGACGTCCCCGCAACGGATACGCTGCTGTCGGTGCCGCTGGGTCCCGAACTCTATTCACGATTCGTTTCCATTCTTGACGGTTTTTGGTGACGTCTTGAGCCTCGGTAACTGATAATGGTTGATTCTTTAGGTCACCCTCGATATTCTTTAGCCAGGTTTTCTTCGGTGCTGATCGCTGGACTCTACAGCCTGCGGGGCGGTCTCGCCAGAGAAGTCTACGTGGCAAGCGGTCATCATCCATTCGGCAAACATGTCCAAACCACCGAAGTCGACGTTTTTGCATTTCTTCTTCGATCAGTGCCTGCTGATCGCATCTTTGTCTAACTGTCTCGTTTCATAGGCGATCGTGGAGTGAGACACCGAGAATTTGCCTCAAGCATCGCATTTGGAAGACGTCTGGTTTGAGCAGTGTCCACGTTTCAGATCTATAAAGAAGAATCGGAAGGATCAACGTTCGGTAAAGGTGTATTTTTGTTTTGATGGAAATATTTGTTCGTTTACATATGAACCACTTGGGCGAGGCGAATGTTGCTGTTGCCAGGCCGATGCGGCTGTAAACGTCGGCCGTCGATGCCACTTTTGTTTCCTAAACCAATGATCCCAAATATTTGAACTTTGGAACCAGTTTGATTTGGGTTCCATCGAGGTGAACACTAGCCCTCGATCTGTCCATTGTCAGCACTTTGGTGTTTTCCGAATTGATTTAACTCGTATGATCGCATCCGTGTCGCCGAAGACGGCGCTATCGTCGGCGAACATCAAGTCGGATACAAAGTTGTTGTCGTCGTATCAAACTTCGAGTTATCCATCGAATGCTTCACGCATAATCGCGTCAATTACAACGTTGAAGAGAAATGGCGAAAGGACGTCTATCTGTCGGGCACCCGTTTGAATCAGAAACTCCTCGGATAAGTCGCTTCGAATACGAACGCTTCTGGATGAGCCATCGTACGACGCTTGGAGAAGTTTAAAGATTTTCAATGGTACGTTTTCGTTTTCAAGACACTCCACAAGCTGTTCCAATCGATGCAATCTAAAGCGGATATGAAATCAATGAAAACGGCGACAGTACGTTTGTCGCAACGAATTGTTTCTTGACCTCGATGTGGTCTTAATCCCGCTTGTTCTTTTTCGGCTCGTTTGCTACCGATGTTTCTGTAACTTCGGTTGTATTTTTTTTTTTTTTATGTGAAAGACTAGAGTCACAGGAAAGGCCCTTTATACTGTCGACAATCTATTTTATTCGTATAGAGTGCAATGTCGAACAGCAGCTCTAGTCGGGGAAGAAAGGAACTGCCACAACCTACCCGCGATATTTTTTAGTCTACCTACTTCCAACCATTACTATTGCGACTTTGACGTCGGGGCATCGAGAAACAACTCGCTGGAGTGTTATGCCTCCTGAAACGAGTTGAATCTTATCAACCAACCGATGACATGCGCTTTGATGGAGCGGGGAAGGGCTAAAGAAGGCTATGACAGAAGGAATCAGGAATGTAAAGAGGGAAGAAGAAAGAAGGAAAGTTATGTAGGTGGAAAAGTGGAAAAGGCGAAGGACCGTGGGGCTGGCCGGGAATCGAACCCGGGACCTCTCGGATAGTAGCCAGTCGCCTTACCCCCTAGGCTACCGAGGCCCCCATATGATGGTATGATTTTCGTAAATACTTGGCCGACGATCAAAAGTAGTCTAATACCGCGATAATTCTTGTATTCCCGATTTTCGCCTTTTTCCAAAATTGGGACAACGAACGCTTTCTTCCACGATGACGGGACACGATCCGAATGACATATTGTATGAGGACATGAAGTTATTGTGATAAGATTGTGATCATATCGGCCGTTACTTGGTCTATTCCCGGAGGTTTTCCATTTTCAGCGATCTTTACCTCGACAATCGGCCGTTCTGATGCTGAGTCTTGTGGTGGCTCCACCACTGCAGGCGTTCATTGGGAAAGGTTACGAAGGTTCCAATAAGAAGATATGGCCGAAGCTGATCGTAAAATTCGTCCTTGTTCGCGTCAGTGCTGGTCTCTGGGTTGGCGCATAAACGGATATGATAAGGGTCTTGATCGTTCCACTGATGGTTATAACCACCAAACGCTCGGATTTTATTTGGAATGCGATAACCCTGCTGGCAGCCCGTCGATCGACTATAAAGCCGACGCCGCACGAATGGCCAAAAAGCGGAAAAAATTTAATATCTCGAGAACGGATTAACATAGAAACCTGGGGCCGGTCTCATTCGACTCAGCACTAAAAAGTACATCAAGTTGAACATTTTGAAGAAAATTAAAGAACTAATGGGGAAATGAAAGCCTATTGGCGAGATAAAAATTTCTGAAATTTTCGGAGTAGGTTATACTAATCAAAGCAAATTGCAACAAGTATTTTGAGTGTATATTTAAATTAAATAATGCTTACAATTAAAAATTCAAGAAAGCTTAAAAGACTGGATAATTTAGTAAATAATAAAACTAGGGATTCAAAGTCAAAGGTTGTTCAAATTGAAAAGATACTTAAGATTTCACATTCAAGGAAATTATATTAACAGTTCCTTAGCTGCATCACTGATTTCCAGTGTTGCCATTATTAGAAGATCCGTAACCCTGCTTAACGAAGTCTACTTTGATGCCGACTTTCTCAAGAAACTCTTGTTGAATACGTTTCTTTTCGTTTTCGTGCATGACTCGCGTGTCTTTTGTAGTCCTCCATTTTTCAAAATTTTTGTTGTAGGCAATGTGAAGAATGTATTCCATACACTTGATTCTGGCATGTAATGGAGAGATACCAAATTCGAGAGCATTTACATTAAGAGGTTTTTGTTGGATTTTTGCCAAGTCGTTCATTTCGGATGGTAGAGCACCGCATATGTAGCAGGCACTTGCAGACTTCGTATTTGTGATGGCTTGTGCTACCTTGCCGTCCAACATTGTCATCACCAGAATATGTCGAATACGGATGACATTAATGTCGGTAGCTTCCAACTTCTCTATTTCTTCTTCAACACGTTTTTTTTCAGCTCGCGCTAAATCAAGTGTCTCTTTCTGGAAACTACATATATCTTAAGGGCCTGCAATGTCTTGTTGAGGAAGATCGGTTATTTCCCCAAATCACATTTTGATCAACATCAATTGGGATTGTGAGCTTCAGAGGAACTATTGAAGTCATGAATAAATTCGAGTCACTTATTTCGTTATTGTCTATCGAATATTTTTGGGCAAATTCACTTTGGCCTGAGGCACCGTCGAATCCCCATTTCGTCGTCAATATTAATTCATGATTATTTATTTTTTCTAGTTCTTCTGGAGGTTTTGTTTCCAGAATTCGTTTGGCAGTATGGTCAAGCATATTCTGCAAAGGGACCATTGCGGATGTTTCATTAATTGACACATTTTCAGGGTAGCACTGCTTCTTTGCGAGGATTAATTTTTTATAACTTGGAAGTACATGGCTCGCCAGGTCCTTTAGCGCTTGTCGAATCACCTCGTACTGATATTTTGTAATGTTGGCCTGGAGAAATATAGCTGATGCCTGATCGGCTGACAAAGCTTCTGGTTTATCGTGGTCTTCATGCGTCACAGCTGCGTTAATCCAGCTTTGTGGGTACGATGCTTAAAGGCTGCGTTTTTTATTCCTCTTGCTTCTTTCACCACAATCATCAAAGTCTTTACTTGGTCTCCCAACACATCCTATGGATTCCTGGTCTCGTATGTTAAAAACATATTCATTTTCCATCCAGTCGCTGAATTTTTTTTGAACCTCGCCCGGTCCCGATTTACCATGTCTTTTTTTTATTAAAATGAGGCAAAAAACTTTTTGTTAGAGTTGTCAGCATTGAAGAAATGGTTTCCTCGTCAAGTTCAGGGTGACTTTCTCGAAGGAATACGTTGAAGTTTGTACCACCCCACAAGCACTCACACAAATCGCGGTATTTAATTTTGATAGAACTCATGACTAAACAACGTTCGCAACTACACTGAACTCGAATTAAAAGTGTTTTGAAGTGGGGACATTCATTATTTGAGCCAATTGGGTAAACAAGAAAGTGCAACAAACAAAGGCGTACTCTAATCCTTTCTTTCTTTGCGGTGTTATGACCGGATAGGCAGATAAAGGCAGATGATTTCCGTTCTAATCTTTACTTTAACATGTCTGGTTTGAAAAGTGACCTTCCACATCTCGGAGGAAGCCGGAGCTTTTTTTGTAATCACAGCGGCTCTCAATCCTCATTTCAAATTCGTAACTTATAACGTTGTAAAGCACTCTAATTTTTTTTTGCCCAGTTTGACTGATGTGTGGCTAGTTGGCCATCGTAGAGCAGGGAAAAAAATTGATAATTTTTTTCTCCCTCCTTTACAATTATATATCACTCATTTAGAGTAGTGTGTACTTTGGTCAAACTTCCATTATTCTGAAAGTGCGCCTAAATAAATGGGAATACTCTTTGCATTAGCAAAAAAATAATGCTGTTCCTAGATCCTGTAGCTTATATAGTGTGAGAATCACTAACTAAATAATCGAAATCAGCTCTCTCGAAAATCGAATTTTTTCCGCTCTGGCACCACTGTGCGCCGGCCCCTCGTCTCCCACCACCGGAATAGTAAAGCGTTATCGTTTCGTCGATTGTTGGCGAAACGATCGTCAATGTCCCTGTTCCGGTAAGTCGTAGTTCCGATAGCACAGCAACTGATATTTTGCATTTCAACAATTCCATTGCTATGATTTCCTTTTGGCCGATGTGATGTCCTTCCACGGTCATACATTCCACGCGACGAATTGAATATCCATTTTCAATGTGACTAATTTGGGTGTTCGGCCTGTAACCCACTTCTCACAGCAATCCCTGGTTCCCAGCGCTGGCACATCGGCTGCCCCGGATGCAGTAGCATAGAATAGTAACTTCGTATTTCCTTGCGGTTTCTTGCCTAGTTTCTTCGTTTTTTTTCCGATTCTGGTCAATTCAGCAGGTCGGCCACTCTCCTCCTTGCACACCCTGGACTTGTGACATGACGACGGCGCAGCCCTAGCTTCAGTAGATCGTTGAGCTTGTGCACTCTGTTATTCGCTTGTCAAATGCAGCCAAAGATCGCTTGCTTAGATACAGCATCAATGGTTTGCTCACATTCAATTAATTGATTGCTTGCTTCCTTGATTGAAATTATGCTTATTTCGGTCATAAAACTAAATTTTATATCAACATTGCGTACAAGGGTAAGGCGTGCGCTTGCGGGAACTGAAATATCCATTTCAAGAAATAAACATTACGACATGCTTCTTATTTCCAACTGGAGAATTCAATAACTTTTATGACTACAACTCAATGACATCACAATTTAAGACTGACCAATGATAGCCATAAAGCAATAAGAGCCATTCTCATCGAGTCCATCGATTCTCTCATCTCGATAAAGTCACTGCTTAAATTTTATACTAATACCATTAGCATTTAATACAAACTCAATCCTTTTACATACCTTTTAAGTTGATTATTATAATGCGTTGTTTTATTACCTTTTTATTACCTCTGGTAATAAAACACGTTGTTTGATATTCTATTACGTTTCCTGGAATAATTTAAAAAATTAAAAATGACAAGAAATGGAAGTAAAGCTGGAAACAGCGATCATAAGAGTGCATTATCAGTGATGATAAATGTCAAAATGAATTAGCATATACGCTGAACAAAATGCACGATAAATTTGTGCACTAGTCAATCTGGATTCGTAATGGAAATGCATTCAAATGCATGGAAAAGCATTGTACAATCATTTTAATCAAAGAATTACTCGATATCATCCAGTATTAATCTGATAAGCTCTATAAAGGAACCACAACAACACGAACGCTCATTGCAACCATGGAGCATCTAAAGTCAAGTTTGGATGCCATCAAAAACGGTCCGTAAATCCTTTTGTTCGACATAACGTAAAAGGAATTAATATTTCCAATATCGTGCTAATGGTGATGAAAAATTGACTTTCAATAAAAATATCTGAACCGCCTGAATCTGATTTCGTCCTGTCAAATAATAATTAGCGCTAAAATTTGATATCTGCCATCGACAGTCATCTTCCATATGAAACACCATTTGAGAACGCCATTAACTGTGCCAATTTCAGAAAAGATAACGTTCAATTGCACCTGCAATTATCTAGATGAACTATTGTTCGAATTTCAATGAAAAACTCTCATTCGCCAAACACATCGGATACGAAATTTTTTGAGAGAGAGAGACGAAACAATTTAAGTAAACTTTGACTGGAGCGCGCTGAAATGACGTATACATACGAACATATACATAGTATGTTGCTCGGTATTGGAGTAGCGCAACAACAAATTGTTAATGGTGAATTTTCAAAGAACGTAATTTTCGATTGAATGGTTTCACACTGGAAAAGAAATTCTTGGATTTTAGTACCCTCTGGAAAACCATATGTGCCATGCATTAACATCCGATACATACCCACAAGGGCTGCGCTGTTTTGTGTGGTTTTTGAGCAGGCACAGTGCAATTGGTCTATGCCTTTTTGGAGCAATCGAGCTAAAGCTGGTGGTTATGGCAGATGTATTTTTTTTTTTATTGAATGGTATCGATGGGGTAGAGATTTCTGTTGGGGGAAGAAAAAATTGAACATTTAAACTTGCCATTATGAAATATGTAGATATATAGATGTTTCACACAAAGCATGAATTCTTTAATTGGAGGTTCAACAGAATTGGTCGTTGCTTTTGTGCATTGAAACAGTAGCCTGAATCGAATATGACGTGTAAGTTACAAGTGACAAGAACAAAATGGATTACGTAAATGAAGATTTAAGTGATTTTATAAACAAGTGCTAAGAGAGACCTATTATTTTGTTGAGTAAGGATCCTTGGGTTGAAGCCCACCTGCAGAAGGAATTGTTAAGATGCTGCCTGTTCCAAGGTTGCGCTGGGTTTAAATGGCCGAATCTTTTCCTTGATAGCTTCATACGTGAACGTGGCATTTACTTCGATTAGAGCTTTCTGTCCGACATTGCACTTAACAATAGAACAGTCGACAGTATAAAGGGGGCTTACGTCTAAGCTCTAGTCTAGTCTGCGAAACATATTCGAGCCAAATATTTTCATTATGTGTAGTAAATAGTTTGTAGAAATATACATCATAAGGTATGAATTGATTGATTACATTGTACGATGCTCTGCAAACAGTTTAACAAAACAAGCCCTTGACTGGAGTCAGAAAACAGGGAAAAAAATCGTTCAGGATAGGCATGAAAGAAAACTAGAGAAGCAAAACTAAAACAACGTGGAAGAAAATGAAGGCGATAAATCAAAACAGAGTCAGATGACCTGCTTATCTTGAGACCTTTTGCTCCTAGACATCGAGCTAAGTTGGTAGGTAGATTAAGGCTGCTTGCTGCTGCCAGGCCATGTAATCCTGGCGCATGATGTTAAACAGCTGTTTGAAGTCATTGTGTAACGGTGTTGTTGACATTGTTTAACGGTGTTGGAATGTGCTTGCTGACAGGTGGTGTAATGGTGTTTCGTTCGGTGGTTTTCTAAACCTCCCCTTTCAAGGGAGGAGCTCTTGAGTTGTCTAGGGTTTTATGACAACAAACACCTTCTTACAATAATAATATCTCTATATTCATTCAAAATCCTTATGTACTAACAACTTTAATCGCTTCTCTAACTCTTCTAGTCTGGTTTTCCTTGTCGTTCCTCTCGATGTGCCTATTATTCTACTACCTACTGAAGAGTGTTCCAGGAGCTCCTGGCCAAAGAAGAGAGCGTGAACTTTATACTGACCGTGTCTAGTGCCCTGGTAGTCGCTTAACTATCCGATGATAGGATTACTCTGCATATAAGCTTTGGTTTAGTCTTTATGGTAGCAAGGAAAACACTTATTGATTTTGGCCTGAAGCCATCTGTGTATAAAGTGAAACTACATCATAGCCTTGTCAAGTTCGAGGTTTACCATTCTTTTCTAAGGGGGCTTTGGACCTAGAAACCTTCATTATTACGTTTTAGGCACCCTGTATCCCTCTTCTTGTGGCCATTCATGTTTGCCTGCTGCTCCAAGCTTAAATCAAGTGTCTATAAATCGAGAATTACCTTCATTGTTTTCATTAGAGTTTTACATAGAGCCTCTGATACTGCGAAACATGCCATTCTTTGAACTTGGTCGAATTTGGGCTCGTCACATTTTTTTTGCAAGAATGAGCCACTACACTGCAAAGCTGTAGGTCAGCATTGGCCTAAAGAACATCGACGTCTAAGGAGTTTTTTTGTCTACGAATGGCAGTCTAACTTAATAACAGGATATTCTTCAAAAATGTTAGAGTCAACTACTCAAATCAGTCTCGATAGTGGCCATGTGAGATACTGCTTCCTTGTAACTTTTGTAATCCTTTCTTTCTCTCCAAAAAATTGTTTTTATCCTGGCTACCCCTTTTTTCAAATTTTCCTTACTCCTCAATCCTTTTTGTAAAGTGGCGACTACAACGTGAATTTTGAGTAAGGGTATAGGCTCGCAGTTACAACCACGGTATCACAATTTTGACTTGGTGGGGGTGTGGAGCCAAAAAAACAAAAATGTTTCTTTTATTTCTCTGGGTATTCTCCATTACCCTAACTACCCATGTGGCTCGACCCATGGCCCTGAATCCCATGCTCTTTATGGTGAGCTAGCCGGGCTTCTTAGAGACGTTTCGGCCACTCGTAGATATTGTGAAGGGGGAAACCCCAAAGATACGGTTTAGACCCAGGTTGTTACTAACAGAAACACTATGCTAGTTTTCCGCGTTCCGTCATCAGCGGCTGGTTACTCCTGTTGAAGAGCCAGATCGGTACAGAACCCCTCAGAACACAACTTGTTCCGATTCATCGGATTGAATCTCTAGCAATATCACATTGCCTGCGACATCAGCCGGTGGATCGCAAGGAGATATTCCATCCCCAATCGTCCGAGAAACTCGTACAGGATTGCAGAGCCTATGCTTTCACATTGAACTGGTTTGGAAGCTCTTGGTAGTTTACGAACAGAAACTTGGCTCCACACGACCAAGGAAACCAAAGAGGTTTACCATCCGCTAGAGAAGCTACCTAAGCGGACTCTTGGTATCCTATTACTAACCCTTTAAGCCGGCGAGATGCCTTATTAGGGCCACTCGGGTTGAGTTTACTATCGACGGTGGGAAGCCTTATCTTCGGAGATCTTTGCCGTGGTGTATGCCTCTCAGCTTACCTTTCAGGTTCTCCAACTCGTATCGACTGCTTCCAAGCTTTCACTTCACGCGAGCTTTGGTAAATTTGTCATATTATTTGGGGCTAAATCGATCGGTTTCGCTACTGATGGGAAATGTCCGTCGGTACACCTCTTGATCGGATGAGAACTCTATGACTCTGCACCGCAAATTGTATTTTTTCTTGTGTCTCGTGCGGGCCGCGTCGAGGTGATGTTCTGCAGTTGGTCCTAACGGCATTCAACCGGTTATTGTTTTTATGAGTTCTGGATCAGACTTGGTTCTCCGGGATATACCGTCCAGCACAATCTACGCATAAAGGTTTGCTTCGAGTAAAGCGTCTATTTTATAGAGTTCCCAATAGGTAGAATCAACTAAATTAAGACCCACGAATGTTAGAAAGTCTCCTTCGTTGTTTCCGTTGACTTCAAGGTTGTTGGCTATGCCTTTGATGGTTGTAGAGGACGTAGTGCATGTTCTTTGAAGTCTCTTGCATTTTTCCTCGGTTATGAATGAAGAATGGGATACTGGATCGATAAGGAATCTTAACGTTTGTCCGTATCTACCTCGAAGTTGATAATAATGCCCCCGCAATCCTTGTGATTTTCGGAAAGATTGCCATGGCTAAAAGTTCTCATATCTTATACCCCGGCTTTACCGATCTCACTTCAATTATGTTCAGTTTATAATTCACATAAGTGGCTTCACCGGCTAAAGTCCAGTTCATGTTCAGTTCGGGCTTGAATTTTCGCCCGAAATCAAAAATGCAAAAGCTCACTAGGATAAAATTCCACCATTCCAGTTGATTACTCTCTTTTGGGCGAGCTTTTAGGTTTAACTTCAGTTCGAGTCCTGTTGGGTCAACTGAGGTATGTTTTATCTGCAGTCGAATATGTGGAAATTGTATGCGAACTGAGGTTATTTTAAAGTGCAGTTCATCAATTTGCTTGAACTTGTGCAGATCGGCCGGCGAAGCCGGTGTATTACAGTATTTGATGTTTAAGCATTTAAAAGATGCTACCATACCAAGGATGACCTTTACCCGAAATATGTGGTATGTTACAAATGTTTTAACATAAAATCCTGTAAAATATGAGAATTTTTTGGTGTGAATGCTTTTTATATTTAGAATCATTATCTTATCCTCAACCCTAGATTTTTTCTGAGATATTTGTTTGATATTTCTTGTAAAAGTACAATTAAGGGTTAACTTCGTTGATGTGCCCTAAGTGCAAATGGTGGGCGTAGTGTAATCTCGGCATATCTCAGGCTATTTATTACCCACGCAGGTTGGCAATAAAGGAAAAAATCTGATAGCGTAAATCATTTGAAGATAATTTTAAATGGAAAATCATTTTTCATTGAGAAACGTTCCATTCTCACTTCTCACATTTTTCATGGTAATTGGGAAGAAATGAATAAGCCAAAAATAAGCAAAATTCTGATAATCTATTTTTAAAATCTATGTTCGTACATAGTGTTGCCAGTTCACAATCAAAGCGTGGGAAAAAAATTTGGGGATATTAAATATTGAAAATTTATAAACTTGATTCAATAATTTTCGGGGAATTACAGGAATTAGCACAATTATTCATGAAATATGTAGACTGGCAAAAATCAATTCCGTTCACGCTACACCATCCATTGGAGAAAGGTCACCCGAGGATGAAGCCGCCCCCACGTAGTATAAGCGTATCCACCACAGAATTGGCGCTTTTGGGTGGTGGTTGGTGCTGGTTGATGGTGGTTCGTTCGCTTTTTTTAAATGCATGAAAATTTTATTCGTCCTGACTTCAATCGCGATTATTATTCTCTGTATGTATAGAGAAGCCCTTAGCGGGGGTGAACCAAAAAAAAAAAAAAAAAACAAAAGAATAATGTGATACTCGTATATAAACACTCACCTGTTTTGTGTGGCAAACAAAAGAGCGGGGCGAAAACGTTTCAAGGACACACCAGCTCTGGTGTGTTATATTGAATAGAAAATTGCTTTAGAAAGCTCCTAAATCATTTCTCAAGCTCGAGCAACACATTTTAAGCACGGCAGCAGAGCTAACTGTAGAGCGGGACGCCATTGGGTAGTGGCATGGGGTTGGGGTTTGAGTTTGGGGTTGGCGTTTTTTTTTAGGACGGGTAGCTGGTAAAAATAAAATGAATTATTTTGTAAGCACACTCGCCCAGGCATCTGTTCTCTCTCTAACGCAAATAAATTTCTTTGAAATAAAGTCGAGACTGGAATAAGTCCTTTTAAGTGATTTTTTTAGCTTCCATTATTCCAAGTTGTGTTTCCCTTCCATGCGGATTCTATTTGCGATTATGTTTCCTTTAACAATATCATATGCGAATGTAGCGAAAGAGTAGCTCCAAGCGGTCGTGAAATATTGTGAGGAAAAACTCGCATATGCGATACATATGTATGTGTGTTTGTGTGTATGTGGGGTAGGTGTTCGTAGATTAAGTTTTCTTTCAAACAGATGGAACAACTTTGAGATTTTTCTCTGTTGTGTGTGTGTTTTTTTCTTAATAAATTGCCCTCAGGGAAGAACTGTAGAGCAGGATTTAGAGCTGAAAGCGTTACTTAACATTGAAGTTGACACTTTCTGTTCGGAGTTGGATTAGATTTTTTCTTGTTTTCTGAATGGATCTTTTGGTAAACATTTTTGATTGGTAAATCTGTTAAAATGTTTAGCCCAAATTGCACGTTTTTAAATGATCTTCTCAACCGCCGGTTCTTATACTTAAGCATATTCTTCACAGACAGACTGCACAGCCAATGTCCGTCCTCAGATATTTCCTCCAGTCGTTATTCTTTCCGCTAGTTTCTTGTGCTAAGGACAATAGTTTCTTACCTAGTTTCCAAGGTATCTTTGTCAGCTTCTGTTTTGAGCCTGATTGGATCGGATTCCTGTTTTGAAGGCGAAGGCAAAGGTCAAAGGCAAAGGTTGAAGGTCCCCCATCCTTCCTATCTTTCATAAGTGGAAATTCAGAGCGTAATGTCCGGTAATCAAGCCAACAAGGGTTTCGATATCAATAAAACAAGTGCCTTGACATCCTTTCCACTGAACCCAAAAATTTCCTAGTCTCGTTGAGAGACGATACACGAAGGCACCGCTTAGAATTTTCAATTCGGGCACGGACCTTTAGTCCAATCAGTATGAGCCCTCTTTGCCAAACTGGTCGGTGCCCCAATAGCCGGTTCCATGCCGACGAATGCAATGAAATTGGTTTATAAAAGTCCTATGAGTTTGGTAGGAAAGTGAATTATTCTTACGAAGCCTACATATCAGGATATGGTATTATACAACTGGGTGCTCCCGGTGTCCAGAGGAGATCGTTAAAAAGACGGTGAAAAACTACCCAACAGCTATGTAAACATTCACCCGATAATTTTACATCGTGGCTTAGTGGAATGGAGGATTGCCCAGCATCCATTCAGTGTTAACAGAGTCTCCATATCCGAGAGACGTCATATCCGAGGATTTTACTATTTTACTTGACTCAACACTCAACTCAATTTAACTCAACCAAACTCTTAACGCAATTCCTAAAAACTCGCCTCTTTACTAAATTTTTACCAATGGCTTAACACAACTCTAAACTATTAACTCAACTTTTAACCCCACTCAACTTATTTAATCTCAACTTAGCGCTTAACTCTACTCTTAACTCAACTTTTATGTCAAGTAGTAACCAAACTGTTAGCGCAAGTCTTAAACTAGCTCTTGACTCAACTCTACTTATTTAAACTAAACCTTTAAATCAACTTTAAAGTCAACTCTTATTCTTTTAACTCAACTTAGCTCAACTCGACTTATATAAATTCAGCCCTTAGCTCAACTCGTACCTCAACTCTTAACTGTTTCGCACTTTGGTATATGTGGTCTTTTCAATGCAGGTTTTTGGTTAATTTCACGTCTAACTGCTCTATACTGGATGGACTTATACATCAAAATTACGACAGCCAGCCCTTATCTCTCGTATCGCTTCGTTCGGAAATGTCTCCATTTTTTTCGCGTCGCCTTTCTACCACCGAGAGCCCGAAATGACATCGGCGAACTCGATAGTGCTTTCTGGTACATGACGATGGGTCCCAGAACGGATCTTGGGGACATTCCATTGTTCATCGTTTGACTCGAACAATAGTAAACCTCGGGGTATCCAGCTTTATAAAACGCCTGGACAATCCTGCTCCACTTCGCTCCATGCTCGAGGTTCATTGTATGGCAAGTCGATTCGAGGTTCATTGTATGGCAAGTCCAGAACGTCTTCCTATCTAAACCATGCTCTTGCGGGTATTTCGACCGAGAAGTTATTTCAATCTAGGCGAAGGAAGTTTGTGGTTGAAGCAGCCATGCTCCATCTGCCCATACCACACCAAACTGCTGTTTTGTCCCGATGTAATGGCAGCTCTTGAACCTCTAAGTTGCAGCTTGAACACGTCCATATTGCCTGTTGACGTAGCCATTAAGCCATAAATGGGTTTCATCGTGGAACAAAATTTTGGTCTAAAAAACACATTGGATCTTCTTCAACCTTTTCAAGAGTGCAAACACTGAAACTGTGATCATTCGGAAATTCGGCCGGCTTTAATTTCTGCACGGGTTGAATTTTTATGAGTTTAACCCTAGGTGTAGCTATCTGGGAGGCGGTAAGCGACTGGTCTGGACCTCGCGAGGTTTGCTATGTTCGTCGAGAATGGACATAGCCAAGAAATAAAAGCGATTTATTATACATGATTCTGTTTCGGCCACAGCAGACGCATTTTTTTCATTGGGTCATGTTCAATGCACATGCATTATTGTTCTATTCTCCATGTCACCCACCATAAGTCAGAAGCGTTAGTAGAGGCGAATTTGACCGATTTGCGAGATCGTACGATTGACTCATGACGATAAATGATCAGAAGCATCCAATATGTTGTAAAATATGGCTAGTGGCCCACGGTTTGTACCACCCTTGTAAGAGTAACTGCTGAGCATATGGTCCATCGAATCAACGCTTTATTTTCTGTTTAATGCGCAATGTGAAGCCAGCGACCCCTTAAACTACCGCCCAATAGCAATTACTTCTGTTCTCTCCAAAATCATGGAGACAATAATCAATAAAAAGCTGATGAAATATCTAGAATCCAACCAAATTATACACGACAGGCAATACGGCTTCAGATCTAAACGGTCTACTGGCGATCTGCTTGTGTGTTTAACCGAGCGTATCAACCAAAGCATTCACAGCTTTGGTGAGTCTAGCCTAGTTGCTCTAGATATATCAAAGGCTTTTGACAGAGTATGGCACCCAGCTCTGTTGAATAAACTCCAAGCTATTGGTATACACTTAGTTCTAAGGAACTGGATTAAGAGCTTTCTTTCAGGCCGTTCAATCAAGGTAGTATTGGATGGCGTCGAATCCAACCCCCACGCCATTTCGGCCGGAGTTCCCCAGGGGTCAATTCTCTCACCCGCACTTTTTCTAATCTTCATTAATGATCTGCTCTCAATCCCCTCCAACCCACTTCACTGCTTCGCTGATGACGGTACTCTGAATTTCTCTTACTCCTTCGACAATATAAGACAAGCACGTGCCAGACCTTGTCTTTACCACCGTCAACTGATGTCGGCTTCGATCAACCGGGATATCGAATCGATTCTTCATTGGGGCGAAATGAACCGCGTCGAATTCAATGCCACAAAAACGAAGCACTGTCTGATCTCCAACGAAAATTGTACCGACCTTCCTCCTGTCTCTGTGGATGGAGAGAATCTAACGGCTGACTCAACTCTCAACATCCTAGGGGTAACTTTAACGGAGCATCTGCGATGGAACGATCACATATTCCAAATCGCCAAACAAGCCTCCCAATGCCTTGGATTTCTCAAGAGATGCAAGTTCCTCCTCTAGCCAGCCGCATTGGCTACAATATACAAATCCTACATTCGGCCGCGCCTCGAAAACAACTCACATATCTGGGCAGGCGCCCCAAAAACCACCTTGGCTTGTCTCGACAAGGTGCAAAATCGTGCCCTCAAACTCATTGGTGATGGCCCCTTTCGCGCCTCCATAGACACCTTGAGCCACCGTAGGAATGTAGCAGCCCTCTCCATACTTTATCGCTATTACCATGGCGACTGTTCCACCGAAATTCAGGACCTCCTGCCTGCACGGCAATACTTTTCCCGCAACACAAGACTAGCCCGCTCGGCTCACCCCCATACCCTACAGCCCCCTCGTTCACGCACAATACGGTTTAGAAGTTCGTTTATGAATAGAGGAACTCGACTGTGGAATAACCTCCCGCAGTCAGTATTTCCGAACTCGTACAACATCTTAGAGTTCAAACGTGAGGTTCATCGTCATTTTCTTCTACACCCTCCAGACCCCCTCTAACCTTTCCTATTCTCCTCTATTCTTCAAACCAAGCTTACTACTAGACATTGCACCATGAACTGAACGACATGACGGACTGGTAGTGCAAAGGGTTACACCTAAGCTTGGTTTTTTCATAAAAAAAAAAAAGGTCGGTGGACACCGTAATGGCGGTTTTTGAACATAGCTAAACTTATTCATTGTAATAGCCAAACTTCTAGCGGACGCTAGTCTCACGTTCGCAATTGTACAACCATGGTCAAAGAAATGAAGAAATTATCGCAATAAACGTCCGGTTTTGTAGAATTTTCGTACCAACGATAACAGAACTCGCTTGCCTTGACCTCACAGATCTCATTCTTCAGTGGATAATTGTAGCTTTTCGAATCACAGATCCACCATACTGTATCAAACGCATGCTGCTTCTATATGGAAACAGTCAGATGAGCAGAAGACACATATGTAGGCTCCAAATTGGCATTGAGCATCACCCAGAGTTCATCGATGGTTACCGCACGTATATCTTATTTTAGTTTGTTTCTGGACAAACCTAGCAGTTGAATCGGATGGGCAGTATTCAAAGCACGCATGATGCCTGCAGTTTTGCGATTTGTTTCGCCAACTAGACTTCGAATCAACTTCGTAGATTCACCATCTACTTTGATCCGTTATTATCTCCTTCGGAGTGCCGAACCTTGCGATTCCAACTGATTCGAAAGCCTTCGCTGCAGTTTCCGCTGTGATGTCATGCACGTGAACTACCTCTGCCGATCTTGTCTAACAGTCTATACACTTCAGCGTATAAGTGTTGCCTTCGCTACAAGGCAAAGGTCCCACTAAGTCCAGGTGGATGTGTAGGAATCGTCCTTCCAATGGCGGAAAGTCTGAAATCGGACTTTTCATTTGTCGCTGCAGCTTGACACTCTAAGCAAGACTGCGAAAAAAAATCGGACAGTCCTTATTCATGCTCGGCCACATGAAACTTTCTACGACCAATTTAGCGGTCCTCTTGACGCCCGGATGCGACAAATTGTGCATTTCGTCAAATACCTCTCGGCTGTATGCTTTTGGTATGTATTGGGAGGTATCTTATCAGTAGCCGTGTCACAGTACAAACCTCGTTCGCTTACCAGATCATACCTGAAAAGCCTCAAGCCTGTTGCTGATCTCTGCAGATGTTGGATCTCTTCATCTATGCCTTGTTGATTTGCCAATTCACCATAATCGACTTGCGCAGGTGGAAATATGGCCTCGACACTTGACAGTGAACATAGTGTATTTTTATACGTATAGTGTTTTTTGTATATTATTTCGTTTCTGATGCTTCGTCACGACTTCGGTATGCAACAGCTACCAACGATCAAGAATTAAAAACTCTACAACAACCTTCATCACCAGCCTCTTATTTCTCACACATATTTAACAGGACCCATTTTTTTAAACTATTTAGAGTGTTTCCTTGCAAGTATTGATTCAACATTTTCTTTCTTTTTTTCAAAAAAGGATCGAATTGAAAAATTTCGCATATTATCTTTGATGTCTCAAATCGATTTAAAAAGTCTGCAAAGTGCATTTCAATGGCTGTAAAGTTTCGCTAGAAGGGCTGCACTCTGCCAGTCTATGCTAAAATACATGAATACATTAACAGCATATAGATATACGAGTATATGTATATATATACAAGTTGTGACGTTGTTGAAAACCCTCTTTAATTGCATGTCACAAAGGCCGCCCTGATGGAGCTTATTTTGAAATCCTGCTGCAATAAAGGAACTGCATTAAAAGTTTCACTTGTGGAGCACACGGGGGGCACCGCTAAAAAGTTTGCGGATTTATTTTTGTCATCGTTTCAATTACAATGAATGAAAGCACTAAACGGTAATCAATTACCTGCCCGCAGGAAAGTTTTTCTGGTAATTTCTACTATACATACATATATAAATGCACCTAATTTAACCCCAGCGCTGCCAATCTCTAAAGGCTCAAAGTATAGTGAAAACCGGCGTGGTGTGGGTTGAACAAGGAACAGAATGGTCTGGGAAGGAGCCGATTTTCAGTTGTTGTCGTCCCCAGCCTTAAGTACCCGGTGAAAAGTTTAATTACAGGCCCGCATTTTATGCAAATTCCGGGAGTAATTAGTAAATATGAGTATGTAATTGTTTTTGGCGAGGCTTCGTAGTGTCTGTATGCGTGCTTGTTTTGTAGATTTTAGAGTCTCGACCCGAAGATAAAATTAAATCATTTCTAGAAAAGGGTTGTATATACGTGATCTTAATTCAGTCCTTGTCCTATTCCTTTTCTGCTGTATGAGTATGGGGAGAATACTTCATTTATGTACGAGGATATCTTCGGAATTACTTTACTGTCTTTGATTTATTAAATTGGAGGATTTTGATTACATTAATTGATTTAGTTAATTGTCTTAATCAATTGAATTTTATGCATTTTGTGTAATTGATTTAAAATTTTGGTTTTTTTTTCAGAGCATTTTCACATATTTGTGGGTGATTTGAGCTCGGAAATCGAAACTCAGCAACTAAGAGAAGCCTTTGCACCGTTTGGAGAAATTTCGTAAGTAATCTAAAATTATCAATTAAAGTAAAATTGTTTCTTGTTGGTTTAACAATAATTATAATATCTCAACAAAAAAGGCTTGAAGTACTATTAGTTATTTTTATGTGAACGACTAGAGCTCGGATTAAAGCCACATGCGTATAGTATTAGACAACGATAGGGTTGCCTGTGCGGAAGTGATCCCAGTATTCGGAAAATTTCTATGTATATAATAAATCATGGAGATGGTTCTTAGCAAGCTTAGCGCGGAGTCCAAGCGGTAGAATCTCTGTTAACCCGGAAAATATAGATCTGTCTCTTACTGATCATACTGTTTCAGGCTTTCGACAAGAGATGGGACTTGAAGCCTCGCAGGTACGGCTGTTTCTATACAAGGGTGATTATATACCAATGCCAAGATACTGATCTGCGAGGTTATGTTTAACTCTTTCAAAAAAATATAGAAAGAAAATTCAGACTAGGTCAAGTACAAATTAAGCAAATCAGAGTCGCCTAATTCACATTTGGGAACCTTTCAAACGATTCCTATTGAACAAATGATCGTAATTCACGATCTACTGAAATCTGATCGGTAGATTCGACAATATGCAATCAATCTTCCATGAGGCTAAAGGATAGTAAAGGGTATAACAGAAGGATCATCTGTGCAGGGCCGGATTTAAGCTTAGGCAACATAAGCGCTCGCTTAGGGGCCCGCACCACATGTAAAAATATTTTATGCCGTCCACCTCGCAGGCTTATATTTTTATTGAAATATTTACATTTTACATTTTCGAATACATTTACCACCCGAACTGTTTCAAACTATACAAGAAGCTCGGCAATAAGTAAAGACTTCGACCAGTTAGGAGACGCGAACTTCTGTTCAACTCACATAATGAGCGAATAAATATTTCAAATTTATAAAAGATCGATCGAGTCAAGTGCGTATGATGCGCAATCGTAGAATAATGAAAAGTTTGTTAAGCAACAAAATGTCCGTTATTTAATAATCGGGCTGTAAATTCATAAAGATGTTTTGTATGATGAATCCAAAGGAAAAGCATATTTGACAAAAGGAGCCTCTCCTGTATTCCTACCGCCAAACATTTTAAGGCGCTCCGCGTTAGTTACCGAAGCAGTATACATATTATCATAATAATATTGTGTTATACTTCTCCCCGCTTATTGATCCATTCTTAGTAGCATAGCTATGTTGATCCGGTGCCACCTGTTGTACAGTCGAGTTTTTCGTTCGTGTCTTGGGCCGAAGCTTCGGTTTGGGCCTTTGGAAGCCTTTGCGGTTTGATGAACTTATTATGTTTCGCACACAAATTGGATTTTGAAACTAAGCCAAGTAATTTTAGCTTTTTCAAAAAAAAAAAAAAGCTTATACAGAGGCTCTGTCCGTCTGTCCGTCTGTCCGTCTGAAGCCTACTTTCATCTCTGAAAGTACTGCAGCTACAGACTTGGCAAATATCTCAAAATGTAGCTCTTGGTCAAAAGACCAAAAACTGAGAAAATGGTCTGGAAATTTCAACCAGAAGTGTATTTAAACAACAAAAAAGAGCCTTTAAAGAAAATATTGTGACTAATTTTTGTGTTCTAAGGCTTATAACTTCTTAATTATTCATTTTACCACAAAATTTCTAAGTAATAAATTGTAGATTATTTAATTCTAAACAAAAAGTGTCCTTGCAAATTTCCGGTAAGATGTGCCGTTTCGGAGATACATATAGTGGAAAAACCATTTGCATACGTTTTCCAAGATGGCGGCCAAATGGGGGGGGGGTTAGAATCCCGAAAACTCAAACTTAAGCTCACCCTGACCCCCCCCCCCCCTACACATCCCAAAAATAAAACCTTGTCCTGCATTTTTGCAATGTTAAAGTACCATTTCCATGGACTATAAAGGGCTAGGGAAAGTCCCTCGTCTGTGGGGCTGCGAGTTCGATCCTTCGGCTCGTGGTGCTTTTTTTTCGTCATAATAATTTTTTTTAATTTCCTTCGGGGATTTTGTTTCATATAAAACAAGTTTTTGACATGAATACGTCTCTAAATTTGCTTCCAGAACAAAAACCGATGATAACGAAATTATGGCATATAGTTTTTATTTGCTGCTCAAAAACTATTGTTTATATTGAATAAAGAAATATACCATGACGTGGGTGAAGAATCAAAGAATTTTAGTGTTTACATTTGATTTCCTTTTTTTTAAGCTATGATGATTATATTGTAGTGTTTGTTAAATACTTTGTTAAGTTTTAGATTCAGTCTCACAACTTATAACCTACATAAGCCTTTAACAAAAACTTTTCAAGATTAATTATATATAGCGTTGGTCAGTGTGATACTTATGAATCTCCATGGCCAAACTAGGGTGCGGTAAGCCGAATTTTTAACAATAAGACATGTATGTTTAAGTAAAATAATACACCTAATTCTGTTGTGCAAAGTGCATCACATTAGATTTTCCTCCAATCCAAAGAAAAATGTTTAGATTCGTTTTCTATAGTGTTTACATGTGTGATGTTCTCTTTTTTTTTTTTTTCAATTTGACACATTCGAATTATTGGCCTCGATTCCCAGATCCGGCGGGTTGCAAGTGAGTGCGGATCAATCTCCACTTAATATATTGTCATCCAATCTGAAGTGTTATTCAACAGAAAGAATACCTTGAAAAAGCGTAATTAGTGGCTAGTCTCTAGGCACAAATCCCACTAGTTTTATAATAGTTTTACACACAAAACACATACAAATCGAACTGAACTAGATAATCTTAGCAGACCAGACAGACAGACCAAGCAGAGAGAGAGAGCAGATATATAGACCAGACAGACAGACCAGATAGACCAGTCAAGCAGACCAGACATACCAACTAATCTACCCGTGTAGCTGCCTGCCTGGTCTATCTGTACAGTTGTATCAATTTGTAAACGAAGCGTTATAAATTAAATTAAAGCTTTCAGATGGACAGCCATACAGGAAGCCTGCTACACAGCTAGATAGGCCGTTTGGTATGTCTTGTACACTACCTCAGCATGAAAGCCCACCCAATACACACTACAGCAAGGTTCAACTAGTTTCACACATGTGGGGCCAAAAAAGCTCCCTAAAGCCTAAGAAGTTCCCAAGACGCAAACCGCAAAAGTTTCAGCCCAAGTCATAAAGGAAAAGCTTGATCGAGCAATATTAGGCGGCCCGAACCAACATAGCTATATTACATAGCGCTGTACAAAATATTTTAGAGAAAGCTCAGTATGTGTCGCAAACATGTCGCGTGAATTTTTGTTCTATCCTTTATTACATAGTTTCTACAGTGCAACGACGACTAAGCTCAGCTCTTTCGGAATATAGGTGATGCGAGTCTCGCTTACCTTAACAAATCAGAAAGAAATTCTCTTGTTCTGTTGTGGTGGATATTAGCTGTGTGATGTTAAGGTAATATATTAGAAATAATTACGATGTCTGAAATCGGTTGAAAAAGGGAAGTCTGATCGGATACTATTTTAAAAATACGTTTGTCATTTCTAAATGTCCAATAGGTTGATTTTAGATACACATGTCCTTTAAATAATCCATTTTTGAGAAGATGTAATAATGTATTTTCATTAAATTAAATATATCTGTAAGCTCAGAACTATGTTTTCTACAATTTATTTCTATCAATTCCCAAATTTCGTAGGTGGTCCGTATCACAGGTTCTACCTAGGGGCCCCCAGATAATTAATCCGACTCTGTAGAGCAATGCTGGCGAGAATGTGTTTATTCGTTACTCATTCTACTAATTATTTAAAGCTTATTATGAATTTATGAAAGCAAACACAACTTAAGAAGCCACATAAGAGTGTATAAACGTACCCCGAATGAGTAGCAGTAAGTTCCATAGAGAACATGAGTTTTGTAGCAAAATGTGCTGAAGTGGTATTGCTTTTCCTAATATTCATTTAACTCTGCTCGTGTCTCCTTCGAAATAAAGGGCTGCCTTAGTGCAACTAAATCGGCTCCACGAACCTTCTAATCGCCGTTTTTAGACAATATGGGGTTAACTGCTGATCCATCATTTATGTGTAACATCCTAGACGTAATATTAAGCGAGGATCTATGATGAAATTTGCATATATTCCACATATCAGAATAAGCATCCGATGTAATCCGAAAGCGCTCCACTCGGCCCTACCTTGAATATAGCTCGTAAGTTTAGACAAAAACTTCGAAGACAGCATTTCTTCGTTTTGCTGTAATTTTTTACTGGGCATTTCACTTTGATTAAAATGAAATATCGGACCCGTTAGCTTCGTAGGAGCCCATATATAGTATACAAATAAAATTACGTAATATTAAGTAAACCATATTATAAAAATATTTTTCCTTAATTTTACAGAGACTGTAGAGTTGTACGAGATCCACAAACGCTGAAATCAAAAGGTTACGGATTTGTATCATTCGTAAAAAAATCGGTAAGTAAAATTTAGAAAAAAACTAAATTATTTTTTCAGATGTTAAGCCAATCCATTCGACGTTGTTTAGATTTGCATTAATAATTTTACTCAGAATATTCCAACCTCCACAATTTCCTTGTATTGTTCATATCCTTCTTTAACAGCTCTACAACCGGAATCCGGTCCTGGGCTCTCGAAACTGTTCTCTCCACTGGTCCCGATTCTGAGCCGACGTCATCCAGTTTGGCATCCCTGAGCTCTAAGCGTTCTTCTAGCGTATGTTGGATCTCCCTTGCTGTCGCACTCCATAGATTTTACGGCAGAGCCCCTATTACTTACTCTTTTATAAACCGTCTATAGCATGGGTAGATGTTTTGAATAGACTTCGTCAGGTGCCATTGATCCCAGTCATTCGCCATGCGGTAGAGTTGTGCTTTACCTCTGAGTAATTCTGGCAATACTGATACCAGGACTTCTTTTGAGAATTCATAAGTCTCGGTTAGTTCTTCTACACGCTCTATAAATCCATGTAGGTTATTTGTTCCGTCTAAAGCCCGGTACCCACTTGTTGCAAACCGGCGTTTCGTATCCCTGTATCGTTTCAATTGTTGATTGATACGAACAAAACAGGAACCCAAATTTTTCGTGTATCATCACTGCGTTTCGAATCATCCAGCCTGTATCATGTTTGATGCGGGAGCGCGATACGGTTATCTGGTCAGTGTGTGATTTGAAGTGACGATGAACAGGATACGCGCATGCCCGTCCACACTTCCTCCTAAAGCGTATCGTATCATTCCTTTGATGTGACGGAGAAAAACCGCTAAATGAGAGATCGGGTTTGGATTGTATCATTTCGCACATTTTGAAACGAAGCGTTGCAATTTTTATAGAAAAAAATTTAAAGAACGGTGATACGAAACGCCGGTTTGCAACAAGTGGGTACCGGGCTTAAGAAGGTGCCCCATTTTCGGATTCTTCCGATCATTTCTGTGTTTGGAGTTGGTTTTTCGATGACTGGTCCGGATGTTACTTGTGTTTGGCCTACTGGTGTCATCGGCAGGGTTTGGGTACTAATGGATAGCGTGTGCACGTCTCCTGTGGTGAGTAGTCCGTGGAATCTTAATTCGGCTACTAGCTCCATCTTCTTCATTTGAAAGATTTCCGGGTGCCTGTTGTCCATAATGAAAACTTTACTTCTTCTTTTCGGGGTTATTTATAGTTTTGGATTTTTTCCCAAAATGGTTTCTTGGTTCTAGTTTTTGGATGTGCTCGCTTTGAGTTCTGATTCCTTTCTGATTTTCTTCAGTCCGGAGCTCGATATTTATATGTTTTTAGTCAGAAAGCTCTGCTGGGTAAGAAGCTTTAAAGCTTCGAAGTGAACTTTTCAAAAAGAGAACTCATTTCTTTGGTCTGGTGCCCTAATACTTGTTTTCTGAAGAGGGACTCTAGTAACGAATCATGGTTCGCTTCATCGTTAAGTGAGGTTGAAAGCTGATGAGAAAAAAATTCTGAATGAACGTACGCAACTTTCTATCTCCGCCAGCTTTCTTATGCGAAAGAGCTTTTGCGTCTAAATGCATACGTCCTCATCTGCAATGGAAATATCCTTGTAAAACTGAGTCTAAACAAGAGCTTTTTTGAGTTTAGATTGTTTTAATTCAACAATTATGATTGAGTTAATTAACAAAAATATATTTTAGGAAGCGGAGAGCGCCATCACTGCCATGAATGGACAGTGGCTGGGTTCCCGATCGATTCGAACAAATTGGGCAACACGTAAACCTCCCGCTGGTAAAACAGATCGTAAGTATTTAAAAAATTTTATAAAATTAAAAAACAAGTTAAAATAAATACTAAAAAGAAGAGAAAGAAATATACAACGAAACTTTTGTTGCAACATTTTCGTCATTTTTATTTTATTTCCCGCATTATTATTACAGAAAATAAAAATATTCAAGAATATATCAAAAAAAAAAAAAGAAAAACAAATTTTAGAGTTAGAACAGATTATGAATATTAAAACTACAAGAAAAACAATGACAATTTAAAATAAAAAAAAAATTTAATAAATAAAATGCTTATATTTTATAGTTTCGTTTCACACTTTGTTTTTTAATACCATATGTTCTACTATAAGCCATGCTTGAACCAATTCTTTTTTGCATACAAAAGGGGCTGCGATGTAAGTCACAAGGTGAATTTCATTATTTTCCTTTTAGTTTTTTTTCTTCTTCTTTTTCAACTTTCTTCATTATTTTTTTTACTTATCTTATCAAAAACTTTATTTGTCATTTCTTTATATTTCTATCATATTTTTTCTTTTATTTTTTTATTATGAAAATTTTTAGAGCTTTTTTCTCAACTATATTTTTTGATATTCTTAAATTTTTCCCCATTATTTTTGTGAGGCTTTTTTCAAAATCACAGCATTTTTATTATTATTATTTTATTTTTAAAAATCTCATGCATTGCTTTTCTACTACAACAAAAAAAGTGCTATCCGAAATTTTCTTGTTGTTCTTTTTTTTTTAATTTTTTTATTTGCATGACTTTTTCAAACATTATATATTTTTCACTAATATTTTTCCGATTATTAAGTAGATTTGTTACGATGACATTTTATGCTTTTAGATTTTCGTGTAATAACCGCTTTTAGTGAAGCATATTTTTGTTTGATCCGAATGTCGATGGATGCCCTAGCAGCGTCTATGGCAATCAACAATCATTCTCAAAAAGACACCTACTAAAACAATCAAACGTCAAATTTCAAATATTCCAAGCTATTTAAATCTTTCTTTATAAGCATTCAATTTTCTTGAATCTGTTGGTGTTGCACCACATCTCAAGTTTATCTGAATGGGTAAAAGCACTGTAAAAATAAAAAATGGCCTTACATCGGGCGAACCCCGGCCATGATTGAAATATAGTCCTCGGCCCGGTGACGGGCTTTAGAAGGTTGTTCCCATAAAACACTTTCAACAATATATCTGGTTCAGACTCTTTTTTGGGCTCAAATTAGGCGTCGTTTGACCCTTTGAACAGCTTAGTACTTCACCATTTAAGTCAAGCTTTTTGAGGCCGTTTGTGCTCCAATTAAAAATGGTTAATTTAACGGAGAATATGCAATTGGTTGATCAGACATTTCGAATAACTACTCAAGTTTCGCAATGCCTCGAATTTTTATAGTTCCCCGTTTAGACTGTTTTTAACCTTGCCTTAAATAGAACTTCCGCATAAAACCATTTGCCACTCTTATCCTCTCCTATAATCTTCTATCCTTCATACAAAGTTTACTACTGGACTGTGTACTATGGCTTGTTCGACAGTACGGTTGGTATAAGAAAGGCTGATACCTCAGCTAGATCGGTTTAAACAAATGAAAACCACAGCAGAAGTTTCGGCAAGAGTCCGTGTGTGCAGTCTGCCAACAATTTGCCGTGTAGACTAATCTTCCTACTTGTTAGGTCCTTTGCTCTTTCGATCCTCCGTTAGACCACAGTTTCCAGTGATTAAGCCAATTAATTCCCGGACATCATTGTTATAATACCTCTCTGCAATAACATAGACGCGTTACGGGACAACGCAGAAAGAACCCGTTTGGAGTTCGTCAGATAAGGTTTGGAACTCCACCGACACTATTCTAAAATCGCAACAGCGGACGACACTTGATTATTTTATCATACAAACCGGTAGTGTCGTCTGCGGTTTACAGTCTGCCGCCTTGTTCGGAATCGTACCTTCATGTTACAAAATAGCTCCTGCATGCCCATTATGTGGCACTCGTACCCTAACTAGAAACATTTCACCCCGAAGGTGTGGCTTTTTAGCATTTCGGCCGCGTAGATGGGTCAGTTTGTATCTACTGCTGCTGGCGGTTTTTGCATTTTTCTCTTTCTCTCTGCTTATTCCAGTCTCAACTTTCAGTCTTTAAAGGCCCATTTACATTCCAGACTTCAGAGTGAAAGTGGCAATCTGGGCTCTTTTATCGCATAGAAGATAGTATGGTTGTGTTTCTGTTTCATCAAAGTGGCAAAAGAAAACTGTAATCTCAAAGTAGAGCTCTACTCTTCTTCACGAATGCGTAGACCCAAATGCTTTTAATTTCATTAAATTTCAATATTTTAACGCCTATTAGGTGCCATTATCGCGGTTTCCTGTGGTTTTGTTAGAAATATTTGCATATTTACCTGTTATTTCAAAAACGAAATGTGGAAATGTTTAAAAGCAATAAAATTTACGACACATTAATTTAATATAACAATCTAAAAGGCTTTGCACCTCATTAAATTATTTCTGCAACCGTGTTAAAATTTTTACAATTGACAATTATTGTAAAAAGTTTTGAGTTTTTGACGAAACTTTGCGCTTGTATTATATGTACAGGGCCACTTTGTGTTCAGGATGTAAACTCGCCTTTAAGGCTGCAAGATATAGCTCCGTTCTGCTTCGTTCGTTGTTTCCTTTCGGTCTTCCGTTAAAAGAACAGAAAAGAAAGAAATGGAAGAGCACTATCCATATAGGAGCTTTTGTTTTCGCGAATTTGACGTCAATGACTAAAATGCTGGTATACATTCTTTGTTTATTATTATACTCACTATACACGACTTGCTTACAGCTAAAAATCAAAATAAACATAACCGTCATTAAAAAACACTCCAAAAGTGTGGTTATGCTGTTCTTTCCTTTCCGTTCCATTCGTTCATTTTTTTTTTCAAAATTTTTCAAACGCGCTCGGCTTCATTCCTATCCGTTTTTCCTGATGTGGAGCCTTCCATATGAAGTGTACATCATTGTATTCTAACGAACTAAAGAGTGCTTCCTGCTCATCCCTATGATCGGTAAATCTCGTACAATTCACTCTCCCACACTCCCTAATTACCCACCTCTCCACGAGAGGTTAGAAATGCTGAGCAAAATAAAAAGAAAAAATTAACCAAAAAATTACTTGGAGACTGTACCGCTCATGGATGCTTGCGATTTATGCCCTTCTTACGACTCCGTCATATGAAAACTCTTGTTTGTACTTTAGTTTACGCACTGTTCGTCATATTATGTATGTTCAAGCTTTTGCCATTCCGGTATCGACTCCAGTGCCATCTACCGTCGTACGAGTTTTGGCTCCAGTCTAATATACTCTGCATCGTCGAAGCGAATTCTTGCCAGGTCTGTACAAATAGAGTAAACTATAGCCATGCCCTGGTTACAAGGTGTCAGAAGGGCATTAAATAAGAAGGCGATGTACCCTGCTTAAACTGAATAAGTTGAGTGGGATAATTTGGTTATAAGAATGGCATGGAGGCGGGAGAACGTTGGAGCAATCATTATGATAGTAGCCAGGCCCGCCACTTCATCTTGCGGGGCCAGGGCCCAAAGTATGATTGCAGGCCCTTTTTGCTATATGGTGAACATCGTGGCCAAGTTAGGCATACTGTCCACATACTCCAGGAACGGAAAAGATTGTCTGCCCTCTGAACGAAGGCAAGAAAGTCTTTAGTGACCGGACTTGAGCGGGGTTCATAAACGTTCTTCTTCTAAACCAGATCAGAGCAGGACATTCACAGAGAACATATGTGGATGCCTCTTCGCCTTCTATGCAGAGTCGGCACTCGAAGAGACAGCCCTAAAGAGACAGACAAGATTGTCGAGAATTTGATCGAGGAACTTCTGAAAGAGTGCGGAGAAATGTCATCTCCCCCGGGCTGAAAAGAGGTAACTGCTCATTTAGCGTTGTGCCGGTCCAGGGTTTTATTAGAAAGGCTGCGGCGCTAATAGTCTAGAACGGTTCTATGATTGTATCTAGCATCCCTGGACTAATCGGTCTGGTGGATTGACCCTGAAAAGTGCTCTCTGAGCAGACATCTCAAGATTACATTTGGTGAGGTAAGAGCTGTACGAACCACCCTCTTTTTGAGAAGGCCCACTCCGTTGAACGATTCTTTGGAGAGACTTCAGGCTCTCACAATGCTTCCTCCATGCAACCCTTTTGGAACGTCTCAACTCCTTGTTGTACCCTATTAGGGTGAACTTGTATTCTTCCTTTTGTCGTGTCCTATTAAACAATCTCCTAATTTTTCTCCACATTGCAGCCAGTCTGTCGTTCCACCAGCACACTTCACGCGACGACTGGGAGAAAGAAACTACTGTTTAATATGTTTTATGGCAGCAGATTTTGTTTTATATTTCTTATGCATATTTTATTAAATACTTAATTAATAATATTAATTTTTTTAACACTTTTTTACACTTTTTTGGTACAAAGCTTATCCTTCCCAGCATGTAGCTTCAGTTTCATAATTTTTTTTCCACCTTTTTTGTATTAAATCACATTGCAATCTTAAAAGCGGGTCTATAATATAAAATAATCGCGTTATCCGAAAAGTGCAGCTCGTACTAAGCAACTAAGAAAAAGAACGAAAAACAAAAAATAATAATATTAATAATAATAGTATTTTTTTTTTTTATTTTTCAATAATATTTTGATTTTTTTTAATCTAAATAATCAATCAGTATTTTATGAGAAATAATTTTATTCAATTATTCAATATATATATAATAAATATTTTTTTATCCTTAATTAACTCAGAATATTGTAAAACATGCGTATATTATATATTATATATAAATATTCATTAATCTTAATATTTTTCAAATTTTTTTCCTAAGCCTTTCTTATATATGTATATATACATATGATAATAATAATAATAATATTACCTAAAATTTTTTTGCTTGTTGAATTGTGTGCAATAAAAATACGAGAAATTATAAATTTTTTGTTACAGAAAATATAAAGCCGCTGACATTTGATGAAGTTTACAATCAGAGCAGTCCATCAAATTGCACTGTCTATTGTGGGGGTGTTAATGGGGCATTAACGGGCGCATTGACCGAGGAGGTACTACAGAAAACATTTTCACCTTTCGGTACAATCCAGGAGATAAGGGTGTTCAAAGATAAAGGATATGCTTTTGTACGGTTAGTATCTGTGGTGGTGGTGAAAACTTTTTCTCTATGTATTTTTTTTTATCATAAGACTTTCTCAATGTTGGTTTATTTTTTGTGAAAATAGAAAGATAAAAAAATAAAAAAATTTGTAGGAGGATGAAAAAATGATGAAAAAAATATAATATTTCGTCCTTTAAATCTCGTGCACAGATTTTCAACAAAAGAAGCAGCTACTCATGCCATTGTTGGGATTCACAATACGGAAATAAATGGGCAGCCAGTAAAGTGTTCATGGGGAAAGGAAAGCGGTGACCCAAATAATGCACAATCAATTGCAAGTCAAGCATTAAATCAAACAGGATTTCCGTTTGGGGCAGCAGCAGCAGCGGCAGCTGCATATGGTCAACAATTAGCAGGATGTTGGTATTCCCCAACTCCAACATATCCGACATCAGCAGCAGCAGCTACACCGACTGCGGCATCTGTTCAAAATCAATTTTTACAAGGAATCCAAGGATATCCCTTCGGGCAATATGCTGGCTATCAACAAGGATATGTCGGGTTAGTCACCATCCCATATATTTTTTTTTACCTTATATAGATTATATAAACCACACAACCAACCCCCCCTAAGAATAATATACGTGGCGATTACTTAAAATTGTGTCTTCTTCTTCTATTTACTATATTTTCAGTATGGGTGTTCAAATACCAGCAGCATGGCAGGGTGTTGCTACACAGGCACAAATATCACCCGCTCAGCAATTGACTGGTGTTGCCGGTGGAGCTATACCACAAGCAGCTGGGGTTGTTGCTTACCCCATTCAACAATTTCAAGTGAGCCCCCAGGTATACTTCTAAAAAAAAAATACTACAAAAAACTGCACGCTTTTTTTAAATATAAATATATTTATATAGAAATAAATATCTACACGTTATTTTTTTATCTAATATTATTTTTTTTTACAAATTTTTTACTAAAATAAAATGCGATATTATCAAAAAACAATAATATTAATATTTTTTTTCTACTTGTTTTTATCTGCATGCCAAAACTTGTACATAAAAAATTTTCGAAATTCAATCCAAAAACATCCTTAATTTTTTTCTTAGTGTTTTTCTCTTACATCTGAAAAAATAAATTCCTTTAAGTAGTCAAAATTTTTACAAAAAACAAAACCTCTTTTTTCTACGTGTTTTTTATTCTCATTACTAACATTTTATTAATTATTAAACATTTTTTTCTTCTACTAAAAAAATATTAAAAAACCAAAAAAAATAAACCTAAAATTCCAAAAATTTATTCTTCATGCATTGCCATATTTTTGCAAGCTGCTTTGTTTTTTTTCTACAAAAAAAAAAAAAATTCAAAAAATCCTTTTTTTCGTCCTTTTTTTATTAAAATTTTTCTCAATTTTCTCTTACTAACGCTCATATTATTATTTTTAAGGTTTATCCTTTACTTTTGCAGGCACAGTAAATGAGGTGTAAATTATTTAATATTTAAATTTAAAAAAACCAAAAAAAAAAGAAGATAATATTTATTAAGAAAACAAAATTTAAATAAAAAAAAACACACACATATAAAAAAAATAATTTAATTTGATGGAAAATGAATTTTTAATAAAAAAAAGAAAAAAATCAAGTTGGGCTCAAAAACATTATATATAAAAAAAATTACGCCCCCAAAAACAAAAAAAAAACGAACACAAAAAAATTTTGTGTAAGTTTAAAAATTGTTATAAATATGAATTTCCAAAAAAGAAAAATGAAGCATAATTATTAAGTAATTAATTAACATCGAGGTTTTTTGGTAGGTTGTTTGAGAAGCTTAATTTGTTTTTTGTATATTGAATTTTTGTTAAAATTGGAGTATTTTTTTTTTAATATTGTAGTAAGTTTTTTTTTTTTTTTTATTTTCAAAGGAATTCATTTTGAGATAAAAAATAAAAGGAGAGAATTAAGAATGGATTTTCACTAAAGTTATATATTTTTTTTATATTTTATACTTTACAAACAAAAAACGGTATCAAGCACCATTTACCATTTGACTATTGTTTGATTTATTAGGATACCTTTATTGGCATTTGATTTTAGTAGACATATTGACTTTAGGGGATTTTGTAAAGGTCATTTACATTAGACACAACATAGAGTGTGTAACGATACAATGCAAGTAGACCAGAGATTCGTCAAAGAAAAATAATTCAGAATTTGTGGTAGAACAGAAACATTTAATTATACTGGGCCTATGGGAAAGTTCTGTCGAAATTATTTTTGAAAAGCCCCGATACAAAAAACTTTGTTTTGATATTTGTAATATTCCGGGGCCTCATGGGAATAGGGCGCAATATGGCACACTGCACCGGGCGCAAAAAAATGAACGAATCTTATTCTCCCACCTAGAGTGCGAGATTTCAACGTACATAATGTGAAATAGTTAAGTTACTCTAAAGTTTCGGGCAAACAGAAAGCAACGACCGAGCGATCCAGTCTGGTCGCATTCTTTGAACAATTCCTTCTGCTACAGCTTTGCAAAGTAAGAAGAAGGAGAGACGATGTTGGTTGCATGAAATTAATAAGAAGAGAGAACAACTAGAGGAATACCACCGCTTATGTATCGAAGTGATGTATCAAAGAAAAACCCTGTATTTACGCACATTTTCTATAAAAATTTCAGTTAGTTCCCTCATTTTGGCCGAAATCAGCATTTTGTACAAACATTTCCCTTGTCGTCCCGACAAAGGCGGCGGTAGATCGCGCTCTGTTAGACAGAGAAGATGCCAAATTCTGTAATATAACTAGACCGCCTCCATCCGAGATCCCTGACCGCCGCGACAGGCCGCTTTCTGTGCGCTCGTGCCTTAAGTGCACCAGTGTTTTTAGTAAAAACACCCAACTCTGCAGAAATCTCATGTCTATCAGTAAGGGCATAAAATTCGATCTTAACGGGTGCAGTAAGAATTGTGTCAAATTTAACACATCCAAATCGAAGCACTGTCTCACCTCTTATAAAACCTGACCGACCTTCCTTCTGTCTCTGTGAAGGCATGAACCTAACCGATTCATTTCCAAAAATCCTAGACATAACTTGAGCCGAGGATCTGTAATGGAATGAAAAAAATTTCCAAACCTCCAAAGAAACATAACAGTGCTTGGGATTTTTTAAAAGAAGGAAGTTCCTCCTTCAGCAATCTGGAGCACAATCTACAAGGCGTTCATACGATCCCCGCGAAATAAGACTTATTTGTCTGAGCAGGCGCTTTAAAGACCACCTAAGAGGGGCTAAAAAGGTGCAAATTGATGATGGTACTCTTTGCTTCTCCACTTAGACTCATTGTGCTTAAACGACAATATTTTTTCGCAACACAAGTCGGTCCGTAACATTACTTTGCAGCGGCCGAGACTAAAATAGGAGATTTAAAATAAAAAAAAAACAAAAAAAAAATGTTTAGTACTTTTTAAAAACTGTGGTAAGAATACGATTCCCGAATAGACCTAAAGTTATACAGTGCAGCCTAGAACAGAACAGGCCGTCCTCCTCTGACCTGGGGCCCGGGCAATTCGTACCAGTTGCCTCCATTGCGGCGGGCCTGAACACAAGACTGCTTCACTCGCCTCATTCAGATATCCTGTAGTTTAATGTGGTGGAAGAAAAGCGAAGATCTTCAGTGTGTTTGATACCACGTTTTCCAAAACGCATATTCTAAAGTTTTATTTGCTGGAAGAACTGCTTCAGATCTACCTCCGGTTCAAAACTGACACGTTTTATTACCCCATGTTGAAAAAACGTATTTCCAGTCTCATCATGACTAATTTCCTCTCATTGAACGCTTAATTAAATTACTTGTTGATAAAAGATCAAAAGAGATTTTTCCAAGGTTTTTCCTTGTTAATCATTTTGAATTTTTGAAATCTTTTCAGTAGATCCCGAGTAATCTTAGTGGCTGAAAACTGGGTCTCGAAAGTGAAAATCCCGGACGTTTCTCACCCTTGCATTAGTTTTTCCGGCTACCCATTGATTTTCTCCGGACAACTCAGAGGCCCTTTTTTGTAGAAAATTGAATGAACTTTCATTTGCTCTCAAGACTTTTCTTTCTCATGGAGAAAAGGCAACAACAATTTCAAGCACGAACTGAACATGAACTGGACTTTAGACGGTGAGGCCGCTTATGTGAACGTCATTGAACTGAGGTCGGTGAAGCCGGGATATTAAGCTTTAGTTTAACTCACACCATGCTTTGGTATTTGTATTTCTTCATATTTCAAGCAATTATGTTGGTAACCTTGAAGGGTATCATTCAGCATAGTCAATAGGCCAGTTGTGGTTCGATTACAGAGGTTAAGAAAGCATTGGACGTAATTAGTACTCAGTTGGGAGACCGCATTGGTAAAACGACACTCACGTTTAAAAATGTAAAATTTTCGACACCGACGCAGGTATTACTCATGTATCCAGACCGAAATTCTCAAATTTTTCGGAATCCCTTCTCCACTCGGAATCGAGGAGCAATGATTTTTTCTTCTGATTGCCAAATGGGGCATTCTTAGTGTAGGCTTATAGGGCAATCCACACGGGGTCCACATGGGGCGGTCGGGCTAGGCTCTATCTGCCCCCTTCTCAAAATGCTAGTCGACCATAACGCCATAACCAATGAATTTAAAACCATATATAACTCAACAGGCAGCTGGTAACCCAATTGACCGATCAGCTTTAAATTTTCTCATAATTTTCTGCAAGTCGATCGTTCTTTTACTTGGGCTGTGATTTTCACAAATTGCGTCGATTGTCAATTAAACAAAGAGCCAATGTCTGTAAAATAAAGTAGGAAAAGGTACTGAATAAAATTAGTAAAGCAACAGATCATAATGTCATCGTTAACATTGTCGCAATTGCTGACTGACACGCTTATTGGTTCACCAATAACATTTTCCAACACAAGATTTTGTGAAATAATTTCCCCGTGGCTATCATAGGAAAATACTCTAAATTTTCTTAATACTGATCTGTGTGCAAAAGATTTCATACAGAAATATTTATTATTTCAAATGGGTAAACATTATAGTTTTGGTTATTTTTGGCATTGTCACAGCTCTTTTGTCATACTGAATAGACCAGTTCTAGTTTGCTCACTGAAATTAAGCAGCACTAAGAGCGGGTAATACTAAGTAGGGACCCGATTAGGAATAGTAAATAGCATCGTTGCATCTGTTTAAAGTGAAAGAAGACATTCTGTTATTAATAAATACTTTTATTTTTAATTAGTGAAATAAATAAATGGTTATTTATTATTTATTTAAAAGAAATTTACTTTTTTCTCAACTCGACAAGATTTTAAACAGAGAGTCACTTAGGTAACAACATATAGTTTTTCCGGATATTATTATGAAAAAATTATAACAAATTAATCTAGAAAGAGGCACGATTTCATTTATTTCTATATTATTATATTTGCTTATTTAGTACACTATATTATGATTTGCTTCTATCACCCTTTAAATTAATTTATCTATTTTAAAACTTTAGTGAAAATCCTCACAAAAAACTTTTTAGTATAATATACAACAGAAAAAAAAGGAACAACAATAATAACAAAAAAATAAAAATAAAATATTAAAATAAAATGAAAAGAAAAAAAAATCGTTAACAGCACCCCGCTTTTTATATAGATAATTTTATCTTCTGTGTCTAAAAAAACAAACAAATACAGTAACAACAAAAAATAAATAGAAACAAGAAAAAAAAAACAAATTAACTACATATAAAAACAAAATGAAACAGAGATTTTTCTTGTAAGAAAAAAGCATTTTAATCATTTTATAGAAGACACGCTTAGTAAAAGTTATAAAAAAATCCGCATTAAACAGCAGCAAATATATTGCATTATACACATTTATACAAACACACACATACACAAATTACAACAAGAACAACACAAATAATATTACACATTCACCAAATAAAATGCCATAAAATTTCATGTATAGTATATATGTATAAAATGCTCGTAAAATGTGCATAAAATATAACAAAATTCAGAGGATTACATGAAAATGAGAAGTCATATACATATATATACAACACAGACAAAAATCGCATTATACATATTTATAAATATATAAATAAAATTCGTAATCACTGCTCATATACACACAACAAGAAACAAAAACATACATCTATATATACATACATATTATCCTCGTGAGATAAGTGATAGCATTAAAAATAAGACATAACTATCCTTTAGATATCCTTTATATTTAACAACCCCCCATAACCCCCCACTACAAAACAAAAATGAGAGGACATTAAGCAAAGTTTTTTATTATTTCTTTTATGAATTACTTTCAGTTGCCCGAGGATGAATGGTTAACAACCAATTTATTAGGTTAATATTTAAGGCATTAAATTTGTTTAAAAAAAATTAAAACAAAAAAAATATATATAAATATAAATATAAAAATAAAATAAAGTTTAAAATATAAAGTAAAAAAAAGGAAGTGTCTTATCGGACGCAGAGTCGCCGAGAGTCAACGACAGAGTTGACGAGAGTCGACGACAGAGTTGACGAGAGTCGACCGAGTTGACGACAGAGTCGACCGAGTTGACGAAAGAGTCAGCCAAGTGTACGTACGAGACACCATTTTTTATAAGTCGAATGAGCCTTGAAATTTGCTGTTTGAGATTTCCCTCGTCATTCGTTCGACTTATCATTTGGAGTTTTGCCGGATTTGGCATTTGAGAAATAAACTTTAACACGTTGAATGCCGGTGACCGGCCCTGAGTTTGTTCGTAGCGTCGTGGGGGTCACCGGTGACCGGCGAGGCTAACATTACTAGAAACACAAAATTGCAGTAAATGTTCAATAATTTTAAATTTTTCAATTTATCATGGTTACTGAAATGGTGTAAAGAAATTAACGCAGTATAGAGCAAACCGAAATATTTTTATTTATTCAAAGTCCGGCAACGCTCCGATATTACCTGAATGGTAGGTTTACGTGAAAAAAGTTTCGGACAAAAGCTGCTCAACTTGAAGGGTGGAATCGTTTGCACACATAAACTAGTCTCTACCTCCACTCCCACTCGCGGGGGGTGGGATGAATGTAAAATTTCAAATGGCAACCCTCAAAAATCATCAAAAATCAAAATTAGGGGAGACTGGGTACGGTTGAAACAATTTAGATTTCATTGTCCGTAGCATCGCTACTACCGAACCAAGCACCGATTGAGACATGCTAAATTCAAGAGCATGTTTCCATCTACCAATTCGCAGTATTATTTGAGTGCCCGGTGTTTTGTAATTTGTGTAAAATCAAATTAAAAAAATAAATAAAATTGTTTCAACCGTCCACATGCCAGGGGCGGTTGAAACAGTGATTGGGGTCAATTGAAACACATGCAAATATAGGTTACAACTTATCAATAAAAATGAAAATTAACAACAATTAACATCAGTTGGGTATTTCTACCGTAGTTATGCCTGTTTCGTCAGCATTATATATATCTTGTGGCTCAAATTTGTTACGGTCCATGACAAACTCAAGCTTGAAATAGTCCAATCATCAAATTGTTATAAAAAGCATCTACATTGCATTTGTTAAAACTAGTTTCCCGTGAAAGGGTTGTAGCCTGCGCTCCCTGTACAGATAGTTCAGTTATAGCTAATGTGTTGGTGTTCATCGCCAGATGCATCTCGCTTTCGAATATATCTTAGAAGCGAACAGTGGTGCACTCCATGTTTCTCCGTCGCTTTTCGTAAAGAATCCCCTGCTTTTACCTTCTCATAGGCTTCTTTATATCTTGATAAATCCACCTGCCCCGCGAATTTTTCTTTCACGTTCCCTCGGCATCTACAGAGTAGGGAATTTAAATAAATAAATTGTTTCAACCGTACCCACAAAAAATGTTTCAACTGTACCCATGCCCCCATTTGATACAAAACAGTTTATAACAACGGCAACACTAATTTTACACAAATACTAATAGACGCTGTCATGTTCTAAAAACATTGATTCAAACAAAACAAAACCACTCAAAACTGTCAGTTAATGAAAAGTATAGTAAATTGAAAAAATTGTACTACAAAAATTCTTACTTTTGCTTGTGAAATTACAATGGGGTCCCCTGGAAGCAACCACAACCTGTAGTGATCGTCGCGCCACTTATATTCGTGTTCGAACTTGTCGTCCGCTTTGTTCGTTCTTTATACCCCTCCCCTTACTGCACACGATTCAAAAGATATTAACTCTGTTTCAACCGTCCTGTGTTTCAACCGTACCCAGTCTCCCCTACTCCCCAAAAATCATTCATTTGCGTGTGCAAGTAGCCTTGAAATACAAAAATTTCGGACTATAGTTTGATATTTGTCTTTGGAGAATCATAGTCCTTAAGAAAAAATAAGTGTTGTACAGGTCTGTTTGTGTTGCCGACAATCCAAATGTGTCGTATCGCCGTTAATCGCAGGCGTTAAACATGGGTGGAACGACTCTAAGGAAGATTATGACTCAAGAGTTTCATCTCTTCCCATACAAAGTACAGTCATTGATTATATATAATAATATAAATATAATCAATGGCACTTACTCGAAGATTGCTGCGAACGGACAAGCCGCGTCGCTTGCAATATGGAAATGCCGTCAAATCGATTCTGAGCCGAAATTTTGAAGATGGACGAAGGTCATTTTATACTCTCTGGCGAAGTCAATAAACAAAACTGTCGTTTTTGGGGAACAGAGAGCCCAGTTTTCTTCAAAGTTCGAGAAATCCTCGACCGCGCATGCTATCGTTGGATGCTGGTGCACTTTGTGCGTCTGAAATCGCGTAAAAAAGGTCTGACGAACCTATTTTCAACAAGACGGCACATCTTGCCACACCGAACACCATTGACGAACACAAATGCGCCGAAGTATACCTGCTTTAACGCAACTGTTTTGAAATAAATGGTAGAGAATTTTCTGAATAAATCTTGCTCATTTGTCAAAATCGGCTAAAAACTGTCAGAATTATTCAATGTTGGAGCTAGGGTTTGCTGATTTAAGATTTGTTACAGATTCTTAGCAAATGGTCGCCAAGAGTTGGTGCGAACTGCAGAAGTCAACGAAAAGCTCACCATCGTTGTTAGTTACTTAAGGCTTATTTCTTGATTTCCAATTTGATCTTGAAGGCCGGTTTTGGCCATGCGTTTAAGTCTCCCATCAAAAAATGATGTCCCCCATGGAACAGAGCGAATAATCTCATTCAGCTAAGGAGGCTAGACCTGGTTTCCTTTATGAGTGTTACGCCAACGCCACTCCTCCAGTTTTCGGGTTTTTTCCTACCAGAATATGAAAAGGAGTTACCATGTGGGCAGATATGCCTGGTATTGGTAAGTCCTTCCCATGGCCTTGATATTATCTCGATTTAAACGGTTGAGGACTTAATCCAGTACCCTAATTCAAAAAGCAAAGGTCGACTTTGTGTTATCCACCCGATTCCGTGACATTATTTGCCGATTCGTAATAAGAGCGGTTTTTTTTTGGAGTGGGATGATAACTCTCAGCCAAACCGACTTAAAACTTTGCTTAAGGCGCAGAACATTCACCATTCGGTATATTGGGAGTACTGTTCGTACACTGATAAGTTATACATGAAAATTGGATATACGCTTACAAAAATACAAAGTAATATTTAAAACTCTACCAAAAAATGATCCGATTCCACCGCTTCTTAAAACCCATTCAATTGTTCGTTAGTAGCACCAAGACCTATCGCCAGCCAGCCCCAATCATATTTTAGCTCTAGGCCCTGCAAGGAAGTAGTACTTAGTACAAAGAGTGATTCCCAAGTTTGATTTTTCAATATTAAAAAAAGGTGGGGTCACCGGTGACCTCAGTAAAATAAATGCGTCTTGCATAAGGGCACCAATTAACTTGCCTGTTGTAAATAATATAATGAAAAATTTATGTTGGCCAGACGGGAAAACCATGTAAAATTAGCGTGGCATTCAACGTGTTAAAAAGCTTTTTTGTTATGCTCCTAGAACGCCTTGAGGAGCATAAAAACGTATGCTCCCCTGCAATGACATGCAATGTTAAAAAGAATATGGAACTGGTATTGGAACGAGAGCACTGTAAGCTCCTTTTGGTGCGCTCAAAGATGGTTCTTGGAGCACTCCATTTCCCGCTGGGAAGTACTGGGACTCCAATACACGTCTCTTTTATAGCTTTCCGTTGGCCTGCTGCCTTGTTCAATTCAGTCGACTCTCGTCAACTCTGTCGTCGACTCTCATCGACTCTGCGTTCGATAAGACACTTCCAAAAAAAAAAAACATTTTTTTGTTACGAAATCACAGTGAAGAAAATTTTCATCGAATTATTAAAAAAAAAAGAAGAGGGGGAAAACAACAAAATTAAAAATAAAAATCCTTGCAAGGATTCATGATTCAAAATTTAAAAAAAAAACCAAAACCAAAAAAAAAAGAAAATAAACAATTAAAATAAAATTAAAAAAAAAAACATAATAATTAAAAAAAAAAAGAATTTTGAAAAAAAAAAAATTATATTTTTGTGATGATAATCGAAAGATGAAATAATTTTTGTTAAGTTTTCAATGGACCGAAGAAGTGAAAGTATATAGCAAGTAAGTAGTTAGTATGTAAAATATAAATTATAAAAATGGGACAAAAAAGTAAATAAAAAAACATAAAAATAATAAAAAATTAAAATATAAAATACAACACACAAAAAAAAAATAATCAGTGACGTATTTGTACGTTCGTAATTAGTTATATACATATAAATATAAATATAAAAATAAAATGACAAAAAAAAATTTAGTTGACATTTACATGCATATACAAAACAATATAGGTAGGTTCTCTGGCATCCATGGAGATGTGTGCTATAAACAAATTTGCATTAAATGCACACAAAAAAAATAAAAAATAAACAAACAGAAAAAATCAAAGTGTTTTCTTGTGAATTTGTTTTAAATAAAGCAGCCTATACACGACAAACTTGGTTGCCAACAAAGTTGTCAACATTTAGTGTTGGTGTCAGAATTGAAGGTGTGTAGGTTGGTTAACAACTTAAAATCGAAGTTTGTCGACGGTTGGAATGAAATCAAAAATTTTTGATTTTTAGTAGAAGTTGGCAACCATGTTGTATGTCTGTAGCGGTGTTGAGAACTTAGTCAGTGAACATCATTTGAAAAAAGTAATTTGAAAGGTGCACTTCGTTGATGTTTGCACGGATGTTGCCAATCAAGTTGGAGTGTCTGTATATCTCATGATGCCAACTTAGTTGTCAACCAAGTTTGTCGTCTGTAGGCCGCTTAATAGTGACTGGGTATGGGATAGATTGAGTTTGGTTTGTAGTTATTTCTTGTTTTTGTTTTTAAATTAGTTTTTAGATATTTAAAACATATCAAAACAAGATGAATACAAATTGTCATTGTATAAGCAATTTTTTTTAGTAGAAACTGTTATTGAATTAATCCTCTGATTTTGGTATCCGCATTTTTATTATTATTTATATTTAACTTTTAAGTTAGAATTAGAGTACAGCTGTACCCTGGTTTATCTATGTATCTAGAGTGCAGTTTTGATCAGCTAACTCTAACCGGAAAGAGAGCCAACCAACGACTCGACGCAATTTTACTCAACTAGCACCCATCCAATACTGCCGACATAATACTGACTCACTTTGGCGATAGGTCTCATTTCAATTGCTATAAAGAGCATATTCTAGAAAGGAGGAATATGATATGTGTGGGAAAATCAAAAAAATAAAGAATTATTCTACTGGGTGGAATCGAACTACAGACATCTAGGATGGTAGTTAGACCTTAATCTTAATACCTAAGCTGTTTAGACCGCCGTATTGTACCACTTCTTAGTCTATGTTTAAATAGGTGAAATAAATAAATAATGTTTAGGAAACGGCCTTTTCTAAATGAAAATTAAGCCACCAAAAAAAAAAAAAAAAAAAAAACCAAACCGAAAACCACAATTGAATGCGATCGGTCGATAGGTTTTTTAAGCTTCATAAAATCATGCAAGAAAGAATAAGAAAACATCATTCAAAAGCCACGACTATATTTTATACCTACAAACGACGCTCTTGAACAGTATGAGCAGTCTGCCTAAAGTTTTGTCATACAGGGTTCTTTTTGATGAAGCAAGGTTATGCAAAACAGTGAGACTCCGCTCCTCCGTATTATAGACACTGGCAGGAAACATAATGAACGAATACTCACTCCATTGGTTGTATTTCAGGTTGCGCAATCTGGTGCCTTGACTATTGAATAATCTTCCACAGTCAGTATTTTGGAACTCGTATAACATCGCAGTGTTCAAAAGTAAGGTTCATCGTCTTCTCAAGCACCTCCAGGCCCTTAACTTTTCGATTCAATTTTCTTAAACTAAATTTTCACCCTGGTCTCATAGTTCCCATGCCCAAGTGGCCCAGTACCTGTTCAAGCTTTCTACTAGACATTTCGCCATGATCTGAATAACACGATGGATGGTAGTACAAGGGCATTCCTAATATTGATTTGTCGCATAGACAACAATCAATAAAGTTGTGCTTTGTTCAGCAAGAACCAAGCCAACTAATGCTTGGACGTGTGCTCCAATAATTCTCTTTCCGCGCTGCAGAACGGGCAAAGAAGAAACAGCAAACAGTTTACCTTTCCAGAGGATGGACCTTCAGTGTATTCCATCAGATTCCAAATTCGAGGTGACAGAAGTATTTCACTGAATTCAGGAAAGAACTGCTACACCTGAACTAATAGGGCATTACTTCCAAAAGGAGTTTTTTACAGTTAGGGCTTTTAAATTTTACTTTAATTTCAATATATCGTCAACCGAGCTAGGGAGTTAGATACAGGCAGCAGTATCGTCCAAAGACAGCATTAATGTAGATGGCGGCTTTTCACCTCAATGACAGTTTGAATTGGCCGCTCTGAGACTTGTGCCAAACCATAGTTTGTGGTCAACTTTTTCGACTTCGTCCAGGAAGTAGTCGTTGATTTGCAATAGTAACTTAGTGCTGTTTCTCTGACCAGTCGCCCATACGGGGTCCATATCGTGGCGTTGAATGTACTTAAGTAGGTCGTCGCCACTATGCTACGAGGTCCAACCTCGATTAGACTTGCCCCTTAGACGAGAATAGAAGTGATCTTCACTTTGGGTATTTCGGACTTTACTATATATGAGAAATCAAACGAGAACAGGTCTAAAAGAGCGTTAATGTCAAGGTAAAGTTGATTAGGGATTCTGCGGGTCTCGAGTCAATGAAAGAACGTCATTTGAAAATGGTCCTTCAACAGTTCACTCATTGGCCTCCTTGTCGTTAGGCCGTGTCGGGCTACTACAAGCTGTTATCATCTTGGAGCGTAATTGTTTAGTGCCAACTTTTCTGGTCTGCTATCTCACTTTCCCGGCCTCCCTCTCAGAGGAGGTGTCGATGACCGCATTCGCCTTTATTTTGACTGTCTTCGTAGTTCTATGGCTAGTACTGGCAAAGAAGGAGGTGGCAACTACACACTATGGGCCAAGCGGTGTTTCTTTAGGGTTGTCCTTCGAACGCTTTGTGCTTTGCCTAGAAATTTGTACGTTTTGTGAGTAAATCAAGATAATACAATTATACGCGCAGACTGTGGCCAAGCATCAACAATTGAGATACTACATAGAATTAAAATTTTCCATAATCTTGCAATGTTTCTTCCATCTTTATAATTATTATACACTACTAGGTCTTCTCCAATAATTTTTACATTGTAACAAAAAGACGGCAAATTCTTGATGACGACAATCACGTCTTTTCAAACTGCGATAAGATATCCACCCATTTAAGGTAAAACTAATATCGCAACAAATAGCACCATTTCATGTGAATCCAAAATTGTTAAAGCTAATTTCCGATTGGTTAAGCATAAAATTGGCGGCTTTATTTATACATCGTTAGCCAATAATACATGGATCTATGTCGACAATCAGCCTTAACAGGTGTGATGAATTTCTATCTTCCATAACACAGTAAAAAAAAACTAATGATATATAAAATTTGGCACTTGATTGATGTTATTCGATAGTATAATGCATGCGAAATTTATGGTAAACTGTCAAATATGAATAATTGCTTTAAATGAACAGGTGTATGGGAAAAATAACACTGAACAGAGAGATCGGTTCTATCCGATTACAGCGGGGGATTGTGTAGCAGAGGTAGACACGGTGTTATCTATAGGGAAAAGTACAAATTATTTATTGAATGTGGAGCAGTTTGGGTTTAAAATGTTTGATTTTTGATAATGTGAAGGGATTATTAAATATTCTAGGAAGTTAATTGGTAACAAAATCTGCTTGGCTAGAAAAATGGCGGCCAAAGATATATTGTTTGCCATATAACATCCGGCTTACCAGCGCATAATCATAATCAGCGGCATCCATAACCGGCGCTTGCTTTTTTTTTTGGCACAGCGCAATAAGCCATATTGAACATTAATCAGACGATCAGATGCTTTGACAATGGAAAAAGAAACAAACACTCTGCACAGTTCCTTTAATATATGAAATTGAAGACACGGGAACACTTTATCACTTTTTTCAAATTTTTTTCTTCAGTCTTAATTTCTGAAATTGCGCCCGGTACAAGTGCACCATTTACGCCTATAGAGCCCTTGGTGCTATCAGTTCATCTACACATAAACACGGTCTTTTGTGTAGCCCTGCAAAAAGAAATCTAAAGTCGTCAAGTGACACGATCTGGGTGACCAATTGACATCGCCAAATCGCCAGGAAACAATACACTCGTTCAATACAGCCAAAATCGGACGTGTTGTGTATCATATGGCGCCGTTTTGTTGAAAGCAAATATCGCCAAACCATATAACCAAATAGATCAAGACCTACTAGTTCTGGAAAAAAGTTATTGATCATGTCGCCATAGCACTGAGAGTTGATGGTAACGGTGACACGATAGTTGTTTTCAAAGAATTACGGCCCAATGACACCTCCCGGCTACAATAGACGCCAAAGAGTTACTTTTTGCGGACACAGTGGCCTCTCCGCAGTCATTTGTGGGTTTTCGATGCCCCAGATACGACAATTCTGCTTATTGACGTACCCACCAAGCGTGAAATAAGCCTCGTCGCTGAAGAAAATGTTCTTCGAGAAATTGGGATCAATAGCCTGTTGTTCGAGCATCCAATCATTCACATTCGGCCGCGCCTCGAATACAACTCGCATATATGGGCAGGCGCCCCAAAAACCACCTTGGCTTGTCTCGACAAGGTGCAAAATCGTGCCCTCAAACTCATTGGTGATGGCCCCTTTCGCGCCTCCATAGACACCTTGAGCCACCGTAGGAATGTAGCAGCCCTCTCCATACTTTATCGCTATTACCATGGCGACTGTTCCACCGAAATTCAGGACCTCCTGCCTGCACGGCAATACTTTTCCCGCAACACAAGACTAGCCCGTTCGGCTCACCCTCATACCCTACAGCCCCTCGTTCACGCACAATACGGTTTAGAAGTTCGTTTATGAATAGAACAACTCGACTGTGAAATAATCTCCCGCAGTCAGTATTTCCGAACTCGTACAACATCTTAGAGTTCAAACGTGAGGTTCATCGTCATTTTCTTCTACACCCTCCAGACCCCCTCTAACCTTTCCTATTCTCCTCTATTCTTCAAACCAAGCTTACTACTAGACATTGCACCACGAACTGAACGACATGACGGACTGGTAGTACAAAGGGTTACACCTAAGCTTGGTTTTTTCATATAAAAAAAAAAAATCAACGTAATCTCTGCGCACACGATGATCTGCCGGCTTGAATACTGGAGTGAGCTAAATTTTGTACGGATGAAGATGCAATTTCAAATGCCGTATGACAAGCCCAAATGCTTCATTCGCCGAGTAATCGACAAATTCCGTGTAGGCCGTGCCTTCCCCAACCACGAAATTGATAACACTGTACATCTCCAAGCATCTCGATAAAATACTTAGTCGGCTCCGACAGCATAAGGTCTTTAGAAGCGGACTATAATGAGCCTGGGATCGCGCTTCCACATCCCTCACACGGCCAGTCATAAGCCTAAGTCCGTTCAATTTAGAGGGGACCTTAAAGCTGCTTAGTCTCTCTACTATCCGGGGCAGATTCCCAATAGGTTCGGGTCAGTCCCTTATCCCAGTCCTCTATCAGGAACTTGGAGATCAACAGAAGGATTCTGGGTCTGGACCTACCTTGGTTTAGTTTTCCTGGTCAGGCTCTGGGGTACATCATAGTGTCCTGCAACTATGTTGAAGGAAAACTTACACAACGAGAACGTCTTGACGGTAGCTTTACTGGCGGAAAAGATTCTAATCCTGGCGCCTTTCAAACCCTTCGCAAGGTTGAGCCTAGCACAGGTCTCAATGGTATGTATTTCAGTCTGGAAAACAAAGGGTCACTATCTGATTGCTATTGCGGTTTTGGAGTAGCCCTAAGTAGGCATCCCGTTATCTTAACCGGTTAATAACAAAGCACCAATGTTTCGCCTAGGCCGAGTCTTTACCTAGCGGCTGGTACAGCCCTTTGTTCACCAGGTAGTCTGGCACTGCCCTGCCAGCATCACAGCCTTTGTCGGCTAGTTAACAGGATTCTCGTATTTCAGAGGCATAACCCTCCGACAAGGCCATCTCCTTCTAACCCCAACTATTATGGCTCAGCTGGCTAGACTCCTCCTCATAAAAAAAGGTTGGGTCGAGCAACACCAGCCCCTGTAGCATGTTCTATTTGTGACCCATCGGTGCTGTAGACGTTTCTTGGAACTCCAGGAACGATCAGTTCCTAACAGTCAGAGCGATACAGAATATGTTAGATCTTCACAAAATCTGTGTCAGAGCTCAAATCAACCTCTTAGATGACCTTAAGCTTAATTTCAAACAAACTTCACTCTTTTTAATGTGGCATGGTCAAACTCAAGGATCTCCCTTTGTACCTCTAGTCTGTTATGCCTTTCAAGTCATGGCGCAATGTTTAGAAGTAATCTTGTGTTTATAAATTTTAGTTCGTATCTGTGCTCGCTTAACTACAGGCTAGTTACCTCATCTGCCCATATTGAGCAATTACATCGTCTTTTGACGAGCTAATTTGGAGAATAATGGGGTTATTATTAGCCAGTTGGTTCAAAATGTGTGGAACCTTGTTGAATCATGTAGTATGCATTTTCAGTGTAAAACGCCCTAAAACGTCCTCTACTAGAAGTAGAAATTACAAGCAAGGGAGTTCTGCGTTTTTCAAAAATATTTCTGAAATGTGCAACACTCTATAACGATCTCCGATATTTCGACACAGATGGGATCGCTAGAGGTGAACTGTGAAAGAAGATTGAAATTTTGTTTGCTGTAGATTAACTTAGAGCTATTTAGCACAATCTTCATGTACTCTCGGATATTGTATGAGCCTAACTTTTCTAGAATAAACCTTCTGCTAAATATGCCAAATTCTACTTAGCCATGATGGAGATTTATCTAGAGATTGGCTGAACGTTGTCTACTTTGGAAAATAATCACCATTCTTCCAAAATGTTTCTTCCAAATTTCTACTTAATTAAATTATGATGATCGATATGATGATCGCTTCCTCTCTTATTATGATTGTTGCCGATGGTAGGAATGAACGTAAGAAATTTATATGAACAAGGATTTGGTGGAACAAGTGGAAAGACAAAAAAAAATACCCAGAGTGGATTTTTTGAAAACAAAACATGAATAATTGAAAGAATTACAGTAGGTATTGGGGTACTTGGGAATGGGAAAATAAATCGTTTTGTGACTAAGGGCATTAGGGTCCTGAAGATATGTTTCATTATCCATTAATATTGTTCAATTGTCGATTAGGAGGTAATAAAATGGATTTGGTCGCATTCAGGTCAATCAAGTTCATTTTCCCCCATACAAGTGTCCCAGTACCTACTAAAATAGTAAATTAAGTAAGAACAATTTATTAAAACATGAGAAAAACCCCAAAAGGGTTTCAATCAAATTTTTTGATTTTTTTGACTTACAAAAACACCCTCTCAAATTCAATCTTACTCATACCAAACATTTAAGATAATTGAAACAAAAATTATAAACAAAAATAAAAAAAAAAAAGAAATGAAAATCCCCAAAAAAGAATAAACAAAATAATAATTATAAAAAATAGTAATAAAGAATTAAAAAAAGAAAAATAAAAACCCAAGACATTCTTGAAAAGCAATGCACAGTATATTATACATTCAAAATGTTTATTGATGTTTGTTATTATAAAAAAAAATTATTATTTAAAATTAAAATTAAAAAAAAACTTATGTAAAATGTTTGTTAATTTTTTTGTTTAATTTCATTTTGTTGAAAAAACGCACATAATGTATGATATATAAAAATATTAATAAAAAAACAAAAAAAAAATGATATATAGAACATTAAAACAAAAAAAAGACACATTATTATGTAAGAAAGATATAAATATTTATAACAGTAGTCAATTTTGCGAAATGAAAGAAAAAAAACATGATAAAAAAAACATAAACATGAGTTAAACGATAAATTTTAGTGTTTAACTGATAAAATTAAAAAAGAAAAATAAAAATAAACAAAAAGTAAATATATAAAACAAAAAAATAAACAGTTGTGTAACACATTAATATAAAAACAACATAAATATATTAATTTGTAACAAAAAAAAACAGAAAAAAATGAGGTAAACCAAAAATTTAAATTATATAACAAACAAGAAAATAAAAACAAATTGTGAAAACTAAAGAAATCTGGCAAAAAAAAATAAAAAAAAGATGAAAGAAATAAAAGAAAATCAAGTTATTTAATAAGTTTCAAATTATAATCAAAAAAAAAGCAAAAAACAAAAAAAAAAAAAAAAACAAAAACAAAAAATATGATGACTGTAAACTACAACTTTTGTAGAATTTACCCAAAAATCGGAGAAGAGATAAATTGATATAGATAAAGATTGTAAGAAAATATAAATAAAAAAATAAAAACGAGAAATTTTGTAAAAAAAAACAAATTGTTTTATTTAATACTTTTTTGGGATTAGGAAACCTAGAAAGATGGGGTGCAGTAACAAGACTGGTGAGAGTTAAGGTAAGTACTATCCTAACTAACTAAGGTAAGTACTTTCCTAGGTTCCTTGGAGGGTGGTTGATCGCTGGAGTCATAATCAAGGTCTTGTTGCCCCACTTGCTAATCTCTTACTTTATAGAAGTCAGATCTAAAGTTGTTTTACTATGAGAAGGTAGTAGTAAGTGTTTACATTGTAAATGATAGAAGATCGACGATCTGCATTTACAGCTCTGAAAACAGTACCTTTAGCGGACAATCCGAAATTTCTTCATACACAAAACATTTTAGGTATCTAGTTCCCTGCAGGGGACTCCCGGCCTACCTTACTGTTTTCTTAGGTTTGACAGGATCATCGCAACCCTAGGCATTTTTTGCCATCAGTCTTGCACATTGAGCCGGGTTTGCTCACTCAGATTTGCAAAATACCGTTGATGATGCCCTGATTCTTCTGTTGCATCAAAGACGCCTGGTCAGTGCTTAGGGAGAGAAGTTAACCAACACAACACAACTCTTCGGATTAGGTCAACAGCCTGCGAAAAAGTTAATCTGTTTCCCTGCCATTGCACCATGACGTGTACGACATGACGGACTAGTAGTACAAAGGATGACACCTAAGCTTAGACTATCACCTAAAAAAAAAAAAAAAATAGCGTCAGGAACCTAGAAACTTATACTTTAGATACTCAATTACTATGAGCATAGACCCTTCCTAAAACTCGCAGATTGTTCGATAGATGTAACTAGCTATTTTATAATAGGTTCATTAGCACAGGTTAGCTTGTCACCTTTAACCCGAAAAACTAAACTTCCTTCAAAAGGTTTGCTCACCTCAGTTAAGATGTATTAGGACTGCCATAGAGATTTCAGTAAACTTTTCCCGGTGATGTGGTCCTTAGGACTCCTTGTTTTGCCTCTTTTGGTTTCCTCCTCCAATGAAGAGTCCTGCGGCCACTGCCGTTTTAACAATATATGAGATGATCCTAGTAGATGGTTGTTTTCTGGAGGCGGGGAGGCAGATGAAGCTTGGGTCTTGGCCTTTGATCTGCAATTTAAGTGACAGGCGGTCAAAAAGGAAATTGTTTTTGAGCTTCGCCCTGATAACGCTTAATAATAAAACTTTTATCACCAAACAGTACAAGGCGCATTCTACGAAGGCAAGAGACAAACCAGTACAAAGAACACATCGGCGCTAAAAGCTTTTTCACAAAAAATGAAGTCGTTTTGGTCTCAAAAGTGCCAGGTACAACTGTCCTAATACCGCTAAACCGCCAGGTATAACTGTCCTAATGACGCTAAAGTAAGTTTGCTGACTCTATTTACTCAATCTCTCTTTGATCAATGTGTGCCGCTGGTCACAAGAAGCCGTAGGCCATCCTCACCCTGTCCTTGGTTTTCTAGTGAAATCCGTGACCTGATAAGTCAGCGAGAGTGCATGTACAGGCGTTATCGCAAGACTAGGATCCTTAGATATCTTAATGCTATAAACAGCTTCGCAACCTCGTCACTAGTAAAGTCAAATCACGAAAACGTAGTTTTTATGCCCGTAAGCTTGATCCCTCTTTAAACACCAAGCAACTCTGGTCCAACCTTCGCTCGCTGGGCATACATGCTACTGCACCCTCCCATTTTGATATCGATGTTGACCTTCTAAATCGCTCATTCATTCAATCCCCTCCTGCTTTCCCAATCTCCCGATCTTTCTCAGTCCTTCCGCATAGTACTGATGGCTTTGCTTTCCGCTGTGTGGACTCCTCGGAAGTTTTTGAAATACTGCTCTCCATTTCGTCAAGCTGCATCGGTTATGATGAAATCTCTCCACGGTTTTTCAAGCTGCTCGCCCCCTTAATTTTGAATATTATTACGCATGTTTTTAATTACTGCCTGACTACTTCCCAAGTTCCCTTGTTGTGGAAAAAAGCCATAGTGATCCCCTTACCGAAGAAATCTTCTCCTGCTGATATCTCAGATTTCCGTCCCATTAGCATTCTTCCTTTCCTTGCTAAAGCCTTCGAGAAAACTGTATTCATTCAAGTCCAGCGCTACCTTGAATCTAATAGCCTTATTTCTGAATATCAATCTGGTTTCCGTAAAAATCATAGTTGCGAAACAGCTATACTAAAGGTAACTACTGACATTCGCTCTGCGCTTGGTAAAGGTGACGTTGCAGTATTAGTGCTTCTTGATTTCTCGAAAGCCTTCGACTCGGTGGTGCACACGATCCTGCTTTCCAAACTAAGTCAGCGCTATCGCTTCTCTTCTTCTGCTACACGGCTTTTCTCCTCTTTGCTATCTAATCGCTTTCAATGTGTTCGTCATAATAATGTTGTAATCCTCTCTCCTACAGGTGCCTTCTGGTGTTCCACAAGGTTCAATTCTTGGTCCTTTACTATTTTCATTATATATTAATGATCTCCCCTCTACTATTGGCCACTGTTCCTTTCATCTATATGCTGATGATCTCCAATTTTATACTTCTTGCCCTCCTTCACAGATTGATTCTTGTATTTCTGACTTGAATAGCACTCTATCTCGAATAAATGAGTGGAGTGCTCTCAATTTCCTTAAATTAAACCCTAAAAATCACAAGTACTTGTGTTAAGTCGTAGCTCTATGCTCCCGTCAGAATGCCACTCATTTGTCTGGATAACATACCTCTTCCTATTGTTGATCGGGTCCATAATCTTGGTATTGCCATTAATGCCAAACTAACCTGCTGTGATCAAGTTTCACTAATGCTCTCCAAAATCTATGGGACTTTACGTAAGCTCTGGCTTTATGGTAGTCTCCTATCACCCACAATTCGTTCAATGCTTGTAAAATCTCTCATTCTCCCGCACTTCCTCTATGGCTCACTTGTTTACATTGTGTATGATTCATCCTGTCGTCAACGACTTAATGTTGCATTCAATGACTGCTTACGCTTTATCTTCCACTTGAGAAGATCAGATCATGTATCATCGGTTCGGAATTCACTAATAGGCTGTAACCTCTTTGCTTTTTCGATATTATGGCACTAGCTCTTCTACATAAAGTCTTCTACGCTAAAAGCCCTTCTCACCTATCCGACTTCCTTACCCCCTTGCAAACCTCGAGATCACTTAAATTTCTGTATACCAGCCCATCGGTCTCGAATTGGTAGTCGTTCCTTTTTTGTGCACGCGATTAGACTCTGGAATGATCTTCCCTCCTCTTTACAAAGAATTAGCACAGTCAACACTTTCAGGAAACAAGTTTCTCTTCTCCTATCCACCTCTTCTCTATAGCTTTCCCTTCTTTCTTCTACTTTCTAATAGCCAAAGTTCCCCTCTTTCTATCTACTATTGAACAACCTTGATATTCCTCTTAACTCTAGCTGTTCTCTATTCTGTTAGGTATTAAGCTTAGACTAGGTATTTTTCTTGCCATGTTAGATTTCAAATTATAATATTGTACTCTAAAAGATGTAAGTCTTGTGTACTTCCTTATGTATAAAATAAATTGAATTGAATTGAATTGAATACCTGGGGTCCCAGAATCTTGGGGCAGGATCTATTTCTGGACCTACCAAGGCTCCTAACTAACGCAGCATGCATTTGGTTTGTTGGTAAGGAATTGGTAGAAGAGGAGATATGGTATGCCGAGCACGTACGGGTTCCCGATTCCTTTTCGACCGTACTTGCCCTGGCCTCTTCTGGCAGACCCTCAATGCTGAGGAGAGTAGCAGAAACGACTGTGGAATACGCAGGATCGAAAGCTGAGACAACACATAAATCAGGAACCCGTTGAACTCACCAATGCAAACGGAATAGTACAAAGATTGAAGCGCGCCAAACCACATGAGTTAATTGGGGCCACCACAAACCTCTAAAATTATTTTGTATATAATGTAATATTGTTTTCTTTTTTGTCTTTTAATGAATATGTCAAACTTAAACTGATTGTTAGTGTAAACTAGTTATTATGAAATGTAAGTACCCTTGTAACATTTCAATAAAAAAAAAATTAATTAAAAAACTGCTTTTCTACCCCTGTTTCAATAAATTTTTTGGCTTATGGTAGAAAAATAAAGAAGAACAAAGTCACTATAATCATGTAAATATTCTGGAATCGGAACACAATTGACAAATTCAACCATATTTGCGCAGCCATTTTGATTTTCGAAAATCGAGTTTCCATCCTCCCAGCTTGTCATATTACACTCGTCATACATGGAGGGAGGGGGAAGAGGGTGGTTAGTCAGTATATTTAGCATTTACAAATTATTCCGAAGAAGAATATCCACTGTGGCTATGTCAACAAGCGAAATTTCCATTGCTGGGCTGAAGAACAATTCCAAGAGGTTCAATTGCTGCCATTGCATAGTATTATGCGTAAATTGCTGCCATATTCATGAAAATATCTAATACGGTTACAAAAATACAGGGTAATATGTAAATCTCAACAAAAAAAAAAATTCAAAACGCCCCAGCGGCTAAACCGTTCTGATAGATGTTAGTCTATCCACAGCCAGACGTTCCGACATTTTCAGTGATACACCCTGTATTATGCCTCCCTGCAGTTGAAAGTGTAGTTATTGGCCAATTACTATTCGAAATGCTCGAACGCGCCATTGAAAATTGAAATTTCAGAATTGACCATAATAGTAGCAATAATCTGTAAATAATAAATGTAAAGAATGTTTCTTTTGTATGATAATAAAGATAACTCCATAAAATCATCTCTTTTAATATTTCCTTATTTTTGGAAAAGTACCTATCTCTAATTGAATCACCCTATTTATATTTGAAAGGTGCGGAAATTTATCTTTTTGTTTGGAGCAACGCAACTGCTAGAACAGGCGCTGATGGTAGGTCCCGAATTGCGCGCACATATGATGTGTTAACTTGTGCAACAAGCAATCCAGACCTACGAGCGATCGTGTTCCCACATAGTCGCTATTACTTCTTCGATATATCACGTTGGGTAATATAAGAACTGTTTCAGTGAAACGAACGCATATCATTTGCAAATCGTCAGAAACGTTCACTTCCAGTGCTCAGATTATTATCGGTGTTTCAGGAACTCTATTTTCAGATTCAGAAGAGAAAAATGCTTACCTGATGTGGTAGTTTTCTACCGCCAATTATTAAATCCAGATTACAATAAAAGAAGGAACAGAAGCTTAATTGTCAGCGAGATCATCTTGATAATCGGGCGGCCTAACTCCTAGGTAGCTGAAGTCGACAACTATACTATCGAAAAAAAAAATACCGGATTTGACCTATCTTTAAATCTATTGAAACTTGATCAAAAGAAATAGAATTGTTTTTCGAAAATAGCTTCTGAACAACGTACCAAGAAATACTGATAACACATTCCTTACCACCCTTAACGAACCTTGACGGCCTTCTCTAAAGTGGGATGGGACAGCTTGTTAAAAAAAACTGTGCGTTTACTTGCAAAGTCCAAAACTTTAGGGAACACGATTTAAAAGGTCTCGCGAAATTTTCTATAGAAAAAAAGTATAGAAGAATTTATACTGTTGTCAGTGGAGGCACTAAGGCTATTCTACTGGAGCCATATGATAAAAACCATTCAAAACCAATATATTTAAAAAATACTCTCCCATTATCCGGTTTTCCGCACCACAAATGATATAAGATCGATTTTCTGAGTCCACGACGTTACTGTTGACTAATATTATCAGCCCAAAATAGAGGAAGGATTATACTACTTTAAAATCATCTCTCGTCCTCTACCTAATGAAGCCAATGTTAGGTTATCTCGTGGACGGGTCATCATGTACTTTAATAAGCTTTCATCAATGTGCCATGGAATTTAATGAGAAGCGTCCAATAAACCCGTTAATATTGCTCCAATGATAGTCTATGTCCTCTGCGTAAAACAGTATTTGGGTGGATTTGTGAATTATTGTGGCTGTGGCTATCTGACTGGAATCTCGGATCACTTTCTCCAATGAAACATTGAAAAGGAGGGAGACCATAACCACCTGAGATGTTAATTAGTCCTCATAGTGCTTCAGACTAGGTTTGTTCATATTGGTTAGGATCTAGCTAGATCGCGGTTGAAAATTCTTCATTGGATTTGTGACTTTCTACACTGATAATGCTACCATATCCAGCTTAAATAGATATTGAACTGCTTATTAAACTGCAGATAGTTTTCCATGTTGTGCTTCAGTGCCAAAATCTGATCAGTTAATAATTTTCCACGCGTGAAGTCACGATGGGTAGGTATGGAGTCAGTTGAGCGTGTGAACCATACTGTCAGTAGGGTGATTGAAACCAATAAACAGGCAAAGACTGCTATCAAATAACTAGTTTTGTTGTCCTTTTTAAAAGTTTTGTTATTTATGATAAGTGACGCGACAGAGGGACAGATTTTAGGTATTGTGTTTTGAGATGATATTTCCACTGTGCCAACAGGATAACTATTTTGTGCAGGTCAGCGGGAAATTTCTAATATACTGTGTTCAGCCTTACTACGGCTTATGTACTACCCTAAAATCAACTGTTAAAAAACTGTTAAATCCCTTTTTGAGTTCTTCCAGTCATTAGTATCGCCACCCCCTCCCATACTAGAATATGTAATTTGTTCATCAGGTGCTTGAGATCAGTGAGTAAATCATCAGTACCCTAGGTTTTGTAGAATTTTGAGTTGGGCTATGGCTTTGCTCACTTCTTACTAACTTGATGTCGTAGAATCATGATTAGATCTTGGTGGAGTCTTAAAATCTTCAATTTTTTCGTCTCCCTATCGTCGATTTGATTGTCAGATGTTGTGTCATTGTTCCGCAGTACGTCAACTTTATGAAAATGGGATCACAGCAGCTATATTGGATACAACAACTTGTCGTTATAAGATGAATGAATCATTTCCATTGGAGGTGATGACACATGAGTCAAAGCATTGATCAACTTGAACTGTGAATTGTCAGCTGATAGATAGATCACTTCAATTGATAGACCAAGCGAAAAGACACGAAAGAACTTTGTATGATTGAGGACCACCCCTTGGCCTATAAACTGGCAATTGTCGGCTCGAATAATTGATCAATGCATTGCATTGACTTGTGTAATCATCACCCATACAACTTTTTTCTATGACTTTTGTCCTAGTGATATGCAAATATGTTCAGCTTATTCCCCAACAACTAAACCATGTTTTATTTTCCCAATAAAAATTACGCTTTGTATTTTATTTATTTATTTCCCAAAATACAAAACCCTGTGCGGTGGGTAAATTCTATTCAACGGCCATATCTTAACATCTCTCAAAGGAAGCCCAGAATAAGACTTTCTCATCTCATCAGTATCAATCAGTCCTTTATCAGCAAAAGCTTTTGCATTAAAGCCCAGGAATGAAAAGCATAAAAACCATGAAAAAAACCAATCGAAAACCGACCTAAACATAAAAACCGGTAAACAAACAAATGCATGGGGACTTTACAGCATTTTGGCACCTATAAGATTTCTATTGACGTCTCCATGAAAAATTTTTTAAAGGTAAAAAGTCATTTTTACGATAGCAATAAAACCTCAGCATGGCAAAGATGGAAAATAATTTCTGCCATTTTCGTGCATTACATTTTTTGCCTGGCCTGGCCTGTTTGCCTCACGGTGGTTTACTGCCGGCCCATGCCCAGAGGGCGCGCTATTCGAGCCGAGTCCTATGTGAGTCCTGGCTGAAGGCTTGTCCTTTTGTATCCGGCAGCAGTAATCTGCCATGGCAATTCAACTTCTTTTTCTCATTTAAAAGGCAGATCTATAATAGCAACAATAAAAAGGACGAAAAATTGCCAAACACAAGGCCAGACGAGGACTGCCGTTGACTGTGTGAATATTCATGAGAATTTGTTTATAGAGCATACTAGCCCTAGACTAAAAAAAAAAAAAAAAATATGTAAATGATCGTTACATTCTGTCGTATATGCGGGGTAAATTTATTTTTTATGCTTGGGACTCGTCCGCTTCGCCAGGCCCCAAACCTTTTTTTTTACCAAAACAGGGGCCTAGGCTATAACTTTTGGGGCTGGGAATGTGTGCCTGTATCGGTTTTCGGTCGCTATACCCCCCCCTTTATTCGATGAGACTTAAAATTGTGGCCAGAATCGCTTATAGGAGATTTGCCATTCACAAGGAACAAAAAAAAGGAATAACAAAACAGCACCAGTCTTCCACCTCTGGCTGGTTATAAAATATGTAAAAGCCTTTATTTATGTCCGAAAAGTTAATCGAATACCAATTTTGAATTTATACGAATGTGGTCCTGTGGGAGGTTTAAAAAGTTTTAAATACTTCAACATAAGGGCCCCACAAAAAAAAAACCCAAAAAAAAACTGATGTGAGATTGTCCCATTCTGGCTCTGGTGTTCGGGCCACAGTTTTCATATATCACGACGGTGTTAATGTAATTCGAAATTAAGACTCTCGTTTGGATTTACTTTCTTGACACGTATATGAATTATGTAAATTAGTTAGAACGTTTTGCTTACCGAATAGCACATCTCAGGGGACTAGCTTTAGGCAATTGGCAACAGTACCGAAAATATCCAAAAACTTTCCAGAGCAGAGATGGAGAGACTTCGAAGAAGTTTTTCAAGTTTTTCTACCTTCAAACTCGCACTTGAAATATTCGGCATAAAAATTTATTCAAGGGAAAAAAGCTCTAAAAAAGCTTTCACCTGGTAATAGCTTTTGTGACGTCACTGCTGCTCATCCTCTCAAAGCCTTGTGTTTTCTACAATTTGCGAAGGAGAAGAAATTCGATTGAATTAAATTTTCTTAAAATTATGTTAACGTTCGTTCTTGGGCCTATCTTCAGAATTAATGGCTTTTGTTCAGGTGAAAGATTTCGAACGTTTGTATTTAGGTGGATTTTGAATTATGCTTTGAATTTAAAGAAAAATTTGGTAATCAACTATAAATTGGTATTTAATGATCCAAGAAGAAAGTTTTAAATGTTTTCAATTATAAACGCGATTAGTCGTGATAATTTTAATGGTGAATATATAAGATAAAAGTCAGTACTACGTGTCTTCAAACAGAATCAGCCTAGATAGTATAAAATATGGCGTCAGTATAGTTTGGTTGGCAGAATTAAGAAATTAATGAATGAAATAATGGCCTTGCATTTTAAGGCAGCAAGAAGATTGACTTTAATTCTTCTTCAACTACCAGAAAATTTAACCCTCTTACTTTCAAGATAAGTAACCTGGAAAAGGACAGAAGAAGTCAGAGAATGGAAGCTTCACATCAACTAAGATCTTGACATTTCAGCAGTGGTCTACAATAGGGTGAGGTAAAGTCGCTGATTTTATTTATCTTTACGAGTGATCATATAATCTCAGTCCCTTTTGCCCTCACGTATGGGGATGATGTGATTAAGTACAGAAAGAGGTACAGAATAGAAAGTTATCCAGATGCTTTCATAACGAGTGTTCAGTGACCCACTGACTGGACCACTGACGTCATCGGTGCTGGCGCGGGTGTGAGCTTTATCCGGCATAAGACCTACAAGCCAACTTAACCAGATAGTATAGCCAGTCCAGACAGACTACACAAACCAAAAAACCAAAACAACAAGACAGACCAGATTCGACAAAAAGCTTACCAAGCAGTTTCTTGTGCCGGGTAAAGCTCACATGCACTCATAGGTCCTGGAAGGCCTATGGTTGTGGTTTTCGAAGCCCCATCCCAAATTAACGAGTTGTGTTCAAGGAGGGAGCAAATAATGAGATTTGGAATGTTGCAGCCCAACCCAAGGAAAAATTTGCACCTTTTTGAAGATCCTTACTTCTTATAGCAGGTCTTCTGTCAATGTCACTCCTTGGTTGTCAGCCATTGGTTCTACTGAAACGAAAAGGTTGTTGTTTAATGATTTGTTGAAGATAAAACATTTTCTTTTTTCTGAAGTATTCAATTCGGCACAATTATTTGGACCCCAATCGAGAATAAGTTGATTCAGTCAGATATAAGTCGGCTACCAAAAAGACATGGTATGGCTTGTCTTTCTTTTTCTAAGATGTAAGAGTAATGCAGGTTAGACCTATCAGGGAAGCTGTAATTTAGATTAGAGAGTGCTGACAAAAAGTCGTCTGCTAGGATCAAGAACAAAGAAGTTAATATAATTAGCCCCTTTCTACTGTTTCAACGAGGGAGTACGGAGAATACTTACACCGGTGCACGAGAGAATGTGTACGACCGCCTGCCTATAGTTTCCATGCCTACGACAGGAGATACCGCTGTGGGTCGGCACCTAGACGATAGTGTAAAATTCCTTTCTGGCTAAACTCACCAAGCGACATTAGCACGACCCTAAAAAAAGGGATCCATCAAAGCTGCTCAATGGAGCCGGAGCTATCTAGCTGGTATTTCTCCCCGCATTTCTTCCCTTTCGCTGTTTTTTGGGCTTTGCAATGCTTAAGCATCTGGTAGATGGCCTTTAGCACCACTCCCATCATTTTCCACATATGCTTCGACCTTATCTTTGGTCAAGGATATTGTCAGGTGTTAGCAACAGTGCTATGCTCCCCAAACCCCGGCATTTAAAGAGGGCATGCTCCGCGTCCTCCTCCATTTTTATATAAATAGATAACCATTTAGGTTTGGGTGGATATTTAGATTTACTGAGGTTAAGCGAGGAGTCTATGCAGTAAGTCAATCCTAAAAAAAACTATGCCCCCGGATACTGTAGGACTGGTAAGAAGCATACAGAGATTCTAATAAATTGGCCTTAGATTTGATTTCTGTTGCTTGGATTTGATTCATGTATAATTAAAGCGGTTATTGTTGTAGAGGTTATTTCTTTCTGTTTTTCTGTGGCTTAATGCTACACTTCTATACCTCAGATTTGTAGGTCAGACCGGTTGAACAGTCGGTTTAGTGGCTTGTGGCCGAAAGTTCGATCAGTGAGGGTCGTCTTCAGAAAATCGGAGGATGCCCAATAGCCGGTTCCGGACCAATGAATACAAATTTAGAGTTCTGTCAAGCCAGGGCATCCACATTTTAATTGTGTTTGAAGCTCCGATGACCAGTGTTCCAAACAAGGGTCACCCGATTTGGAACTCCCGGATCACCAAAGTTTCAAACTAATTTGGACTTGCTCCTACAGTTCTTTATTGCTCTGATTGCCTTGACTTTTTTTATGTTTGTCACTATAGCGTACTAAACCGCAATGCCAGCGAAGAGGAAAGCTGTAGTATGTGGAGGTGAGCCGAGTTAGCTAGTCTTGTGTTACGAGAAAAAGTTGCCGTGTAGGTAGGAGGTTTCTAATTGCTGAGGGCTGCTATATTCCTTCGGCGGCTTAAAGGGTCGATGGAGGAGCAAAGGATGCTATCCCCAATGAGTTTTATGGCGTGGTTTTACACTTTGTCCAGCCAAGCCAAGCCCCCCCCCCCAAGATATACGAAATGTATTCAAGGCTAGGCCGAACTGGACTTGTAGATTGTAGCCAGTGCTGTAGGCTGAAGGAGGAACTTGCATCTCCTGAGGCATTGGTAAGCTTGTTTGGCGATTTGGAATATATGTTTATTCCATAACAGATCTGAAGATAAGGTTACGCCTACGATGCTAAGAGATTAGTAGCCAATACACTCTTTTTGTCTGAGATAGAGGGACGGACGGTGCAGGTACACCGAAGCGATGAATTCTTTGGTTGAGATCCTCAGTCAGACACGCAAGAAGGTAGACCAGTGGACCTGTTTCGTCTAAAGCCGTACTGCCTGTCGTGTATAATTTTGTTAGATTCAGGATGTACCTTTAAACCATCCTATACTGCCAGTGTTTTTTATTTATAATATTTTATGTTTGCAAGCTTTAGCTGAGCCACAGGGCAGTGGTAAATGTTTCTCAGCCTAGCTGAGGAGTATGCCTTCTGTGTTAGAAGGGTTAATTCTATAAAAAATATACTACTAGCTGATTTGGTTAAGGTAGGTAACTGATACGGCAAGTCCGAGTTGTGCAGTGGTAGTTGAAATTCGATGAAGTACCGTTTGTGATAGGAATAAAAGTTTGGCCAAGTATACATGACTTTGTTGACATGCAAAATCAGTAACATTCGCAGGGTACTCCACAATTTGATGTATAAAATTTGAATCTGCTAAAAGTTCGGTGTCGTCGCCCTAGTCTCTGGTGCGACCTAATACACCCGGTCAGTTTAATTTCTCAACTTTTGAATAACCAGCTGAATAGAATCTTTGTTTATACTGTATATACAAAGCAGAAAAATATGACTTGATTTTGTAAGTTTTAAGACAAATAACTACAATTTAAAGATGTACTGTTATATATTTTCGTCACCCTTAATATTAATGTCAAGTTTTTCAGTGTATGGTGTGGTTTTTCATTGAGGTATATCCAGACACCTGCTATTTTTTTTTTATATATGAAAAAACCAAGCTTAAGAGTAACCCTTTATACTACCAGTCCGTCATGTCGTTCAGTTCATGGTGCAATGTCTAGTAGTAAGCTTGATTTGAAGAATGAAGGAGATTAGGAAAGGTTAGAGGGGGTCTGGAGGGTGTAGAAGAAAATGACGATGAGCCTTACGTTTGAACTCTAAGGTGTTGTACGAGTTCGGAAATACTGACTGCGGGAGATTATTCCACAGTCGAGTTGTTCTATTCATAAACGAACTTCTAAACCGTATTGTGCGTGAACGGGGGTTGTAGGGTATGGGGGTGAGCCGAGCGGGCTGGTCTTGTGTTGCGGGAAAAGTATTGCCGTGCAGGCAGGAGGTCCTGATTTGTGGAACAGTCGCCATGGTAATAGCGATAAAGTATGAAGAGGGCTGCTACATTCCTACGGTGGCTTAAGGTGTCTATGGAGGCGCGAAAGGGGCCATCACCAATGAGTTTGAGGAGCGATTTTGCACCTTGTCGAGACAAGCCAAGGTGGTTTTTGGGGCGCCTGGCCAGATATACGAGTTGTATTCGACGCGGTTCATTTCGCCCCAATGAAGAATCGATTCGATATCCCGGTTGATCGAAGTCGACATCAGTTGACGGTGGTAAAGACAAGGTCTGGCACGTGCTTGTCCTATATTGTCGAAGGAGTAAGAGAAATTCAGAGTACCGTCATCAGCGAAGCAGTGAAGTGGGTTGGAGGGGATTGAGAGCAGATCATTAATGAAGATTAGAAAAAGTGCGGGTGAGAGATTTGACCCCTGGGGAACTCCGGCCGAAATTACATGTGGGTTGGATTCGACGCCGTCCAATACTACCTTGATTGAACGGCCTGAAAGAAAGCTCTTAATCCAGTTCGTTAGAACTAAGTGTATACCAATAGCTTGGAGTTTATTCAACAGAGCTGGGTGCCATGCTCTGTCAAAAGCCTTTGATATATCTAGAGCAACCAGACCAGACTCGCCAAAGCTGTGAATGCTTTGGTTGATACGCTCGGTTCAACACACAAGCAGATCGCCAGTAGACCGTTTAGGTCTGAAGCCGTATTGCCGGTCGGGTATAATTTGGTTGGATTCTAGATATTTCATCAGCTTTTTATTGATTATTGTCTCCATGATTTTGGAGAGAACAGAAGTAATTGATATTGGGCGGTAGTTTAAGGGGTCGCTGGCTTCACCTTTTTTTGGGATTGGCTGAACATGAGCTAGTTTCCAAGAGTCGGGATACACTCCGGAGAAGTAAGATAGGGCAAAATGTTTGCGCAGGGGTTTAGCCAAAGGTGAGGCACATTTTTTAAGTACCATAGGGGGATTTTGTCAGGGCCAGTGGATTTATTGAGGTCGAGTTCTTTGAGACACCTAAACACCTCGCGAGTCCTGAAGTGAACTCCGTCCATTGAGTGGGTGGTATTCTCGAGAGTGGGGGGTGACATAGCAGCATCGGGTAAAGAAAAATTTCCGGCGAACAGAGAAGCTAATAGGTCGGCCTTGGGTTTGCTTTCTGTTATCACTTCCTTGTTGTGAATAAAAGGAGGTGTTGAGGAGGAAGTAAAATTCTTCTTGATGGCAGTTACCAAGGACCAGAAGTTTTTGCTGCCTGTAGTGGAGTTAAGAATCTTACTTCTCAATCTATCATCAAATGATGATTTGACTTTCCTGATGATGGAGTTACAGGAGTTTCTCAATTTGATGTACTCACGACGAAGTGGCTCATTAGGCGAACGTCTGTATGCTCTATATGCGGCTTCTTTAGCTTTGATTGCGTTCATACATTCCCCATTGAACCATTTGTTCGGCCTAGGCTTCACAGATTTGGTAGAGTGAGGGATGAACAAGCGCATACCCGCTCGAATAATTTTGGTGACACAGAGGGCCGCATAGTTCGCATTGGCATTACGGAAATACAAATCCCAGTTAGTGACCTGGAAGAAGCGAATAAGACCCAACCAGTTGGCTTTCCCATAGTGCCACACAATTCTTTTAGAAGCTGTGGTGGTTGTGGTCGAGGATGGATATGGGAAATAAGGGCTAATTAGTTTATGGTCCGAGTTGCCAAGGGGTGAGCTAACCTTGATGGAGTACCGCGTCGGATGAGAAGTAAGAAACAGGTCAAGGAGATGGGCTCCTTGACCTGGAATATCAGGGAGTCTCGTAGGACATTTAACAATTTGGTGCAACATAAAGTGCATGTTTCGTTAAACTAGAGAAGCTGTCGTTTTATAGAAATACAATTCGAAGGCAGTAGGTGTTGGGTCGATTGGGTCTGGGAATCAAATCTGATGTCTTACAAAAAGTAAACGGCTTTAGCTGCACATTCGCCACTGTTTTACTTTCGGAATTAAGTTGATCTATCTACGATATTCATGATATCGGCCTATCAGGTTTGCTTATTAGGGTATTATTTCAATCAGTTGAAGTTTTTCTGATAACTGATCCATGGCTAGGTTAAATATTGTAAGACCTACTCTATATAAACCTGGATGGTATCGATTAGTTTTCTAAGATTAAGCATTTATATCGAGAAGGTTGACGAGGATAATTCGCCAAGGATATGATGTAGCTTCTATCTTTGGCTGAAGTCGTCTGTCTGCTTAAAGTTCCACAAAGAAATTTTCCTAATATCGAAGACAAAAGACGAAAGTTTCTTCAGTAGAATAAGTTCAGTTCAACAATGTTCTTGAATAAGAATTGAAGGCGGGCATTTTGAGAATTTGTTCCAAAACAACAACAACAACAACACGACAGATTGACAGACTGCTTAAAACAGCTCATTTCGCATTACAGTTGCGCCAGAGTTATTCGTTGTTTTAATGATAATTAGCAACATTTTCGTATAACTGAAACAAAATATTCACTTTGATATTTTTACACTGCCATGATTGGAAGTAAAAGGAAAAGTTTTGTTTTTGTTTAATATTTTTTGTTTTTTTTTTGTTTTTTTTTTTTTTTTGGTAAAAGTTTTGCTCTTGTTAATCAGATTTTATTAAGAAACATTCATAACTATTTTCGCAAAAAAGTTTCTGTGCTACGCTGCATGACCTCGTGTCAGATACTAAGCCAGAAGGCAAAAAGGAATTCCATTAAAATATAAAACAATAAAATACTTCTTCCGTACTGTTTCCAGTTAAAAATGGATAAAGTTTTGACATTAAGATTTTACCTAATTAAATACTTGTGCACCTGAGTTCAAACATCGCGCGCGCGGCAATAGTGTACATAAGCTGAAGAACTGCCGTGAGACTGAGAGTGTTGTTTTGGTGTGGGATGATGATGGTGCTGGGTTATGGGGAGAGGAGTAGTTAGAGGGATGGTTGGACTGTAAGGAAGGGGAGGAGGGGCTGGTAAGGTAAATGTAACATGTTCTCCGGGGGGCGGCAAGAACTGTAAATTTTCATTCCATGCTGTTCATGAAATCAGCTATAAAGGAGCACTAAGCTTGCAGAATGTATAAATAATATATGGTGTGTACATTCAAGTCAGCAAGACTCGAGCCGTATAGACATACTTAGCAGGGAAGGCAGGTGAGTGCTGGAAGAACGGAGGTGGGGGGACACTGACGGCGGCGGCACCGGGGGTTGGAGTGGGTGGCCCAGGGGTAACGGGGCCAACCCAAAAGTGTCTTTCGCAACAGGTAGCCACTATTACCATTATCCGTGAAGAAGTAGAGTATAAGAAAAGCATATTACAGGTTTCTACATTCCAACACAAACAGCCACCGCCGGTATATCTATATACCAGTACAGTACTGCTCCTCTATACACGCCGTGAGATGCCATGCTAGGAGCCCTACACCTTGGGGCTTTTATAATGCGAACCTAGGGATGAAAATCTTAAAATCTCGCTGCTCGTGTGCTATGTGGATTCTTATGAATGTTAGTGCTGGTATTTTACATGTTTTCACCTCAGACCTGCTAGAGGAAATTGAACTCAACCAAATCTTATAAATAATAATGCTAAAATGGATATTTCCCAAGGTATTAAGCACGAAACGTTCTTTTGATGTTTAAGAGCGAGTTTGGGGCCTTGAAATGATGCTGTGTACTTATATGTGTGTGTAAGAGTGTCTGTGCAGTGTTGGTAGAGCACCAAGAAAAGGCCCCTATCTTTCACGTCTCTATTGTGATCCGAATTCATGAATATACACTCCCCCCGCCATTGCCTGGCCCTGGCTTGATTCAGCCCAGCATCCAGCAGCTTCACCATCATCACCCATGAACCCCCAGACCAAATCCTTAATCCCTTTTGGCAAGCAACTGAATCGATCCTCTCCTGCATTACCTTGATGATTTTTCTATTACAAGGCTAAGCGAGAGATGACTGTTTCCTTTGGTTAATAAAACATTAACCTTCGCAAAAGGGCACTTTTCATAAATTTTAGATGACGTCGACTCACTTATCAATTCTGTGAAAGTGAAGGAGCTGGCTCTGCTCCTGCTGCTGAAAATTCAGCTTTTCTTTTCTTAGTAGAAGAGAGAGAGAGCATCGTTTGCTCGCATCATTTCATAATGATTAACAAGAATTTCAATTTTCTCCGACCTGTTATTACGCTAAGTACAATATGATGTGAGATCTCTGTGTGTACATCGTCATGGAACACGCTCGAATATTTTAAAATGAAAACTTAAGGAAGCATAAAAGAGGATTATTTTTAGGATATGAAAGAGAGAAAAAGCAAAAAAGAAAATATTAGTGTTTTTTTTTTTCTTTCGTTTTGAAGCAACCTAGAAAAAGATAAATGAAAAACAGAAAGGTGTATCTATCTTCTTCACCTTTTCAACGCTGCTGCTGCTGTTTTATTAAGGGTTTGTAAAATGGTTCTTACGAGAATACGGCAGCAAACGGAAATTAATTGGGAATTTCTATTCAGGAGCTTCTGCCAAGTGAAACTATAAAAAAGTTGATTACGGAATTTTCTTTTTGAATTTCTTGAAATAATAAGCGAATATACATTTTAAATGAATGGAAAAGCAGCACTCACTGAATATTGCCCTTCTCGTGGAGTATGTGGTTGATGTTAATGCTCTTGTATATGATATCCTCAAAATTTTCTTTTGGCAACTACTGCAGTGTTTGAAGTTTGATGATTCGTGGAAGTATTAGCTAAATTCATGCATTTTATTTCATTCAACACGAAATCATTTCATGCGAATAGCTCAAATCTTCAAATTTTAATGATGGACAGCTTCAAGGATTAAGGACATGACGTTTTCGGTTAGTTTGAAAGAATATGTAGAATTTGGAATTTATCGTATGGGAATCACGTATAAAAGAAGTTAGAATAATCATCGGATGTTTTCGGCCAGTCGACACCTAAGCAAAACTATATGTGGAACAAGCAAGTAAATGAAATAACTGAAGACCTCAACAAACGCAGCAACATGCTTTTCCAAGAAAAGAATGGACCACCCGTCAACCTAACTAGGGGAATAGCTTGGAGCTTTCCGCACAATACCCATAGAAGATTTCTATAAAAGGCTGGCCTACCTGCAATGACGGAATGAATACAAGAGCGAACGGCACACATGAGGGGCCTAGATTCAAAAATTAAAAAAGTCCATTTATTTTGGAAATTGAGTTATGAACACCAAATTGCAGAGAATTTTGTAGCGCATTTGATGGCTGGGAGTTTTGCTACAAAATATAAAATTTAAGGCTTCATTTTAGTTGTAAAAGTTTTGGTTTAAATTCATAACTTTAAAAAGTCCATATCAAGTTTTATAGCAAAAGTGTAAAAAGTCCATATTCACAGTTATAACGAAACTGTAAAAAGTCCCATATTTGTCAACGTGGTTTATTTTCAATATTAAAAAAAGTCCATAGCATTTATTTTCATAGTTTAAACAAGTCCTAATTCTGCAGCGGTTATTTTTACTGTTAAAATTGTACTTGATAATTTCTTTTTAGAGAAAAAGTCAGTATATTTGGAAACTTGAAGTGATCAGTTGCAATAATTTTAATCTTTTTATATATCGAGTTTTGAAGTGTTAGATAAAAAATTCAAATTGTTAAAAATGGAGGTTTTTGCCTCACCATCCAATTTAAGTAGAAAGAAAACAAGAAATCCGGAAAATTGGAAAAAAAATATTGAAAAGAAAGAAAGGTAGGAGCAATTTGGCACAAATTTTAATAAGCTTGAAATTTTGAAGGTATTACTATTATAGATATGCTGGTAAATCTCCACCTGAAATGCCAAATTGTGGACATAACACAAATACGTTAAAATGTTCTACTTTAACCGTAGAAGACATTACAAAATTTCATAATTTATTTTATAAAAATGTGGATCGAATATCCCAAAGCAATTTTATATTAAAATTTACGAAAACTACAGAAGTTAAACGCAGACGAGTGCGAAACGGCGCAAATAAAAGCAGGGAGTGTTCAACTGTTTTCAGAGTACAAAAAAATAATCGTGAAAAAATTCCTGTTTTTTCCAAAGCATTTTCAAGAATTTTACAGGTCAACAGTTACAAAATCCGCGCTTTAACTAAAAAATGTTACATTCACGGTAATATACCTAAAGACAAAAGGGGCGGGGACAAAGTCTCTTACAAAAACAGAAATAAATTAAATGCCGTCATGGATCACATTAACAGTTATTAGTGCGTAGAGTCTCATTACTGCCGATCAGATACATGTAGAATGTACTTACCACCGGATTTGTCAATAAGAAAAATGTATTTAAATTTTGTAAGAGAGAATGCAAGTAATTCAGAATTGATCGTGAAAGAAAGTTACTTTAGGAAAGTTTTTAATGAAAAATACAATATTGGTTTTGGTTCGCCTAGAACTGATGTCTGCTCAACATGTTTGCAAAATAGAAATAAAATAAAAGCAGAAACGAGTCCAACAAAAAAAATCTACTAATTTCTACTCACAGGTTGCACAAGCTAAGAGCAGCAGCTTTTTATGACAAATTGAGAGAAAAGCAAAATAATATTTTAACTCTATCTTTTGACTGTGAAAAAAATGTATCCTTACCAAAAGTTTCTGATCAGTCAGCTTATTTTAGTCGGCAAATAAATCTTTATAATTTTGCAATTGTTGAGGGATCATCAAAGGAACCTTTAAAAGGTAAAGTCTCATTCTATTCATGGCCTGAAAATATAAGACCTAGAGGTTCAAACGAAATAAGTTCTGCAGTTTTTCATAAACTATCATCAATCGAAGGAAGGAATCAGATAACCACAGTTCGCCTTATTTGTGATGGTTGTGCCGCACAAAATAAAAACACCGCTATGATAACTATGTGTAGTAAATGGCTTGCAGAGGCACCAAAAAATTTCAAAACCCTTGAGCTGATTTTTCCTCAGGTGGGTCACTCTTTCATACCACCGGACAGAGTCTTTGGTTTGATTGAGAAGAAAATTAAGAGAAAGGAAGAAATTTTAGTGCCTGCAGATTACTACAACATTTTTGAAGAATTTGGAACTGTTTACAAGCTGGGATCTGAAGTTCCAGTTTTTGATTGGAAAACTGAGATCTTGAAATACGTAATTCCATGTTGTAATTGGAATTGTAAAATTTCGGTCTGCAAAACATTCACATTAAAAAGACAAAAAAATTGCCGAGTATCTTTGAAAGGAAGCCCGTGTTACATAAATGATATTGGAAAATTTGGTCCTATATTTAAGAGACATAAAACAGCGCGATCCATAACGCCTTCCGTTTTACCTACTGGGGTAGTTTTGAACACGCTAAAAGTTAAGGATGTTCACAGATTGTTGTGTAAACATTTTGGTCAGGATTGGGTTAACAATACCAATTTAGATTTTTATAAAGATATTATCTACCCGACTACACCGTCATTCATTTTAAAAGAGGACGAGGGTGATGTTGAATGTGAAGAGCAGGAAGACTTCACCTGCAACGTTATTTAGTTTTATAAAGTTCTTAAAATTATTAAACTTCTTAATTTTTTTGTTTCTTTTGATTTTCGAAATTTTTTTATATTTTGAGTTTCGATATACCGAATTTTATATATCATCTGTTTTGTTTTATCATTATTTGGATTTGTTTCGTTTTTGTAAATAATCGATTAATAAATGGAATTTTTAAATTAGTAAATTTTATATAAAAATAATATTTATTAACAGTACGTAATAACCAAAATTGAAAAAAGTCCATCTAGATAATTTACGAAACTATAAAATGTCACATTTTAAAAACCAAAACTTAAAAATGTCACATTTTATTTTTTTTTACTTTCTTTCTTATTTAAAAAACTAAACACTGGGCATAAAGAATTTAGTATTTAAATTTTTCGAATTATTTTTCCACAATTTTAGTACCGTTTCTATAATTCGTATGTTGAGTATTTTAGGCACAGCAAGCAAACGTAGTTTCTGGATAAAATAGTTCCAAGGACTTATTTAACTTTAGAATCTAGGCCACTCACATTATCCTCGAGAGCATGCACTACTCTTCACTGAACCAAACTGCATCTAATATACTTCACATTGACGTAAATTGACACAGAACGAACACCATCGGCCCCCATGCTAGGCTTGAAGAAAATTTCAATAGACCTACGGTACACTCCAAACTATATACAAAGACAGACACCATCGATACATCGTTGGCTCTTCGAACAAGGTAGAATCAAGACAGAACTAACAAATTACTTTAACTACAGGAAGAATAACCTAAATCTAAACACCTTCTATTCTTGGTGTTCCAACAACAACCTTGTGCTTAATATTAGTAAATGCGAGATCATGACTTTTTGTAGGAAACGTGGTGTTATAACTTATGACTATACTTTCCTTGACAACAAGACCTCCCGTACTGAATCTGTAATCGATCTTGGGGTTAGGTTAGAAAGTAAGTTGGATTTCTCCACCCACATCAATTATATCTCCTCCAAGGGCAATTCAGTCCTGGGATTTATAAAAAGATGGTCCAAAGAGTTCAACAACCCCCTCGTCACTAAACACCTGTACGTATCTTTGGTTAGGCCTTTGCTTGACTACGCTTCCCAGGTATGGTCTCCTTACTACTCCTCCCATGTTAGTAGAATCGAATCGGTTCAAAGGAAGTTCGTCCGGTTTGCACTCAGCCACCTCCCGTGGGATGACCCACTTGCTCTGCCGCCTTATGAGAACAGACTTAAATTGCTCAACTTAAGCTCTCTCCATAAGCGCCGTGAGGTCGCTGACGTTATATTCGTTCATCGACTGATGAATGACAAGGTGGACTCTGGTTCCTGAGAGGTGAACCTCTCGTGCACATTAATTCCTCTAACACCAATTATGGCATGTTCGAACCCGTTAATCGCATGCTTATAAATACTAACAACAATAGGAGTGTGTTTAGCTTCCTAACTAGTGAAGTTGTCCTTAAAAGGACCCTTCTGAATGTGGCGTGACTCTCTGCGTGCCTCACTCCCCTTTTTAGTTTTGCATGCTTCTCTGTTTGATGTTTTTGATCTTTTATGTTTAGTCTTCTTAATGTGACGTGAGTCCTTGGTGTACCCACTCCCTCTTTGTTGTAGCACGCTTCCTTGTTAGAGTGTTTTCGTACTTATATTTATTTCTATATGTTTGCATGTCTCAGCCGAGCCCACGTGGTCGTGGTAAATGTTTCTCAGCCCAGCTGAGAAGTGCGCCTTCTGCATAAGAAGGGAAACTCTATTATTATTGTTAATAGAGAAACAAAGAATACAGCTGCAGAAGGTCTAAGATAACAGACCTGGTTACCTATGCGGTAATAAAAAACGAAATAAACGTGGTGAGCCTTGAAAGAATGCCTGAAGGGACCTCCATATACACGGGGGAAACGGCAGTATACATAAAGATTGCTCGTATGCTTCAGAACTGGCATTCATTATAACTGACTCGCTACCTGATATCCAGTCTATCAGAAATCCTAGAAACCGGCATCACACAGTTGAAGAAATACGAGACGCAGTTACAAATAAGGACAAACAGCTTATTTGGTGGCCGACACATATTGGCATTAGCGGAAACGAACACGCAGACAAGACAGCAATAGAGGTCATTTATTATCAGGGATTCTAATTTCAGACAGGCTATTCCTCCTTCTAAACGTCTCACTGTGACTCTACGGGAAGGACTTTTTTAAAACAATTGTGTATGTTGCGACATCGTTTCGACTTATGCAACGAAGACTATAGTAACTCATTTTTGGGGGTTTTGTGCATGGCATATATTTGGTGAAGTATAGTATCTCGAGATAATATAGTAATCGTTGTATTTTATGGCCAAAAATGACTTACTATTTTTATGCTAGTATTTCTGGTTGCCTAACCCTTTCGTTTCGAACTTCAGGTAAATATATGCCATGCACAATGGTAACTCAAAAACCCCCAAAAATGAGTTACTATAGTCTTCGTTGCATGAGTCGGTTTGAGCACATTCGTGTTAGAAGCGAAACGCAAACATAGTACCCACCTAATAGTATATACAAAAAAGCCGCTCGAATACGGTTCCAGGGGACGACCAGCCTTACACGATGTTCAGTTGCGACAGATTACAAATACTCATCTAGTTTGTATATTGCAGTTTTACTCGGGATGTAAGAGTAAAAGAATGAATAGTGAACAAATGCGCCTGCATACACGCTCCCGATACGGGGCAATAAATTCTAAAAATGCGCCCGCCAGAGGTATGCATGCCTCCGTTACAGATGTAAATATTTTCGTCATAGACCATTCCATACGAGAGTGTCGCTTTACCAAGTGGTCCCCCCACTAAGTACTCACTACGTCCAATGCTGCTTGATCTACGCAATCGAACTACTGAATATGCTTAATGGCACCCTTTATTTTCTTAATCCCCAAATTTGCTACCATTATTATAAAAAAAAACTGTGAGAGCACCGTGCTTCGTTTGGACTATTTGTGCCTGTAGAGATGTAAAATTGTTACTCAGGCGTACTGTGCTTGTTGCGGATGCCATGCAGGCGTTATGATGCTATTCGTCCCTGTTGTAGACTAAGAACGGGCAAGTATTATTTTTATTCTGGATTTGATATAAATTCAAATCTAAAAAAGCTCGTTTACATCCCAAACGCAAATTGGAGCTCTTTTATCGCATTGAAATTTTGTGTGCATTTCTCTGTCTGCAATCCACGTTCGTGCAATAGATAGAAAAGCATACAAAGTTCTGTGTTATAAAAGAGCTCCAATTTGTGGCAGAAAGTAAAGCATATGAGTAAAGAATCGAGTACCGATTCCGTATTTCTAATTAGAAACAACCCCAAAAACTTAGAGTAAGAGTAGAATTATTACATGTGGTATACAATAAGAAATAAGGCAATATAAAGCCCACAAGGATTAAGCTCCATGGCCTAAAACCACTTTGTTAGTTTAGACTAATAAAGAAATATGTTTCGGCTTTTCTTGCACTAAGGATTTAGACTGTTATCAGGTGACTGAGTATATGTTCCTTTGGTCTGCACGTGAACAAGGGTTTGATCCGGCTCGGTGGACCGGAATGTTGTTCTCATAAAATGAATGACAAAACAAGTTTCGTCTTAACTTGGTCTCGGAACATATATACATTAGGTGAGGTGGTAGGCGAGGATCCAATAAAGAAATGGTCTAGCTTCAGAGCATCTAGGTTACCCGGGTCCGACGACAAAATCGCAGTATGGACGGGCATTTACGTTAGCCTCCACTTGATATAATGAATCAAGTTGATAGGACCAGCGTTCAATTTTGGAAAAAGAACGATAAATGTTAACTGTTAGAGCTGGAAGATCACCCATGAGTTGTACGGCTTTGGGCGCAGGGTGGCGAAGATAGGTGATGCATTTGTGAGCCACCTTTGACAGAATGGTTCGCATTCCTGAAATCCAGTGCCGCTGCTGCAACAATCGTTAAAGCAAAGTTGATCCTGGGTGTAAATATATTATATGCATCTCTCACACCAACTTCACTACTGTGACTAATGAGCGATGTTTTGGCAACACTATTGGATGCCTGGTGTTGAAACTGACGTCTGCGTTTTGTATTCGTCAAATTGCTTCCTTTCTTCTGCTTTTACCTTTGAGGTTTCTTTTTGAACAGTATTCCGTGGCCTTTTATTTTCCTTTCTGGACAGCTATTTCAGGTCTTGCCATCTCATTTCCAAGTCCTTCAATTGATTTGATGGAGCTCTACGGGAAGCTAAGCGGGTTGTTTTTTGAAGGGACATACCTCAATTTTGCACAGGAAATGGTGTGGAAAATGTCGATGGCTCTATTTGCGACGGAATTTTTCCAATATCTGAGAGCAAACACAAGACGATTGTCAAATCTGTCCATGTGTTCTAGGGCAGTCACTGACAAGGTTTTCATGATCTTGTCAATTATAAACAGACAAGGGCACCACATAGTTCTAATCGAGGTAATGACACTAGTTTTAGTGCTGCGAAGATGTACCTTAATGGATAATTTTCATAAAAAAATCACTGCAAATGGAATCCTGAGACTCTTACACCACAACTGCAATGCCGTATCGATTGTTATATCAGAATTGCAGAATTTAATTGCTACAACCTGAGATCACACACACACACACACGTCTTAAACAAAAATTTCAATTCGATTAAAAACTGAATCAACTTAGCTCAAGGCAAGCATATCCCCGTACAACTGCCACAGAAGCCGCTGTTGTCAAGCTCTGCGTCATTACTCTAAGTTCATTAGCCAAGAACACTTAAGTAAAATTTTCCTAAACTCGGTCAACACATGCCGTTCACTAATAACTTCTTTGGTCCAATTGACTCGGCTGCCTCCCCGCTGGTTCATTTATATGCACACGGAGTCGGAAGGGTGAACCATTTGTTTGGCGTTCAGGGAAGTCTCCCCAATGATAGCCCCTCCGGACGAATTAGTATGCAAGAACTTTTCTTAGCCAGCTTCCAGTCTTTCTCTAATAACTTCGCAAATTGATATTTCATGTGAGTTGAGCCAAGATGGCTTAGTCGTTCAGAACGGGTCTAAATCTTAAAGCTAATTTGAACTTGTGGAATTAATTAAACGAATGGCAAATTCGGATACCTGCAGGTCCGCAGGGAGCAGGGACACATGTGCCAGAGATCTGTGCTCAGGCTCAGGCTTGATACCACCTTTACCTGGGGGCGCTGTGCCCGTATCCGCTCTTGTCAGCTCCAGATATCAGGCCCGTCGAGCTACCCTATCCGGTGCTTAACTCGAGCAGCGGAAAGAACTGCAAAAAAGTCGTCCTTACTCCTTATCAATATTTATCTCTCATTGAAATGGGAAATAAGCAGCAAGCTGGAGACAAAGAGGGCAAAAAGCAGATTTTATCCGGCTCATGCTCTTCTAAATTTCCGGTTTGGATAAAAGTCATGTTATGATGAACGGAAATTGATGGATTTATACATCCCCCAGCCCAGCGCCCTGCTGCCCCCCAGCCAGCCGCCGCTCCTTCGTATATATATATTGGATGCTTGCTCCATTTCTATTTTTCAATGATTTATTGCTTTTGTTATGTATCCTCTTTTTGATATTTCAGATGAGTGATTTTTGATTAAAAGTAAACATCGAAATAAAACTGCTGCGACATAAACCGGGAGACATGCTGAACATGTCGTGTTCTGGTTTTGATTACGTCTCTCTGGCCGACTTGGCTTCCTGCAAAAATAAACTGGAACCAAAATTGAATTCTTTCTTCGATTTCAACTTAAATTTTAATAATTGCTTACGTTTTCGATTACCTTGAATTAGGATTACGATTGGTTGGAAAATTCAGGTAGTTTTTCAGGTAGTTTCTGTTTGGTTGGCCTGTGAGAACACGAATTCATTGGCAATGGATGTTTTATAGCATTCATAAAGTTTGAGTTTAAGAATATTTTTCAATAGTAGGGAAATTTTGTCACAATATGAACAGTCAAATTTTTTAATCTTTAAAATATCAATCCGTCATGTCATTCAGATCATGGCGCTTGAGTGGGTACTGCGGCACTTGGGCATGGGAACTATGCCATGGCCGCAACTATTGACGCCAAGGTCAGGTCGTCGTTCTTTTTGTGCCTTTAGTTCAGTGGTTTGCTTTACTTTCACTTTCAATATTATTAAAATTGAGGTTCCAGAAGCCTCAACTTGATCGCATGAAAAAACTACAACTTCACCTTGGTATCAACTATCATGAACAGCAGTATTTAATAGCTTAAATTGAAGGATAAAAGAGAATAGGATTGGTTAGGGGAAAGGGGGATGCCAGAGAAGATAACGATGAGCCTTACGTTTTAGCTGCGTGATGTTATGCTAGTTTGGAAATACTGAATGTGAAAGATTATTGAGAATGAACTTCTAGGCAGTAGTGTGCGGCAAAGGAAGACAGACTGCCGGATTGGGCAGGTTACCAGAAGGGCAATGGAGCAGTCACTATTGTAGTAGCGATAAAATTGTGTCAATGCTGCTACCATCACCAATAAGTTTAATGAGGCGGTAAGGTTGCTTTTGTGATGCCAGCTCGGATAAAAGATTTGTGGCAAAGTGTACAGGAGTTTTAGATTGTGGCTGAGGTTGCTGCCTGAAGGAGAAACTTGCATCTCTTAAGGCAGCTGTTTCCAAACTGCGGCGCGCTTCAAACTCAAGCGGGGAAGGAGTGGGGGCGTGCGAATTTTTACTTACTTTACTTACTTACTTTACTTTACTTTATTGGGTCTTTTTTATTATACATTTCATCGCCATCTAGACCGATTTCGACAAATATGTCTGAACCTTAAACGCCATTCAGAAAAATTTTAGCTGTGAGTTCACAACGAAAAACGTGTTGAAATTGTAACAATCGTGAAGAATGTGCGTGTTTATCGGAAAAAATATGGGACAAATTCAGAACCCTCAGGAAACAGCATTCGTAGTTTGAGGAAGAATTTCTTTGAGTTCGGGTCTGTACCCACTCACCAGCGTCCCATACGACCGCATCTGAAGCCCTCCAACTCACTCAATGATTGTTGGCAACGGAAAAGCCGCGTCGCTTGCAATAAGGAAATGCCGTCGCAAGAATGATCGATGCCGAGCCAGATTTTTGGGACGGACTAGGCTCATTTTACACTCTCTGACGGAGTCAATAATCACAGAACTCACAAGTCACTGCTTTGGGATGCATTGTACTCAAAAACCATCATCGGTCCATTTTTTTTTTTTTTTTTCAAAGTTCGAGAAACCCTCGACGACACAATGGTTGGATGTTGATGAGCTTCATGTGTCAAGACGGCTTACCCTCCTACACCGCAGCCACTACTATGAAGTTCTTGCAAAAGTAAAGTCAGCAAGCCACCATTGACGAACTCAAAGCAAACATACGAACCAAAGCAGCTGCTATAATGCCCGAATACAGCTGCCTTTTGCGTATCGAATGGAGGTCATTTCATCGATATTGTATTAAAAAAACCGGATTTGAAATAAGTGGTAGAAAATATCCTAAATAAATCTTGCTCTTTTGTCAAAATCGGCTAAAATATGTCAGAATTATTCAAGACTGAAATACCGAAGGTCTAGATGACGCACCCCACCTAGTATGCAAATTTACATATTTTATGGGGGGGCTCCAAGGGTTTTCTATGTATCAGGGGGGCTGCAGTAACATAATTTTGGAAACCACTGTCTTTAGGAATGCCATCCATCGGGGTGCTTTATTGTTGATTTGGGGTTAAAGTTATGCCTAAGATGTTACGAGATGGATCAGCAATTATATTCACGCCGTCCACTAAGGAGGAGGGAAAGTCGGTGTAGGTTATATTAGAGGTGAAACAGTACTTCGAAGAATTTGACGATTTTTATGGCCCGAGCTAAGCATGAGTTCAATATATGTAGTTAGACATGTGCTCACGATCATAAAGACTAGGGCTCTTTTCATAACTTCAAGATTGCGCAAATCGATCATGTGCATGTTATTCAATAAAGCAAGTTTTGCAAGTATAGTATATTCAAAATTGTAATCTACTTGGCAGTTTGCGCAAATATTGCAACCCTTTTTGTATACATGCTTCTCTGACTAAAAAAGACGAAGAATGTGTGAAAATTGAAATGCCGTTCACAGAGGATTCTCAGTTTTTTTATTTTACTAGGCAAAGTTTCTAGGCTGCGCAAACGCTTCACCTGATAGTTACTCTTTTGCAAACATGCTTTCAATCAGTCGAGCAACCATACAATTTTGAAAAAGCCCAAGCCCAAAAGCCCTTGTCGAAGCTGTAGGAGTTGCGCAGACTACCATCATCGGCAAAGCTGGAAGTGGGTTGAAAGAGATAGAGAGCAGATTATTTACGGATTTATGAGCTTTCTAAATTCAATGCCATACTTCATTGACTGACCAAAAGGAAAACTCTCAATCCAACTTCTTAGAAATGGATCGATACCAATATCCATCCAATGGCGCTACAGCCTAAATCGACCGTTGCATGATTGCTGCGCGCCTGCTGCATGATTGCTGCGCTGCTGCTGCTTTATAATTGCTGAAAATCAATAATATTAATTATGGAGGCCCATTAGCCTCTGTCATTTGGATATACTGACTCAAGAGGTGCAACTGAGATGAGATAGGATGAAAATACCTCAACACAGTGAGCCTATCAAAAAAATCAAATTGAAGTATACTACAAAGAATTCAAAGACGGTCGAAAATTGGTAGAGTTGACTTTCTCCGTTCTATTCAGTCATGAAAGCCTATGAACAATAAAAACATTGTCCAAATGAAAATGCTTGTGCTTAAAAAACATCGCATTAGTTTTAGAGAGTTAACTGCAGAGGTGAACATATCTTTTACGTAAATCCATAACACACAGACTGGTATTTTGATAATGACAACGTCTCGCCATGTTGACAATGTTATTTTGCTATAGTAGCGTGGTGTAATCCTTTTGGAAAGAAAAATGGTAGCAATAGCTTCAAAGGCAAAAGTAGTCATTTAGTCCCTTTGAGGTGAGTAAACTGCAACTGCAACAAAAATCCATCTAGCGTCTATCCATCCAAAACAAAGTTGAATTGGTCGTGCCACGTCCATTTTTAATACCTCAAAAACTATCCAGACAACAATCATGTAAGGTTCAACAAGTCATGGTCGAACTACTCTCATCCACAGATCATCATAGGTCATCAATAAGACGCCATCAATGTATAACCACGAGCCTTTGGGGGTCGTTATGCTCTAGCTGAACTGATTCGAGCACGAATTACTAATTTATGTACCTATCAGTTGTAAAAGCAATTTGTACCCCACAAATGTTTCATTGAAATAACGAGCACACATACAGTGTGCAATGCAGCGACTTGTCAAATCCTAGCTGAAATTGAAACTATTAAGTGCACCCGTTGAAGTAGACATCAGCAGTCGACCAAACGGCAAGGGTCCCGCAAGGATTCAATGCACTAAAATTGCTCCTTTCGATGTTAAGTTGAGAAATCGAACTGTAAGAAGAAGGTCCAGGAGAAAAAGCCATCGAGCACATATGTTTCGGAAGTGGCACAAGCTGCTAGAGCCGGACTTTACGGTCGCTACTAGCACTAGAGCGAACTCATTAAAATCCAAACGAAAGAGAATGAACTGGACAAGTGCGAAGGAAAGGACTCCATTTAGGGCTCAGGGCTTCTGGGATGTGCGCCCGGTCCTGGCCAGAAAATAAAGCACAGAAAAAAAAAAAACTTTTTCTGTTTTCTCTCTATATTTCCGAGCATGTTGCAGGGGGGCTAGTCCTCTGGTCCTGGCCTGTGTGTTATGTGTAACTAAAGGAAGGAATTCCGCTCGGACAAATAGCGCACACAGAGTCACATGTTGGCATTTATTATGGAGGTGGGCATTTGCCCAGGGCCAGGTCGCACATTCATCCTCTATGGTGCGCCCTCCATAGGCGGAAAAAGTTGCTACAGCAGTTCATGCTCCTATTTCCACGATTTATTAAAATGAATTTTCGTCGAACGGCAAAGAAGATAGAATTTTGTCTCTTCCCCGGTTTGATTTATGGTACTCCATGGCTCCTTGGGACAGACGAGTAAGTGTGCTAGTCAGTACTTGGAGGCCGGGATATTTTTCTCTTTCCCAATTTTACGCTCTAATGGAGAAGTAATGGGATCCTTAAAAAAATGAGAACCAGACAAAATACGACAAGTTCTATATTATAATGGGCTGCTAGTTTCTCCGGGTGGTTCATTATGACTTCTGCTATTATTCAGTGGAATGAAGTTCTCGGTTTGGTTTCTTTAAAATGGGAAAATATGATGGGTGCCAGCACTAAACCTTCGTAGGAGACTAGGGGCAACTATGGAACTGACAAACTTATAAAATTTATTCCTGTACAGATGATATCTATTCAGAGCTATATTCCATAACTAAGTAGACATACTCTTATGTAAAAGATGGAGCTTGGTGTGATTTAAATTTTTCGTACGATTCTTGGGTACTGTATACCGTTTCGTGTATTATTTTTGGATTGATTGATTGGATTGATGGATTTGTATCTAAAACCACACATTAAAGGAAAATACTAGAGCTCAGAGGTCAGTCCTTAGTACTGCCGGCTGCGAACTTCGATGCAGCCAAAAGATGATCTCGTCTTTTTTGCTTACAACTGATGGCAGAAAGACAGAGAGCGAATTTCTGTTAAGAGCGATTAAAAGAAAAACGAATGCTGTTTCGGTCGAAGAAGTGGAAAAACGAAGAACCATGACGCTGCGGGTATCGAACCACGGATCTCTGTGATGGTAATCAGCGTTTGAACTCGTAGGCTACTGAGACTAAGGATGAACATTTTAGTTGAATATGCTCTATCTATAAATTTAGGGGTCCGTACTAGGATATATTACTGTGTAATCACAAATCAAGTTTGACTCACACGGCGGAATAATGCTTCGTTTAAACTATTGTTGGTGTTAAGAATGAACCAGCGGCGAGGTTTCTGGGAAAATTCATCGAATGGTAATACAGTCAATTTGTGCTGAAAAGGGCATCCAGCGAAAAAGTTCTGGGGTAGTTTTGATTACCCCCATTTTATATGTTTTTGGGAGCGCTGAATCCGAATCTTAAGTTTGGTATTCAAGTCTCGCGATGATGGAAAGCATTGAATTCAAAAGAAGTCAATGTAAACAAGTAGTGGTCTCAGTCAAGACCGTCGAGTCACTGCAGGTGCTGTAACAAGATGGACACAAGGGATGAACGTGCTACATAATGGGTTGCAAGAGATTTTAGAGTTGAAATCGCAACGACAGAATAACAAATTGACAGCAGACATACTTTATCACACATAAGATACTAAAGCATCATCCTTTCTCCTAGACTCCTGTGTGTTATCAATAAGTACCGGTTTGTCGTAGACGACAGGATCAACTGCACTTTCTCCAAGGAGACGTACGAGGACATTCATTGTAATGTGTGTTTACTTTCAGGTGAAGCAGTTTTTATTCGGCCAAACTGCACTCTACGAGCAACAAAGAGACCCGGTTTCAAAAAAAAGCAAGGAGTGGTCTCGTACTAGTGCCCCTCACTTTGAATCCTGCACCGGTCTAGATACTCTGCCAAATTTCTTGAAAATCTAAAACTGCTACCAAGGGGCTATGCGTTAAAGTCGATGTCCCGGAAGACAGCATTGACATGGACGAAGATGATGACCAGCTCCAAAATGGCTACGGCCTTCCCGATTACGACCATGGCATATATGAATGTACTTCGGCCTGGCTTACGGATCAGGGACCTGCCGTCTATGCTTTTCTTGCGGAAAATATGACTTTCTTAGACGAAGTTCACTAATCAACTTACTCAAGCTCTATAAGTGCCGGTACATACATCGGAAGGTGGACGGGCAACATTGGACCAGAAAACTCCTGCCGTTCGATTCTCCGAGTCTCCCGTTGGCACTAAGGTAAGAACAACCTATTTCATAAGTCTTCACACTTGATCAGCTTGCGACATCATGTCACGGGATCTCATCAGTTATCAATCTAGCTATCTTTCCTTGCATTTCCTTGTTTTACTCTCCTTCTTTGGGCTTCGTGTGGCCTTCAGAGCCAATTAAGCCCCAGAAAGTCAAAATAAGGAGGCCGGATTGAAGTTGGGGAGGCCCAAGAAGCACACCTTCCTAACAGGTCGAAGTCTTGACCGCGGTCAGGAGCCCCGAAGCCAAAAAGTATAACCAGACAGTTCCACTCTTAACCCATCTGAAAATTGGCAGTACGAGTTCCCATATTATCTAAGGGAGTAGAAGAAAAAAGGGAAGCCGCAATGGCCCTCCTACCGGAATAGCAAGCAGTACCAAACTGCTTCCGTTTTTCCCTAAGTCTCTGTAACCACCTTTGGGAATTGGGGAGCCCCACAATACCATCCGACCGCTATTTTCGTAAACTCTTTCCTAACCTACGGTCGATCAGGAACTCGAGAGGCCCCAGTTGGCCGGAATCACTCAAACAGCTAAGTCTTAGGCAGACTACTGAGCCTGTTGAAGCGGTCTGGCCTACAAACATGAAATATCGAGGTGTAAAACCATACGCCAAGCTACTTTTGGACCTACTTTTGGAGAAAAAAGGGTTTTCTTTACCACTCATTCGAGGGTGAACTTGAAAAGCATTCGGACCAGTTCAAACTCTTGTCTAAGACGTTACCGTACTTAGAACATTTTTGTTACTACTATTTGGATCTTTACTTTCGCCAGTGAGTTGTTCGTTCGTTCACTCATTCCAGCTTTCATAGGATTCTTAATTTCGATAAAATTATACTCCAAAGTATTGGTATTGAATGAGTTATAAAAAGCTACAGATTTTGACTTTCCTGTATGTAATAAGGTTTTTACCTTATATCAACAACATAGCTGTCTACTTCGCATGCTTCAGGTGCCTCGAAGTCTAGTGGTAGGTGCAGCTAGGGCCTCTATAAGGCTAGCCACAATGCCTCATGTTGACCCCATATGAAATGATTGTTAAATGATCCCGAGTCAAAAAAAGGCCAACAAATTACAGAATTTCGGCGTTAATATTTAAGCGGCGGTATTGAAAGCTTTATATTTTTTGCCCTCTTTGCAATTGCCTTTTCGTTTTAACAAACGCGGATATAGTTTTACCAATTGGTCCTCCAACTGAGTATTACCCTCGTCCAAATGCTGCTTCACTTCGGTAATCGAACATGAAGCAGTTTATTGAGTAAGCTAAGGGACATTGATGGACGGTCACCATCATAATTGACTGAAATATAAAGCAAGCTAACAACAAAAAACTAAAGCTTTTTATGAGTGAAGCTAAAGCTTAAAGATGAAAAGCTTGCCGAATACAGTATCGCGGTTTTTTTTTTGTGGGGTCCTCATAAGGAACCTCCGGGGAAATGCCTCTAGTGGCATCCCCTCCATTTGCAACTTGAGGCTCACATACTACGTGAGGCATATCCCCTTTAAATTCTAATCTTTTTGCCCTATCATACTCCTCCGGAGTTTACCCAGACTCTTGGAAACTTGCCCATGTTCAGCCAATTCCGGAAAAAGGTGAAGCCAGCGACCCCTTAAACTACCGCCCAATAGCAATTACTTCTATTCTCTCCAAAACCATAGAGACGATAATCAACAAAAAGCTTATGGGATATCTAGAATCCAACCTACTCTTAAACGACAGACAATATGGCTTCCGCCAGAAAAGATCCACTGGCGATCTTTAAGTCTGTCTTACAGAACACCTCAGCCGTAGTCTGCATGGATCCGGCGAGTCTAGTCTGGTTGCTCTAGATATCTCCAAGGCTTTCGATAGAGTTTGGCACTCAGCCCTGTTAGCCAAACTCAAAGCTATTGGAGTCGACTCACTTCTACAGAAGTGGATCAAGAATTTCCTTTTCGGCCGTTCAATCAAAGTAGTATTGGATGGCGTCAAATCCGCATCCCACCCGATCTCGGCGGGGGTCCCCCAGGGGTCAATCTTATCACCGGCCCTATTCCTTATCTTTATAAATGACCTTCTTTCAATCCCCTCCAACCCACTTCTCAGCTTCGCTGACGACGGTACTTTACGGTACTCGTACAGCTTCGATACAAGGCAGACTCATGCCAGATCCTGTCTTGATGATCGCGAACGTATGTCCAACTCTATTAATAACGACATTGAACTCATTCTAGAGTGGGGAAAGAAGAATCGGGTTGAATTCAACCCCTCCAAAACCAAGTACTGTCTTATCTCCAAAAAGAAGTTCAACACCCCTCCACTTGAAAGCGAATGAAGTTCAACTAATGGCCGAACCATCCTTACACATCTTAGGCGTGACATTAGCCAAAGACTTGCGATGGAATGACCACATATTCCAAATCGCCAAACAAGGATCTCAGTGCTTGGGATTTCTTAAGAGGTGTAAGTTCCTCCTCCAGCCATCGGCCCGTGCTGTTATTTATAAATCCTACATTCGGCCTCTTCTCGAATATAACTCCCTCGTTTGGGGCGGCGCTCCAATAACCACCTTGGCATGGTTAGATAAGGTCCAAAAAAAGGCCCTTAAATTAATTGATGACGATACCGCTTGCTCCACCATCGACCCTCTCAGCCACCGTAGGAATGTAGCAGCACTGACAAAATTTTATCGCTACTATCATAGTGACTGTTCCTCCGAGCTAAACGCTCTCCTGCCTCCACGGTATTCTTATACCCGCAACACCAGATTAGCCCACTCGTCTCATTCCCTCCACCTGCAACTCCCCCTTTCACGCACTCAACAGGATATGAATTCGTTTGTTAATAGAACAACTCGGCTGTGGAATAATCTCTCGCTGTCAGTATTTCCGAGCTCCTACAACATCCAAGAGTTCAAACGCAGGATTCATCACCACCTTCTTCAATTCCCCCCCGTTCCTTTATAACCCCTACAACCCCCTCCCCGTACTAAGCTTACTGCTAGACATTGCACCATGACGTGACAAATGACATGACGGACTAGTAGTACAAAGGGTGATTCCTGAGCTTAGCACTGCCACATAAAAAAAAAAAAAATCTGGATTCATTAAAACGGCCCACTGCCATCCCAGAGGTTTGCAGTTCGATTCGATGCAGTGCCCATTCTTCTTCTTTATTGTTTTCGCCTAGGGTTTCTGTTCGGCATTACACTCTAGCTCCACTATGATATTCTTAAATCTTTTAGATAAAATAAATATCGTGTTGTTCGTCAACGAATCATCTTCTCGGCTTTTTCTAGTTGAGAAATTGAAATGGCAGGTGATTAGCTCATCATGACCTGGTACTGTTCTGAAATGATTATGCTTGGTGATGATATCTAGGTCTCCTTTTAATTATGATGGTCAAGCCGACTCTACACGATACAGTGAACGTTTCATTCGAATGTTGACTTCCAACGATTGAGTCAGCATAGACAACAGCCCGAACGTATCCAAATACGAACGTTGGACGCTTGACATTGGACAGTCGTATTTCGAGCATCGGCCACATGATGCGTCCTACCACAAAGCGTCCAATGTTCAAGTATCGTGCTAAGCCGGCTATAGCGTGTCTTTGGGAAAATTTCAATTGGTTATAAAATTTGAACTTGTTACTAGTTAGACAAACAAAATATCTTGTTGGGTTTAGTAGACCACCCAAGTAGTCCTTCTGTGTGTGTTATTTGCAATCTTTAATATATACCAGTACTTTAAAACACTATCCTATTTACTGGTATTTTGTTTTTATTGGTCAAACAGGACACCTATCAAATAATCCATCTACCTCAATCATATCCCTAGGTTAGATTAACGTCTAGGGATTTAATCAGTATGACTGACTGACTTAAGCTAGTTTTGAAATTCCCATTTGCATCGCAAAACATATATATGAAAAAAAACTCCCCCAGGTTCAAGGACGGACTTAATTAATGGATACCTTACCAAAAAAATAAAAAAAAACCTCCAGAACTGATTTCACCGAACGAGTAAAAAATGAATTCTATTTTATTTCATTTCCCCTAGACGAGGAGAGGGCATATAAAACCCGGTGGCAAATAAAACCGGGCGTCGTTGGTTGAAATGCTGTCAAGAAAAGGGATCTAACCCTATGCCAGGTACAGGAGCGCCAGCAACAACAACAACAACAAAAGATAAAATAAAGGAGACATTTCTTTTTTATAATTTCCATAAATTTATGTTAAGTGCGTGCTGGGGTCCTGGAGCAATGTGGCTAAATGGCACCTGGAACCGCACTCATAGCTTTTATGGGTTTATTTATTTATTTTTCCAGGTAATATATCGCCGTGCAATAGGTCTATTTAAGTGTATGCTTAAGTGTTGCTGGGAATAAGAGGTATCCATACACTTTTTGAGGTTCCTTACTGGGGGTTATTTTTTTGGGGAGGACGGACGGAGGGCGGAAGGGTGGGATAGAGCTGCTGGGCTGGTTGGCAACCCTGACTCCTATTAATTTTCTCCATTTCACATGGGCTTTACTTTGATATCCAGGAAGCCATCTGTTATCCAATGTTTTAGTCGACATTTCTCCCAGCGCTCGCTCTATGGAGGCATAAAAGAGCCTTCGCAAAATCATTTATCAACCGCGACGCTTGCTGAAATCAATAAGAATGAGTGGCAGGTAACCCTCTGCCCCACTTAAACTTTTCGCTTTTTTTTTGTCGCTGGTGGTGGTGGGGGGGAATACTGTTTTTTTTCTGCGCTTTAATCATTTGAGGCAATTAAACTAATGAGAGTTCATAGCTCAACTAATCGATTAGCGAATGTCTGGAAGCTAGAGGAGTGCCAGTCGAAGAGAACGGGAGGAGCTTGCAAAAATTCAGTTTGGATTATAAATAGGAAACGTTTTGGAATTTTTTTTTGTTGCCAGAATTTAAAGTGGGACGAAATTTGCTAAAGACTCCAAAATCGAAGGTAGAAAGATATTGCATGGGATTCCTAGAATGTCACTTGAATTTTGCATTCATTACTATCTGTAGCAGGTCGCGGCAATAGTAGCTCTAGGGTGCCAGACGAGCTCGGTATCGAAAGTTAGATTAGTGGATTCTAAACAAAACCTATTGTGGAGCTCTGCAAAGGTCAACTATAGGCCAGGCTCTGATCTACAGACTAGTTTTTCTTTCAACTAAAGTACACTTAATTCAATAACTAGGCGGAGGTTTCCTGATGACTGGGTAAAAATTCCATATGAAGCTTTCAACCATTAACCTACTTTTTTAGTAGCTAATTGAATAAATAGTACAAATTGAAATCGTGGATATACCTTAGAAATTTGACCCTGAAATATCACCCATTTGCAAATGAAATTAATCCTTTTCCAAATCAAATTCACCCGTTTGAAAATGAAGTACTTCTAAATTATATATTACTAATTGGAATACTGTGCACCTCTCTGTACCCAACAGCATGGCGTGCGCCAAAACAATTGGGAATCTCAAAATCGATTTTTAATTGGCTGTGAGAGTCGCAAATCCCACAACGAAAGTATATTCGAAAAGAAAAGTGTCACTACGTTCGTTTAAAGCCCCAGATCACCCGCTCATTTATATTCCCAATCACAATTCACCATTTCACTGCCACTCTTGTGGTCAGATGGAGGGAGTGTTGTTGCCCGTAAACGAACTTCGAAGGGGAAATTACAATGCACGTGCGCTCCATACTCGAAATTTTAATGTGTGTGGAATTGTCATTTCCAATTTATAGGATCGGCTAACATACTCATTTCTTGCACTAAGCTTGATTTTGGAAAAGACTTCCTCGATGGTCTTCTGCATTGGAGAATGTGTTGGTAGAAAAAGTAGGTTGTGGATTTTCTTACCAACAAAATGTATGAATAGTAATAGGTTACGGTGTCTCGAGCTCGATTTTATAAAAGTACTTCATTTTCAAACGGGTGAATTTTTTTTCAAATGGGTGAATTTAATGTGAAAAAACTGTACCTACTCACTCCCGATATAGAAAAAAAGTGGTTAGTTTCTTAGTGTAGTTAGAAATAGTAAAATAAGTCTTAGTATGATCCTTAAACTAAAATCCTGATGCAAACTTACGGATGAAGCGTCCCAAAAAAAATTTAGGGCTAAGAAAAAGGACTTGGAATTATTTCGATAGATGGCGTCAATGCCAAAAATGTTACGAACCACGCCACTAATTTTCAATGACGAAGCCATTAGAGAGACGGTTAGATCCTTCACATCTTTCAGTCACCTTGGAGTAATAGGTATTTATCCCATTGGAGCCTCCTTCGCACATAGTAATACCTCATCTCTTTGGACAGATGTCAATATCACATTTATAACCAAGCCAGGATTCTCGGATTACATCTTGGCTACATCTTTCAGGTCGATATGGCTTTCGTCTTTCGTCTTACATTCTCTGACACTATACCTAGGGATCTCTAAGTAAACGCGCTCTAAGATGACCTTTCTTCGGCTAGGTCGACTTTATGCTGATAACTCCCAAAATAATGGTCTCACATCTAGAGGAGCCTCTGTAGGCACTATAGCAAAAGAATGTCTACGGAGAATGGTCTTACCTAAAATTTAAGCCACTTTCCTTGCACATACATATAAGATAAGACGAGACAGGGTTGCATCGAAAATAGAGATAGGTGTGGGAGCCCTAACGACTGTCTTAGTAGCATGCATTCATGTAAAAGGGTCAACTGAAATGAACAGATCTTTATCTTCTCTGATATCAAAGCGATAAGGTCAAAATTAGTGTGGGAGAAACACGTCAAAATTAGTATGGGACTGTCAACGTGACTTTGGTTAGTTGGGTTTCCTCAATCATGTTACTCTTGTTTGGGCTACGGGTCATCGCTTCAAAGGCAATACAAAATCTGTTGCGAAAACCCCTAAAACAAAATTTGATCTGAAAACTAAAATTACGACGAAGACGCCACAGCATCCCCAAGGCAGTTCCCCGGGCCTTAAGACGGGGCTGGCTCGCCAGAGAGGTCATGGATGGTCTCAATACGGGGTACCTCTTTAAACTCACCACCACTTACTTAAACGTATGCGCCCCACCTTCTTATCTTCCATTATCTCCACCTACGCCACTGCGCCGCGGGGCAGGCCCAGCTATCTAAATCCAGATTTGAAATCCTTGGGCCAACTTAATCCTGCTATTTAGACAGAGGTCTATGCTTTACTGCACCTATGAAAATTCACGAAGGGCCTATGCCTATGTGAGATCCATGTTGGCAAACTAATGGGTGAAGTCACGTAGGATTAAACCCAAATTAGTTTGGTTGTAAAATGGCGTCCTTAGTGAACTATAGAAGGTAGGTATTATCGATCGGGTCATTCTTATGTGGTAAGGCTGGTAAAGAGCCACAGACGATCGGACACAGGAGTACCATCCAAGGTCTGTGAACTGCAACGGTTTATCTGCCAGAGCTGTAAGGATGCTAGTTGCACTGGTGGTGGAACACTGTGTCTTAAGTTACCACCTATGCAGAATCGGAAGAGTGGAGGACCACACAGAACCCCGAAGGTTTCGTCTTTGGCTCAGCAGGCTAATTGTCAATTTCTTACTTCTACATTGTGGACAGAACTACTGGCTGAACGAGAAACTTGAATCTCTTAAGCTTCTGAGTTAACATAATGACTACGAAGTTAAGAGAGCGAATTAGCCTTTTGACTAATTGAATAGAAGTACCCAAGCAGCCGGAGTAATCCGCATATTGGACAAGCAAGACATTTTCAGACTCTAAGTGCTATCTTTACAACTCCCAAGCCAGCCGAAACCAGATGAAACTGCAGGCCCTTCTGATCAAACTGATTATGTAGATCACTGGTGTCAATTGGGAACATACGGCTAGATTTAGAATTCCATGCAACACCTATGTCAAAGAGGAACTATGGAAAATCTGTTTTCCAGTTGTACGACTTCCGATCCGAAACTATACTTTAGGATCCGAAATTATACTTTTCAAAATCTTTTCCTACAAGAGGTAGGAGAGCTTGGGAGAGGTTCCAAATCCTGAAATGGATATACAATTTATTATCTGAGCATGATAGGCTGGATGTAGAGTAACTCCATATATATTTCCATACGCATCCTTAAAGGTTATTGGCGGTAACTTTTTCGCGGTTTTGGGTCTTTGAACGGGGCTGTCGCCTTCGCCTACTTTACTTGCTCTAAAATCGCTTGTTTTCCCTGCTTCTAGGTGCAGGTAAACGAAATAAAGTTGTGACGAATATTCCCTAGGAAAAATAAAAAACTTATCAAAATTCATATCAATTACTCCAAAAAATCCATTATGGAAACCTTGGCTTGTCTAGAAGAAGTTGCTAAAGTCCTTCCTCAAAACCAACGTTTTCAGTAAGATTGACAAAAAAGCAAAAAAAAAAAAAAACATCAAAGCGAATACCACTTCAAAGTTAATGTAACTACCAAAAAAGAATCACCAAATAAATCTCTAAATATATTAATACTCTAATATTACTACAGAAAAGAGTTGGATGTATGTATATAGTCCCTTAAGTCTACGAGTACATATACATTTCCTTGAGCATAGTGGCAGGTAAGTACCTTAATTCCAGAATGCTTTCAACCATTTTTTACCTTGTCATCATTAATGATGCTTTAAGAAAAAGAGTGCCCTAGATAATAATAATCTCAACTATGAAAGCTACAGATGGACGACGCTCTTTGATTACCTACGACGTACATCCTTGTCTATGCGAACGGTATGCGCCTGATTAAAAATGAGATGTTACTTATCTTAAATGCAAGATGGCCCATTGCCTGGGGGATGCATAAAAGATTACGGAAAATAAATTCTGTCATAAGCAAGAATAAAAGTGTCACAAAATAAATGTCCCAAAAGGATGAAAAATTTTATGTGTTCAGTTCAGTATTTTATTTTAAGGGATTTTTTGGTTTGTCCTTTAATTATAATTTCTTTAAATGAATGATAAAATGAATTATGTGCTGATCTCTTCCTACCATGAAAGCAACACTGTATCTTTCTTTCAGTCGTCGGGTAAAATGCCCTGATGGAACGACGGGTTAGCTTATCGTGTAGAGATGTTAGGGATTGTGATGGGTTCACAATAACTGCCTACAACAAGAAGTTCAGACGTTCCAAAAGGATTGTCTGGAGGAAACACTGAGAGAGCCTTCAGACTCTACCAGAAGCGTCTAGACTCCAAAAGCTCTTTTCTCAAAAATAAGAATGGCTTCCACCCCTCTAACCATGAAGAGACCTTGAGGAGCCAGCTCAGCCAACACTTTCCAGTGTAAATCCCCCAGGCCGCTTATCCATTGCATAATGGGTGTAGTTCTATTACCATCCCAGACACTTCGAGAAGCTGAACCCAAAAAAGGTTGTCCTAGTACCTTTCTCCAAACGCTACAAAGTGAACCTAGGTCATATCAGTATCCAGGGTACCACAGTTGAGTACTTAGACTCAGTCAAATATTTGGGAGTAAAGTTTGACACTGAACTGGAACGCTCAACTGGACGGAACTAGAGTAAAAGTGATAAAACTCTGCTTTGGGGAGACCTTTTGTTGATCTGAGTGAACTGTATTTGAGTGAACTATATCCCAGAGTAGTTGGCCGTAGCTCTGCCACAACAGGGTTGACAGTCTGCCCAAAGATTGTTGGCTTGTTTGGTCTAGCGGGGATGCGTCGAATAACGTGACCCTAATCCGTGCTTGTAGGACTCATTTACCTCGAGGCCGAAGACCCTACAGCAGGTTGACTCCTTAATCTTCGGTCCTCTATAGGTGGCAATAGCGCAATGGCTGGCAACCAAGCTAACCATTATTACTGATGCTACAGCCCAAGGTGATTATTGGCCCATAGTATCATATCGATAGCCTTTTTTCATACACCTGGTTGTTGGCGAGTTATCTGCCCGGTTTATTCTTCTTGAAGTTCCATTACATTCGTGGTTGTTAGCCCACAGACTAGTGGAGCCTCCTTTCCAACCCTAGATTGGCTGTTGAGTCTACTCATCTAAAGGGTTTGGTAGTTTGAGTTTTTCCCAGCTATTCAGATCATCCATATGTACTTTTTCTAAGTCATAGACATTCAGATTTTGCTCTGCTTTCCTCTTTCATACCGGGCTTGGTACCGGCTATGGCGGAGTTAATCAAGCGAACTAGTGTCCTTCTTACTGTGTCACAAGGTAATCACGTAGAATTTAGGTTTCCAATATTTAGGTGTGCTGATCGATCATCAGAGTGCGATGTTCTAGGTACCTTATCCTACAGCTGGCGAGTGCCCCAGTTAGGAACTGATAGCCCACGCAGCCCGGAGAAGAGACAATCGTGACACGATTGAGTACACTCAGTTGATCAAGAATGCGTTGGCAGTGTCAAACTTATTTGGAGTTAGTTATACAGGAGCTGAGTGATCTGACGATCCTTTACTGTCGGATAGGTTAAAAATTTGGCTGGTTAGTGTTGGATTTTCTAAGTTTTAATAGTTGTATGCCAATCGTGCATCTCTGGTTGAAAGCTGCTTTCCTAAACTTGTGACTTTAAACACAGTTGTGAGTTTAGTTTAACCTTTTCAGTTAAGTTATGGCTTGAAGACCATCTATGAAGCTGCACTATTCTTGCTTTCCACTTGCGCTACGATGTTAGTAGGGTGGCAAATTAACCAAATTTTCCAACGGAAATAGAACCTTGGGTGTGGAAATTGATGGAATGAACATTGAAGTTCTATCTTCATTCCAATTTAAATCTATTGAGGAAACTTCTTATCTCTTATCATTAACCAATGAATTTTCTACAAAGGTACTCTGAACTCATTTCGGTATTACTTTTATATCAAAGAATGTTACATTCTGGCATTCATATTTCTTTCTTTAATAAAGACCAACACCAGCAAAATAAAACCCCAAAACGTCTTAATGGTCCTTCACACTTTTCCGCCTATGATTTATTACATTCAAACAAACATTTCTTTTTTGTACGTAATTGTGATTGTTTTTTTTTATCAAATGTAAATCAAAAATTTTATAAGTAAATAAATTTATTTAGCAGCAATCAATTTTAATCTCGGATATTTCCTTGAATTACGACTGAGCAGCGATATTTCACTCTCATAAGCCACGAAAGCTCATTTGCATAGTTGAAGCCTGATTTATTTTCTAAGCTCTGCAACAAAATAAAGTTGAAGAAAGTTCAGCACAGCACAGTAACAGCAACATACAAACATACATTATATAATTTATTGAAAATGAATAAATTTTCATAGAAAGCCATTAACCCAAATTTAATCCATCCAATGAAGGGTATATCCTATCACCATTGAGATCACCAAGTTATAGTGACAACGTAAACATATACTATATGCTTAACATATGCGGGTTGTATGTAATGTGTATGTATAGTATTGGAGATGGCAAGCAACCTTTAAGCAAGGAATTCGTTTTCTTGTTTCATTAAGAGGGAACCCTGCCCCAAAAACCATCTTGCCTATCTTATAAGAGTCTAGGGATGCATATTTAAATATCGAATTACCCCAAAACAAAATTAAATAAAGTCAAGCTAATGCCTTTGGGAAATTTCCGAGAGCCGAAAGAAAAAAGAAAAATTAGCTCTAAGACAAACTTAAGTCACAGAGGATAATACAAGCCATTTTAGATCCCTCCTGAGGGGCGAAACTACTAAAAACCCAGCGTTCCACTCAACTACTATAAAGTCCTTAAAACAAGACAAGTTTTTCCGCTTCTCTAGGCCATCAAACTTTATCCATTTATCAAAACCATTAAACCAGTGGAAATTTTATAGCGCTTACAATTCAGGGTTTTCTTGAGGGCCCGACGGCATCCCTTCATCGCTGGTCCACACCCCCGCTTGTCGACCAACTATAGCATTTCACCACCGCGCGCCGGTTTTTATGACACGAATTCGAGCTGCTATTGTTGTTTCTTTTCACAATTTCGTCATTTCGTCATTTCGTCCTTACATAATTTTATCATTTGGCAAACTTTATTATATATGTATGTATTTGTATATATCGAACCAAGTCAGCAACCAGTCCGCCAGGCGGTAATAAAGATATAAAACGCAACGAGTGGTCGTTGCGTGCAGAGCCGGTTAGCCTAGGAGAACGAGATTAGAATTTCCTGGTGGCGCTTAAAATATGGCAGCACCCACCGAGAATATGCCTCTCTACTTATTGCGTGCGTGCATTCGGCGAGTTAGATTGCCGCAGCGCCCCTACATCCTACATTGTCGACCATGTTTCGGATAGCATAAATCCTTCAGAGTTCGTGGTCGAATTAGATAGATAAATCTCGAATCGAGCTAGGCTGCTTTATAAGTACATGCCACGGACATAATTAAGTTTGGTACTTCGGCATTTGATGGAGAGCTACCTCCCTCACCCGCGGCAATAGTTCGGGGCGGACGCGGCGCGCGCGTTCCTCTGGCTCAGGGATTCATGTTTCATTAAATTTATCAGAAAATGGATGCATAAATACATATTTTAATGTAATGAAGTTGAATGCGAGATTAAAGTGCTTTTGGGCTACCTATTCAGTTCGCATTCGTGAGCCTGCGCAATTTTGTGAGAGCGCCAACAACGAAAAATATCCTGAAACGAGTTTTATGAACGGCGGAGGGAATTATTTAAAAAAAAAAGAATCGTGTGCTTTTTCGAGTCAGTTTTTTTTATGATTGGGTCGTTCCATAGGCAATCACCTGCCATGATGATGATTGCATGACAGTTTCATGTTGTCCTACATGTGTTACTATGAAAGTCGCCTGGGTACACACAGTAAAAGCAGGTCAATATAGGATTTCAAGCTGCCGAATTACACCAAATTCAAGTTTGAACCGTCATTTTTATCGCTTACCTTCGTATTGCTAAATACACAAGGTAAAAATACCAGGAATTTATCATTTCAAAGAGGGGATAAATGATTTTGATCTTTATCTATAATCGGAGCAGTCATGCACAGAAGGCATACGCTGACGGCCATTCCTGATATCGAGAGAGAGAACTGATATTTTGGTGATATAACAAATAGCCCGTAAAAAGCCCAAGTATGAGCAGTACTTTTTGCAACTAGATCTATGTTTAGAAAGGCCAAGGATGTCCACAGGGAGGAGCTATGGCTCTCTATATTCCTTTTCGTGAATGAGCTAATAGATCTAATCCGGTACCCAAGGCTTCTTTAGCGAAGATTACACAGGTGATGTTATCATCTTGGTTTCCGATGAAATAGTCACCACATTAAGGCATATTCAATACATACTGTACATTTGGTTTCCAGCTGATGCGCTAGTGGCTCCGAAGGTCTAGTTAGCGCACTCTGTAGTGTGATCACTAACAGGTTGCACTAGCCGAAAAAATACAGTGAAGAAAAATGAAAGATGTCATCGGTGGATTTCGTAAGAGGATCTCAACCAAATTATACTATGGAAACTCCTGTTTCAGTTTGGTGTTCGAATGAAAACTCAGCAATTTGTGTAAAGTGAGAAAATGGAAAAGAGAAAGTCAACTTTTCCTAGGCGAGAATTGTACGACTACTTTAGTGGTAGATATTATACTGTAGCTTTGAGTGAGGCAACAATATCTAAAATAGATGTAAGCATTCATATTGCCGGCTTTACACCTACCAACTGGTGAGAAATTGTACATCAAAGTCTAATCGCTGACAAGGATTATGAAGATTGATGAACTGGAGAATCGTGTAGTTTGAAGGTAATGAAGTCGGTGAACAACATACTGGAAAACATGCTAATAAGTATTTTGATAGAAAAGACGAAATTTTGAGGAAGGATCAGGAAAAGGTGTCTCCAAAGCCGAGTTTTATCGCGTTTACTGTGGAGGAAGATCATGAGATCCTAGCTTAGAAGACAAGTGTTACTGAGTAGGCACACTATTAGACATGTCGTCTAAGTGGCAATTATGGTACCCGCGTATATACAAAATTCTGCAGACATAATAAAAAATCGACTTCGAGCGGTAGAACAGTACCTAGTACAAGGGTCAAAGCTTCACTATTGAAGTTAGCGAGATACGTACGAGTACTAGGCGAAGACCACCCGCAGAACGTAGCGAACGCACATTGGACTGACGAACGCTCACGTAAGTTTCCTCTGCTCCTATTTCAAACTCGAAACTCGGACCAGCGGGTGCCGCGACCAATATCTGTCGGTCGGTGAAACTGACATCGTCTCAAGAGGCATAACACTCGGACGCGGACAAATTTATTGACTCCGATGGCAGCGGCAAATGCTTTGCCTAATTAGCGCTAATTTTCCATATACATTTCCCAACCCACCCAAACCAGCTAAGAGAACTGTGCGGCATTATGGGAAAGAGAAATGCCTTATCATTTTTTTTTCCAATCCACTGACTAAAACTGCGGGTTATGTATGAAATAGCATATCGGGGAGCATATGGCCTCATGGAAACATGGTATATAAGCGCTCTCTTGTGGCGTGGAAGGTCCTTGGCTTGCTAGTATAAATCTTAGACCCCAAACAACTAAAAAAAAGTCGGCGTTAAATCACATGATCTGGAAGCCAATTCTGATCAACAAAACGGGAAATTAGACGACCAGGATGACTCATATTCTCATTGAACTGGTTATCGGACTCTATGGTATGTGGCAGCGTGTTGTTTTATTCACATATCGTCTATTTCCGTATCTTGCAATTTAGGCACAAAAAACTGGATTACCATGTCGCCATAGCGAGCACAATTAAGGTTTATTGCCTGACCAGGCACATTTTCGAAGCAGAATAGTCCGATGAGGCCTCTATCCCAAAATTCTTATTCTTGAAACTGTTGTCGGTTAACCAAGCAATCAAAATTAAAATGAGCCTCATCACAGAAGATAATTTTGTTTGGAAGCTCTTCAGCATGTGGTCAGTCAGCTTTAGTCCTTGAGTCAATTGAAATTTGTAAACATGAATTTTGGGGCACTCTTTATTTCATTCCATTGATTGTCAAAATGTATTATTAAAAATTGTAAACCTAGTGTCCTCGCTGTGTCTGGTGAAATACAATTTAGCTTAGCAACTGGTATCATTGCAACGCCTCGTTCACTTAAATAATGAACTGGTATACAAACTGGGTGTAACTTGTGTCGATGTGTATCAACCTCTGGAACCATATTCAATTCATGTGCATGCGAAAAATATTTCGCCGAGAAACGCTAAGACACGGTGAGATGTCAGTAATAGAGAAGTCAGTAGTAGAGCTATAAGGTAGGTAGGTATGTAGATGAGGGGCTGCCTCCAGTGTTACCGGAGGCTCAATTAGCGTTGGTGCGCCGTTTTGTTGCCACAACTTGTGTATCTTGATTGTGGAGTAGTTGTTTGGTCGGGTGTAACCGATGCTTAAAGCCATCCTGTGGAATCTTGGAAGTTTATCTGATCTGATCTCCAGTCTGGATAGCTATTTTAAGGATTCCAAAACGTAATTGCCTAGAGTGCGCTGCCTGACTTTAACTAAAGCCGGGCATTTACCCAGAAAGTGAATAAGTGTTTCTCTTGTTCATATTGCCACAGCTACGACAACAGACGTTTAACTGAATGTCCAACTTGGCAGCATGGTCTCTTATGGTCCAAGGACCCGTGATGATTGCCTTGATTCTAGCAGGCCTGCAGTGTTCTCGACTTTTCGCTGGCTAGCAGCAGGTGGTAGTCAAAAATAGTATTTTTGACTCTACCAATTGGTATGCTAACCATCTCAGTCTCCGAGCTCCGGAGAGCGGCTCCCTGCTTGGCTAGGTGGTCGGCTTTCGTATTCTCCTCTATTAGACTAGAAGCCTATCTAGTTCAGCTCTACATCACTGCTCCAACTTCGACCGCATCATTACTGAAACCAGAGCTTTGACTGTCTATGCAAATTCCTATAACACATCCTTCTGTAGGCTCTAAGTTCATTGCTTGGCAGGCCTTCATGATCGGCAGCACTTCAACTTGAAATCCACTTGGAGGTGCCACGACAGTGAACTGTTAGTGGTCCTCTTCTCCGACACTCTCTAACGTTTTGGAGCCGTCGGTGAATATTTTTACATCGAACTTTCGCAGGACATCTCCGTTTCTCGACTGTGTTCTTGAGGGCAGTTCAATGGAGAAGACCTTCCTAAAGGTCAGTAGTCAGTCAGGTAGTCTGTGGCTGTAGTGACCATACCCTCAGCTGCAAATTCAGCACTGCACGAGGCTAGATGTTTGGTGTGAAGATCGGGAAGAGGAGGTGCAAGAGAACGTTGAGAGCATTCGTGGGGCATGTCCTCATGGCCCCCTGTGCTATTAGCTAGTTGAGCTATAAGATTCCTACATCTCTTTGCGCTTCCAAGTACTTCTTTGTGTCCGTGTGACGGGGCATGTAGCTAGTTTAAGATGGTGATAGGAATGCTGAGGACAGTATCTGAAAGACAAGATCTGACCATGCGGGAATCACTCCGATCGCTTGTGGCACAACTTACCACAGGAAAGGAAAGCTCAAGATATTAAATGAATAGAGTGAGCATTCTTGAAGATGGCACATTTTAATGGTGCCCGAATCCGATTTAGCCATGCACATTTCGAGCCACTATAGGAGAGCTTCAATCAGGGAGGCTCATAAGCTGGAGGACATGCCACAAGTTTCTTTCAAACAGACCATTGCTCGGGAGCATAGGAACTAAAAGGACCGACTAGCATTACAGAAGTCCATGGCTCGATTTCACACTGCAGCAAAGGCTTTCGTATTTTCCTATGCTCCAAAGGTAAATGGTACCAAGTTCATTTTGAATAGAGTTTTACGAAAATTTGTACAATTCCCGATAAACTATCATTTCCATCCGTCAACGTATCCAATATCAATGCTATCTACTCTAGAACTTTATAGTGTGAAACCCATGAATAAAGATCAGTTTAAAAATAGTTCCTTTCGGCTTCTATAGTGGCTACGAACTCTCTTTGATACAAGCATACTATTGTTGTGCTTCCTTTCATTACTGTTTACATTCCTAACAACAAAAAAAAAATGAAGTCAACAACGACGAAGAAAGAAACAAATGTAAACAAAATAAAAATATAAGCTTCAAGCAATTTAAGCTTGGACTATTATAAGGTCCTACTGCAGTTGTTGTACTGTACCAAAAAGAAATGTGAAAAAATACAGGACAAAGGAATAAAAAAGTTCAAGACAAAGTTCCTTCATTCATCGACGAATTCTTGCAGTTTATATGATACAATAAAAAAAAATGTATATAAACGAAAAAAGGACATCATTGAAGTTCACTTTCCAAAAGTCTTATTGAGACTGAAATTCACAATTCCTTTGATTAATGAATGAAGGATGAACACAGGAATTTTGCAGAAAGAGCAAAGAAACTTGAAAGTTTTCTAAACAGGACGTATAGAAGAGCGCGCCAGCATGCGCACTGTGATACTCTACCCCCCGCCGGATTTTTCCGGCAAATATCCTTTCGTATATTCCCCTGAAATGAATAAAGCAGGTCCCGAACGAAATGGTCTCCATTTCGCTTTGGTCCATTTCGGATTTCGGAGTAATTCTCAGATTGGCAAATGCGCAGTTCTAGCCCGGTTCGGCAGGATTCTATCCGAAAAACTATCGCCTGTATACATTTGCCAATCTATAATTCTAAAACATCTCCTGAAAATACATCTTCTGTAAATCTTCTGTCAAAGCTGGCGAAAACTTCAGGGAAATTCCCATTTTAGTGAAGGATCTTAAAAAAAAAAACAGGAAGAAAGGAACAAGGATACGAAGTAAAAAAAAAATAAGTAACACAAACATATCTGAGGTTACATGCTCCCAATTAAAACTACAACGCCGACCTGCCGGCTTATTAACAAGAAAGCTTTGACCTTAAGGATAACCTTCTGGTCCTTTCGAAAAAGGACCCCCTCACCCATTCCCAATAACAGTTTCCTTATTTGCTTTCGGTTCGTTTCTTGAATTGAGAATCAGATTGTTATCAAGCGCCTTTTTCCTATATAAGATATATATTTTTCCTATATAAGATATATATTACGCTTGAGCGTGTGTGTATGTGTTAGTGTGTATCCTTTTTTTTTGGCATGAATTAGAGCACATTTTTTCCAATAATCCCTGATTTAAATTGCTACTGTTTTCTGGTTATAATTTAAAGATTTCCCTTTTATAAGAAACGAACATTGAGCTGCGTGTAAGCTGTTTGTCCTTTGTATATGAGCTATGTATGGTATATAAATAGGGTAAAGGGGTGAGAGTCCTTTATTATTCAGGATGCACGAACAAAAGAAAATAATCTTTTTAGCAGTCGGTCCATAAATTACGATGATTTATGCCGGCGAATTCACATAGGAAATATTTTAAATATAGCTTTCGTTTCTTGTTGTATGCATACAACATTGGGTGTTATGGATCTCTGATAAATATACATATGGAAATGCGATCAGGTGAGTTGATTTTACATACACGCGGTTTGTTAAAAAAATATTTAAAAAAATATTACTCCTAACCACAACCATCAACTTGAAGTAAACAAAAAAAAACTTCTTCACTTACACACACACACTGATACAATACGATATCAGCGAATGGACAAATGACTAATTCGGGATCGGGGAGCGTTTTAATTCTACAAAATCCCGGATTAGGTTATTTCATTTGGTACAAAAGCCTGTTGGATTAAGAGGACAATGATGCTAGGAACATAAAAAATTCTCATCTATTTTAGCCGAGCCTCACAATAACACTGAAATTTTATCAAGGATTTTTTTTTTTTTTTGGAATATACAAATTAATATATTCTATTTTTATGTAAAGTCCCGGAGGCTTAGGGGTTGGTCGATGGAGTAACAATGGCAACAGTAGTGGTTTATGATAATGACTGATAAGGAATCTCTACGGTTTCAAAACTCAATCCAACATCTCTTCATAGACTTTAAGGCAACCTATGATAGATAATGTAAGAGTAAGAGTAGAAAGAAGTTTCCAAAACCATAAGGGAATTCGGGATCCCTTGGCTGGTAAATCGCTGACACCTAGGCCTGCTAAAAGCCAACAAAGTTAACTTTAGTCTGTCAAGGCTCTGCAAATCAAAGTATCTAACAATTGCATTAAAACTGCTGGGTGCGCTTAGGAAAAAGCACTCTAACCTCTCAGCCGTGCTAGAAAGGAAATTTCTTCGGATAATTGTTGGTCCTTATGTATGAGAGGACCATTCCAGAGACTACAATGACGGGATCTATGGATATTATGAAGCAAATAAAGCTCCGTAGGCTTCGGGTGGCAGCACATCTACCTCGTTTGAGTGTAGAGAAACTTGCTCGGAAATTTTGCTGCCGAAAGTTTTATGGGGTGAAACAGCGAGGAAACCCAGTCTCCGCTGTTCGGCAAGCGGTGCATCGAAGAGTCTAACCTCAAAATAATTGAGAATAATTGAGAACCACCAAAAATTTAAAATGGCCAATGTCTGTCTTCGTAGCAGTGTTACGAAACTAAAACAGGTTCTCTATATATCAAACCAAAACCGGCGGACACAGAAGACCCTGAGTTATTACGTATACATGATATACTTGTTGAGTTGAGGTTAAGTTGAATTTTAGACTCGCGTCAACTGTCAACTAAATTCAAATAATCAACAACAGCATTCGCGTGTATATGCATAATTTCAACTCAACCCAGGCAGCAGAGCTGAGTCAAGTTCAGTCGACCATAACTCAATTCAACTGGCGTCTACATATACTTCGACTCTGGTGGAACCTGAGTTTAACTAATCATTTACGTACTAAGTATTAACAAATGGTCCTTAATACAACTAATGGAGTAGGGCTTGTCCTATTTCAACACTTTCGGGACAATCAGAGCTACAGAGATAGGCTTGAAATAAGACGCCTGTGAGTCAAAACTGCCGACTTGATAATTTCCGCGGGAGTTTTTTCAAATAAATATATGACATTTTGCAGTACTACCAACCAGTGCCGGCGGATCGTGTTAGGCCCCGGTGGGTAGCCAGACAATCCCACCCCCTTCCCCATCAACCTGTTTTGGTATTTTATCTAAAAAGGAAAGAAGATAGGCCACTTCATTGTGAATCAACAGATGGGTCGACGGCGTACAGGACAACAAGGGGAGTTTCGCAGGGATCTGTTCTGGGTCCTGTCCTGTAGATCACAATGTATAACGATGTGTTGAAGCTACGACTCCCAAAAGGACCAGTTCGCGCTTGGGTTCGCGGACCATATCGGGGAAGTAGTCATAGGACGACGCGTCGACAAGATCGAATTGTGCGCAAACGCGAGCGATCTTGGAGATTAAAGAGTGGACTGAAAGCGCTGGTAAGACGATGTGCTGAGCATAAAACTGAGGATCGAGGTATGGGAACAGATCATTCACTCACAGCTCGCTCCAAGGCACTTGGGAGTGATGATCAACCGGAAGCTAAATATTGCACACTTGGAAGACATGTTGAATAAATATCAACTTTAAAATAAAGGTCGTGGCGTTTTTCCTACAGATGGCGTACATATTTTGTTATTTTCATGCTGTTCACGATGACCTCCACGGGGGTGCAGGCAGGTCAAGAGCCATATAGGGTTAGGCTAAGTAAAGACCTTTTCCCTCCAAACTACAATCCAACTACATACCACTTAGTCCGTTGAACTTAAGTTCGGCAAAGGTAGGCTTTGATGTGCCTTTTAACTAGGATACAGGATCTTGGCTTACCTTAATCAGAACGCTTGTAAAAGGTGTCTGTTGTATTCCCATCATACTCCGTCGTTTGTTTTTTTGACTATTTTGGAATGTTGAAAGTTAATGTGGTTGATTTGGTTTCTCTCTGCTACTGCATTTGCCGACCGACCTCTGTTTTTCTGAATTCGGTTCGCCCGGGGGTTGTCTCAGTTATCGTGTCCTGGCTGGAGGTGAGTAGATTCTCCTCTGAGGAGGTCGAAAACTACCGAACCCTTTTGTGCTTTTTTGGCAAACTCAACTGGTCTGGATTCAGGAAAGTGAGCCCTTTCCAACGAGACTCCATTCACCCAAATCGGAGAACCTTAACAAAAGCCCGTAAAAACGGGCCAAAAAATGCCAAGGCAGCGAGCCCTTGCAAACGAGGCATCAGCGAAGGGACTCCAAAAGTCGAAAGCAAGAAAACGCTGGAAAATCCGGAAAACAGGACATTTCTAAATTCAGGAGGGCGAGTCCTTTCCAACAAGGCCACACTCATCAAAATCGGAGCACATACTATACCAAGGCGTCGCCTCCTGATGGCGATGTTGATTATCTCAGTCGTGCTATAGGCAGCTACATTGAAGAGGATGATTAACAGCAGAAAATCGACAATCGTATATAGACTAAGCGTTCTCCGTGCGTGCTGTGCATACAGGACCTTGCCTAACGATGCGGCGTATGCAGAGATCATCTGCAGAGACATACGGGGCGATTCAAATATCTAACCCTAGCTGTTCAAGAGGTTGCTGTATAAGCAGATTATCTTACCGCTTTTCTGATAGAAAAAAAGATTTCGCGACAACCAGAAAGCGCTTTCGTGAAAGAGGCGCTCAGAGACACAGTACCAAATTGAGCTGCATTCAGTTGGCCATTCATACATACACGAGGGACCATGCTTCTGCAGCCAAAATCTTTGCCGCAATTTTGCTGGAATATTCACGGAACAGCAGCGATTGGTGCAGCTTTTGTGTTGCTACGCGATTGCATCACCGCCCGCATCCCTTGTCCAAAAAAGCTTTTGCTGCAAAAGCATGCTCCTTCCACGCAAAACGTCTTCCTTATCAAAAGAAATATAATGTATGCGAAAGACCAACCACACAAGAAGGAGCATGCTTTTGCAGCAAAAGCTTTTTTGGGCAAGGGAGGCGGGCAGAGATGTAATTTTATATGACGGAATTGGATGACATTTTATTTGACGGAAAACAATTTGAGACCATATGTCTACAAAAGCTATCTCCACATAAGATGTAGTAACGAAACTCAGACTTGGTAGAATCCAATCAGTAGAACACTAGCTTAAGTGAGCGATGAGCAACCTACTTCTCGAGTAAAAATAAAATATGATCTTTCAACGAGCAAATACCGATCGTCATGGAAACAAATTACTACTAAGATCGCTCCGAGTGAGCGTCAAAGAACTACTGTCACAATACAGAACTATGCAATTGATTTCGCCTATAATAAATCAGACGCATACACAAACGGACAATAGTAATTCCCTCATTTTCTTTGTATTCAAGGCCGATAGCCGGCAAAATCGGCACAATTAACTACTCAAAAAAGATATCACTTTTATCTTTAGGTAGGTAGAATAAATCGAAGTTCCATTGCACATAACAAAAATGACCAAGTTCCCATAAAACATTCATTCAACAATACAATTGCAGATTCTTTATTTGGTTCAAGTTTTGCTGTCGTATGCCCGTTTGTACAGCTCAGTACTGGGCCATTTAAATGTTTTGGTTAGGTTTGGCCCTCGTGAGGAAGTATTCAAAACAGCTAAAATCTCTACGGCCATCACATGCTCGTTAATAATAATCCAAGCGGCCGGTGTTCGCTCGTTGTAAGGCCATGTTTTATTTTTACTCGGGTTGGAAAGGCTAAAGATGTAATAAGAGCCTTCGCGTTAAGGGGCGACTTTAGGTTGTTGGTAGGATATTTGACTGGCCATGTAGGGCTGCGTTATCAATCCCATTGCGGGGGGCCTCGGTAGCCTAGGGAGTAAGGCGTCTGGCTACTATCCCAGAGGTCCCGGGTTCGAATCCCGGCCAGCCCCACGGTCCTTCGCCTTTTCCACTTTTCCACCTACATAACTTTCCTTCTTTCTTCTTCCCTCTTTACATTCCTGATTCCTTCTGCCATAGCCTTAGTTAGCCCTTCCCCGCTTCACCAAAGCGCATGTCATCGGTTGGTTGATGAGATTCAACTCGTTTCAGGAGGCATAACACTCCAGCGAGTTGTTTCTCGATGCCCCGATGACAAAGTCGCCAGTAATGGTTGGGAGTAGGTGGACTGCAAAATATCGCTGGTAGGTTGTGACAGTTCCTTTCTTCCCCGACTAGAGCTGCTGTTCGACATTGCACTCTATATGAAGAAAATAGATTGTCGTCACAGTATAAAGGGCGTTTCCTGTGACTCTAGTCTTTCACATAAAAAAAAAAAAAAAAAAAAAAAAAAAAAAAAAAAAAAAACAACCTAAAACTGTTGATTTTGCAAGGAAGGCGATGTGACTTCCACACATATTCTTGTGAATGTCAGCTTATGGGTCCCGCTCAAGTACGGTATTCTTCAAATAAAGACCTTGCTTGCGTGCATATGGTTGATCGCCTTGTCCGTCAGTAGGGTACGTTCATAATAGTCCTAACTTGGCCACAGTGGTCACTATACTGGGTTGCCCCATATTTAATTCAAAAACCTACTTGGAAAGTTCCTTGGAATATGATTAATTGGATGTGACAGTAGGCGGACTACAGCTGGGAACAGATTGCTGCGGTCATGAGGGTCAATCAACGCTGATGAATCACTAAATGAACAGGGCGAAACTTACTACTGTTAAATCAAAAATATGTTGATTTTCTTTGGTGAGTCTTTTAAACATATGCCGAAAAAGTTCGACTTTATAACCTTAATTCAAAAAATAAGAAATTTTTTTCTGTCAAAATCCATCAAAAAGAAATCAGTTACAAAGAAAAAATAAATCAGTTTGTACCCAAAAAATATAGATTTTACCATCATCAAATTTAATAGTGGTGTGACAAGCTGTAATATGAACAACTAAGGCAGAGAAGGAGTATATACCTAGTTTCTTAGAAAAAAGGTTAAGGCCAGGATTCAGTATTGTATTTATGTATATGACATGCTTACAACAACACAAAAAGTATCCCCTTTCTTCAAATCACCAAACTTAAAACCAATTTGTTATTTTTTTCTTCTCGTTCCAAATTCATTTCAATATTGAATTACAATTTTATTTTTTATTTTTTTTTCGCAAAATAAAAAAAATAAAAACCGAAACACACAAAACTGTATTAAATTTAAATGGCAAAAACCTTTTTATGAAGCCGAAGCCGGTCTCTTCTATGAACAAAATACTTTTTCGTATGTTTTGCCAATCGAAGTCACCTGAATCTGATTAATCCCTTTGAGAGCTTTCAAAGGAACCTCTTAGGAAACTCTCCTCCACCAACTGTAAATCATCACGTTTCGCCAAGGTAAAAGAAAATTACATTTAATTTAAAAGTGCAGAAACGAGATACTTTAAAGCTTTTCCACTCTTACTCCTTGCCTATCCTTGCCGTGTACTTTCAGTAATTCAATCTCTATCTTATGTCCCCTTATTTAGTTTCTTTCTAGAGTTCCTTTTCTCTGTGGGACACACCGGGGGATGTAAGGAGGAACGTAACGGATTTTATAGATATATATATATTTTTTTTGTATGTCCCGCCATCACCTCTTTCCGGATGATGTGAGAGGTGTAGGGGTATGGGTGTTTTAGGGGTATATGGGGGTACAGGGAGGGGGTGTAGCAGCACTATTGGTTCCTTCACAAGTCACACTGTCACACTAGCTTAGATACTCCATCAAGCACCTCTATACCGATCCCAGGGAGGAAACTATAACATGTCCCGGGGTACACCCAGGTATATATAGGGTCCTTTTCCCCCTTTTTTTTGTTTTTGTTCTAAAATTGGAAAATCTTTAACAAATAAATGATCGAAAATCCATTTTACGCCCTAAAGACTGGAGTGGACTTTCTAAAATGGCATTCTGGGTGTCTGAGGACACTTTTTGAAGAGGTTTGACGAAGGGGGTTTGGGGGTAGGAACTATATATAGAGTTGGACTGTGCGAATTGGAAAAAGCCAAAAACTGGTTGTAGGACTCCTTCTCTCTTGATCCAATACTGGACGCTTGGCATATGTGAACGTGACTCTGGAACGCTTTAGTTCTCTTTGTTTTTGCGTTGCCCCATTGAATGAAAGCCAGAAATTTAGAGGAAAACGATTTTAAAATGAAAATTCCAGGAAGCAAAAAAAAAATAAAATAAAAAAAAATTATCGAGGTTTATACGAAATCCTGCCAAAATAACTCCTGCAGCAATTTTCGAGTGTGAAATGTGTTAAAAAAAAAATAAAATAAAACTAATATGTTCTTTGGATGGAGTGCGAGGGGTGCAGTTGGGGTTTGGGGTAGGGTTATGGTAGGGATCATATATAGTCCTCGCCACAAAACCCCGAGTCCAGCTTCTTCGAGTGCTGCCAAGAGAATTAATTGTATCATCAACATGCTAGCCGCAGATTTCACGTTCTCTGCTCCCCAGGAAACTAATTAACTTGGGCTAATAAGGATACACGGAACAGTGAATGCTGCACTGATTCCCACGGTCAGTAAACCCGAAAATTACTTCTCTTACTCTTCCTAACCCCCCACTGGACCAGCCCCTGGGTATGTAAGTATGTATGTAGGTACAGTACAACTGCAATAAGGAAGACTGCTCGTGAGCCATTTGTTACTTAACGTAGTCACCATGCACTACTCGCAGGAAAGGAAAGCAGCACCAGCACCAGCTCCACCGTATAAAAAAAATATCGGGGAGTCCTTTTTGGACTCTGGGATTTTCACAGGAATTTAAGCAGGAGTTTGTAATTAAAATGAACAACGCTCCAGCTGCAGCTCTCAATCAGTTCAAAGCTTTAATTAACGCCTGTGGTTTTTCCTTAATTTTACTTGAAGCTAGAAAATTAAGTCGCCAAGCCTTCACAGGGTTCACTTAAACTCAAAGGGATGAAAATTTTGCATTTAATGCAATTTATGTAATGTCATTAGTGGAGCTAAAACAGAAAGGAGAGCGGCGGGGAGGGTAGGAAAAAAAATTTCTGGATAAGTACAAAACAGAAGCTTTCAATTAAGTTCATTTTGAATTAGAAAGCATAGGAATGGTAGAGGGATGACGGCCAGGACGACGACGACGGTATACCCTATACACTACGCCCAGAATATCCTCGCGCTCATCCAGAGATTCTTCTGCCGGTCTTTTTTTCCTTATATCACTTTTCCCAGATTCCATTTAAGTTTATGTTTTCTTTTTTATTATTATATACACATACATACATACATCCGCACATTTCTTGCATTTCATCCTTCTCCTCTCATTTTTGGGCCTTTGTCTAGCCAAACACTTAGCACAATGCTCCTCGACTGTTTTGGATTAAATGCACCGAAAATGAAATTCTTTTTATGATTATCCAAAGGATTTCCACTTTAGAAAATTAGTCCTTCTCGTTCGGGACATATATTATAAGGAACTGGCAACTTAATGTGGGGTTTGTTTGCTGCTTTGTTAGAGTTATCGTTGAAATAACTAAATTAGCCAGCGTTTTTATTTTGGGAGATATTTTTTAAGAATTTTTTAGTTGTTATTAGCTTTTAGTTAGTTAAATTTATTTCTTTCAGTCAGAGAAAGAGAGAGGGAGAGAGAGTTTAGTGGATCTGTAGTAGTATTAATCCATGCTTTTTGCAATATTTTACTCCTGAAAGCGACGTTTATGTTATTTGGAATTATCTTAATCCATTAACGATTATTGGGTAGAATAATACCCCTAAAATAAAGAAATCTTCGAAAAAAAAAAAAATTAGCTAGAGCAAGCTGAGAGGTATCGCGAGTTGGCCAGTATGAACAAGTAGAAGAAGGGCAGTACTACTCAACAATATTTTTTAAACTCGAGTGTCGTTTTCCAAGCGGTCCCCCCACTGAGTACTAGTCACGTCCAGTGCTACTTGCCCTCCGCAATCGAACAATAATAGGAATTGAATTGCCCCATTTCATTTTGTAATGAGGTTTGGCTCATAAGGAAGGCTCTTTTGAGAAACTGATAGGGCGTACCACGCTTCAGTATACATAGCTCATGAAAAATCTAAGGAAAAGCCCTCTTTTGGTACGTCCGGTATTTGCCACAGGGGTTCTCATATGGAACATGTGAGAAAATCTCTATTTCAACATGCCCCTTTAAATGCTAGCCGGGATTTAACTACAGAAATCAGGATTTCAAAAATATGTTAAACACAGGGCTTCGAACCCTGTAATTTTTTGGTGCGGGTACGGGTTCGAGTTCAATACATTCAAATTTAGTGGGTTCAGGTTCGGGTTCGGGTTCAGGTTTGGGTTAGAAAAAATTACATTCAAACGCAGAAATTCTTAATGATTCGTCGGAGATATGCACTATATGTGGAGTTAAAACTAGCTTCCGGGTAGATAAATCCCTCTCAAAAATGACTTCAGGAACAGCTAAAATGACCTTCATACAATAGAGATTTTTTGCTCTCAATTCTGAGAAATATGAAATTTTATTTTCTAAACTTGGATAATAATTGCCATTAAAAATTGAACCTGAACCGAATTTTTGATTGGGTTCAGGTACGGGTTCGGGTACACATAATATTTAAAAAAATCTTGAACCGGAGCGGGTTCAGGGTTCGGGTTCAGGGTTCGCGTTAGGTTCGGGTTCGAAACTCTGGTTGAAAAATTTAGTAATAAAAAGTAGTTCGACCTGCCGTAGCATATGGAGATCGATATAGATCTCAACTAACATCAAATTGCGTCTGTTCCAATTTAACGGTATGGCAGTTCTTTTGTATGGCTGCGAAACATGGAAAGTCCCCCAATTTTTCATTCAAGGTAGTTTTGGATGGCTTCGAGTCCAACCCCCTCCCTCCCGCCATTTCGGCAAGAGTTCTCCAGGGGTCAATTCTATCGCCCGCACTTTTCCTAATCTTCATTAATGATCTGTTCCAACCTACTTCACTGCTACGCTGTTGAGGGTACTTTGCATTTCTCTTACTTCTTCGACAATATAAGAAAAGCACGTGCCGGACCTTGTCTTCACCACCGTGAACTGATGGCCACTTCGATCAACCGGGATATCGACTCGATTCTTCATTGGGGTCGCATGAATCGTGTTGAATTTAACGCCACCAAAACGAAGTACTGCCTCATCTCCAACAAAAATCTCACTGACTTTCCTCCTATCCCAGTGGCTAAAAAGAATCTAACGGCTAACTCAACTCCCAACATCCTAGGGGTAACTTTAACGGAGGATCGCGATGGAATGATCACATATTCCAAATCGCCAAACAAGTCTCCCAATGCCTTGGATTTCTCAAGAGATCCAGCTTTCTCCTCCACTCAGCCGCTTTGGCTACAATCTACAAGTCCTACTTCGGCCGCGCCTTAAACACAACTCGTATAATTGGGAAGGTGCCCCAAAAGCCATCTTGGCTTGCCTCGAAAAGTTGCAAAATCGTGCCATCAAACTCATTGGCGATGATCCATTTCGCGTCTCCATAGCCACCATAAGAGTGTAGCAGACCTCTCTATACTTTATCGCTATTACTATAGCGAATGTTCCACTGAAATTCAGGAACTCTATTTTTCCTACTGCGATTCCCCCCCACCAATTGCCCATAACATAGTCTAGAAGTTCGTTTATGAATAGAACAACTCGACTGTGGAATAATGTCTAACTGTTCTACCCTATGTGCCTCAGATTTAAGGAGCACAACGTCAACGTGCCAACCCTGAAATCAAAAACCTTCGAGGTTTAGGCTTTTGGTACAGCGTTAAAACATTGGCCCGTAACGAGCTGTAAAAGGCAAAAGTTTGCCCGCTTTAGCTTTGTGGAATTTAGCGACTCTTTTAGCTTTTCGATTGTCTGGGGTCCTTGTCGAGATATGGCCAATCAGCTGGTCGAGCCATTTCCTGATGGCCGTCGTTAAGTCTCTGATGATACCGTATGGGATTTAAGGGCTACCAAAACAGCTTGACTGTCCCAGGAAATAACGATGTTAGTGCTATTTGAACTTCCATTAAGGTAAGCCTGGCACACAACTGGCTGGCGTGTGCCTTAGCTGGAAAAGCAATGGGAATAGTGCCAAGAGTCGTAAATATTTTGCTCTTTGCGCTATATACCCCATTATGGAGCTTGGAACCCCCCATATACCAAAAAGCATAGCTTTCCATAAAGAGGGGCATGCCGTGTTGCCATTTTGACCCTTTTTTCCTGTGTGAGGTATTGGGTCCAAAGGTACTGCGGCCATTCATTTAGCCTATTGTACTACAACCCCTATTCCTCATATTTGCAGGCCAGACCGCTTGAATAAGTTCAGCAGTCTGCGTAGTGGCTCGTGGCGGGAAGTCTCTTTGGTGTCAAACGCGCAGAGCTGGGTTACATTTTTTTCTGGTTCTTCTTATCAAAACAAAGCTAAAAATGTATATCACAACCCCTATCTTTTTGATATTTTGTTTATACCGATTTTTTAATTGTTTACTTTTATACGTCTGGTGACCTATACAAGTTGCGAATTAGGGGGATATGAATATTTTAAATCTTTAAAACGGCGATATCTCTTGAACGGCAATTCGTACGGGAAAATGTATGGTATCATTTTTTGTAGATAATCGCATGATCTACAAACTTTGTAAATAATATTTTATGGTAGGACTTTCCGTTTAAGAGATATTAGCCAAAAACAGAATTTTCTGTTTTTAAGGGGTATAAACAAAATATCAAAAAGATAGGGGTTGTGATATACATTTTTAGCTTTGTTTTGATAAGAAGAACCAGAAAAAAAATGTAACCCAGCTCTGCGCGTTTGACACCAAAGAGACTTCCCTTGTTAGACTTGAGTGCTCGAACAAGGACTTCTCGAACAAAGAAAAACTGCTCCTCGCTATTGCAGGGCACTCACAGAGGACGTGGAGGGCAGACTCATTCTTCTCCAGGCAAGACCTACATGTGGGGTCCTCCACCCTTTCTATCCTCCATAAGTGGTAATTTAGGGCACAGTGTCCGGTAATCAAGCCAACAAGTGCCCCGACATCATTCTTACTACACCCTAACATTTTCTTGGCCGCCTTTAGGGACGGCACAGGAAGGGACCGCTTAGAGCTGGCCAGTCCAGGCACAGACCTCCAGCGTTCAGTATGTTTCATCAAAGTCCGATCGGCCAGGGCCCTTTGCAGTAACCTGGACGGTGCCACAAACCCCGGATCTGGACCGATGAATGCAATATCAGAGCCCTGTTTAGCATACACACTTTCGTTTGAAGCCCCGGTGACCCGGGACCTAGACAAGGGTAACTTGATTGAGAACGCCTAACTCTTCAAGAGCATGTTGGAGTCCCAAACTAATTTCAACTTGGTCCTACGGGATCTTATCTTTCTAATTGCCGCTTGGCTCTATCAGAGAAGATAAAAATCCATATTTTGGTAGGCCCTTCTTAAGTTCTCATGAGTGCATGCCAGAATAGCGTACACCTCTGCATGAAAGACAGTTGCTAGGGTACCTAGGCTTATCGCTTTACTGAATCACGGGCTTCTACTCCAGATTCCGGCGCCCAAAACTTGTCTCTGTTTTAGAGCCATCCGTGTTCCATACTAGTCCACCCGGCAATACTTTAGGAAAAGTTCAGACTGATCTATCCTGTATGTGCACAAAAGGTCGCTCAAATTTTGAGATTCTAAACGGCAGGCAGTCCGATATCACCCCAGCTTCCGGAATCTCTGCTATGATGTTAATTATTATAGAACGTCCTCGCCCAATACCAGCGCCCAGGTGACCATTCGCTTTCAGCCTCAGCGCCGCGTTTATGGCGGACTTCTTTACCCCAAGGTGGAGGGGTACCAGATTGAGGAGAGTATCCAGCGCTGCCGTCGGGGAAGTGCGGATGGTCCCAGTGATGGAGAGACGGGGCATTCTTTGAATTGAAATTGGTTATGAAACCCTTACGCGTCGTTCTGTGCCACCAAACTAAAGTTCCATAACTTACCATGGGCCTAGTGATGGTGGTCTATATCCAATACATGGTTTCAAATCCTTTGTGGAACAAGCTCTACGGCAAGCCCGCATTAATAGTTAGTTGTACATTAGAAGTGTTATTTTAGTTTTCTTTATAGAAACGAAATTTTATACTTTGTGGAGTTGTGGATTAATCCAGCTTCAAAAGTACTATGTACCTTTCCAGCTAACATCAGCTGCTCTTTTTAAGCTCAACCAAGCATGAAGTGTTTTAAATTAAGCTTATCAAAGTCTCTGTTCACAAAAAAGCGTGTACGTTATCCTCTGAAGGCCAAACACCACAACCCAATTTAGTTCTGCACTCAAAGCCGTGAGATACAATTAATTATAATTCAAAAGCCAAAAATTTGTTCTGCTCTAAAAGGAAATCCAGTGTTGTCATTCGCACAATTCACGACACCCGACGATAGCGCGCGCTATACGTTAATAATTTTATTCACTCATCTGCACCACTTACGCTCTTATATAATGAGGTGCAGCGCTTTAGAGCCGCATAAGAAGTGTCAGATACAATGAGCGAGGTTTCGTCGCAACCTTTGTTCAGATCCAATTCAAAATCTGGATTCCCATTCAGCTCATCACCCCCGTGAGTATGCAAATGTGAGGTGCTCGTTTCAAGAATCAGATACACCTTTGTCTGCATTACTCGTTCCTCCCCCCCCCCCCCTTCGGTGTGGTACATATATATGTATGTGTGTACATGTTGACTTTGGGTGCTAAATTACAGTGTGGCATAAATAACCTCAAAACGCGATTCTGTGAAATGTGAAGAGGAGAGATTTATCCCCGGCTTTGGCTTCCACGGGGGATTTTCAAAAGAAAATCGAAGCGCATTTCTACATGAAAGCATTGCCTTGTACCGAAATGCTGCTGAGTGCTTTGCCTAACCACAAATCCTGGCCTCCACCTCCCTCGAGATAAAAATAACAAAGAATATGAGTTGGCATTTTCGGTGGTGTACTTTAGAAAAGAGGCCATACTATACACAGCATTAAGGCGACGCCGCCCGGGGGGGCCATCCGCTGAAACTGGAGCATGGATTGGGGAACAGCACCCAAATGGCATTTTTGACCGAAAGTTGCACAAATTTTGTTCCCAAGCAACTTTGGATTTCTAATGCTGCCACTTATGAGTTGGCAATTCTTTTGTACCGCCAAAATGTGTGTATATGTCCCCCGTCCCGGCAACAAATAGAATTTACGCTTTTTTTTTCGTATCACCCCCCCCCCCCCTCCACTCCCGAGAAAGAGAGTGATAAGTCAAATGGTAGCTGTCAGATGGATGAAGTAAGACAGCCGTAAAAAGGTACCGAACAGCCTCACTTCTGTTTTCTTTTTTAAATGTGTACATTTACTTACAAAAATTTTGTCATATAATTTCTTCTGGAAAGTTGTTGAAATTTTCATGCTTACACTTTGAAAGTGTCATCTCGCCTTCCATTAACATAATTCGTTTTTGCCCATTTCAGCAAACTTTCATTTGCTTAGAAATTCCTTTGAATAATGGACAGTTTTTTTGATTTGGATTTATAAGAATATCCAAGAATGAGCAGTGAAATGTTTTCACTTTTTGAATTTTCTTTTTTGTAAAAAAAAATAAAATATATATAAAAAAGTTCCGAGAACAGCTTTGTGGAAAATATACCATTAGGAGAATTATGTTAAAGAAACAAGATTTGGATTTATTGAATTAATAAAATAAATTCTTTTTTTTACGCAGGGTATATGTTCAAAATGCGTGGCGGGAAATTGGTGCGATATTCAACCAATCAGAAACTACGACTAAATGCACTTAACTCAAAGTCTAGGCCAGAGGTGGCCAACCCAAATGGTATCGCGGGCCATTTTGAAAATGCACTATAATCAGCGCTGTCATTTTTCAGAGTTAACTGTGGAGTATTTTGACCGAACAGGGTGAGTAGATTGAACTTTTAGGGAGTAGATATCGATATCATTACATGACGGCCCTTTTCATAATTGCATGGTTGCGCAAATCGATCATTTGCATGGTATTCAAAAAAGCAAATGTGCAATCATCATTTGTTCAAAACTGCAACCTGCTTGATAGGTCTGCGCAAATCCTGCAACTATTTTTGTACGCATGCTTATCTGATTAAAGAAGAAGAAAAGTGTCAAACGTGAAATGTTGGCAGAAGATTTTCAGTTTTTCGATATTGTTAGGTGTGTTTTATTTTAATTTAAATTATTATTCAAATTAATGTTATGTATTTTATGGCGAAAATAATGAAGAAGAGAGTTGGAGCACCCCAAGGATAAAACTTCTTTGAAACTAGAGATTAACGAGCTAAACAAGACACATAATTTATCCTTCGTTTTCGCAAATTTTCGGACCGGATCTAATAAAGCCGAGTTATCTATCAACAAACTGACATTAACATTAATCATATTTTCTCGATCCATTTTTTCGTTTTAATTTTCTGCGGTAAAAGAACTCAGAAAATGAGGGAAAAACAACTCTTGAAACGTCAAATATGACATATATTTTTGACAGCTGATGGCTTTCATTCAAAAATGCAAAGTTTCTAGATTGCGCAACTGATTTACCTGACAGTTGCTTTTTTGCAAGCATGCATGCAAGCAGGCAAGCAACCATGCAATTATGAAAAAGGCCGACATGTAAGAGCAAAAATTTCTCCTTGTTCTTTGCAACGCTTTGGAAGTAGCTCTTCATTATTGATATATATACCTTAAATTCAAGTTTAATAGAGTTAACCCTTCTAGCACAGAAGGCGCACTTTTCAGCTAAGCATGAAAATCTATATATACATACACACACATACATATATATAATATATATATGTATATATATACATATATAGAGTTTCCCTTCTAAGACAGAAGGCGCACTTCCCAGCAGAGCTGAGAAATATTTACCACTGCCGTGGCTCAGCTGAGGCATGCAAACATAAAATATTAAAACATAAAAGATCAAAAACATTAAACAGAGAAGCGTGCAAAACTAAAAAGGGAGTGAGGCACGCAAAGAGTCACGCCACATTGAGAAGGGTCCTTTTAAGGACAACTTCACTGGTTAGTTTGACTGAACTCATAATTTTGCAATGCTCTAGCCCAGCGGTCAGCAACCTATGGCGACACGCGAGAAGATCTGTGATGACACGCCACACACGATCGTCGCGTCGACATGCCCTTTCATATTTACGCGCGGCTGTTAAAGAGGCATGCGCACTTGCTACTTTGATACATATGTATCAGAGTTCCCAGACGTACACACTACATAAGGAATATACATACGCTACCGCCCACTGCGGACACGGTTTACTCAATCCTTGATATAAAGATTCCCCATTCAGTCATTAACATACAGGCCGTGAAAGTTTCTCTCCTTGAGGCCAAGTATCACCACACCATCACTCACCTGGCTCCTGCTGTCCAGGGAAAGTGATAAAATCTGTCTGTGTGTGGGTAATTATCGTCAGTCCGGGCCTGAAGACTCCATTACGTCGGACGTTTCCGTTGAGGCTATGAAGATTAATAAGCTGTTACGCAAAACTATCACCTTCGCCTGTGTTTATCTAGGCAATCATGAGGTCACCTATCCTTCAGTCAAACTGAGTAATGTGTGGCCTTGTTCGGGCCGTACATGCCGCCGACCTGGTGTAAAAGGTAACAGCCTGCCGGCGGCCTGTATGCTGCTTTGTGAAAAGTTTTTACTACACAAATAAAATTGTCTTTATATACAATGGTTTTTTTTAGTGCCACGCTTAATGTGTAGTAGTTTTTATTATCTGTTTTATGGCACGCCAATGCATTTGGGTTGCCGACTGCTGCTATAGCCCATGCTGAACAACACCTTGAAAAAAGTACCGATGGCATGTGCAAGACAGCTTGGTACCTTCAACAAATGCATAATGTGGCGAAACGCGGAATTAATAAATTTCTGAGGAACTGCGAAAGTTGCACAAACCGGTTTGCGCTCCTGTAGGATATCGTGAAACAGTCGCAAAAGTCTATACTCATGATAGTCACTCAAGGCTCGATCCTCGATGTCATTGAGCGAGTTTGTAAATTACTAGCCGGCGAGTTTAAAATCCGCCGAGTCAACAAGCGCGATAGTGACGATCACACTCAAAGATTTCCATTAGCTCAGTTGCCAATTAGCTAGAGTGAACTCATTTTATCATTGAAAACCAAATAATAAGATATTCACAGCTAACTAGCTGCTATGATGACACACGGCTAGCTATCAAGCCCACACGCCAGAGAGTAGCGAGTAAAGTAACCCGGCAGATTATTTACAATCTGTTAGTTAGCTAGTGAACATGATGACGCTGGGCTAGTTTATTAGCAGCTCATGAACTCGCTGGCCAATAGCTTGTAAACTCGCTCAATGTAATCGAGCCTTCAGTAAGGAGCCCAAAACGGAGTACAATATTTGGGTGAAATGTGGTCAAAACGGCGAACACAATCGTTAAACGCTGCTTCAAGCTGATGGGCGCAGGAGGAATAGAGAGATGAATAGATGGAAAGGCCATGCATTAAAAGAGTTAGTAGTAAGCCTTTAAGAAAATACATACGCACAAACCTTTTCAACAAGCCACAATGATAACGAAGTTTAGACAGGAGTCCGTATGTATATCACGCCATGATTTATTGCTCTATTAACGGCAACAAGAGGAACCGAATCTAACGCGATAGCAGAAATTTCAGGACGAACAGTATCAGAGTGTTAGAGAAAAGAATACACTGGAGTTGGATACAAGAAGCAAGTCAGCAGCAAGCCTCTTCAAACACCTATCTATTTCATCTCTTGGCGCAGGGAAATACATGTGAATCCTTGAATATCGTTAGTAAAAGTACCAAATAAAAGAGGCCCAAGAATTGAGCCTTGCGGGACTCCAACTTAGGGCACTTGAGGAACTTTAGCCACCTAGAGAGCGGTTAGATAAGAAACTTTGCAAAAGCTTAAGACCAGAAAGAACAAAATATGTTTTCGCAGAAGCAAGACGTGATTGAAGGCTATGATGTTTACGAAAGCCAGATTGCCATGTTTATATTTATAAGTTTGAGACACTCACAATACGCAATTTTTTCAGTCGCCATCAGGTTTTCAAGGAGTTTTGCGAGAAATGGAAGAATACTGATAGGGTGAAAGGCTGCCCCAGGATAGAGACTTGTAGGAGAAGGGCACATGGGAATAGGTAGCATTAAAACGCGTTTCCAAGTCGAGGGAAACATTGGTACCGTGTGGCAGGAGTTAAGAATGTGAGTTAAAATAGGCAATAATGTAATTGGTGGGGTAAGCTTTCGGCAGGCTAGATGGCGCGACATTCATTTTTCGTAAATTTCATTTTCAGTAAGATACGATTCGCCGTTGAAAATTGAACCAAGTTTCACAACTTTTAGTCCCAGATATCACAAAGTAAAAAACTTGCATCTTCAATATTAAAGCAATTCTTTTGTATGTTTGCGAAACGTGGATGGTCGCCCACAATTCATCACCATGCGCCTTCAAGTTTCCATCTTAAAAATCTGCTGCCATCCTAAAATTACAAATGATGAGCTATTGCGACGTGCCTGCCAAGAAAGGATAGATGAAGAAATCATGCAAAGGAAATGGAATTGAATGGCCATACCTTGCGAGGTGCAAACGAGAATCTAGGCGCTTGACTAGAATCCGCAAAGAAAACGCCGAGTTGGAAGACCTCGAACAACGTGGAGTAGAGTCCTACCAAAAAAGGTCACAACAAGTTTCCACAGTATGTCACATGCGGGATTAAAGGAATCCCGGGAAGACTCCTCCTCATTACACACTAGCTTGATGTAAAACAAAGACGTGTGCTTGTTTGTAAATATGCTGGTTTTCTCTGCTAATTCCATAGCACTCAATTTTGCTGTGGATGCGGTCTTTATTTTGAATTGTTGCAGAGAATCCTCGGTGCACTCCGAGAGCTAATTCTCTATGGCAGGCTGTAAGTTTAATTATTGTTAATAGCTGGCTCTTTTTTTCTTTGTCACATGTTGGAGCCATCTAGTATAAAATATTTTGTTGAATCTAATAATTAACAATTTCCCGCGAAGGGCCGCGGGTTGGCCACTCCTGGTCTAGACTTTTTGAAAAATATAAAAGAATGGGCCCGTACTTGACACCACTCGAACTTCTGATATAATTACATTTATTCCACTCACTACTCAAACGAAGGCATATACAGTAGTCCAGTGACAACCCTTTTGTTGTCGCCTTTCCTGGTGTAGTTCCTTCTGATTTGTTAATTCATAATGCCTGATGAAATGCGAAATGGCCCTCAATGTTTGAGAATAAAGAATTTCAATTTCGACGATACCGGAATTTAGACAGTCAATGATTCTTTGGCAACAGAAACAGAGCATCCTTTGCTTCTAATTCCATAGAATCGGTTTTCCTCTGCAAAATTCAAAGAATCTATTCATGGTAACTTCAATTCAATCATAACATGAAGGTGAAGATGGGACCATAATGAACGTTCGGATCTATCTAAACTCAAGAAATGCTAAGAGCTTTAAGGTATTTCTTGGGAACAACACAAGGAGCTTCAATGATGAACACAATGCTTGCAAGACGTGTGAGGATATCCAGAAGAAAAGCAAATTAAAGTTCATTAATCTAGTCATCGATGGTCTACGTCAAGTTGTTGGAAGATACTGGGTTAACTTAGTTTCTATCATACTGTTATTGCAAATAGCTTTCACCCACTTGCTTATTTAATTGTAAACGAGGCTCAATTACTACGTTTATAAGCGGAGTTTTCCTCCGGATGGAAGTTTCGATCCGGAGTGAAACACCGCTTATAAACCGGGAGTGAAAATCCAGAACTTGGATTTTCGCTCCCGAAGAAAAAGCTGGAGTGAAACTTCGATCCCGGTTTATGTTGTGCTTATAAACGCTGACTGGGAGTGAGAATTTTTTCGAGGGGGGAAAACTTTGTAAAGAAGAAGCTGGGTGGTTTATTTTGCTGCAATAGTTTTTTTTCTTTGTTTATTGATATTTTTAAATACATAAAATTAAACATTGGGTTTATATTTGTCTTTGCTATGATTTTGAATTTGAGCTGGGAGCTGTCATCTCAGACCAGAAAATATTTTGGATTTACACTCCCATTGCTTATAAACGCATCGGGAGTTTTACTTTGGATTGAAGATGCGGGAGTGAAACTCCGCTTATAAACGTAGTAATATTCGTCATTATTTCCTGGTCCTAAATTACTTGGAGGTATAGTACAAAGAGAGTACGACATATCTGGACGTAAAAGCATAGTGGAGAACATCTTACATATAAATGAGTTACTTGTATAAGATACAGAATACGTTTCGCAGAAAATTGGGACCTTGTCAGATTTCAGGGTTAAGCTAACACATTTAGTTTTCCAATATTGGCGTTGATTATGGACCGACAATTGATTGTTTTCGAAAAGCGCGACGAAGGCTTTCCAATTGGAATTAATGAGAGAGTTAACTGGAAGTGCGTTAATCGCTAGTAGAAGGGGATTCTGTTTTGTGATAGGGCTTTATGCTGTGGGAGCACTGACATATAGAATGGACTGCTTATGAGAAATTGTTCATGGCACCAATTTGTTCCATATGCTAAAAACCTTTTTTCACTCCATGTAAACACCGGAATCACTTTTGAAATTTATATTTTTTTAAATACGTACGTAAAACATTAAAACAACACAAATATTTTGTTTAAAAAAATTAATAAACACTATTTTCACTTTTTCACCTTTTAAAATGCCTTTTTTTCATTAATTTGCAAATTTTATGTGTATCTGATTT